>OZ024810.1:25926809-27126809 GCA_964017045.1 Omphiscola glabra | reverse complement strand
GGTTTATCTGGCTGGCTTACCTCACACTCAAGAACAAGACTTTGGTGTTCTGTGACAGTTATGTCAGCGAGTGGACGAACAATTTCTGTGGCTAGAGCTGCAATGATCAATATAACACCACCATTTTTAGTGGGGACCACTCACCAGATATATATATATAGATCGATAAATAGATAGATAGATATACAAGAAAAAGATAGAGCTGAATCTATCAATAAAATAATTTTAACTGTCAGTTTGGTGTAAATAACAACATATGTTGAACTGAAGCATGAAAATTATTATATTTATTTACTTTTTTTAAAATACAAGCATTTAAGATATACATATAAAGATATGTCTTATTAAAAAAAGACCAATCTTTAATCTTATGACATCCAAAGTGGCACAACAGTTACCTTCAACTCCCAGATTGGCTGTAGATTTTTTGTCCTCAAAGACCAACATGAATTTCCCAGCATCCTCCAGGATAGCTGAGTCTTTGGTCAGAGTGTGTACTTTCCCATCAACCTTTATCTTGTAGCCATCTTCAGAGGAAACTTTGAAGCCATCCTTGAGCCAACTGACCTTGACGCCAGGCTTGGAGAGCTCACATGTGAAGGTCACCGGTTCCTTTTCTTTGATGCTCTGGTCCTCCAGATGTTTGGTGATCTCGATGGGAGACTCTGTTCATAGAAAACATTGGATATCAGAACTTTTAACTTATATCTGAAGATTCTGTACCAACTGTGAGATTCTGTACCAACTGTGAGATTCTGTACCAACTGAGAGATTCTGTACCAACTGTGAGATTCTGTACCAACTGTGAGATTCTGTACCAACTGTGAGATTCTGTACCAACTGTGAGATTCTGTACCAACTGTGAGATTCTGTACCAACTGTGAGCAGTTGTTTTGTTTTGTTTTTAAAGTTATAATAGATCTTTAAAAAAACAATATTAAATAATACAAAATTGGGATTGGATATTTATTTTGTCCTTGTTTTTTTTAAGACTTTGAGGTAAGGCTGTGTCGTCACCCCCCCACCCCCCCAAACCCAAACCAAAATCCTTTATAGCAGCAAGACCCTTTGATACACACCTTCAATGAGCACAAGTGCCTTGCAGCTTTTGTCTGCCACATGCAAGGAGTAGTTGGCCTCGTCATCCACCTGGGCAGCATCAATCTCCAGGCGATGGAAGCAGCCATCAACTATGACACGGGAGTCGTCACGAGGGGCAAACGTCACGCCATCTTTCTTCCATGTCACAGGGTAGTCAGGTTTGGATAGTTCTACCTCCAGAATCAGCTTCTCTCCTTCCGTGACAGTGGTGTTACGAAGCGGTTTGAGGATCTCCACTGGGAGCTCTGCAGGGAAAGAATTCAAATTTTGTGTAGACAAATGCTAGTATTAAATTTACTTCTGCATTTAGGTAATGTAACCAAGTCTGCAGTCTGATTTTATCAATTTATTTAAAGTAAATTGAACTACATTATTTCAGTGCATTCTAGACTTATTTTATTCTAGACTTATTTAATTCTAGACTTATCTTATTCTAGACATCTTATTTAAATCAGTGCTGCAACACACCTTCAACTTTCAGTTCTCCAGTGGTTGTCTCATCTCCCATCACACATGTGTATTTGCCTGCATCTTCCAGTCGGGCATCCTCAATGACCAGTTGCTGGACAAAGCCATCCGTTATAGCCTTATCAAGATCATAAACAAATAAAAATGGGATGCATGGGTTAAAATTACATTTTCAATAATACGCTAAGAGTAAAAAGAAAATAATTAATGACACTTTAAAAAAAATATCTATTGTGCACTGAGCATTTAAAGAACTCTTTCAATATCAGAAAGAAAAGTTGGTCAACATATTAACTCTCTGTGTACTGAGTTTTTGTCTGTGTTTCAACTTACTTAAATACTGATGAATTACAACAACATTATTGCCAATGGAAAGCAATAAATGTCCTCAAAACTATGAATCCATTTGTTGTTGAAATGTCCTACTTCCTAATACAATACAATATTAACTTACATGTTAATAAATGATAGGAATTAGGCATAAACATTTGACAACAAAAAGATATGAGTCCCAAGTCCAAATGTGTTTGCATCAATTGGTGATATATCAGCAAACCTTAGGGACAGATTCGTTAATTCCTATGGAAGGTAAACATTGCTTATATCTAATAGGCAGTTAGAAGCCAGTATGTGACTTTTAAAACATATTTTTGTTCTTCGGAGGTCATTCACTACCTGTACACGGTCATCCAGCGTAAGCTCCTCTCCGTCTTTGAGCCATCTGACAGGTCTGTCTTTCTTGGACACCTGGCATTCAAAGATGGCCATTTCCTTTTCTAGGATTTCTTGATTGTTGAGGGGCAGTGTGAAAATTGGTGGTATTTCTGAAAAACACCAATATTTGGACATTTCATTCTATTTATTCCTTCCTAATGCTATTCAATGTACCAATTATAATATTTTTTCTATTTTTGCTGAAGCTCACTAAAAAAATGTGTTTAGCTTTTGAAGCAAACGAGTGGATGTTTATAAATAAATTAGTCAAAACTGTCTCAGTTCAGAATATTTCATTTCGCTATTTGAATTTTTTTTATATAGTTTGTCAATTTTAATGTTCACTAATCCTTAACTTCTAAGTATAATTATATTATATTTACAGGAGTTCCAAAAATGTTTTCTCATTATATGTATCTAGGTAATAATTACCATAAATCTTGAGCTTGGCTGAGGACTCCTTGTCATTGGGTAGGACAGCTGTGTACTCTCCCTCATCCTCTGGGATGGTGTCCATTATCCTAAGGATGTGGCGGTAGCGGTCGCAGACTATCTTGATGCGATCGCTTGGAGTCAAGGGTTTGCGATTCTTCAACCAGCGTACCTTGACCCCAGGCTTGCTCAGAATGCACTCTAGCTCCACATTTTGCCCTTCCTGTCCTTCAACATCCTTCAAGGTGGCTGTGAAGTCTGCTGCTATTTCTGTAACAAAATATGTTTGCTTTTTTAAAAATACTTTTCTTTTATTGATGACAGGCAAAAATGTAAGATATTCAGGGTTCCACTGTAGCTGGGCAAAAAAAATAATTGTTTGAATGATTAAAGACAGGAGTAGTGACAGGAGTAGTGACATGAGCAGTGACAGGAGCAGTGACATGAGTAGTGACAGGAGTAGTGACAGGAGCAGTCAGATCATTTAGGACCAAATAAAATAATGAAACTTTTAACAGAAAGCCTTCATTATGAGGGAAAAACAAATGATGTCATTATACAAGTATGCATTAAAATGTTATATAAAATGGTCAAAAGTGAAATTTTCAAAGCACTTATTTGAGATTTCATACCATTCTGTTACAAGATCTCAGCCAATGAGCTGAGCTGTCAACAGTCTTCAGATAATTTCTGTATGTTTGCATTTCTCTGTGCTTTCCATTTATCCTGTTACAAATCTCTCTAGTAAAGGTTTACCATTTTACTCTGCCATAAGTATGGCAATGCTTCAAGCAGAGATCATTTATATGTCACTGAGAAGTGCTTTCCCTATCAAAAGCTTTTGCTGCTCCAGGGAACCAAACAAAGATTCATATTTTATGTTGAAAATAGATGAGATATGTGATCAATAGAAAGCTGTATGATGAAGCTCACCTTCAACTCGTAGCCTGGCCTTAGACTCGCATCCGTTGATCTTCACTATGAATTCTGCATCGTGTTCCATGTTGACCTCTGGGATCTTGAGAATGTGTCGCCTGCCATCCATGATGAACTCGTAGCCATCTTCCTCGGTGATGATGAGCCCATCCTTCAACCACATGGCCGGGTGGTTTTCTTTGTTGACTTCACAGACAAAGCTCACGGTCTCTCCCTCGAGGCACTCCACGTCAGAGATGGGGCTTATGATGCACAGGGGGGCCTCTGAAAATGCAAATGGTACAACTTTATATAATGATGCATGCCACATTTACAAACTCTCTGTATTAATATTTTCTAATGTTATCAAATGATTCATAATAGAAATAATCCATCACAGATGGATGGCAAGAGTTCCTGGATGTTTCATCTCACTATACATCTAAATGTATATTTGTATAAAGATTGATAAACCAGAAGTAAAACAATTATGTTTCCCAAATACACTGTTGTTTGTAAGGTTATTTTTTAGTATAGTATCTGCAGCACAAACACATTGCACCTTAGAGCACAGGAATTGTTTAAAATTTAAAAGAATCTTGAAATGTGGTACTGATCATGACTTCTACAAAAACTATTGACCAATATTTGGATATTTTCACATCACACGATATTTTTTTGTTGATGTACACAAAACAAACCTTCCACAAGCAAGAGTGCTGTAGAGCTCTTGTCCTCCAACTTGATGGTGTACTCTGCCTCATCCTCCAGGTCAGCCTTGGGTATGGTCAAGGTGTGGACCTTACCGTCCACATCCAGTTTCACGTTCTCTGATGGTTTAAGCTCTACACTGTCTTTGAACCACCTTGCTTTGACATCTGGTTTGTTCACCTCACAGGTCAAGGTGACAGATTCACCCTCCATAACTTCAGTCTCAGCCAGAGGTGTAATGATCACTAGGGGAGTGTCTGTTTAAATAAACAACAATGTTTACTTCATTTATTTCTTGTAATTTACACTTTTTCAATACAATGAATTACAGTGAAAAAGAACATGTCAGTTAAACACATTTTATAATTTTTTACATGTGAGTTCTTTTGTATAGGACAATTTCTCATAAAGTAGTTGCCCAGTCAAAAAAAAAAATATCAAAAAATTAAAATCAGAAAGAATATATAATATCTTAAGATATAATAACAATATATTGTAAACTTTTATAAGCTTCAAATAATTGTAAAAACTTTAATAAAAAAATATAAAAATTAAAGGATAGTGAATGATGTCACTATTATAGTAGGATTAAAAAAATTATTATTCTTTATTGCTAATATTAAATTTTATTTTCCACAGTAAAACCCTGTTTAGGAAAGCCAAGCTTCTCATCCTACCGGACACAGTGAGAGTGGCAGAAGTGTCCTTGCCACCAACTCTAGCAGTGTAGTCTCCACTGTCCTCTGGCTGGAGATCATGGACGGTCAAGGAATGTTTGCGGCCTTCGCGTGAGATCTCAAACTTCTCGCTGGGTTCAATCTTCTCGTTGTTGGTCAACCATTCCACTTCAGCATCCTCCTTGGACACCTCACATGTGAAGGTGGCCGTTTCATTGGAGGGGGCGGCTGTGTCGTTAAGCTGGAGTGTGAAGTCAGCTTCAACTTCTGCAAATGAAAAATATATTTATAGATTTAAAATTTGGACAATGCTAATCTTTAAAAAAAGTCTGATTAATTAGTAAAGGAAAAAAATAATCTATTCTGCTATATGCTAGGCAATCTTTCAAACGTGCTTCTAGACACATATAGCAATCATATATATACCTATAACATTTTTAATAAATGTTTCTTAATATTAAGTTCATCATTTTATGGTCTGAGCTTCAAAATAAATGCAACAAAAAACTTATCTACACAGAGTTGATAAAGTGATTCTAAAGAGAATGAGTGACCACCACCTTTATCTTTTTTTTTTTTTTTATTTTTTAAACAAAAGTTGTGATAAAACTAGACATGTATTTATTTGACCTAAGAAAACCTCTCATGGATTGGATACAAATCTTAGACATTGAGTTTTGCTGATAACCTTAGAAAACCTCTAATGGATGGAATACCAAACTTAGACATTGAGTTTTGCTTAGAAAACCTCACATGGATCAGATACCAACCTTGGACATTGAGTTTTGCTGAGCTCTCCTTGTCTTTGATCCTGACGGTGTATTCCGCCGCAGCATCAAGAGGTGTGTCCTTCAGGGTCAGAGTGTGGGTCTTGCCGTCGACAGAAGCAATAACTAGGTCAGACAAGGTCACTTCCTGTCCATTCTTGAACCAGGTGGCCGGCAGATTGGATTCCGTCACCTCACATTTGAAGGTGACGGTCTCACCTTCCTTGCAGGTTTGCTCTGTCAGGGGGACGGTGAACTCCAGTGGAGCTTCTAGTGACAGAACATTGACAAGAACATGATTAATGGCAGAATCTGTTGAGATGATTTGAAGGAAATTATAAAATTGTGAATGGGGCAGATTATGAATTATGACATTGTCAGGACTTGTGGTGACACATGTAAAGAAGAAGTTAGAGAAGTCTCTCATAGGCACTGAAGTGAAATTGAATAAAAAGCAATCCAAGCTGTTAGAAATTTCATCAACACCTTTCAACAAAAAGGATGCACATCTTTCTTTTAAAATGCATTCAATATTCAATGGCAAATAACAAATTGATTTAATTTTTAATATTTCTCAAATTCACAAAGTCATGCAAATTAAGATCACACAAACTTCTCTCGTTTTCAGTTAAAAATAACTAACTTAGTTTGACTTGTACAAACCTTCTTTCAAGCTAAGGCCAGTCATGCGTCTGGACCCAATCACAACTAAATAGTCGGCGTAGTCTTCGGTACAAAGGTCATGTACTATTAATTTATGCATGCGACCTTCAGCGATGAGCTCATGCTTGTTTGATGCAAGGATTTTCTCTTCCTCTTTGAACCATGTGACCTTGAGATCAATCTTAGACAGTATGCATGTAAACTCAGCCTTGACCTCTTTGGCCATGATGACTTTCTTCAAGGTCAGTGTCATCCTAAGGGGCACCTCTGGAAGGCAAATGACCCACCAAGGCCATCATCTTGTCCTTTACTCGTGATTTTTTTCAATGAACTGTCCCAGGGCTCATAAGCTTTTTGGGGTTTGTGTGTGTATGCTTCTATAGGCTTTGTGTGTGTGTGTCTCCATAGATTTGATATTTTTAGCTACTGTCTGACTAAATCTATTAAATGCCTCAAATGAATGAGTGTATAATGTATTATTATATCCATGAGCAATATGTGTGAGCATTAGTGAGTCTTATTGTGTTTGAAAAATGATAGAGGATTGTTTTAATTGCTGTTATATTTGTTGACTCATGGTATAAGATCTAATCTCAGAGTTGAATTGTTTCAATGGCTGTGTGTCTTTCAATTAGTTTTTTTGGTGAGTTTGAGTTTGCGATTCTAGGCGAGGATTGTTATGAGAAACTGTGTACTGCATTGATCAATGAGAAACTGTGTGCTGCATTGATCAATGAGAAACTGTGTGCTGCATTGATCAATGAGAAACTGTGTGCTGCATTGATCAATGAGAAACTGTGTGCTGCATTGATCAATGAGAAACTGTGTGCTGCTTTGATCAATGAGAAACTGTGTGCTGCTTTGATCAATGAGAAACTGTGTGCTGCATTGATCAATGAGAAACTGTGTGCTGCTTTGATCAGAGTCTTGTTAGAAGGGGAATGTTGTGTGTTACAGAGATACTGGTCTATTTTTAACTCTCAGTAAAGTAAAAGTTTACAGCATGGAGTTGTTTACAACTGTGCTTTTTAGTCAAGTAAGACAGTGTGATTGTGAAGACAAAGAGAGGAGGGTCGAACCAAAGTCAACTGTTGGCATCATGGGCAGAGGACATGCACAAGACAACTGTGCTTTTTAGTCAAGTAAGACAGTATGATTGTGAAGACAAAGAGAAGAGGGTAGAACCAAAGTCAACTGTTGGCATCATGGGCAGAGGACATGCACAAGACAACTGGACAGAACCAAAAACTTGATCAAGACAAACTTGACTACAAACTAACGGATCACTATGAGGACACACAAACAGAACATACAAACTGGAAATACAGACATAACAAACTGTAACTGAGGTTACGGCTACAAGTCAAACCAGGATATGTATATATAATTAGTGCTAGTGCAAGAGGCAAACCAAAGAATAGTGTTGGTGAATAATATTTATAAATATGCTATATACAAATAATAATTTCAAATGACAAAGTTTATATTGTAAGTCATATATTTCAAAAACAAAACAGACTGAACAAGCACAAGAAGCAAGCAAGTCTAATGAAGTTAAATGCTAAACATAGTTATTAGTACTTAGATATCAATAATATTAACTTTAAAAATGCTAGCTAAGTAATTTATTGCTGAAAAAGACAACAAATTGATTTAGTTTCACTAGCTCTACTAGTTTGTGAGAATATGTTGGATTAAAAAAAAAGCCAACCAAAAATATATGATATTTTAATGAGTATGCTGATTTAAACATTCTTATAAAATGTATTACGATATGAATTCTTAAAACAATTAAATAGAGCTTTAATGATCAATATCAACATAATTGTTTACTATGAACAGCTGCCATATCTATGTTGGAAATAGTCCATAAGATCAAATATCATGGTAGGCTACATACAAATAATGCTTTATATATGATTTGATACTTTATAGGTAGAAAATTTAAATTATTATTGACATATTTTTTCATCCATTAATTAAGGAATGTTTAATAATATAAATGCAATATTTAAAAAAAAGTTTTTAAAAAAGTGCATAGTGACAATTGGCTGGGCTGGAAAAATAAACCAACAAAAAATCACTGTTTTATAAATACATTTACAAATAATGAATCTTCATAAATTCCAAAAATTAAAAATGGAATATTAAAATATTCAAAAATTTGGAATATTTTAAGTAAATGGCAAGAAACTTGTTCATTAAATAAATGTCAGCTTATACTTAAAGAATGCTGCAACAATTTTTATTTACACAATATTTTGTCTATTTTTTTCCTATATACTTTTTAAAAATATATAAAATATTATACATGTTTTATTATATTGTTAATTATAAGGCAATATATACGGTTACACTTTTAAAATATTATTTATATGAGTTGTGATTATTCAGTAAAAACCTTTAAAGCACTTGAATAATTTTAAGTAACAATGTGTTTTTGTTTTTGTAAGGACATGAAAAATATTAATTTAAAGCTAAAATAAGAAATATTAAGATATTTAGTACAGCAATTTTGTTTTGAAGCTGTACCAGTTATATCACCATATAAGAAGGGAAGTAATAAATAGATTTACAACAATGGCATATTTTATTTACTATAAGCAGTATAATTTGTATCTGATATATCACAACTAATAATCTCTTCTTCATCACTCAGGGATGATTGGTTTCAAATTTCTATTATAAAATTTTAGAAGTATTTATAATGAATGAATGACAGTGTGACAAGTACTTAATTTTTTTCACAAGTCTGATAAGTTAAATACATTTTACCAAAAAGGAGATATTTTATTCACACATTTTTAAGGCAGTGCTCAGCAATATGTTATATGTATAAAAAATATTAACTGTTATCTCATGTAAAGCATACACTTAACTTTCTTTTAGAAGGAAAGCCCTCAAATTCTGCATCGGATAAAAAGTATGAAAGAGATCACTATTGATGTGGTTTATGTCCCTTGTGTAAATGCTTGAGGTGGTTACATTTTAAAGGCATATACAACCCAGGTAGAAGTCCAGCAAGCTATGAGAACTGCTAGAGGTACTGGCCCCCACAAAACCCAAACATTTTGAAATGTATTCAGAGTTTTTAATGGCATGGAAGGTTCATTATTTGTATAGAATAAATGAATTCACCAAAAAAGGATACCAAAAACAAATTAGAGGATTGTATAGAGAAATGCCTTTGCAAGTCCCTGTGTATACTAAACTTTGTAAACAAACCTTTTACAAATGTATTGTGCTCATTCATCAGAATTACAATGAAGTGAGCAGAGATTTTTATTTCGAAAAATTGAGTAATGTCTCAAGAACAGGTGAACAAATTATATCATGTTGGTCTAAGTCTAATGACTTACGTATCAAAAGGAGGACATTGTTTCCTTTTTACTGTTCAAATATTTATTTTTGATTTCATAGATTTTATAGCTTCAGTTATGTTGATAGAGTTTAAATAACAACGTGGTCTAACAAAAGGAATTGTAAAAAATGTGCAAGTATAATAAAAGATTCCCTATGGGTTGTTCAGTAGCTCTACTTTTAGTGGTTTATTAACAATAATGATGACTAGTGGTTAAAGGGCATTACAAAAATGACATCATGCAGCTGCTTTTTTGTGTAATTTCTGGGGGTGGGGGGTGTAGGGAGAAGTCTTAAATTGCATGATGTCACTTGTGTACACCTCCAAATTGCCATCACATGCCGCATTGTAAAACAACAAACAATACAATCAACAACTAACACATATTTTTAGTACATAAAACTGTTGGCATAATTTTGGGGGTTTACAAGTATCGTAAAAACTGATTCAAGTTAATCCCAAGACTTTTCATCAACAGAAATATGCACCATCTATGAACATCGCCACTCCAATTTTAATCCCATTATTTTTTATCAAGACATTTCTGTGCAGAGTACAAAATAGTACATTAAAACAATGTTAGACTCTGTTACTTTGTAAACAGTGGCTCTTAGAACTATAAATTTAGCTTTCATTGAAATAGATTTCAGACATGTAAAATAAAGATGACTTGATTTTTTTCTTTAAATTGAGATAAAAAGATTCAATATAATTTATAAGGTTTATATTTTACTTCATGCTATTTGTTCATTTATTTGAACAAAAAATAACACAAGAAAACGTTTAAACTAAAAATAACAATAAAGTGAGTTTAATAGCTAATTGATGAACATGCTTGCAAACATAAAGGGCAAGGGCCGAGTCAAGGGAGACGGACAGAGTTTTGGTTGGTCATAAAATAACATGGAAATAATGAATGAGTTGTGAAATGGTAGAACAAAAAGCAAAGAAATGTTTTTAAAATGAAAGCATTTTGTAATTATGGTAAAGGTATGAAAGCATGAGGTAGTATATAGAGCAATGTATTGGCATACATGACAAGCTTGTGGTACAAGTTAACCCTCTAACTCTTTTATCTAGCTTTGCATATTAGATTTACAAAAATACCTATGCAGCTCTATTGAAAACAGCTACAATTTAATGTAAGCATTGAAAAAGACCTAGATGCACAATTTTTGCTGAATCATTTTCAAACAGATTTTAATTAGGTAAAAGATTTTTATTTTAAAAAAAATCCGATTCCAGATTTGATTGTATTTTTTTCTTTCAACTTGATTTATCTGTATGTTTCTAGAAACTTTTAGCTTATTTTATTTATATTCAAAATTAAAATATTAATTTTCTCTTTCAGCATAACAATTGATATGCATCTCATTGTGACTGGTTATACAAAAACTATCTCCTCGTACCACGGATCGTCAGACTCACCATCTAAATGAAGTTTAGCCTGGCTCTTCCTATCACCAACCACAACACTGTACTCTGCGACATCGGATTGGTCAACATCCTTGATGGCAAGCGAGTGTCTCCTGCCTTCTGATTGGATGACATGCTTGTTGCTTGGGGTCAGTGTTTCCCCATCTTTGAGCCATTCAACAGAAACATCATCCTTGTTGACCTCACAGCAGAACACAGCCATTTTGTGTTCCTCAGTCCTGATTTCAGAGAGTTCAGCAGTGATGTCCACTGGCACTTCTGAATTATAAAAATGGCATCAATTTTAGCACACTCTTTTGACTTTGATTAGGATCCGTTTGTACTAAAGAAATACAGGATGTTTATTATTTTTTGAAATTGTAAACTCAAATATTTCTTATAAATTAAAACAGTGTGAGCTTAGTTTATAACTGTCATCACATTGACACATAATATGGACAAATATACGTCCTCATTGTGATGCTTCTAAATTTTGATTTTATATTTTCTAACATTTACCTGGTTAATAATAGTTTTAATTGTGGATGTGTCAAGGAATCTATGATTTTATGGGGAACTAAATTATGTTATCACACAAATGTCATTATTGATCAGGCTATATAAGACCTTGAGCCCAGAATTCAACAACGAATGGGAAGATTTTAAATAAAAAAAAAAATCCCAGATTTTGTTGATATTACTTATTTAGTGTCTAGAAATATTTTTTTTCTTTAATGTTTGGAACTTGAGATTTCCAATGTTCTAACTAACTGATCAATGACAAGGTAGCTAATTTTAGTTACATACCAGCAACAGTGAGCACGGCATGAGTTGACTTGTTCTCAACTTTAGCAATTATCTCCCCTGCATCAGGCATGATGGCATCTTTGATCACCAGTTTATGCACACGACCTTCCACCAGGACCTGGTAGCGTCGATCTTCATTGACCTCACGACCTTCATGGAACCACTTGACTGTGGCCCCGTCAATATTCAGCTCACAGTCAAAGATGGCTGTCTCACCTTCACTGATGCTCTGGTCCTTCAATGGTTTCAGGAATTCTGGTGCAAGCTCTGAGGAACAGAAGGCATTCATAACGGGGGCTGATCAATCAACATTACAGTTATTTAACTGTTGATCAGTTATGCATAACTAATATTTACTACCTATTTAACTTGCTATACTGTAAAGCAGGTAATACAAACCTTATCATAAACAAATTTAGAATGATTAACATGTTCATGAAACTACAGCAAAATTGAACAGAAGTGAGTAAGTGTGTTGGTAAAACCAAAAATTGGTACGGTATCATTTCATATAAACATTAAATTTAAAAATAATAATAATTATCCAGAAATTGAAACCTATTTTTAAAAAAAACTTAGTTTCAAGTATTCATAAATTGTTAATTGAGAAAACTCTTTAAAAAAATTAAATTAATACTTTTAAATGCTTGAATATTATTCCATTTAATTTGTTTAATGGTGCAACAATAAATTACCTTGTACAAACAATGAGGCTGTTGATTTCTTCTCTCCAACCTGTACTGTCACCACACCCTCATCATCGATGCAGCAGTCAGAGATGATGAGCTTGTGAAACTTCTTCTCTTTAATGAATTGTATTCTGTCTCCTTCTGGTAGTTCTATGTCATCAACAAACCAATGGACCTGGGACTGGACACATTCAATTTCACAGAATGCAGTTTTTTTTAACGATCAAGAAACTTGAATTTATAACAATATTTTGACTTACTCAGTGTCTCCCCCCATTGTTTTTGTTAGATTTAAGAACTAAATTAGTTTAATTTTCAACATTAAAGACAAAAGATAGATTTAAGTTATCCCTAACATTCAACACCAGGACCAACTTTCTACCTAGAGTATTACGGGTGCAATTAATTTTTTGCACATCTAATTTTAAAGTAAGCTAACCAAGTGTCATTGAAAAAATACCGTGAACACTGAAATATCTTATTTTAAAATAAGCCAACCAAGTGTCATTGAAAAAATACCATGAACACTGAAATAATACCAGGGCAGCCAAAAGATAATGTTGTCAGTTTTTTAAAGACTACAATTGTATTTACAAAAAAACAAAAATTTTGGTGCCAATTTTTTCCTTCATTTTTTTGTTCTCAACTTTTCTGGCACAGGTACGAGCTTGAATCTGCTCCACTCCACCTTAAGACTATATAATATTAAGATTGGCTCATTCCTATTAACATTTAATCTCTTCAAAAAAATGAGATTTTCAGATAAAATTTGACCAATTAAATGTAAAAAAAAATAAATGTATTAATGAAAATGTATTTAAAATATCACAATTCTATACAAAATATTTTTGTTAAGCATCTCACCTTGTCCACCTCTTTAGTCAGTTCACACACCATCTCTGCCGTTGCTCGTTCAATAACAGAAACATCATTGAGGGGCATTGCAAAGTCTGGACCCAGTTCTTCCACTACAAGTTTGGCTTGACAGGTTTTGCCCTTAGCGGTAAATTTAACAGTGCCCGAATCTTCAGGAGATACATCCTCAATGCTAAGTGTATGCTGGAGCCCTTGTTTCTTGATATCAAGGCCATCTTTTGGTGATGGGGACAGTTTGTCATCATCCAGGAACCATGTGACATCATCAGTGTCTATGTTGAGCTCACAGGTAAACTCCACATTAGACTGCTCCAAGACAGTTTGGTCACGCAATGGCACGGTAAACTCAACTTCAATTTCTGAACAGAAAGATACAGTTTTTCTTTATTATTATTATTATATGTTGTCTTATATAGCGCGGTACCCCAGCCTAGGGCTAGGCTCACCGCGCTGTACAAATTTATTAAAATTTGTTTAATAGCTTTATTTTTCTTCAAAAATTGCACTTTTCTCCAAATGTTTTGGTCAGCAAGTTAAGTACAAGTTTTAATGTTAAACATATACACAATGTTACTATGGCCTATTATGGTTATACTGATTCTCTTTACATGTTTTAATGTTAAACGTATACACCATGTTACCATGGACTATTGTGGTAATACATGTACTGAAAATGATGAACCACAAATTATATTAAAATTTTAGAAGCCCACCCTTCAATTTTGAGCTTATTATAATAAACAAATGAGAATCAAATAAACTTGAGTTGAGTATTATTACAAGAAGAAACATTTAAAATCTCAATAAAATTAAACGTACCCTCAACATTGAGCTTAGCTGTACTTTCTTTGTCTTTGATTCTCACAGTGACATCTCCAGCATCCACTGTCTCCACTGTGTGGATAATGAGTTTTAATTTGTTGCCATCCACCACTGTCTCAAAGCGAGGTGAGCCTGGTTCAACTTTCTTTCCTCCAATAAACCATTGGATGTTGTCTGGTCTTGTTGGTACAGTTAGTGTGCACTCAAATTCTACAGTAGAATTCTCTTTAACAGTCTGATCTTTGAGGGGGATCAGGAAGTCTGCTGATATTTCTAAAAAGCGTAAAGAGATTTTAAAAAAAAAATTGATTTATATTATGACTGATATTTTTATATACCTACAAAACTCTGGCCACTTATTTTCAATGTTTAATACAAAAGAAACAAAAGAAACATTAATTATTTTTATTTTTTAAGGGCTATCTTTGGTAACAGAATTAGGAATAAAATGTTTTTTAAAAAATTTGTCAAAAAAGTCCATTACATTTAGTGATATAAATTGATTATGTAATATCATACATAAATAGTTGTTTTTATCTGTTCATATCCACAGAAATATTTGATGGAATAAATTGAATTAGGGAATTTATATGATTATTTATTAAAATTTGTTTAATAGCTTTATTTTTCTTTGAAAATTGCACTTTTCTCCAAATGTTTTGGTCATCAAGTTAAGTACAAAAAATGTTCATTCAACAAAACTAAATTTTCCTTAAGCTACTCCACTTTGAATGACTGACCTATGCAAGTATAAACAGCTATACATTTAAAGTTAATAACAGAGCTAAATTAAAAGATAGTAAAATATAATGAAAACATTTTATTTTAAAAGTTACATTTTGGTCAGACCTACCCTCAACATTGAGCTTAGCTGTACTTTCTTTGTCTTTGATTCTCACAGTGACATCTCCAGCATCCACTGTCTCCACTGTGTGGATAATGAGTTTTAATTTGTTGCCATCCACCACTGTCTCAAAGCGAGTTGAGTCTGGCTCCAATTTCTTTCCTCCAACAAACCATTGTATGTTGTCTGGTCTTGTTGGTAAAGTTAGCGTGCACTCAAATTCTACAGAAGAATTCTCTTTAGCAGTCTGGTCTTGGAGAGGAATCAGGAAGTCAGCTTCTATTTCTAAAAAGTGTAAAGTGATTAAAACAAAGTTTATTAGCATTATGACTGAATATTTTTCAAAACTCTATTTTCAATGTTTAACACAAAAGAAATAAAAGAAAAATACAGTGGGTTTTTTTTAGGGCTTTCTTTGATATCAGTATCATAAGAGATTTTTTTTTTTTCCATTCATCATAAAAGCCCCATTACAATCAGGGAAATAAAATGAATATATAACATCATTTATAAATGGTTGTTTTTATCTGTTCATATTGAAAGAACTATTTGAAGGAATAAATTGAATTAGTGATTTTATAAGACTATTTATTTGAAGTTTGTTCATAGCTTTATTTTTCTTTGAAAATTGCACTTTTCTCCAAATGTTTTGGTCAGCAAGTTAAGTACAAAAAATTTTCACTCAACAAAACTGAATTTTCCTTAAGCTACTCCACTTTGAATGACTGACCTATGCAAGTGTAAACAGCTTTACATCTAAGTTAACAGAGCTAAATTAAAAACGTGTACAAATTAATGAAAACATATTTTACCTTCAACATTGAGCTTAGCTGTACTTTCTTTGTCTTTGATTCTCACAGTGACATCGCCAGCATCCACAGTCTCCACTGTGTGGATAATGAGTTTTAATTTGTTGCCATCCACCACTGTCTCAAAGCGAGTTGAGTCTAGCTCAACTTTCTTTCCTCTGATGAACCATTGTATGTTGTCTGGTCTTGTTGGTACAGTTAGTGTACACTCAAATTCTACAGTAGAATTCTCTTTAACAGTCTGGTCTTTGAGGGGGATCAGGAAGTCTGCTTCTATTTCTGACAAAATAATATTATAAAAACATTATAAACAATTATTAAAGCAAAAACATTACAATTTTTAAAGAAAAATGAACATTTTTGAAAAGAAAAAAAGAATACCTAGGAGTGAACCTATTGTTTAGAACCATAGTATTAAAAAGTAATGTCAAAATTAATTCAAATAATTTTCCTACAGTATTAAATGTTAAAGTGATAATTTGGGCATTTATTTGCAGTAGATGTATGTCCATATATCACAGCTTTTAAAATTTTCTTAATTAAAACTTTCCCTGGGAGAAGGACAAATAGCTAGTAAAAAAATATACTAAATTCAAAGGTAAGAACTGGTTGTACAATTGACCAACACTACTGCTTTAAAAACCTACCTTCAATAGTCAGCTTGGCTGTTGATGAGTTGTCACCAATGACTACAGTCACTTCACAGTCATCTCCTGGCTGCAGTCCACGTATGGTCAAGGTGTGGTCCACACCATCAGAATTGATAACATATTTCTCAGATGGGGTGACAGGCTTGCCATTGACGTACCATTGGACGGGAGTCTCGTCATCATTGGTAGTACAGGCAAAAAGAGCATCTGTGTTAGCCTTAGCTTTGGTGTCTTTCAGGGTCAGTGTGAAGTCAGCAGGAACAGCTGAAGATGAGATTCATCAATGACAACATTATACATATATTAACAATGTACATTTTAAATATTCTTTATAATGATTATACAGAATATATATATTTAAAAAGTCTGAAGCTGCCTTGTGCGTTTGTTTAAGAAATTGGATAGTATTCTAGTAGTATTTCCCAAATTAGTCTTCGCCGACCTGAACCGGTCCGCAAGCCTTACATTGCCTGGCTGCACAACAAATATTTAAGGTCTGATAAATAGAAAAAATAATTAATAAATCTGGCACAGGTTCTTGGTGCTATTTTGAAACTTGTACACCGGTCTGCCAAACTTAAGTTAATTAGCATTTAATACAATTATGCTGAAAATCAAAAAATTAATTTCTTAAGTCAGTTACAAGAGTGAAATCTAATTTTTAACATCCATTTAGATCCTAAGAAACAATGACATCAAACACTCACGTTGTACTAAAAGTCTTGCTTCTGTGGCAATGTCTCCATAAGCACAGTACACTGGACCTGCATCAACAGGTCTGCACTTGCTGATGACTAGCGAATGCTTGTTGACATCTGACTGGATGGCATATTTTGGACTGGACTCAATGATCTCATCCTTGACCTTCCAAACAACATTGACGTTGGGTATGGAGAACTGGCATTCAAATTTTGCGGCGTCTCTTTCTCTAACTGCCATGTCTTGTAAAGGTTCAATCCAGTGCCACTGTTTAGAGGGAGAAACAAAATTAGATCTTAAATTCTCTGGCAAATATTGAATTGTCACAACTGTTACATCTTTTTCTACTTCTGTCATTTGATGAACATTTGAAGCTATGTTTATTGAACATTTGAAGCTAGTTTATTGAACATTTGAAGCTATGTTTATTGAACATTTGAAGCTATGTTTATTGGACATTTGAAGCTATGTTTATTGGACATTTGAAGCTATGTTTATTGAACATTTGAAGCTATGTTTATTGAACATTTGAAGCTATGTTTATTGAACATTTGAAGCTATGTTTATTGAACATTTGAAGCTATGTTTATTGAACATTTGAAGCTATGTTTATTGAACATTTGAAGCTATGTTTATTGAACATTTGAAGCTATGTTTATTGAACATTTGAAGCTATGTTTATTGAACATTTGAAGCTATGTTTATTGAACATTTGAAGCTATGTTTATTGAACATTTGAATCTATGTTTATTGAACATTTGAATCTATGTTTATTGAACATTTGAAGCTATGTTTATTGAACATTTGAATCTATGTTTATTGAACATTTGAAGCTATGTTTATTGAACATTTGAAGCTATGTTTATTGAACATTTGAAGCTATGTTTATTGAACATTTGAAGCAATGTTTATTGAACATTTGAATCTATGTTTATTGAACATTTGAATCTATGTTTATTGAACATTTGAATCTATGTTTATTGAACATTTGAAGCTATGTTTATTGAACATTTGAAGCTATGTTTATTGAACATTTGAAGCTATGTTTATTGAACATTTGAAGCTATGTTTATTGAACATTTGAAGCTATGTTTATTGACATGAACATAAAGGGCGTCTATTATAAGATATGAAAGCAACAATTATTGACATCAATGACCTATCATATTTTCAAAGTTTATAAACCTTGACTTTGAATTGTAAAAAAAAAGATGTTGAAAAGCAGTGTGGAATATTGTATGTTGCTGTGTCACCTTAGCCTTTTGTCTCAGGTAGGCTTGCTCTTCAGTCTCCTCCAACACCTGCGGCTTGACACCTCGGGTGTATCCAAGCGTCTGTTCCTCATCCTCTTGACTGGAAGCTGTAAGTGGGGCAGCCATCCTCTGAAACTGTTCAGCATCCTCCCGCTCGCGGGGTGCGATCTCAAATATGACAGGCTCGGACTCCTCCAGCTAGAATAATAAAGATTCAAATTTAAGCATTACACCAGATGTTTAAAAAACAAAAATTATTTATACCAATTGCATTACAGATTTGAAGCAAACCAGAAAGACTTGAGTATATAAGCTTTTAAACTAACTCTAAAAGTAAACTGACCTCTGGTCTCTCTCTTTTAGCCACTGGGTGGTACTCAAGCCTCTCAACATCTGGACTTGGTGGTTTAGACTTGGCCTCTGGAGACGGGGACTTCTGTTCCTCGACCTCCACATGTTTGAGATCCACTTGCCATGGTGATTCTTCTGCCTCTGCAACTCGTGTGACCTCCCTGCATTTCCCAAAAAAATGAAGTGCATCAGCGATAAATACCTAAAGCAGAATTCTGTGATGCTTTTTGTCTTAATGAAATCAATTGATAATAAATCTCCTAAAACATTAGAAGTGGTCATACTGACAATACAAAGTTTGCCCACCTGTGTTTGAGCTGCGACTTCCAGTCTGCAACTTCCTCTTCCTTGTCTGTGACCATGAGAGTGGCAGGCGCCTGCTCAGAGCCATGCTCATTGCTGACTGTGACTGTGTAGGTGCCTGCGTCTTTGCTCTTAATATCCTGCATCTGTAAGATTTGCTCTCCAGTGACCTCATCCTCTGTGATCACGTATCGACCGCCGTGTTGAATTTTCATCCATTTACCTTTAGACCATTCTACTTTTGGTTTGGGTTCACCATCAACGATACAACGGAACTCAGCAGTATGGCCTGGTTAAAATAATAATGAGATGGCTCAGTGTAAGTAAATTTTGGTATCTTAATTTCCGTTGTAGTTTAAGGTCATATTAAATGTAGGTTACTATAAGGTCATATTAAATGTAGGTTACTATAAGGTCATATTAAATGTAGGTTACTATAAGGTCATATTAAATGTAGGTTACTATAAGGTCATATTAAATGTAGGATCTATAAGCTGTTTATTTTAAACAATACCTTCAAGAACAGTGCATTTCAGAGGTGCTTCAATGAATTTTGGAGCTCTGCCCCTGACATCAAGGTGAGCAGTGCACAGAACTTCCCCTCCATTGTTTACAGCAACAGCCTTGACCTCTCCGGCCAGGTCAGCGGTGGCATCAGTAATCGTTAGTGTATAGGTGCCATCTTTGGGATTGACATCCATCTTGATTTTGTCACTTGGTTCAAGTTCTTTGTCATTAATGTACCTGAGTAACAAAACATTTTACCATTAGGAGAGGGTTTCACTGAAAACTTTGTTTACAAAGTTAAAAGCAGAACATTTTAAATCATAGAACATTATAGCTAAATTGCATCAATTTCATTTAACCTTTTTTTTAAAAACAACTTTAGCTAAGCTTTTTCTTTCTTTTAAAAATTATTTAGAATAATCTTCTTCTGTCTGCATTTATCAGGAAGGGGTGTTGGAGAGGTACAACAATACTATTAAAAGGCTTAAAATATGCCTACCATTTGATTTCTGGCATAGGAACACCTGTGGCCTTGCAATCAAATTTGGCTGTCCCATTCTCTGGAACTAGGGCATCTGAAAGCTTTCTAACAAATGTTGGCTTCTTGGCAGCTGCAAAGATATTCAAAATATAATTTTGTAATAAAGGTTGTTGTTTATTTTTAATTTTTATTTACTGATCAATAATTGTAAATCTGAAAATGGATTAATGGTTTTTTAATTGTTTATGTTAAACTTAATGACAAACAGGGTGATTGATTGCTTAAGTTAATTTCATATCGTTTCTTTAAGTAGCCAGAATATCTTTCTAAATTATTTCTAAATAAATTGATGTGTACATTAAAGTTGTATGATCACAAATAAACATTAGGGGTCCTTTGCAAGTTACGTCACGCAAAAAAGTGACTATTTTTTACCCCCCCTCCCAGGAAATGTCAAAAATTCTTTACCCCTCCCCCCTCTTAGTGTCACGTCACACCTAAAAAATAAAAACATACATACAATTTTCATAACTAAAGTAAGATTTTATTTTATTCTTTAACATTTTCCCATAATGGATTAAGATGTAGTATTAACTTATTAGAAAACTGTGACGCGAAACAACGAAGCCATCCACAAGCTGAATGTAAAATGGCCACAACAGTTTTTGCGTCATTTTTCGATATGTGCAAAAGGTGTGCGCGACTGAGTTTCATGGTAGGCCTACCTATAATATCTGAGGCAATTTTGAACTCAAATTAATGTTTTAAAAATTAATTGAATAAAGGTTTTTCAAAATTATAAAATGTTAGATTTTATTAATTTTTTAAAATAATAATTGCGACGACACAAATTTTTGACCCCTCTACCCCTGTCACAAAGTCTTGACCCCATCCCCCCCCCCCCCCCCCCAAACGTGACGTAATTTGCGAACGACCCCTTAGGGTTATTTAAAAAAATAATAAATCTTTCTCTATAATAGTTATTGAATTTATAAATGCTGGACTTAAGACAATGATAAAGTCTTTTAATCACACAATTACTGACCAATTATTTTGAGTCTTGCATTGCATGACACTTGTCCAGAAGGGTTGTTGGCCCTTGCTGTGATGACACTGGCATCATCAAGGTTGGTCTTCGTGAAGGTGAGAGTGTGGGTCTGGTCGTCCACCTCTATCTTGATGTCCTCACCATCTTTAAGCACCTCATCTCCCTGCAGCCTAAAAATAACCCAAACAGTTACAGTTGAAATTTTTCTCAGAGCAGTGGTAAAGATAAACCCAAAGTTACAGTGGCAGACTTCCTCAGAACAGTGGTCAAGGCGAACCAAAGCAAAAGTCAGATGATGAGCAGTGTATGGTGAACTGTACTCATGGCACTTACCAAGTAATGTGAGGCTTGGGTTTGCCACTGACAACAGCTTCAAACTTGGCAGGGTTTAGCTCCACAGCTTCCACAGTTTCTAATTTCTTGATGAATTTGGGGGCTTCCTTTTTCTCTGTTGAAATAACAGCATATGATAATAAGGAAACAATGGATCTTTTTTTTTACATTTCAGTACTTGTGAACATCCTATACTTTCAATAATGAGACACAAACAATTTGTGTCAATAAAACAGTATAGGTTAAACTTTAAGCATGATTATACCGATGAAGGTATTTACCGAAATGTTTACATTTCTATTCTGTACAATCACTATTATAGCTGAACCTCTACTGTTCTATTTACACAAACTGTTTCTCATTAATCTACTTGAAAGCTTTATCGCAGTGCAACACTCATAATTAGTTCATATACTTTCAATATCTGTTTGTTTGACATTCTTAACATTAAACTAATTTTTTTTAAATTTCTGACAGTTTCTAATATAAAAACAGAAAAAATTATTTCTCTTAAAATTGAGGCTTGAACAAGATCGATAAAATAACATGTGACATGATCTAACTAGTTTTAATTATATGACATCTCACCTTCAATGGTCAAGGTTGCTTCAGTAGTTGCCTCCCCTGCTTTGTTGACGGCAACAGCTTTTACTATTCCAGCGTCTTCCACTTGAGCAGAGTCAAGGCTGAGGCTGTGGGTGACATCAACTAAGCCCTTGCGCTGGTCAATGGTGAAGTGGACACCACTTTCAATGGGTGACTCATTAAGGAACCTACAATAAATTGTGGAAATGTTAAGTTGAAATAAATTTTATACAGGATAATCATTTTCTTATCCAAATTTTTAATAAATAGATACTTTTTTATGCAAATTGATAAATTGGAAAATAAAATATTCAATTAATACTGTTAAAATATTTGTTTGAAAAACTTTTTTCATATTATTGCAGGTAATGATAAATGGAATAACAAAACACTATTGATATGTACAGATAGAGACAATGACTGTGTTATAATGATATACACATTAACTCTTGTCCCAATGATTTGAAGACATTAACTTACCAAGACACTTCAGGCTGTGGAAGCCCAGTTACTGAACATTCAAACTTAACGGGTCGACCTTCCTTGCATTCTCGTTTGATGAGCTGTCGAGTGAAAACTGGAGCTTCTGTTTTGCCTGAAATGATTCATTTTGAAATCATATAATAATACTAATGGTTATAATACTAATGGTTATAATACTAATGGTTATAATACTAATGGTTATAATACTAATGGTTAAAGTACTAATGGTTATAATACTAATGGTTATAATACTAATGGTTATAATACTAATGGTTATAATACTAATGGTTATAATACTAATGGTTATAATACTAATGGTTATAATACTAATGGCTAAAGTACTAATGGTTAAAGTACTAATGGTTATAATACTAATGGTTATAATACTAATGGTTATAATACTAATGGTTATAATACTAATGGTTATAATAATAATGGTTATAATACTAATGGTTATAATACTAATGGTTATAGTACTTGTTTACATCTAATTTAGAAAAAAAAAATGATTTGAATAAAATATTGACATTTTTTTTTGTATGAAAGGTTAGGAAATATTCTTTTATGTTTAGATTCTCTGCTTACAATTGTTAAAATAGCTTTGTTGAAAACCAAAAAAAAATTGTACTCACCTTCCACCACAACACGACAGATGCATTCAGTAGAGCCAGCAGAGTTGATGGCTACACACTTGTAGGTTCCTTCCTGGTCTAATTTGACAGTGGAGATCTTTAGCTTGACCAGCTCATCCTCATAGGTCAGCAGGACATTGGGTGTCTTCACCAGCTCCTTGTCATCCCTAAAATGTCATTTTTATTTCTTATAAATGTTTCAAATATCAACAATATCAAGCACGGTTCAAATGTATAAATATCATAACAAATTTAAACTGTGCTACTGGCAAGTATCATGTTAACTAAATATTACTAGGAAAACACTATTGTTATATTACAAATCATGTTAACTAAATATTACTAGGAAAACACTTGTTATTACAAATCATGTTAACTAAATATTACTAGGAAAACACTATTGTTATTACAAATCATGTTAACTAAATATTACTAGGAAAACACTATTGTTATTACAAATCATGTTAACTAAATATTACTAGGAAAACACTATTGTTATTACAAATCATGTTAACTAAATATTACTAGGAAAACACTATTGTTATTACAAATCATGTTAACTAAATATTACTAGGAAAACACTATTGTTATTACAAATCATGTTAACTAAATATTACTAGGAAAACACTATTGTTATTACAAATCATGTTAACTAAATATTACTAGGAAAACACTATTGTTATTACAAATCATGTTAACTAAATATTACTAGGAAAACACTATTATTACAAATCATGTTAACTAAATATTACTAGGAAAACACTATTGTTATTACAAATCATGTTAACTAAATATTACTAGGAAAACACTGAATGTTGTCTTTGACCAACCAGCCTACAATGCTTTATTTGTCTATGTATCTTATGAATGTTGTATTTGACCAACCAGCCTACAATGCTTTATTGGTCTATGTATCTTATGAATGTTGTTTTTGACCAACCAGCCTACAATGCTTTATTGGTCTATGTGTCTTATGAATGTTGTCTTTGACCAACCAGCCTACAATGCTTTATTGGTCTATGTATCTTATGAATGTTGTATTTGACCAACCAGCCTACAATGCTTTATTGGTCTATGTATCTTATGAATGTTGTTTTTGACCAACCAGCCTACAATGCTTTATTGGTCTATGTGTCTTATGAATGTTGTCTCTGACCAACCAGCCTACAATGCTTTATTGGTCTATGTATCTTATGAATGTTGTCTCTGACCAAGCAGCCTACAATGCTTTATTGGTCTATGTGTCTTATGAATGTTGTCTCTGACCAACCAGCCTACAATGCTTTATTGGTCTATGTGTCTTATGAATGTTGTCTCTGACCAACCAGCCTACAATGCTTTATTGGTCTATGTGTCTTATGAATGTTGTCTCTGACCAACCAGCCTACAATGCTTTATTGGTCTATGTGTCTTATGAATGTTGTCTCTGACCAACCAGCCTACAATGCTTTATTGGTCTATGTGTCTTATGAATGTTGTCTCTGACCAACCAGCCTACAATGCTTTATTGGTCTATGTGTCTTATGAATGTTGTCTTTGACCAACCAGCCTACAATGCTTTATTGGTCTATGTATCTTATGAATGTTGTCTCTGACCAACCAGCCTACAATGCTTTATTGGTCTATGTGTCTTATGAATGTTGTCTTTGACCAACCAGCCTACAATGCTTTATTGGTCTATGTATCTTATGAATGTTGTCTTTGACCAACCAGCCTACAATGCTTTATTGGTCTATGTGTCTTATGAATGTTGTCTTTACCAACCAGCCTACAATGCTTTATTGGTCTATGTGTCTTATGAATGTTGTCTTTGACCAACCAGCCTACAATGCTTTATTGGTCTATGTGTCTTATGAATGTTGTCTCTGACCAACCAGCCTACAATGCTTTATTGGTCTATGTGTCTTATGAATGTTGTCTCTGACCAACCAGCCTACAATGCTTTATTGGTCTATGTATCTTATGAATGTTGTCTCTGACCAACCAGCCTACAATGCTTTATTGGTCTATGTGTCTTATGAATGTTGTCTCTGACCAACCAGCCTACAATGCTTTATTGGTCTATGTATCTTATGAATGTTGTCTTTGACCAACCAGCCTACAATGCTTTATTGGTCTATGTATCTTATGAATGTTGTCTTTGACCAACCAGCCTACAATGCTTTATTGGTCTATGTGTCTTATGAATGTTGTCTTTGACCAACCAGCCTACAATGCTTTATTGGTCTATGTGTCTTATGAATGTTGTCTCTGACCAACCAGCCTACAATGCTTTATTGGTCTATGTGTCTTATGAATGTTGTCTCTGACCAACCAGCCTACAATGCTTTATTGGTCTGTGTGTCTTATGAATGTTGTCTCTGACCAACCAGCCTACAATGCTTTATTGGTCTATGTGTCTTATGAATGTTGTCTCTGACCAACCAGCCTACAATGCTTTATTGGTCTATGTGTCTTGATAATTCCTGTCACTATTATTCTTTACTTACTTGTACCAAATGACTTCTGGGCGAGGCAGACCAGTCACACGGGCGGTCAGTAAAAGGGAATTCTGTTCCATCACAGTCTGTTGTTGGAGTATAAAAATAATAATTCAACAAAGGCAAAGTATCCAAATCAAGAGGACACATCTTCATTATCTATATCGAGTCCTGGTCCAGAGGGAAATGAAATCTATTGAGATTCATTTGCATTATAAAATGTTTGGGTTTTTAAAATTGTTTTAGAAGTTGTAATGTAACTACAATACTTACAATGTCATTGAATGTTTCAATGAACTTTGGTGGCCTGGTTTCTTCTGGTGTTTTCAGTAAAAGAGGTGATTCTGACAATCTTTCTTCTCTTGGGATTTCTAATCAAGAAAATGACATAATAATCAACATATATTTGAAGGATTGTATATTCATGTGCCTATATTTAATCCTAAATTCCTGTCACACATTAATGTAAACTAACACATTACTTCTCAGATATATCCTAACTTTTATGTTTTTTTTATTGCTAACTGACTGCTCAAATCATGGATTCATTAATTTAAATATATTTAAGCATTAAAGTAGGTGACAAATTGATTCATGCTTAAAAGCAGTGTTTTTAAAAAAATTTTAAACTTTTACAATTTTTGGATTGGAGGAGAAATTTTAATTTAAACTAGCTCTGTATTGAAACAATAATTGCATCTCATATGTTTACCTTTGACAACAAGAGGAATCTCAACACTGGCCTTGCCTTCTGGGTTTTCTGCAACACATGTGTACACACCAGCATCCTCTTTTTCTGTGTCTTTAATTTCAAAGCAGTAAGTGTCTTCATAACTCTCAAAGTGATACAACTCAACATCCTCCAGAATTTCCTTTTCTCTGATCCAAGTCACTGCAAAAATTTGATAATAAGTTTGAAAAACCACGCCTTTTTCGCACCATTGCATCATTGAAACCATTGTATTTCATTAAAGAGAAATAATCAACAAAACCTTATCTGCTCCAAGTTTTTTGTATTTTAAAAAATTATGTTAGTGTTAATTCTAAATGATCAATTATACTGTGTTGATTTTTGGTTGCTTTTTAAAAAAAGATTACTGTGCTCAATATTTTTTAGCATAATTAACAGTTAAATTACGAGCAGCAACCTGCTGTCCTTAATGGGTTGGAACTATAAACATCTCATATTCATGTTTACACACTGAACCCACCTGGTGGGACGGAGTGGGTTAGTTGGTGGAAAGTCTGGAAGTGGGGTGGGTGTACAAAGTGAGGCGTGTTGCAGGAATGAATGTAAAAGTCTGAGCGTGCAGGCAGGAAAGTCACTGAGATAATTTATGACTAAAAAGTATTTACCTTCAGGCTTGGGCTGTCCAATAACTTTGACTAAAAATTTGGCAGAGTCGTGTTCCCTGGCTGTAACTTTCTCAGGTACTTTAATGAATTCTGGAGCAAGTCCCTTCTCTTCTGGTTGTTCTGTCACAATAGTAAAATCATGGCACTGACACTCTTGATCTACTTTGTGTTTACAACTACATCAACTACAAAGCCTAATATGACAACAATTTGATGTTTATTTACTGCAATAACTTCTTCTCATTCAGTATCTTTCTGATGCTTAAGCCATTTCTAAGCATGCCCGTCTTAAGCCACTCTTTCTTCATAGTTCCCAACGCCCCTTTGTCTACATCCATTGCAAGTACCAGATAAAATTGAAGACACCTTCTAAAAGGTTTTTGGGAGTCATGGCATCATTTCCCTGCTTAGATTACTTTGAAGATTTCTATAACTTTTCCCATCCCATCCAACAAATGCCAAATAAGAAAAGAATAATGCATACAACAGATATTTTTTATTCTGTAAGTTCTTAGGGAACTCTTCATTAAGAATCTTTTGTTGTGTAATGCACAACAGAACTGATGGTATTTTTTTAAAATTAACAAAGCAAAAACAAATTCCAGATAATAAATCCTTTCTGGAGTTAGTTTCTTTGATTACCTTCTACAAAGAGATCAGCCTTGCAGACGTCAGTGCCAGCCTCATTTCTGGCTTCACACGTGTAGGTTGCATCATCTTCAGGGAGGACACTCTCAATGACCAGAGTACTCTCCCCATCAGCTGGATAAATGATTTTATACTGCTGTTGATCAGGACTGATTGGTTTGTCATCCTTAAACCACTGTAGTTGAGGGACAGGCTGACCAATGGCCTTGCAGGTGAGAGTGACCTTCTCTCCAACAGTTGTTTCCACAGTTTTTATGGGTACAATGAATTTCGGAGCTTGGAGTTCCGGCTTCTTCACAGCTGGTACTTCTGGAAATTATTGCATTATTTATTACATTTGTGTATATAAAAGTTTTATGGACTGTTAGCATACACAGAATAAATAAATCTTGTGAGTATAAAGATTTTAGCCGTTATTGAATACTGCAAAGTCCCTCGTACCTTTTATTAGCAGCTCTGCAGTGCAAGAGACCTCCCCGAGATCATTGCGTGCAATGGCTGTGTACTGACCAATATCTTCTGGGACAACCTCAAACACCTCCAAGTGGTGAATGCCGTCCTCCTCAAAGATCACATATCTCCCTTCATCCTCCAAGGCAATGTTGTTGAAGACCCATGTCAGCTCTGGGGCAGGTTTGCCTGTAACTTTACAGGTGAAGTCAGCTGTTTCTCCAGGTGAAACCTGTCAAATTTAGGATCACTCTAAATGTAAAAACTATAATGAACTCATTCAGGCACACAAATATTTTAATGAATCAAACTAATGAGAAAGGATGCCAAATCAAATTTAAAACTTCATGGAAATTTTAAAAAAACTATATAAAAACATGATCACGTCACACCACTACTTCATTCACTTCATTGGCTCCCTGTACAAGCACAGATTGAGTACAAACTCTCTGTTCTCTGCCACAAGTTTTTCTTGGATACCTGCCCTTCCTATCTAGCCACGCTTCTCTCTGTCTATTCACCCATTTGACAGATTTCGCTCCTCCGCAGACGCGCTTATTCTTTCTGTCCCCAAGACTCGCACAAAGACAATTGGTGAACCATTTTTCTCTTTCTGTGCCGCCAAACAATGGAATTCTCTTCCACTACACATCCGCAATATACCAACCGTCACAGCCTTCAAACTGCACTCAAAACACATCTCTTTAAACTCTACTATCCTGACTAATTCCCCCCACTCTGATAAACAATGCTGCTGGGTGCCGTCCATGGCTTAACAATTAAATTGTTATGGAATGGTAGGAGTGAATATACAACTGTTTTGTTTTATTCAATTAATGTATGTTCATTTTTAAGTTCATGATTATGTTTGATAAATTGTATGTACAGCGTAGTGAGCCCAGCCCTAGGCTGGGGTACCACGCTATAGAAAACTTCTAATAATAATAATACAATACACTGGGGCGCCAATTAATCCACCTGCCTCAGGTGAAATACCTCTAAGCCCCGGTCTATTTAACAGTTTTTTTTATATAATCTAAATTGACATTTCCACACACACACACAAACTCTACCGTCTGTTGTTTGATGGTCAGCACAAATTCTGGGGCTATTCCTTCTGGTCTGGGCTTGATGGTCACTTCTTCTGAAACAGTTTCCTCTGGAATAACCTCTTCTGGAATTGACACTTCTACAATAATCTCCTCTTGGACAGTTTCCTCAGTCACAATCTCTTCTGGAACAACCTCTTTAGCTGAAATTATCATAAATAAAACAAATAAATGTCTTTTGCAAAAAATAACAAAATACAATTCCAATCTATCCTCTAGGGTACTCACGGGTATCAGTAAATTACACAGGATTAACCAACATTGATCTTTCTTTGTCTCATATAAATATATATATATATGTGTGTGTGTATGTATATATATATGTATATATATATAACAATGACATTTTGTCCAAAAAAAAATTGCACCTAAGTTCAACACTACCATTGGTCCAGGATTTGTGATCAACACCTGGAATATTCATTTTTTAAATTGATTTTTGTATGTTCTGTTTGTTTGTTTTTTGGTTGACACCTATCTCTTAACTTTAGCTCATTTAATGATGCCTCTCTATCATCTCCTGGTCCCTATTTAATTTCAAGTAGATCCCATCAGTGTGGAAAGTGCAGAAAGATGGCATCCACCATTAAAAACATATGACATGGCGCCAAGGGAATGAGGTGAATCTTTAATAATTCTATAATTGTGTTGAATGAGTGCATATGTCTTTCTAAAACTGAAACCGACTACTTACGTTTCCTAACTGTCACGTCAACATCACAGCTATCTGAGCCGGTGTCATTAGTGATGACCAGGGTGAATATAGCACTATCCGACACCTGGGACCTGGGTATGGTCAAGGTCACTGTCTCTGAAGTTGTGCTGATCAAGTGGCGGTCATCCACTGAGAGTATTTGACCATCGACTGACCATTCAACCTTGGGTTGTGGGGTCCCCTCAATGGTGATGACCAGTTCCACAGTCTCTCCCTCCAGGACAGCCACGGGCTGCGGCTTGGTGAGTATACGAGCTGGAACTGTTGTAACAGAAGAGGTCAGTGCATGATATCAACAGAAAGGTCACCGAGGGTCTTGCTCCTTTGTGAGCTCATTGGTATGCAAGTTTAATAGTGATTCAAGGAACCATTAAGATTTAATGCATTACTGTAATTTTAAAAAAAAAGGTAATACCAATATAAAAAATACTCGCTATACACTTGACTTAGCATTATGTTCTAAAAGTGTTGATCTGTGGTTTATCATCATAACTAAGGAGTTATTTCAAAGATAGGTTTCAGTATGAAGTAGATCACACTGTTTCATAAATGAAAGAATGCTCCCTGTTTTTACTAGGATTAAGTTAAAGATCACTCTTCAGTTGAATAATTGCACGTAGTTAAATGTGTGTATTTATTGAATTGAGAGCATTCTAGAATAGATGACTGCACTTTTTGTTATGCTATATAATAAATGCAGCAATTGTTTTAATTTAATTTGGAACCATTTAGAATGAAGTGTTGAGTTGTTTTGTTAAAATATATGTTTTAACAACCCATGTACTGTACAGTTGAACTTATTGATAAATCAATGGTCTTGGAAATGAGAGGATCTAGATGTGTCTTGAAAGATGGATTAGTTTATGTGTTGAATTGATAACATAAGTGGAGAAATTACACACTCTTCTGTTGAAAACTGATATTAACAGTCATTTCTGTATGACATGATAAGATTTTGGGAATGCTTTACATTACCTCAATGATCTATGGTTAATCATCATCTCATGAAACAGTGAAAACATGCATTGTGAACCATGCCACTGTGAGGAGGTGATGTGCCAGGCGTTTAGTGGTCTACTCATGCTGGGTTAGTTTTGATGCTAGTAGGACAGTTAGTGTTCACAAATGTTGTTTGCAGGTAACCCTTGAATATTTTTTGGGGTCAAGTTTTCTCGGTTTGTTACCGCGAAGCTTACGCTATTTTGAAGATCAGTGGCAAAAAAAAAAATAACTACAACAATTAAAATAAAAGTCTAATATCAAGATTTAACAATAGTAACTAAAGTTAACTTTGAAACTTGTTTTGTTTACAAGCTGATAAACTTTCATACCATTCAGAGGAAAAGTGAAAAAGTTTAACAAGATTGCTTTATTATAAAAATTTATTGGCAAAAGCTTATGAATATTGTTCATGAGAGCAAATAAAAAAAAAGCAAGTAAAAATATGCAGAAGCTTTTTATTAACTGACTAAAATATTTTTTAAAAAATGTTAACAAATTTAATGCTTGTCTCAATTTACATAAAATTTAAGAGGTAATGTAGTGTAAATGCTTAAGTAACTTTGAAATACGAAAATTAAGTACAAAACATGTATTTATTTATAAAAACAAATTTCAGTTCACATGAAATTACTTAATCACTTAATATGTATACTTTACAAAATGCAAACCAAGGAGAAGAATTATAATTATAGACTATATCTTTTACATTTATTAATTGATTGGTATATTAAATAAAGATAGACTGTGCAAAAATCTTACTCAATGATATTGAAATGTTTTCAGATATATAAGGGCAGTAAATTTATTCATTAGAAGTTAGGACCTTTTATTTCATATCGACATATAGCCGTAGTTCCAATATAACTATCAAATTGATTGACTTTACCTGGTTAAAGTTAATCAATATTTTATTATTACATTGTTTATATTAACGGGCCTTATAGAAGTCATGTCAAATTATTCTATTTGAATATTTTAATAATAACAAATTTTATTTTTAACCCTTAACAACTCTGATAACCCCAAGTTAAGGAGCATAATGTTTGATCAATCTTTCTTTCAATTTATGATCTGGCACTTATTATACCAGCATATTGTAATTAAACAGGCACAATTATTAAACATGTATGTATATAAATTATTATATATTACTTTCTTTATAAGATATACATAGCATTAGAAGAATATGGCACAATAAATTTGAAGGCTATGAAAAATTTTCTCATAGTTTTGAAATATCAAATAAGCTATAAGCTCTTTATAAACTACTGTAAATTTTGAGTTTCAAATCCTTACTTCCCCTTTTTCAGTATATTGGTATTCACTAATTACATCCCCTGCAATCAACATGTCCATCTTGTTCAAATACTTTCATTTGATTATATAGAGAAATATGACAAAACAGGCTAGTGCATTGTACTGATACCCTGTACATTGTATGTACAATATCATCAAGTTATTTCAATCAAGGGATACAAATAATGATGACATAAAAGAAGAGAATTATATTTAAAAACTAACATTAGTTATCTATCTCACTCAGCACTTGATTTGAACACATTAGCTGCTTCATTTAGAAATAAGTAATTTAATGGAAACATTTTTTTTGTTTCTAAAAAATTGTGTAAAATTCACATTAAACCAAAACTTGATCGCTTGTTTATTTAGCCATCAACCCCTTTATATTGGTATGTGTTGTAACACATTGGTGTATATGCACACATTTTTAATGAGTTAATTGTAAATATCTTTCATGGCAAATTAAAGTATTTTGCGCCCCACAAACATGACAATTTTAGTACATGTAATGCTGTGTGTAAAGGTGTAAATAAAATAAATTGTCTATCAAAGGCAATTCAAACAGTTCGCATAGATAGATCCCCCATGCTGATGAGAAAGCTCAAGTGATGAAATTGGTGCACCATATAACCTTAAGCATATACATAAGAAAGTGCTATCATTTTGATGTGCAAAGATTTATTTTTTTTAAACATGTTTTATCATCCACTAAATAATATTTAATTAAAGACATGGTATTTTTTCATAAAATATAAATTATCATTTTGAAAACCTTCAAAATGTATTATGTATTTCTAAGCTTAAGTTTTAGTACTAAAAAAAACAACCAAAGTGAATTCTTTGAGTCCCTTGAGTTATCCATAGATTAATAAAAAAAAATCATGGTTAATATTAATTGATACATGCAAGTGATGAAACAAAGTTAATTGAAATCAAACTGGATTAATAATGAACAAAATCATGTTTAGATGATCAGTGGTATACAAATATCAGCAGCTCCGAATAAGATGAGGTGTATGTTTACACAACAAGATTTGTCTAGAGGATATGTTGAGGGGTATTATAGGATAATAATGGAACATAGAGCTATAATATAATGGGTGCAAGGTCTGACATTTCAGCACTGACATTAGCATATGGGGTGATGTTAATAAAGATACTAGATCCAAACAGATGGATGATGAGCTGGTTATTTGGGGAGAAACAGAGTTATGTGTCATGGCCACACTTTTAGTAGGGAACCAACCTTGTGGGAGTAGCCTGGCACTGGTAGAAGCCTCCCCTGCAAGATTGGTGGCTTTACAGGTGTATTCCACTTTGGTGTCTTCCAAAGTTACATTGAGGATTCTCAACACGGCTGATGTGTCTCTGTATATGATTTTGTATTTAGGACCTTCGGTGACAGGGGCGTTGTCTGTCAGCCACTGGACCTCAGGTCGTGGAAGGCCAGTGACTTCACACCGAAGCTCGGCCGCATCCTTGATGGTGGCCGGTGTATCCGAGAGAGGCTGGATAAACTGCGGTGCCTGCAACGTCACAGTGACATTGGCTGTGCATGACGTCGTGCCATGTTTGTTGCTGAGGGTCACTGTGAACTCACCAATATCCTCAGGCCCTGCCTGTTCAATGATGAGTCTAACTGTGTTTTTAACATACTCAGTTCTGGTAAAGAAATAAAAGAACATTTAAAATGCTATTATTAACTGAAATAGTTTTACCAGCATCAGTCTCTTAAAAATTAAAAATAATGTTTGGTTATCTTAAAAAAAAAAATAATGTTTGGTTATCTTAAAAAAAAAAAGTTTGGTTATCTTTAAAAAAAATGTTTGGTTATCTTAAAAATAAAAAAAATAATGTTTGGTTATCTTAAAAAAAAAAAATAATGTTTGGTTATCTTAAAAAATAAAAATAATGTTTGGTGATCTTAAAAATAAAATTTACAGTTTGGTGGTTATCTTAAAAATAAAAAAATAATGTTTGGTTATCTTAAAAATTAAAAATAATGTTGGTTATCTTAAAAATTAAAAATAATGTTTGGTTAACTTAAAAAAAGGAAATATAAATGTTTGGTTATCTTAAAAATAAAATTGTCATTTATTTACATTCTTTAGAATTACTGAAAATTTAAACCAAAGAAAATTTAAACAGCATGGAATGTTAAATGATCTTACAGTGGTATCATCTATTAAAAACACTAATATGAATAAAATTAGTGAGGTGCTTGTGCTGACAATTTAAAAAAAAGTATCTGTTATAATGGCATGCCAAGTGATATTATATGGTAGGCTACTACTGCTGTAACGGGCACAGAATTAAAAACTTTAATTTAAATCATCATTCAAATGTCTTGAAAATTATGTTTATATAGGTGAATCAACAGGTGAATATATACAACTGTAATGAGAGGTTTCATGGTGTATTGCAATATCGATACAGAAATATAACTGCATATATAATGTGTGGTAATTTGTGTCACTTTATTTTAAACACTATATCATTAGTCCAACCATCCAAATTAACAATGGTAACAAAATATCAAACATTGAAACATATCACTTTCCATTAATCTAGACCTTCTGATTACAGAGGTGACGCTGATATTTATGTTACAAAATAAGTTATTTTGACTCACCTGTAGCGGGTGTCGGTTATTTTCTGACCTCTGAAGAGCCAAACCACATCAGGTTTAGGTTCACCTTTGATCACTGCCTCAAGGATGACAGGTGCGGCAAAGTCAACCGTGATGTCGGTAAAAGTGGATACAAAAGAAGGTGCTGCTCCTGGGTAATAAACAACTACTTTGAATTAAAGGTAAAAAAAATGGTATAAACTTAGTCCAAACAGTTTTATAGTAATTTCGGTGACATCACAGTGAATAAAACAGAGGACACATTTATCTTTGAAGTGGGCAAATTATTTCAAAAATTTACAAAATTGTATCTATCTTAGGTTGTCAAATCTATTGAGATTTATAAATGATTTATTTATGCAACAAGAAAACTGGGATACTTGTAGTGATCTCAAAAGTAACACAAGCGCACGCTCCCATTAAAAAAAAAAATAATTTAAAAATAAATGTTTATTTGGAAGTTGATACTGTGTAACGGTAAGTGAATCCAATGCCTTACCTGCAGGGTTGACAAACAATTCAGCTGTGGCTGAAACACTTCCTACAGTATTTGTTGCAGTGACTGTGTACTCAGCATCATCTTCCGTTGTCACATCACTTATGGTTAGAGAGTATGTTGTATCAACTTCGGTTATCTTATGGCGGTCATCAGGGACAATTTCAACATCATCACGGAACCTGTGGAAAAACAAGAAATAGTTCAACATTGAAATGTTGCATTTTTGGGGAAAAGTCATTGTGGTATTTTAAAAAATTAAACTTAAAGCTAATTTATTTCTCAGTTTTAACATTTGATATTTAACAATTTCTTATTTTATTACCTTTCTAATGATAAAAAACCATTCACTTAGTAAAAAGCTATGATGCAATATTGATATTTTTGTTTAGGTCCAGGAAGTAAATATTTGACATTTAAAAAAAAAAAATCTATTAATAGACAGATTGATTAAAACATAGGTATTTTAAAATCATATAAAAAGCCAAATAATCAGTTAGTATTTCCAGCGTTACCTGACACCCTGAGACAGTTATAGGTTTCCCTATCTCACTGGCAGTATCAATGAATGACATAGGTTCCATGCTAGTTACACATTTTCTTAACAGGCATAGATTTTTTCAAGTTCCCAACAGTTACTTATTTTCCTTAGTGGCACAGGTTATGTGGATGGATTAAAATTGGCAGAGTTTCTCTGGCAGTTTCAGTTTTCATTAACTGGCACCGGTTCCATTGACAATGACAGCATTATGTGTAATGGACACAAGTTCTAATGCTGGGAGAGAAAACCTGACTGACAAAAGTTTCTTGATTAGAGATCTCAGCTGCAGGGATCTTCAATACTCACCATTTAACTTCAGGCTTAGGAGACCCAGCTGCTGATATCTCTAGAGTTACGGTATCACTTTCATTAACTTCTTGATCAGAGAGCTCAGACAGAAATTTAGGAGCGAAGGTCACATCTACAGTGATCTCCTCAGAGACAGGTTCAGGTTTCTGTCGAAGTTTACCAAAGAAGTTAGCCTTAAATATGTTTCAATGATTTAACTCAATAGAAACTGAGAAAAAGAGAAATTGGATTTTTTTTGAAAAACAATTTGAACAATCTAAACCAGAAGATCTCAACCTGTGGGTCGAAACCCCTTTGGGGGTCAAACGACCCTTACACAGGGGTGGCTTCCGAAAACACATATTTATGAAGTAGCAAGAAAAAATTTTTTAGGGTTGGGGGCCAACACAACATGAGGAACTGTTTTAAAGGGTCGCGACATTAGGAAGGTTGAGAGCCACTGGTCTGAACAGTTATAGATTTATGTTCACAGAACTAGTTTTGGATCTGAGCCTTAATCAAATATGTACATAAAACAAACAAAGATTTTAAAAATTTAGCAAGTAATGTGTATGTAAAAAGAAATGTGATAATTAGGCTACATTGTACAAAAAGTACAATGGGGATTTCTTTTTCCCAAACTCAGCAAATTAGTCTTTGAAATAGTCTCCACTAACGATTGTTAGACTCTAATTCAAGCTGAGTTCAGGAAAAGATAACTACCCACAATGATGTGTATTAAATGAGGACACCAACACCAAGATGTTACAAAACAATGAGCTAATCACTACAGCTGCATGAAAGATGTACACCACATGGCACAAAATGTCAGCCCAGTTTTTCTCTCAATAATACTTCCATTAAACAATATCAAACAGTGCTTCAACTTTCTAGACATGAAAAGGATTGTTCAATATTGAATATTTATTTTGTCTTACTTTACAATATTTGAAATATACTGTCATGAAATATTAACAATTTATAATTTTGTATATATTTTTTCAAGTTCATTAAGAAGTTGAAAAAAAATAAAATATATAACAAAACCAGTTTGAAATAATAACTTTGTTTTTCCTGGATTCAGAATTCCTTTTTTGAAGGTAAATATTCCATTACAGATCATATTAAGGTCATTACATGAAATAATGTATAAAATCAAATATTCCAATTTTTATCAAACAAAATGGGAAAATACATTTTGCTCCATTTCTAAAGGAATGTTTTAAAAAGAAATAAAATGTTATGGTGAATGACAAAATATTGATGGTGCAAATAGTTATGAGTAAGCTTAAACTAAAGAGGCTGTAATGTTGCAAATCTATGTATCAAAGTGTGAGATGAGATAGAACTGACTTCAATGTTTATTTTGTTCACTTCATCCCCGCAGACATAGTTATATACAACAGAATTTTTCATTGTGTCATTGTCTCATCATCATTGAAAAAAAATGATACAGATATTGCTCAAATAAAAATGAACAATAAACATAAATACGTAGTATTATCTCTAGAAAGATTGACATGTGTAGTAGAATGTTTAGAATTTTTTTTTTTTAAAGCATGAGATGGATAAACTGCTCTCCTAACATTGGAAGATGAAGTCAATGATATGACTTGTTGGGTTACGTATTGGTAGGGTGAAGATGGTGAACTCTAATGGGTAATGTGGGTAATGCATTGGTCTACAAATCTACAGATGTTTCATTCTATACATGAAGATAAAAAGAATGTTCAATCAGTGAAAGGGAAAAGGGAGAGGGAGGAGGGGGGTTGGAGGTAGGAAATAAACTCTTCTCTTTTCATTAGACAACGTGGGTTGAAAAGGAGGGAAAAGAATGGGGCAGTGCATGAGCAGATGATTTGATTTCACCTAGACTACATGGTACTTGCCTACTTTTTTAAAAAAGGAGGGTGGGGGGGGGGGGAATGTGGTCAATCCTCAAGCAGATATTTTCTTTGGGTAACAAGTAAAAGGATTCAAAGTTTGGGTAATACAATTGAACTACAGTACTATACACAAAATATGTTCTGTTTTTTTAAATTGTTGCTATATTCATGTCCTTCAACTCTCATTAGTTTTAAGTTTGCAATTCAACTATACGTGTCTAGAGTGACTGCCCCCTCCAATATTAGCCAGTAGAGATGATGAGGTGAATTTAACGTTACAAGTTTGCACACAGTCACTGCAAACCCACCTCTACCTCCTTCAAATTTTCCACTTCTGTAATTTCTTCAATGGAGAATGTCCTGTCCACATCTGTCACAGAGCCAGCAGAAGTTACCAGAGAGATTTCTGCAGTTAAATCCTTCTTACTTGCTTTGTCTTCATCAAATGTATCAGTAACTAAAGCTGGAGTCATGGGGAAACTGAATTCCGTGGTTAAGTCGGAAGAAAGTGTGACTTCTTTGTCCTCTGCAATATGTTCAGTTGATTCAGTTTCTTCGCTTTCATCTATGTCTTTATCAGCATCTATTTCATCATTAAACCAGAATTTCTTTTTGTCTAATGCTAATGAAGATATTTCTTCTGTCTCAAAATCAGTTTTTTCTTCATCAGCTTCTATCTTAGATTTGTAAAGAGATATTTCAGATTTAAATTCTTCTATTTCAGGCTGAGATAATGTAATTTCGTCCTCAGCTTCTTCCACTTTAGTCTGTGATACAGACATTTCAGCTTTGAATTCTTCTACTTCAGGTTGAGAAACTGTGATTTCTTCCTCAATATCTTCCACTTCAGGCTGAGACACTGTATTTTCCTCCTCAACTTCTTCTACTTCAGGCTGAGACACTGTTATTTCTTCCTCAACTTCTTCTTCTTCAGGTTGTGACACTGTTATTTCTTCCTCAACTTCTTCTACTTCAGGCTGTGACACAGAGATTTCAGCTTTGAATTCTTCTACTTCAGGTTGAGAAACTGTAATTTCTTCTTCAACTTCTTCCACTTCAGGTTGAGAAAATGTCATTTCTTCCTCAAATTCTTCTATTTCAGGCTGTGACACAGATATTTCAGCTTTGAATTCTTCTTCTCCAGGCTGAGACACTGTAGTTTCCTCCTCAACTTCTTCTACTTCAGGCTGAGACACTGTAATTTCTTTCTCAACTTCTTCTATTTCAGGTTGAGAAACTGTAATTTCTTCCTCAACTTTTTCTACTTCAGGCTGAGACACTGTTATTTCCTCCTCAACGTCTTCTACTTCAGGCTTAGACACTTTTATTTCTTCCTCAACTTCAATTACTTCAGGTTGAGACACTGTAATTTCTTCCTCAACTTCTTCCACTTCAGACTGTGATACAGAGATTTCAGCTTTGAATTCTTCTAGTTCAGCTGGAGACACTGTTATTTCTTTCTCAACTTCTTCCACTTCAGGTTGTGACACTGTAATTTCTTTCTCTACTTCTTCCACTTCAGGTTGTGACACTGTAATTTCTTCCTCAACTTCTTCGACTTCAGACTGTGAAACAGAGATTTCGGCTTTGAATTGTTCTACTTCAGGCTGTGACACTGTAATTTGCTCCTCATCTTCTTCTACTTCAGGCTGAGACACTGTAATTTCTTCCTCAACTTCACTTACTTCAGGTTGAGACACTGTAATTTCTTCCTCAACTTCTTCTACTTCAGGCTTAGACACTGTAATTTCTTCCTCAACTTCACTTACTTCAGGTTGAGACACTGTAATTTCTTCCTCAACTTCTTCTACTTCAGGTTGTGACACTGTAATTTCAGATTTGAATTCTTCTACTTCAGGTTGAGAAACTGCAATTTCTTCCTCAACTTCTTCTACTTCAGGTTGAGACACTGTAATTTCTTCCTCAAATTTTTCTACTACAGGCTGAGGTACTGTTATTTCCTCCTCAACTTCTTCTACTTCAGGCTTAGACACTGTTATTTCTTCCTCAAATTCACTTACTTCAGGTTGAGACACTGTAATTTCTTCCTTAACTTCTTCCACTTCAGGCTGTGATACAGAGATTTCAGATTTGAATTCTTTTATTTCAGGTTGAGAAACTGTAATTTCTTCCTCTACTTTTTCTACTACAGTCTGAGACACTGTTATTTCCTCCTCAACTTCTTCTACTTCAGGCTTAGACAATGTTATTTCTTCCTCAACTTCAACTTCTTCAGGTTGAGACACTGTAATTTCTTCCTCAACTTCTTCCACTTCAGACTGTGATACAGAGATTTCAGCTTTGAATGCGTCTAGTTCAGGCTCATCAACTTCTTCTACTTCAGGTTGAGACACTGTTATTTCTTCTTCAACTTCTTCTACTTCAGGTTGAGACACTGTAATTTCTTCCTCAACTTCTTCTACTTCAGGTTGAGACACTGTTATTTCTTCCTCAACTTCTTCTATTTCAGGTTGTGATATAGAAATTTCAGCTTTGAATTGTTCTACTTCAGGTTGAGACACTGTTATTTCTTCAACTTCTTCTACTTCAGGCTTAGACACTGTAATTTCTTCCACAACTTCTTCCACTTCAGGTTGAGACACTGTGATTTCTTCCTCAACTTCTTCTACTTCAGGTTGAGACACTGTAATTTCCTCCTTAACTTCTTCCACTTCAGACTGTGATACAGAGATTTCAGCTTTGAATTCTTCTAGTTCAGGCTTAGACACTGTAATTTCCTCTACTTCAGGCTGAGACACTGTAATTTCTTCCTCAACTTCTACTACTACAGGCTGAGATACTGTTATTTCCTCCTCAACTTCTTCTACTTCAGGTTGAGACACTGTTATTTCTTCCTCAACTTCACTTACTTCAGGTTGAGACACTGTAATTTCTTCCTTAACTTCTTCCATTTCAGGCTGTGATACAGAGATTTCAGATTTGAATTCTTCTATTTCAGGTTGAGAAGCTGTAATTTCTTCCTCAACTTCTTCTACTTCAGGTTGAGACACTGTAATTTCTTCCTCAACTTTTTCTACTACAGGCTGAGACACTGTTATTTCCTCCTCAACTTCTTCTACTTCAGGCTTAGACAATGTTATTTCTTCCTCAACTTCAACTTCTTCAGGTTGAGACACTGTAATTTCTTCCTCAACTTCTTCCACTTCAGACTGTGATACAGAGATTTCAGCTTTGAATTCTTCTAGTTCAGGCTTAGACACTGTAATTTCCTCTACTTCAGGCTGAGACACTGTAATTTCTTCCTCAACTTCTACTACTACAGGCTGAGATACTGTTATTTCCTCCTCAACTTCTTCTACTTCAGGTTGAGACACTGTTATTTCTTCCTCAACTTCACTTACTTCAGGTTGAGACACTGTAATTTCTTCCTTAACTTCTTCCACTTCAGGCTGTGATACAGAGATTTCAGATTTGAATTCTTCTATTTCAGGTTGAGAAGCTGTAATTTCTTCCTCAACTTCTTCTACTTCAGGTTGAGACACTGTAATTTCTTCCTCAACTTTTTCTACTACAGGCTGAGACACTGTTATTTCCTCCTCAACTTCTTCTACTTCAGGCTTAGACAATGTTATTTCTTCCTCAACTTCAACTTCTTCAGGTTGAGACACTGTAATTTCTTCCTCAACTTCTTCCACTTCAGACTGTGATACAGAGATTTCAGCTTTGAATGCATCTAGTTCAGGCTTAGACACTGTAATTTCCTCATCAACTTCTTCTACTTCAGGTTGAGACACTGTTATTTCTTCCTCAACTTCTTCTACTTCAGGTTGAGACACTGTAATTTCTTCCTCAACTTCTTCTACTTCAGGTTGAGACACTGTTATTTCTTCCTCAACTTCTTCTACTTTAGGCTTAGACACTGTAATTTCTTCTACAACTTCTTCCATTTCAGGTTGAGACACTGTGATTTCTTCCTCAACTTTTTCTACTTCAGGCTGTGATACCGAGATTTCAGCTTTGAATTCTTCTACTTCCTGTTGAGACACTGTGATTTCTTCCTCAAATTCTTCTACTTCAGGTTGAGACACTGTAATTTCTTCCACAACTTCTTCCACTTCCGGCTTAGACACTGTAATTTCTTCCTCAACTTCTTCTACTTCAGGCTTAGACACTGTAATTTCCTCCTCAACTTCTTCTACTTCAGGTTGAGACACTGTAATTTCTTCCTCAACTTTTTCTACTACAGGCTGAGACACTGTTATTTCCTCCTCAACTTCTTCTACTTCAGGCTTAGACACTGTTATTTCTTCCTCAACTTCACTTACTTCAGGTTGAGACACTGTAATTTCTTCCTTAACTTCTTCCACTTCAGACTGTGATACAGAGATTTCAGCTTTAAATTCTTCTAGTTCAGGCTTAGACCCTGTAATTTCCTCCTCAACTTCTTCTACTTCAGGCTGAGAAACTGTAATTTCTTCCTCAACTTCTTCTAATTCAGGTTGAGACACTGTTATTTCCTCCTCAACTTCTTCTACTTCAGGCTTAGACACTGTTATTTCTTCCTCAACTTCTTCCACTTCAGGTTGAGACACTGTAATTTCTTCCTCAAAATCGTTCACTTCAAGCTGAGAAACTGTAATTTCTTCCTCAACTTTTTCTACTACAGGCTGAGACACTGTTATTTCCCTTTCAACTTCTTCTACTTCATGTTGAGACACTGTAATTTCTTCCTCAACTTTTTCTACTACAGGCTGAGACACTGTTATTTCCTCTTCAACTTCTTCTACTTCAGGCTTAGACACTGTTATTTCTTCCTCAACTTTAACTACTTCAGGTTGAGACACTGTAATTTCTTTCACAACTTCTTCCACTTCAGACTGTGATACAGAGTATTCAGCTTTGAATTCTTCTAGTTCAGGCTTAGACAGTGTAATTTCCTCATCAACTTCTTCTACTTCAGGCTGAGACACTGTAATTTCTTTCTCAATGTCTTCTACTTCAGGTTGTGATACAGAGATTTCAGCTGTGAATTCTTCTACTTCAGGCTTAGACACTGCAATTTCTTCCACAACTTCTTCTATTTCAGGTTGAGACAGTGTAATTTCTTCCTCAACTTCTTCTACTTCAGGTTGAGATACTGTGATTTCTTCCTCAACTTCTTCTGTTTCAGGTTGAGACACTGTCATTTCCTCCTCAACTTCTTCTACTTCAGGTTGAGACACTGTAATTTCTTCCTCAACTTCTTCTACTTCAGGCTGTAATACAGAGATTTCAGCTTTGAATTCTTCTACTTCAGGTTGAGAAACTGTAATTTCTTCCTCAAAATATTTCACTTCAAGCTGAGACACTGTAATTTCTTCCTCAACTTTTTCTACTACAGGCTGAGACACTGTTATTTCCTCCTCAACTTCTTCTACTTCAGGCTTAGACACTGTTATTTCTTCCTCATCTTCAACTATTTCAGGTTGAGACACTGTAATTTCTTTTTCCACCTCTTCTACTTCAGGTTGAGACACTATAATTTCTTCCTCAACTTCTTCCACTTCAGACTGTGATACAGATATTTCAGCTTTGAATACTTCTAGTTCAGGCTTAGACACTGTAATTTGCTCCTCAACTTCTTCCACTTCAGGCTTAGACACTGTAATTTCTTCCTCAATTTCTTCTACTTCAGATTGAGAAACTGTAATTTCTTCCTCAACTTCTTCTACTTCAGGCTGTGATACCGAGATTCCAGCTTTGAATTCTTCTATTTCAGGCTGAGACAGTGTAATTTTTTCCTTAACCTCTTCTACTTCAGGCTGTGAAACAGAGATTTCAGCTTCGACAAACGATTTTTTTGTTTTTTCAAAAGGTACAACTTCTTCTTCAAGTATCTCTGAAGGTTTAATGTCAAAGACTTCTAACTCAACTTCTTCTACCCCTTCTTGGGCTTCTTGTGCCTGTTTTTCTTCCTCTTTTTCAATGATCAATTCTTCTCTATGGATTTGTGATCTCTCTTCTGTGATGGTTTCTTCTATATGTAGAGGAATTTCATTGGTAACCTCAAAATCTTTTTCTATTACTGTTTCATCTACTTTTATCACATCTGCAGTCACATATGGTTTCTCTGATCCTTCTTGTAGTACAATTTCTACTTCAATTTTCTCTGAAGGAGTAATCTCAAATTCTTCTAAATTTTCTTCTTCTGTTACTTCTTGATCTTCTGGTGCCATTTCTTCTTTCTCTCTTTCAATGACCAGTTCTTCTCTGAACATTTGTGTTCTCTCTTCTATGACTGTCTCCTCTTGATACGCATGAATTTCTTTGGGTCCTTCAACATCCTCTTCTTGCTCTGTTGATTCGACATGTAGTTCATAAGCAGCAATCAAAGGTTTTTCAGTATCTTTGTGTAGGACAATTTCTTCTTCAACTTTATCTGATGGAGTGATCTCCAATATTTCTTCTTGAACTTCATCAGCTACCTCTATGTCTTCTGGTGCTTGTTTTTCCTCCTCTTTTTCAATTATCAATTCTTCTCTGTAGATTTGTGATCTCTCTTCTGTGATTGTCTCTTCTGGATAAAGAGAAATTTCATTGGTAATCTCAACAGTTTTTTCTATTGTCGTTGCATCCACTTGCATTTCATCTGCATTGACGGATGGTTTAAAAGTCTCTTCAAAAGTTACAACTTCTTCTTTGAGACTCTCCGAAGGAGTAGTCTCAAATTCTTGTAACTGAACTTCAACAACTACTTCTCTGTCTTCTGGTGCCATTTCTTCCTTCTCTTTTTCAATAACCAATTCTTCTCTGAACATTTGAGTTCTTTCTTCTGTTACTGTCTCTTCTATATGTACATCTAAATCCTTAATGTCCTCGGCTTCTTTCTCATCTTTGGTTATATCCACCTGTATCTCATCTGCATACACTGAAGCTTTCACACCAGATTCATCAGGTACAATTTCTACTTCAATTTTCTCTGAAGGAGTAATCTCAAATTCTTCCAACAGAACTTCTTCTGTTAATTCTTGATCTTCTGGTGCCATTTCTTCTTTCTCTTTTTCAACGACCAGTTCTTCTCTGAACATTTGTGTTCTTTCTTCTATGACTGTCTCCTCTTGGTAAGCATCAATTTCTCTGGGTACTTCAACATCATCTTCTTGATCTGTTTCTTTCACACGCACTTCATCCATAGTGACCAGGAGTTTATCTGTGTCTCTTCGTGATACAATCTCTTCTTCAACTTTTTCTGATGGAGTGATCTCAAGTATTTCTTCTTTGACCCCTTCGGTTGCCTCTTGAACTTCTGGTGTCATTTTTTCTTTTTCTTTTTCAATTATCAATTCCTCTTTGTAGATTTTTGATCTCTCTTCTGTGATAGTTTCTTCTGGGCATAAAGGAATATCATGGGTATCTTCAAATTCTTTTTCTATAACTGTTTCATCTACTTGTATTTCATCTGCAGTAATAGTTGGTTGCTCAGCCTCTTCATGGCTTACAATTTCTTCTTCAATTTGTTCTGAAGGACTAATGTCAAAGACTTCTAATTGAACTTCTTCTGCTAGCACTTGATCTTCTGGTGCTTGTTTCTCCTCCTCTTTTTCAATTATCAATTCTTCTCTGTAGATTTGCGATCTCTCTTCTGTGATAGTCTCTTCTGAATAAAGTGGAATTTCTTTGGTAACATCAAATTCTTTTTCTTCCTCGGTGCTTTCCACTTGTATTTCATCTCTTATGATACTGAGTTTATCAGCTTCCATAATTGGGACAATTTCTTCTTCAACTTTCTCTGAGGGTGTGATCTCAAATTCTTCCAACTGAACTTCTTGAGTAACCTCTTCCTCTTCATGTGCCCTTTCTGCTTTTTCTTTCTTTATAACCAGTTCTTCTCTGAAAATTTGAATTCTTTCTTCTGTAACAATTTCTTCTGGATATAAGGGAATTTCTTTGCTTACCTCTTCTTTCTCTTCTTCTTCTGTGACAGCAACATGTACTTTATCAATAGTTACTGTGAGTCTGTCTGAAACATCTTCTGGTAACATGTCTTCTTCAATGCGCTCAACTGGTTTCACTTCAATAACCTCTGTCTCCAATACAGTGGCCACCTCTTCTTCTTCTGGTGCTCGTCCTTCTTGTTCTTTTTCGATGATCAACCTGTCTCTGAATATATGTGAGATGACTTCTGTTGCAGTATCTTCAGCATAGTCTTCAATTTTCTTCGATACCTCTACTTCTTTGTCTACTTCAGTAACCCCAACTTCTGCTTCATCTGCAGTGATTGACGGCTTTTCTCCAAAGTCATATGATACAATGTCTTCATGAACTTTCTCTGAAAGGATACTCTCAATCTCTTCTGTTGGCACTTCTTCAGTGATGTCATGATCTTCTGGTGCCATTTCTTCTTTCTCCCTTTCAACGACCAATACTGCTTTTAAGATTTGGGTTCTCTCTTCTGTGATGGTATCTTCTGGATATAGAAGTATTTCTTTTGTTATTTCAACTTCCTGCTCTTCTTCACTGACTTCTACATGTATTTCTTTTGTACTAAGTGATAGTTTTTCTGTTTCTTTCTGTGGTAAAATTTCTTCTTCAACTTTCTCAGAAGACGTTACCTCAAAGATTTCTGTTTCAACTTCTTCAAGGGCTTCCTCCTCTTCTGGTACCATCTCTTCTTGTTCTTTTACAATGACCAATTCTTCTTTGACAATCTGTGTTCTTATTTCGGTGATCTGTTCAATGGGATAGATGTCTATTTCACTGACATGTCTAGACACTTCTGTCTGCTCAATTTCTTCCTCAGTTCTTGTTTCAACACTTAACTCTTCCACAACTTCCACCACAGACTCCCCAGACTCTGATACAAAGTCAACAGGTTGCTCTTGAATTTTGTCTAAAGTATCACTAACTTCCTGTGAATCTACTTCAGCTGCCAATCTCTCTGGTACAACTTCCCCGGTTATTGTGACCGAGTGTGGCATCTCAAACGCAACGGTTTCCTCTGGGACCTCCTGCTCAATGTCAGAAGTTAATTCCTCAAAAGGTTTGAGCTGGACAGTTTCATCTACCGTTGGGCTTTCACGTTTTTCCAGACTAATGTGAACATCCTCAACTACGCGTTGATCCTTCAAGAAAGTCATGAAACCATTAGGACATTTGTAATCCAGTGGATTAATCAGTTCAGTATTGGTTTTTTGTTTATCAAATCACACCCGCATCCGGTGAAAGCCAGCCAGTCAGCATGTGTGTGTTGAATGAAAGCAGAAACTGCAAACATGCAGGGCAGGAGGTGGGGCAGATGGGATGCTCATGCTTAAGTTGGAGTGTATTAATTAGGTCAAGGAGATTCAAGATGTTGACCAATAGTAACAAACAATTGTTTCAGTGTATGACATTAGCAGATCAACAATTATTTTCCACAAAATGAAGGTGTTTTTTTAGGGGCTTTTTTTTTTAACGAGAGCAAACATGCAGAATGAGGGTGACCAAAAAACTTAAGCTCATACAATAAAGATGTTGATCAAGACTTATGCAGTGTTTACAAATGTATTGTGAAACAAATTAGCGCAGACCAATATATGAATATGAAAATAGATACAGATGTGATGAACAGCATGATAATATGTTGCAAGAATCATATTTACATTAAGCATTTAAAAGTTGACACCACAAAGAACTAATATGCAGCTATAGTTTCTGAATAATGTTTTTTTTTTTGTTTCAGGATTTTGATCTTTCATCTTTTACAATCTCACATTGCTTAAATCTTGTAATTAATTATTTTTTACATATTGGGGTTTATCGATTATTTCAAAATGACACAAATGATTTTAATTTGTTTTTTAAAGGAGCATAAACACATATAAAGCCATGGGGATTTTTTAATGCCTTTGTAGTAATTTGTTTGTGTTATATCCACCAATGTTTGTGTGCTTCATTCATCTGGTTATGTCAAAACAGTGTTAATTATTAATATCTGATTGTTAAGTTAGAAAATACATTTCACTTTTTTTTTTTTAAATAGAAAATCATTTCAACTCCTTTTGTTAAAAAAAATTATTCATTTCTTCTGTTTACAATTCTTATTGACAATTATTAAAAATAAAGTTTTCAGAAAAATAAGTCAATAGAAAAGTTTGTTTAAGTTGCTGCAATATAATCAACTGTGCACATTGAAGCAGTTTACACTAAGCCTATTATTATGCAAGTCAGCTGTCTGAGGAGTACCACAAACAGTTCTTTGAACACATAAATATATGAGTAATAATATTATTCAGATTTAGAAATGGAATGACTTTGCTGATGCTGTTAAGTCAAAGAAAGCAAATGAATCACTTCATTACACACAAGAATGATCACTTAATTAACAAAATAAATAGTTTGCAAATACAGATTTTTGCATGAATTACTTTTTTAAACTGTATCTGCAAAAAAATATTTATCATTTTCTGACCATTTGCCTTACAAAAACATAAGTATAAACAAAACAAATGGCCACCATAGAACAGAGGTAAGTAAATTTTTATTATAGCAATACACTTAGTGCTCATTACATAAGATTTTTAAAACAATACTAATAATATGGGGGGGGGGGGGGGGAGGAGAGGGAGACGGGACTACCTTCAAGCCCAGTAAATAATTAGTCAAATAATGGAACAAGATATGTTTAGGCTTGAAAAATTTATCTAGATTGAGCTACACAACTTTTAAAATTATACTTCATCATTCATTGTTTCTCAGTTTTTGTATTTGAATTCTGAAATACAATTATATCTAAATAATATAGTTAAAGGGGGAATTTTTAATCTCTAATACATATTTGTTTCTGTTTCTATAGATGAAAGTGTCACTAAAATGACCTTACCTCTTGCTCCTCTACAGTGACAGTTGAGTCAATGGTGAACTCTGATGTGGAAGTCAAACGTGTCTCCTTTAGGTGTTTCACTTCTTCTCTCGCCTGCAATAAACAAATCTTATCATCCAGGCACTTTTCATTCATTAAGTTTATTCCTATAAAATCACTGAGAAAAATCCTTACTTATATAATTAGGTTGTTAAAAAATCACGTTTTAAATCTACATGGGTAGCACATACACTTTTTTTGTTAGGTACAGTGCGGTCTGATCATTATTAACAATACAGAGTGCGAAACTGATATTTATTTAAATGTCATAAAGAGTTGAAATGTATATAATTTTTCAGTAATGTATTATTTTAATCATTTTTTCCCCCAATCTCATTATTATTGTTATCATAAACACTATAACCTTGAACCTTGCAAGAAATTTCCATAAGTTGTTTCACCTGCCCTCTCAAACAAAAACGATAAAGCCTTTTATCACATAGAGTGAGATATAAATACAAATGGTCATTACCTTATAGCCCCTAAAAGCAGACTGGATCTTGATGACAGCTTCCACCTTGATATCGTTAACAGACTCCTCCTCTTCCTGCTTGTCCTCTTTAGATGTGACTGAGCTGGTCTCAGATACCAGTTCTGTTAGAGCACAGTACAAATAGGATAATTAAAACGCAATATTTAGTAGACTGACTTCATTGTAAACAACTTTTAAATGATTTGCAAGTACAATGTAAAGTTTCGTCTTTAAAGAGATGTGTTGGGTGATGGCCATGGGAAAAGTACAGTCCATAGCAACTTTTTAACTGTGAGCAGATATAGGCTGTGGTACCACGCTATAGAAAACTTCTAATAATAATAATAATAATATACTATGGGTGATCAATGGGTATTTACAATTCAGCGGTTCTCAACCTGTGGATCGTGACCCCTTTGGGGGGGTCGAATGACCCTTTCCGAGGGGTCGCCTAAGACCATCGGAAATCACATATACTGTACAGTTATGAATTAGCAACAAAAATAATTTTGTGGTTGGGGGTAAGCTTTCACATGAGGAACTGTATTAAGGGGTCGCGGCATTAAAAAGGTTGAGAACCACTGCTTTAAATAGAAAGCTTAAACCTACCTTCAACAGTGAGAGTAGCGTGACACTCAACCTCAGCTTCATCATTGAAGGCTCTAACAGTGTACACACCACAGTCCTCAGGGAAGGCTTCAGAAATGAGCAGAGTAAACTCCCCTTCTTCCCCGGGCAATATCTGGTAGACTGTGTCTGATTTGATCGGCTGCTGGTCATGGTACCACATGACATGTGGTGCTGGCTGGCCTGTGACCTTGCATTCAAATCTAGCAGACTCACCTTCACGAACATTAACATCTTGGATAGGTCTGACAAATACTGGAGATTCCTTCTTGGGTTCTTCTTTTTCTACAGACTGTCATGAGCATAAAGTAAAGATATATTTAAGAGCGTTTTTAATTTATGTTTATAACTATCCTTTTGACCCACCAAACCCACACACCATTTATTTTGTAAAACAGCGATAACTTTTCTCTATGTTATCCTCATTATAAACCTAGCTGCCATCCGTTATGTCAGTGTTTCAAAAGTCAAGAATTAATCTGTTGCACTTACTGGTCGCTTTAGGACTGTTCTGAAGTCAACCTGTTCAGCTTCTGGTAATTCTTGTGTAACAGTGGCTTCCCCTTCTACATCAGTGGCAAATTTCCTGATGAACACGGTGGAAACAAATGATGATATAAACAAATGAAGGCACCTTGGTTTGAACAGCCATTTAATCATTTACTTTTAGTTAATCATATAATAACATTGGCAATGATTGTTTACAGTTCTTGACTGCAGGCAGTTGTGTATGAGTTTAATTTGAGATCAGTTTTTCTACAATGATTTAAACAGTTTTTAATATTGTTTCAGTGGTTCTCAAATAGTTTTCTCATCTCTCATCAAAAGATCCCTATCAGCTAAAACTTACTTTGCTTTTGTTTTTGAAGATTTAAGTAAATGACGGAAATCCAACTGCTCTGTTTCAAAATGGACTCCAACTTTAGTTTTCCTAGCATGCAAATGTTGATGAAATGCAAAGTTGCATGTTAGTAGGCATTAACATGCACCAACCATAAAAAAAAAAAAGAAAGGAAAAGGAATAGACAGTCTTCAAATATTATTTTAACCCTTGAATTCAATCCATTGACTTAACAAAAAAAAATTGCCACATCTGACCTCTTACATTTGTATAAGGAGGAGATACAAAGATATTATATAGCATACCTGTTTACTCTTACGATTTTGGCGTACAATGTACGATTTTTAGGTGTAGACATTATTCATTATATATACTGTATGTTTATTTTTTTTACTATTAAGATAATGTATTAAACGATTTTGTGTTGATTTTGTACGATTTTAAGAGCTTGAGGGTAAACAGGTCTGATATAGGGTTATGGAGATAAACTATTTATTTTTTTAATTTAAATTTATAAAAACAATCAATATTTTTAAAGGCACAAAACATTTTGTAACGTTTCCAGATTTTTAAGTCAGTGAATATTTATTTGATAAAACCATTAAACTAATTTAAACAGTTGGCATATGGATTCACAAGGTACCAATGTGTTTATTTATTTGAAACGATTGCTCTATATTTTTGGGCAAACTTTTTTTTGGTTCTATGAAGGTAAGGTTTTTATATATTATTGCAAGTAGTGTAACAGCACTCATTAGAAAAGTAGAGAAGTTAGACATGCAATCAGTGTTTCTTTCAAGCCCACCCTTCCTACACCGCTGGCACTGCCCACCCTTCCTACACCGCTGGCACTGCCCACCCTTCCTACACTGCTAGCACTGCCCACCCTTCCTACACCGCTGGCACTGCCCACCCTTCCTACACCACTGGCACTGCCCGCCCTTCCTACACCGCTGGCACTGCCCACCCTTCCTACACCACTGGCACTGCCCACCCCTCCTACACCACTGGGACTGCCCACCCGAACATCTGAAACCCTGAACATCTGAAACCCTGAACAAATTGTCTGAAAGAAATACTGCATGCAATAAACAAGTTATTCAAATAAATAAACAAACTAACAAAAGAAGGGAGACAATGTATGACAGGATGTTAAGATGTCTGACAAGCAAGCATTTTAAATTATGATTTCACTTTGTGTAGTGTTCCATCAGAAATTTCCCTGACATAATCTTTAATTCATTTTCCATAAAACCTTGAGCTGATGACAGCAATCATTTTAAAATACAATTCTGTTTCCCTCCCTGCAAACACATGCTCAATAAAACAGTTTATACTTTATGATGATAGCAATCATTTTAAAATACAATTCTAGTTCCCTCCCTGCAAACACATGCTCAATAAAACAGTTTATACTTTATGATGATAGCAATCATTTTAAAATACAATTCTGGTTCCCTCCCTGCATACACATGCTCAATAAAACAGTTGATACTTTATGATGATAGCAATCATTTTAAAATACAATTCTGGTTCCCTCCCTGCAGACACATGCTCAATAAAACAGTTTATACTTTAAAACAAAAATAAAAAAATAGTAGTAAGAATAAAACAGGCGTAATAAACCGTGTCATCAGAAACTGAGAAACATGCTGGACTAAAGCTGTCCAAGCCGATGGCATCAAACTCCATACATCTACTTACACTTCTGTCTGCAGCACATCTCTAAAGTCAACCTGCTCTACTTCTTCTGGTTTTTGTGGGATGTCAAAGGTTACAGTTTCCAGTTGGTCGCGGAAGTCTTTCTTCTCTTCTACAATTTCTTTGGAAATAAATGAAAGATTTTTAGAGGAGAGACCTAATTGCTGTGTTTTGTTTTTAAGCTATTTGTGTTTATAATAAAATGAAAAGCTTTCAGTGATTAGCAATACTAATAGTAACTTGATGTCTTGTATTTAAAACAAAACAACCTTCACATCCACACAAAAGAATGAAGAGTGTACACACAAATTATTGTAAAGGCTGTTGGGTTGAGAGAGTCATGCAACTATTTAACAGATCGGTAGATGTATTTAAATAAATTTAATCAATTTTATTGATATATCTACCAGGTGACGTGCTGCCTTAGATCTTACGCTGTGTTGAATCAACCTCTTAAGATTAACATTATCTACCTTCCCCCTTTTAGGCTACAATAATACAAATGATTTCAACAAGTTAAGATTTTGATTATTTTTTCTAATTAACAAGTTTGAAATAATTGTGAAAAAAAAAAAATTGGCCAAGTCTAAAAATGTAAAAGAAAACTCTCCTTAAAGGTAAAGAAAAACCTGAACTTACTGTTAACAATGAGGGACACCTTTACCACCTCCTCTCCAATGTCATTAGTGGCAGTGACCTTGTATGTACCTGCATCTTCTGGTCGTGTCTCTGTGATGACAAGGCTGGTGTGGTAGGTGTCCTCGTCTTTACTAAATGAAGTCTGAAATCTGTCATCATCAGGCAGGGGGCTGCTGTCCTTGGTCCACAAAATCTACACCAGAGGATACATAAATAATTTTACTTAAGGTTAGTAAATCTTCAAGTATAATAGTTCATGCTAAAAGATCTCCCCACAAACGCTTCACATCATCATAACATAAATCTTCCAAATACAGTTAACCGAAAAAGGTAGAATCCCATTCCCTCATCTAACCTGTGGTTGGGGCACCGCCTCGATTGTAGCAGTGAATGTTGCAGTCTCTGTCTCATCAACTAACTGGAAGGTCGGCTTGATGGTAAACACTGGAGCTATGCTGGATGCCTCCTCCTGGGACACATCGCTCACTTCAGCAGCTGCAAGAGGAAAAAACCAGCAATAGTTAGTTAATTCTCTCTGTTTGCCGTCTACCTTCCATGATGTACAGTTTGGGGGAGCTGACTAACCACAGAGAAACAATGAATGCATAAAATCACTATTGTACTTTATGTATTGCTTAGTGGAAAATTCCTGATAAACAAATGTAAATAATCTGTTTTGGTAACAAAACTGTGGCCAGCAATTATAAATAAAAACTTATTTTATTCTTTCATTTATAGCATCTGATCTTTCTGATTTTGTTATCATAGGTATCCTAACTGGTCACAATGAGTATGGATAGTTGAACTTCTGTTGTTCTGATATATACTTTTATAAAAAGCATGCACAGACTTCACTGTAGCTGCAAGTGAAAACAAATAAATTGAAATGATAGATAACTAAGAACACACATCAAAGGATTTGCTTACCCTCTACTTCCAAGTTAGCTGAAGTTGTTGCTGTTCCCATCTCGTTGTTGGCCACCACCACATACTTGCCAGCGTCTTCAGGTAACACATCATGGATGAAAAGGGAGGCAATGTTTTCTTCACTGAAAGCAATCTCAAACTCCTCAGATGGGTGGATGAGTTGTTCATCTTTGTACCATGTGATGGTGGGCACTGGGAGACCAACGATTTCTGCTTCAAACCGGGCTTGGCCTCCATCTTTGGTTGTGATGGGAGCAAGCCCTTGTTTGATAACTGGCGCGAAGCGCTCATCTTTTACTTCTGGAATATAAAAATAGATATATAAATGACCCATTTTAGGAGTACATGAAATAACAGCACTTTAATGGTAAAGGAATGAAATGATAAACAATTTAATGTTGCAATTAATCAAGTTTTAAATTCACCTTCAACAACAGCTTGTTCAAGTCGTGTGGGAGAAATTTCTTTCTTGTCTTCATCTGATTCTTCTTCCTTCTCAATTTCTAAAAAGAAATGAGAAACTTAAAAATGAAAACTTGACCCACTCACAACTGTTTTAATCTCCGGACAAAGATTGACCAAACATAAAAATAAACAATGTCTTTGAAAGCATGACATTGTGTCAGTTATTAGTGAGAAAACAACAAGGGATCCTATCTTACCTGCTGTGACTAGTTTCTCTTTCTCAGACAAGCTTTCTGCTTTCTCTGCCAACACTGAGGAGAAAAAGAACAGTTTGGTTCAATTTTAATGTTGCATTTTACTGTGGTAAATGAGATGCATTCACAATATGAAATTTAGGACAAATGTAGTAAAAGAAATGTTCATCACTACATAGCCATTGAAGTATGTGTATTAGCATATTTAATAGTTTTAAGTTTTAAAGTAGGTAAAAAGAGAATGCAAAATCTTTAAACTCAATATTTAAAAAAAAAAAAAATTATAAACTATCTTCATTATGTCAATTGACGTTTTTTATGAAGACATTTTATTATTGTTACTTTTGAAACACTATATTTGGTTGAAACAGTTTATATTGAGTTATCATCTTCAAAAGAATTAGGTGTCCTTTTGATTAGAAGTGATGTTATTAGTAGTGCTAGTAGAATATTAAGAAAATGATTGTTTCCTCTAATTTTTCAATAACAAAAATTGTCCAAAAAAAATATGTAAAAAAAAAAATATTCCTAAGTAAAATGTTATTAAAAAATTTAAAAAAAAAAATAAAAAAAACACACACAAAAAACCTATACTTGAACCAAGAACAGGCATGAAAGCCCAAAATCCTAACACAAAGTCATAAGAGCTTTATAAGTGTTTCAGCAAACGTGACTGTTGCCATAAAATACCAACGATTAAAAAAAAATGAGGATTAATTTAATAATCGACTTTGTATAATCCATGCAATATATTGTGAGGATGAGACATCAAATTATTTGTATGAATATTTGAGTAGTTACAACAGTGATAAAAACCAAGATAACCTGTGGAGTGTAATACAGTACAATAAATTGACATGTTCAAATGTAACAAAAAGTGTTAAGGCTAGGCTAAAGCAAATGATATTTTGGTAAGACATACAGTTGACCAGTAGTAGCGAGTGATACAATTGGTTTAAAATCAACTATCAATTTTAAGTGTTTTATTATGACACCAAATAATGATATAAAAAACCAATAATTCATAATATGCATCAAAGTATATCAACTATTTATAAAACCATAGACATATCCTTGGTTTGGGCCAGCATTTCTCAACCTGTTTTTAATTATGATCCATACTTTTTTTACTCCTTGGTTCCCCTTCCCAGCTGTTTTTTAAATTTATTAACTGTTTTTTCCCCCCATGACTCCTAACACATACTCTGGTTTAGTGTTTATATGCCAATGGGGTTGGGAATTAGACTTGAATGAATGATTGTTAAAATAAAATTTTAACAAATAAGAGCTCATAAAAAATAGACAGGAATATTTAGTTCTCATTGTTTAGTGCATGTAAATTATTTACATGCTTTAAAAAAATTAAAATATTATCTAAAATTATTATATTTTGCTAAATTTTCTTTAAAAACTTATTATTTCCCAATGCATAAATAAAGAAATCATTTTCCAGTCCAGGTTCCAAAGATACTGTGGGCTGTGAAAAAACAACACCAAAGTTATTTGTGCTTTAGGGTCAATGTGCTTGTAATTCACCAGTGCAGATGTGAGCAGTGGTCATGCAAACTGGCTGTGTCTTGTCTAGTATTATACAAATAATAACTCATAGATGACAGCAATTGTTTTCATTTTTTTTCAAACATCTGTTAAACATGTCATAAATATATATATATATATATATGTAAAAACAAGTGTTTTCATTGCAACATGCTGTATGCCCCAGGAGCAAGGTGAGTGAATGCAACATCAAAGTTTGCTGCTTTTCTCCATCAAGTATACCTTCAATGTCTTCTTCATCTGTAGAAGTTGATCTCGCCACTGATTTTTCTCTAAGAATATCTTGATTGTCTACCCAATCTCCAACTTTATCACATGTAGCTCCTGACTGAGTCACGTTTTCATCCAATGTAAATGGGGATGATCGTGTCTCATCCCAATGGTTCACAACCTTTATGTCAGATTTTTTCAGAGTCTCAAAATCAGTGAAAGAATTACAAGGGCCATCCTCCAAGATGTCTGAAATAGACCTTGTAGTCCTATCTTCACCTCCTTCTTGAACTGTTTTTACAACCATACCTTCATCTTCCTCCTTTAAAGCATTGTCATCTACTAGGTCCCCACTTTCAACAAAATCTATTTTTCCAGCCACAGAACTGTCTTTGTCCGTATAACAAAGATTTATCTCATCAGAGCCAACTAATTCCGACAATTGAAGCTCAATCCTTTCATCCTCACTTTCATTCTGTTCCTTGATATAATTCACAAGCCAATCTCCTTCTTTCTGAGCATCCACCTTCTCCTCACCTTTCTCTAAACCATCAAAGGAATCTCTGTCTTGATTAGATATGTCTGAGAGATGTAGTTGTTCCATGGGTTCACTATGCTCTGTTTCCGAAAGCTGAGCTTCCATTTCTTGTGCAGATGTAGAGCATACTGAAAAAGATCTATTACCAGTCACATCCTCTTCTGCTGCACTATCCTTAGAAGGATTTGTGAGTGAGTCCTCAGTGCATTCTGGTATGGCAGATAAAACACCAAACGTGTCATCATCATCTGTCACATCCCTGGCCAATGCTGGTGGTTTGCCTAATGTGTATTCATGTTTAGTCTGGTCACCACCATCTACAGGTAGTTGACTGTCTGAAATGCTATCAAGCAAAACATTGTCCAAAAGCTGTGACAGGTCAGGTGTGTCATCAGTGGGGTAAGGAATCTCCCCTGACTCTTCTGAAGATGCTGACAGAGATGAAATTGGTGACACGCTTCTAAATGTTTCAGCTACAAATTCATCAAACGTTATGGGAGACTTTGTTTTAGTTCCATCCAATGCTTTAAAACTTGAAGAATGAATATCAAACTCATGTTCATCTTCATCAGTTGCCATATCACTTTGCTGTGGACTGTTGTCAACTTCAGAAACATCCACATACATATCAACTAAAATATCTCTCTCCTCTAATTCTTTGCTTTCTTCCTTTAAAAATGGAAGGATGTCCACTTTTTCTCCTTCCACATTGGTCTCCTTGTGAATAATGTCTGTTTCTGTAAGGTCATTTTCCCCAGCTTTGTCTGTTGTGTCCATCTGTGACCTGTGCAGATTGCTTTCGTCTGGCAAAATGTATATTTGGTTGCCATTGCTCAAATCATCTTCAGACACAGTTGAGCTGCTTTGTAATTTGCTTACTGCCCCTTCTTCAAGATTGACATATTTTTGCTCGTCACTTGGTTGGTTAATATTCATAGATTCCTTACTGAAGACTTCCCTTTCCAATGCCTCAATTTCTTTCATTTCTTTATCAATCGTTTTGCCTTCCTCGAGTTTTCTAAGACCAGTCACCCCTTGTACAACATTTTCAGTTGCGCCCCTCAGTGCATCAGCTTGAAGAACTGAAGCCATGTTTTGTTTTATTTTCTCATCCCCTTTTTCAATAGCAGTTGAATTTTCTTTTGTATTTTGATTGTCAAAAATGGGCGTTTGATCTCTAATTTCTTTAGATGCCATCTCTGTCTGCCATCCATCAGTTACAGTGTCTTCAAATTCAGGAGAAGACCTCAGTGTTTCCTGTTTACCTTCTTGTGTGTCACCAGGACTAGGTGCAGCATTATCTTCAGCGTTGTCTGTTTCTGCTTCTCGACTAACATTGTCTGAAGGAGAATTTTCTGACCTTTGTTCAGTCTTAGATGGAATTTTGGCAAAGTTTCCTGCTAATATTTCTGGCAGTCCCAACAATCCACTTAGCCTATTAACACCAGCCCTTAAATCTTTAGCTGCAATTTTTATGCTAATATCAGAGATAGTGTTGGTGGCCTTCTCCGACTTGACAGTAACAGTCACCAAATTGGCCACTTCTAGAACAGTCTCCTCATGTTCATCAGCATCCTCATCTGAATCTGCTTCAACAGTGACTTTAGGCAGTTCAAAACAGGAAGATTTTCTTCTCTCCCCGTGACTCCCATCTCTATCAGCAAATGATGGTGTGAAGTCCATGAAAGGAGATTTTTCTCTGAAACTCATGTCTTCCTCCTCATCTTCAAGTTCAAAATTTCTGGACACTGACCGCCTTCTCCCCAGAGACTTGGGAACTGTTTCAGTACTTAATCTTTGTCTCAGGCCATCAAAGGAGATATTAATTTGTAGTATTGTATCATCTTCGTCCTCAATTTCCTCTTCAATTTCTTCTGACTGTAACACTTGGGGCTTTGTCACGACAGATTCCATGATGACTGTTTCAGAGTTCCTGCGAATGCAAGAAGCCCGTCTTGATCTAGACTCTGGCATTGGAGTAGATTCTTTAGTTGGTCTGTTGAACAGTTCAAATAATTCCTGGCTGCTGTTCAAAGTTTTGCTTGAGAACTCCTCATCATCCGGAGAGAAGACGTTGCTTTCTCTTAAAGTTGTTGTGACTGTTGTCATTTCTGGTTGGCGCGAGATTTTTCTTAGAATTCGTTCAGCTTTTTCTTCATCAAGAGAGACATCAATATTGACTAACGGTGTTTTAGGAGACCTCTTGTACTCTGGCATCACAATGACAGTCTTTGCAGTCGTTATTTTTTTATCTTCACTAATAGTTTCTCTGGTATGAATAAGAACTTCATGTGAAGGGGGAGCAATTTCATGGATCTGTGTTTCATCATCAGACATTCCCGGCTCATAATAATCAGACCATCGTCTTGTAGTAGTGGGAAATTGTCTGTCATAGACGGGAGTCTGTAGTGGTGAAGTTTTACTAGCATCTGTGGACAGTCTTCTGGAGACAGAAATGAGAGAAGATCTCCTGAAAAAATAATTTTCATTAATGCTAGGTTGATCTGCGCTGTTAACATTTTCCACATCATCATAAGCAGGCTCAGCGACAGTAGAAAGGAGAGTGTCAGTCTCATCCAACAGCTCATTACTGTCATCTAGATTGGCAAATGTTTGAGTAGCAAATGGTTCTTCATCTATGTTTGTAAGTACAAGAGAAGACTCAAGGGAGCCTTTCAGCTGATCATCGTCACTTTCTTTCAGCTTTTCATATTGAGCTTCATTCACATCCTTATCAATTTCACTGAGCATATCTGCTAGCTGATTTTCTATGGAAGTTTCGAGTACAAGATTTGTTTTAGAGACCGCTTCAGAAATATCTGCAATTTCTGGTGAACCATCACGAGTAATATCATAAATCTTTGTAACAGTTGTGGAACCAGCAGGCACTGGCACCTCTGTTGCATCTAGATATGATGTTTTTGTGATAGAAATCTCAAGCCCAACATTTGAATCAGATTCATCCATGGACAATATCGGCTTTAGAAATTTCACCTCTATCTGCTGGGGATGATCCGCAGGAGGTCTTTCTATTCCTTGGAAAGGTGTAACAGCATCAGACAATACTTCAGGGCCTGATATGTCAATGTCATGATCATTCAGACTCATCTTCTCATCAGTCCGCTGAGTGTCCCTGGCACTTGGTGGAGATTCTCTGCCTCCATCTATTTGTGATGCTGGGCTTGTGCTTCTTCCAGATGGGTGAGACAGAACTTGAGACATGATCATGTGACTGGTTGTGATTTTGGAAGTGGTAATGGAGACACTGACTGTCTCTGTCACGACAACATTTGGGAGACTAGCTATAGGTTTAGCTTGTTCAACTGTGGCACGTTCGGTAGATTCCTGGTCAGTCAATGGCAGTGCCAGTGCATCAACCAAAACCTTCTCATTCAATGGAGATGGTGTCCCTGTTTCAGAATTACTAATTTCGTTTTCATCTGGAGAATTAGTCACGGTAATTGGCTTTAGCTGTTTGATAAATGGTTTGACCTGATTTTCTTCCCCATCGTTGGGTGAAACAAATGAATCTCTTATTTGAACTACAATCTCATGATTTGGAGCTTCAGTTTCCTTTATAGTTGTGTTAGAAATTGAAGATTCTAAAATTTCCTCTTCAGATTCCGAATCAGAAAAACTTGTTTCTTCGTAAGTTGGTTTCAGTTCCTCTAGTTCAGTTTGTAGTTGTACAAGATTGTTTTTGGGGGACTCACTTTCCCCAAGTGCTGGCCTCGGCGCAATTGTAACCTCACCTTTAGGGAATGTGTCCAATCCATCAACAGGGGAGGACACAAATGATGTTCTTTCCAAAACTTCTGGAAAATATTCATCAGAGGGATTCTCTATTGTAGTGATCCTGAAAGTTTCTTCATCGTGAGAGCTGCTCTCTGACAAACTGATTGCACAGGGAGATGTTCTAAATGAAATGTTCACTATTGATTGGATTTCTTCAGGGTACATTTGTTCAGGGTTCTCTGCAAAGGATGTATTAAGATCAGCAGGACTATCTTGTTCGGCAATCAATTCTGTTGATTTTTCACCAGAGGGGACAAATGAGTCAAGGAGGTGAATATCTTCAGTAAGCTCTGAAGAGAAGGATGTTATTTCAGTGATGTCTGGGCACACATCATCGTACAAGTCCATGGCAGTAATGCTGACAGAATCATCTTTAACTGACTTCTTTTCTATTGTACTCCAAACTCTAGGTGATTTTGCAAATGGCAAGTCTACTCCGACAACGATGTCATGACTTAGTGCTTCATTGTCATTTGGTGGCTGGGCTCCAGGAAATCCAACTCTCTCAGTTTCAGCAACATTCACATCTTCCTTTTCAGTGACTGTCACATCTTCCTTTTCAGTAACTGTTGTATCTTCAGTTTCATTGACAGTCTCACGTACCTCCTTATTTATTGCTATATCTTCCTGTTCAGTTATTGTTGTATCTTCAGTGTCAATGACTGTGAGATCTTCCTTTTCAATTCCTATTGCATCTTCAGTATCAATGACAGTCACATCTTCCTTTTCAGTAGATGCCGTATCTTCAGTATCAATGACAGTCAGATCTTCCTTTTCAGTTACTGTTGTAGCTTCAGTGTCAATGACTTTCACATCTAGCTTCCTAGTCATTGTCATATATTCCTTTTCTTTTCCGCTTATATCTTCTATACCAATGATTGTCACATCTTCCTTTTTATTGAAAGTCTCATCTTCCTTTTCAATTTCTTGTGCATCTTCAGTATCGATGATTGTCACATCTTCCTTTTCAGTGAATGTGACATCTTCCTTTTCAGTTAATGTGACATCTTCCTTTTCAGTGAATGTCACATCTTCCTCTTTAGTAATTGTTGTTTCTTCAGTTTCAATGACTCTCACGTCTTCCTTTTCAGTGACAGTCTCACCTTCCTTTTCAATTACTGTTACATCTTCAGTATCAATGCTTGTCACATCTTCCTTTTCAGTTATTGTCACATGTTCCTTTTCAGTTATTGTCACATGTTCCTTTTCAGTTATTGTTGTATTTTCAGTATCAATGACTGTCACAAATCCCTCTTCAATTACTGTTGTTTCTTCAGGTTCAATGACTGTCACATCTTCCTTTTCAATTACGGATGTTTCTTTAGTATCAATGACTATCACGTCATCTTTTACTGTGACTGTCACCTCTTGCTTTTCAGTAACTATTGTATCTTCAATATAAATTGCTATCAGATCTTCCTTTTCAATTACTGTTGTTTCTTCAGTTTCAATGACCTTCACATCTTCATTTTCCCTGACTGTCACATCTTCCTTTTCAAATGTTATTTCTAAAGTATCAATGACTCTCACATCTTCTTTTACCGTGACTGTAACATCATCCCTTTCAGTGACTGTCACATCTTCCTTTCCAGTGACAGTATCATCTTCCTTTTTAGTAATTGTTGTATCTTCAGTATCAATGACTCTCACATCTTCCTTTTCAGTGACTGTGACATCTTCCCTTTCAGCTACTGTTGTTTCCTTAGTATCCATGACTCTCACATCTTCTTTTTCAGTGACTGTCACATCTTCCTTTTCAGGGACAGTCTCATCTTCCTTTTCAAGAGCTATTGTATCTTCAGTATCAATGACTTTTATATCTTTTCTTTCTTTGACAGACACATCTTCATTTTCAGTGACAGTCTCATCTTCCTTTTCAAGTACTGTTGCTTCTTCAGTATCAATGACTCTCACATCTTCTTTTTCTGTGATGGTCACATCTTCCTTTTCAATTTCTGGCGCATCTTCAGTATTGATGATTGTCACGTCTTCCTTTTCATTGACTGTGACATCTTCCTTTTTAGTAATTGTTGTTTCTTCAGTATCAATGACTCTCACATCTTCCTTTTCAGTTACTGTTACATCTTCCTTTTCAGTGATAGTCTCATCTTCCTTTTCAAGTACTGTTGCTTCTTCCGTATCAATGACTCTCACATCTTCTTTTTCTGTGATGGTCACATCTTCCTTTTCTATTTCTGGTGCATCTTCAGTATTGATGATTGTCACGTCTTCCTTTATAGTGACTGTGACATCTTCCTTTTCAGTTACTGTCACATCTTCCTTTTTATTATTTGTTGTTTCTTCAGTTTCAATGACTCTCACATCTTCCTTTTCTATGACTGTCGCATCTTCCTTTTCAGTTATTGTTTTATTTTCAGTATCAATGACTTTCACAACTTCCTCTTTGATTTCTCTTGCATCTTCAGTATCAATGACAGTAAGATCTTCCTTTTCTTTTCCAGTTATATCTTCCATCTCTTTAATTGTCGCATATTCCTTTTCAGTGATTGTCTCATCTTCCTTTTCAATTTCTGTTGTATCTTCAGAATCAATGATTGTCAGATCTTCCTTTTCAGTTAATGTGACATCTTCCTTTTCAGTTACTGTCATATCTTCCTTTTCAGTAACTGTTGTAGCTTGAGTATCAATGACAGTCAGATCTTCCTTTTCTTTTCCAGTTATATCTTCCATCTCTTTAATTGTCACACCTTCCTTTTCAGTTACTGTGACATCTTTCTTTTCAGTTACTGTCACATCTTTCATTTCAATAACTGTTGTATCGTCAGTATCAATGACAGTTTCATCTACCTCCTCAGTTATTGTAACATCTTTCTTTTTGTTATATATCACATCTTCCTCTTCATTTACTGTTACTTCTCGAGTATCAATGACAATCACAGCTTTCTTTTTTGTTACTATTGTTTCTCCAGTATCAATAATTGTCACATCTTCTTCCTCAGTTACTGTCACATCTTCCTTTTCAGAATATGTCACATCTGCCCTTTTGATTGCTATTTCATCCTCAGTATCAATGAATATTAAATCTTCCTTATCACTGACTGTGCCAACTGTCCCATCTTCAGTATTGATTTGACCTTCCACTGACATGTACAATCCTGATTGACTTAGTTCCGACTCTGGTAATGTTAATGCATATAGATTGGGCTTATCATCAAGATATTCTGAAAAATCAGTGGCTTCATGGGCGTCATCAGATGGAAATTCTTCTTCTGATTCTTTCCCCAAAATCTTCTTGTCAGAGAAAACTAGGTTTGCAATGGAAGATTGAGTGCCATTGAAGAGATAAAAATACATGACAAATAAAAGGTGGCAATGTGAAGAGCTACATCAAGTAATGAAAGGAAGGTCAAAAGAAAAGATATGAAAATTATTTTTAAATAACTTCATTTTGAAGCCCACTGTGTACATGAACCTATAAAGTAATCTAAAAGCCAATTGATAAAAAAAAATCATCACTAAGAAAAAGCAAACGTTCATCAATATATCTTTTTTCTGATCATAATTTATTGACCAATCAACTGGTCTTGAATAAACTGTAAGCGGCTGACCTGATATTAAAAAGAGACATTAGTAAAGAGGGATTTTAAAAACTTCATGATTTTTTAGGTGAGAAAAATATTCTTTTGTGATTTATAATTGATTTGATTTTAGCTATGACAAAGTTATATAGGAGCTAAATTTGGTAATGTACCATGAAACATATTTTAAAGTAGTTGATGATGTTAGAACCTGATACAAGTAAACATTATGGAACCCTTTCTAGGTTCTGACATTACAAATTGTTTCCTTTAGGTGAATTAAAAAAAAAATCAATAAAGTATTTTTTTAAACAGAGTATTTTTTAAAGTAAGTTTACATTATAATCCTATACACCAAAAATAAAAAAAAAATTAAATCATCAACCAAAAAAACTATTTTTTTTAAAATTAAAAAGAAATATAATTTTATTTTTTATATTAAAATTGTGTGGAAAAGAAGAAAAAGGTTACAAATCAGTGGTCCCCAAGTTGTGGCCTGATAATATGAGTGAACATCATGATTGTTTTCTATGATTCAATTCTATAATTGACATTTTGACATAGGATCTTTGCATAATACACCAGTCTTCTCAATATGGCTCAACATTATAACTCTCCAAGCTTTCAGGTTGTAGACCATTGGTTTGAATACAAAATATAATGTAAACAGGAAAGAGCTAATAATTCAGAGATGAGAATAAAGAACATATTTTTAATACACATAAATACATGAAGAGCTGATTTTCAAATTGCTGTATATCCATTTTAGGGGTTTTGAGATTATTCAACTTTTTACAAAAAATTAATAACGTTTAGAGAATTAAATCATTTTTAGACAAGAATAAAATAGGAATATAGTGTGTTTAGTATATAAAATTTACCATGTCATAAAAGAACCTGGTTTGCCCTACAAAAAGGTAAGGTTTTTTCATTTTTTTTTTAAATGGTGGATACTGCCTTTTGAAAATAATCTCCTCACATAAATATGATATCAATAACTCTGGAGAATATCAGTATTGCAGTAAAATATGCTTACATACAGTCCCATTCTGTTAATCTTACCTTGTACATATAAGTCAGCTTTGGTAGAAACTGTTCCGTAAATGTTGGTGGCGCGGCATTCATATTCTCCCTCATCCTCTGGGAAAGACTCGGGTAGAACAAGCGTGCACCGGCCGTCTGGCCCTGGTTCGATTCTGTACACCGGAGAATCTCGGATGATCTCTCCATCCAAGAACCAAGAAACTTCGGGGGTCGGCTCGCCAGCCACCACAACTTCAAAGCGTACGGGCTGCCCTTCAGTGGCCTCGATGCTCTCAAGTTCTTTAACAAATGTGGGTTTCTCGCCGACTTCTTGTACAATTTCGAAAGTGTCTTCTGTTGTTGTTGGTTTAAGCTCATGATCAGTATCCTCTGAGGTTTCCACGGTGACATCCTCAGTGATGGCTTCCTCTATCTCACTGATCAGACTTTCAAAAGCGTCAACAGTGGTTGAAGTATCAGTAGCAGGGATTTTAAACTCAATCTCCGCTGTCACATCTTCGCGCGGTTTTTCTTCTTCTAAAGAAATCTCAACGGGTACAATCTCTGCGACCTCCAGCGCCGAGATTTCTGAGGTTGTGGAAACTTCCTCCGTCTCAGTTATATCAACATATTTGTCAATAAGAGTCTCCGTGGTGACGACCTCAGATGATGTGTACTCTGAGGTGGTGAAGTCCACGGAGCTGGTGAATTGCAGACTCTCCTCCTCTGGTTGCTCGGCCTCAGGTTTTTCTTCTCTGGGGAGTTCAACTTCAGCCGAGGGTGTTTGGGGCTCCTCTGGTTCTAGAGTGGTGAAGGGAGGTACAGAATAAATAGAAAAATTAAACAAATTAACTTGGCTTGGAAAGAATACTTAACTGAGTTTCAGTTACTTATGGTTTTTTATACTTTTCTAATTGAATATTATACAACGTAATGATGAGATTGTTTTTTTGTTGTTGTTTGCAAATTTTTAAGTTGTCATGTTGTTGAAATGCTGATGAAGTGATTTAAAAGAAATCCTTGCGCTTTGACATCTTTGCTGCTCCTAGTTACAGAAATTGTTGTAAGAATAAAAAAATAATTTAGTGACAAAGCATCAATGTTTTTTCACATCAAAAATGTTTCTGGAGATATCCTAAAACATATTTGATCATATATTTCATTGTTGTGTGTCATTCAGCCAGTTCTCTCTTCTTTTGACAGAGCTAAAAAGTAAAGTCAGAAATAAATATTAATAACAATAAATTGCCTTGCATTATCATCTTAAATGTTCACACACTTTTCTGTGACGAGCCTGCTCTTTTGGGGGGTAAAATAAATTTCAGATATTTTTATTTGTGCTAATAAAAAAAAAATTTCTAGGGTGTCTTAGTAATCAGTAGAATTGGGCGACTTACAAACAACTTTCTTCAATCTCTCTAAACAAAATAATATTTACATAATCAACTTTAATAACTTGACAATAGCCTGATTTTAAGTATTGACCAAGATGAGAGCAGGTTTTCTTGTAAGTCACATGGTTTAAAAATGAATTTTTGGATTTATTAACATTGTCCTCAGACTACAGAAAGAGAATTCGTCTAATCTGACAGCTCTTACAATCTGTTCATTTCTTTAGCCACTTAACACCTCTTGACAATTTTGTTATGTTGGTATTTGTTTGGAATAGAATTTGTTAAATATTTTTTGTACAAATAAGTTTAATTGCTTTAGAAGTTTCTGATGAAAAAAGTTCAAGTCCTGAGATAGCTATTGATACTTAATTTATGTGTTTAACCATCCCTTCCTCTTGTATAAGCTGTCTTCAATTAAATTGTAATAAATATATTAGCTGAAGAGAATGTGATCAAAATGTCTTTGCAATGTTAAATTTTTGTTTTATGAAATATTCATCTATACATAGCAAGGATGCTAGTTTCTCCAGTGGCTATTTTGTTGAATTACTCAAAAGACTTGTGCATTGTGTTCAGTCACTGGCATTTCCAATGACCTAACTTGTGAAAATATTGACATAATTCAATACACAATTTGTAATTGTATTTTGTTATCTCTAGAACTGAAATTGCAGCCTGATCATTTAGTGAAATCGAGCATGTTTCATTTTTTTAAAAACTTAATTAGTTTTCTTTTGGATGTAAGACTTCATTTCTTGGGTCACAAGCCTTAATATCTTCTTTAAAGGATGACAGCATACATCAATGTTTTATGACAAAATAGAAACCTAAGCTTTGGCCTAAGGAATGTGTGCATTTTTTTACTTGTGCCAGACAAAATGGTGTCCATTTATTATTATCAATTAATTAATTTTTTTTTAAAGCATATACCATGAATTTTCCAGTGATTTTTCTGCTGCCAACTTCTTAGTAAATGCAAATATACATTGAATTTACTGGTATAGTACTAAATCTGCTGTAGAATTCTAGATATATATTTTAATGGATATATAGTCAAAGTTTTTTCTATAATTGTTAATTGCATCCTTTCTTCCTAAGACATTACTGGAGGTCCCTTTCCTGAATTATGTGTCAACAGTTAAACTTGATATGATAAAGGAATACATTTTTTAAAATTCCTTTAATGTTATGGATCAATGCTTTTTACAGATCAAGTTTTCATTTTATTTGTGTGTTAGAAATCTATTGCAAAACTTCAATAACCCGTGAATACACATTCTGGAGCCTCAATTTGCTTTTGTTAAATAATTGCCATTAGCTAGATAAAGCCTGATATAAAGCCTGATATAAAGCCTGATATAAAGCCTGATTATGTGCACATTTTAAAATATTTTATTTCTGTGATCACAGATTTTCTTAACAGTAGGATCACATATTTTCTCAACAGTGTGATCACATATTTTCTCAACAGTGTGATCACGTATTTTCTCAACACTGTGATCACATATTTTCTCAACAGTGTGATCACATATTTTCTCAACAGTGTGATCACATATTTTCTTAACAGTGTGATCACATATTTTCTCAACAGTGTGATCACGTATTTTCTCAACAGTGTGATCACACATTTTCTCAACACTGTGATCACATATTTTCTCAACAGTGGGATCACATATTTTCTCACTAATGTCAATGCATGTGATCACTTAACCAGAGTTAATGTGCTGTTCTTCTTGTACTTATGCTTATTCTGAGAGAAATGTTCTTTAGTAGGAATGATTCATGCAACAAAACCACAAATTCAATGCATTTACACAATATCTTCTCTTAGCAACTAAGCTTATCTAGCACCCCTTTGAATTGGAAAAAAAACATACTACAAATATTACTGGGAATTGTGTAATAAAAGGACACCAGTAGCTAAAATAGTAAATCAGTAAGCATCATCAATTTTTTTTACCGGCACTACACTCGTAATAAACGAATAATAAAATATAAACCAAACTTTACATTTGAAATGAATGAGAGTAGATCAAGTCAAAGGACAGTATGCTTGCTGGTTACTTTGAGAATCTTCAAATCTCATTTTCGAGATATTGATGTGTTTTTAATATCTCAATTCTAAATGCATTTAAATTACAATTTTATATTTTTCTTAAAGACCCCCACCCCACTCTTAAGAGCAAAGGTTTTCTGAGAACAGTTCTGTAAATGCCTTTGTCAGATAAGCTTGAAAACCAAGTGAGGATGCAAGGGGGAATTAGGACATGCATTTTCAAATGTTACACAATCCTGGAGAAAGGAAGAATATTTATATTGTTAGTCACAATATAAGTCATATTTAAAAGCAGCTTAAAAATGTTCACCATTCACTGAAATAATGTTAAAAAATTAGAAACAGTCTCAGAAATGACTGGGATATATTAAATGTCTGCATGACCAAATTGACACACACAAAAAAATGAAACTAAGAAACATATTTACCATTACTTATTATTTCAAAAACAAAATTCCTCTAATAAAGTTCTAAGTTGATATATAAAAAATTAAATGATATTTTGATCTCAATCAAATCTTATTGAAACTAAAATTAAATATTAAAAAATTGTTACATAGTTTGCTGGCAGTCTAGGATAACAATTTTACTTTTAAAAGTTTGAATTTAAAAAACAACAACCTTAAAATGACAAGAAAAAATTTCATAACAATGTTGATTGATTGATTGATTGGATATTTATATAGCGCTGGTATTCATGTTACAAGCTGCTAGCATTCAATTCAATATTATTTTGTTTCATCTCATTATATCAGGCAAACATGACACATTTTAGAAACAAACTATACTAAAAAACATGCAAGTAACAGATTCATAACAATTAAAAGGAATGGCAGCTATTCATGCTTTTATTTATCCTGAGTAAAAATCAAACACACACAATATATAAAAGATATTAACAGTAAGGTTAGTTAGAGTCTAACTTAACATCATTACAGGTTTGTATATAACTGTAGGTTGCTACAGAAAAAGAGGAGAATGGTTTATAAAAAAATAATTATCACCATCTCGGTGATTATAGCTCAAAGACAGCAGTTAATTCTTTCAACAGCTTTTAACATTTCTTTGGTTGGTAAAGATGTCGCTAACGGTAGATACATCAGAGAAGTGCAAGAGGCAACATCACAGCAAAAACTAATCAAACAACTACTAGTTACAAAACAACATCAACATTTTGGGTGAGCAAAGGTTTTCTTCATCCTTCAATAATTTATCTTCATAGAAGATATTATTTTAAAAAGCTAATGTAAAAAAATGTGTAAAATGCAAAAAGCAGTCCAAACTTTAAAGGCATGCTGTTTCAATAAATTTAACACAATTTTTAAAAAAAAACATTTTGGAGTACATGCATAGACTTCTAATTTTCTCTCTGTGCATGTTGTATTTCTTATTGCATGTTTGATGTCCTTTTAAAAACTAATTAGCTACAGCATTTGACTACAAAACAAAGACATAAGAAGATAAAAATTAATATATATTGATTTTATTTGTATATTTAAAAAAAAAAAAATTAAAAACATACTCTCTTTTAAAATCTTTTTTTAAACAGTGCAAAAACAATATTACAAGTTCAACCTTTTTTCCTTAAGACAAAAGGTATCATCGAAAGTCATGTTCAAACATGTTTCTAGCTGCTTTAGATTTGATAAAAATAGTAGCATAGAAAAAAAAATTTGTCAAAACTGGACATAACACTTTGCTCACCCTTCAGTTAGGTTAATGTTTCAAATAATTTATATCCTTTTAAATTCTCAACCAAAACAGCAAAATTGAAGAGGTTTGAAAACAAAGGGCAAGTGTCAGGGGGATGCCAGAAAAGGGAATCGAATGCAATAGCATCTGGAATCACAGTTGGAAGTCATACATTTTTAAAATAAAGAATTAATTTCTTCAAAGGTTTAAACTTTGGCGAGTAAAATAAAAGGGAAAATCTAAAGAGGATTTTCAACACAAAAAAAAAATGGGGGGGGGGTGTGTCCTAACTGTGCTACTTCCTGTTTCTCACTAGCAGTTTTTTTTTAAAAATCATTCAGGTTTAATTTGTGCAATTTTGCTTGCTCCATATCTCCATATTACAAGCAATTGATTTGACTTAAAGTTGAGATATAGTAACATTAATTCATTTCACTGAAGGGCTCTACAAACTTATTAGCCTCAGGAAGGAGTCAAAATGTCAAACAGGAATAAAAATGACTATTATTAATTTGCGCAAGCCAACAAGCAATGTAAGAGGTGAGAAATGAACTAGCGGTTACTGCTGATGTTAGGTGGATTATTTGCTTTACTTTGTAAAAAAAAAAAGCCCTGCAAAGTGAACTGAACTCATTCATTATGATGAGGTGCATCGTTTCAACAACTGAATATCATAATCATTATGTAATGCTTATAAAACTGAGAATGTACATGCTATGATGTTTTGGTCTTAGTAATGATAGAAAAAGATCTGATTCCCTCTCTTTTTAGAATGAGCATAAGTAGACACATTTTTTTTTTGCTGCTGCCATAAAAATCAATTACATTGAAAATTGTTCCCCTATAGCTGTGCAACTTCTTACATCACCGAATGAAAACCCAATGAGGGTCAGTATTAGCTTTTCAGGCAGTGGCAAGTTTGATCACAGCTTCATACAGCATTTTGTATGTGTTGTGTCCCCAGTTAGGGATTGATCAAGAATGATACAAGGTATACACCTAAATTCAACACACAGCAGATAAATCGGACTATGAAAATTACAGCCAGGATTAACAGCAACACATTCTGCATTCTCACATCTTCCACACTGAGCAAACGGTCACTCTCACTCCAGTCTAACAGCAGCCTCAGGTTAGTATTAGGAGAAGTAAATTCCTGCTTATCCAAAACTAGCTGAGGCTCAGGGCTGGCAACTTTGCCTGTCTCCTCCAAGGAAGGGGCAGACACTGTGATTTCACAATGTTTCTTTGAGCGTTTGGCTATACACAGGAAGAGGGGAAAATTTAACAATTATTTTTTTTTTATTTTAAGTTAGGCACATAATAATAAGACTAGGTGAGGTATATAAAAAGAAAAGAAGTAATTACCAGAAATTATCTTCAGATCAAATAAAAATGTCTTAAGCAGACAGCTAAAGTCAAAAAAGGACATTGGCTTCTCCTAATGGTAAACCTAGGCGTGCTTTAGAACTATAACTCAAGATTAAAAACTAAAAAGTGGATTATATAAAATGTCAAATCAAATATCATCAAAAGCTACAACTCAAAGTGGTCAACTAATGGGATTTAAAATAAAATAAATCAATGCTTATAAGGTTCACACAAAAAACAGATAAAATATGTATCATAATCTATCTTCACCGCCTATTCAATCACAACCCTGGAATATGTGTTTTGTAAAAAGTTAAAATGTTATTTAACAAACCAATTTGTATTGTATAAATCATATTTCTGTTTGTATGGCAGAACGAGAAATGGCTTAGGTCAGAATTACTCCTTTGTTTATTCTAGTCATTGTTTAGGTCTAAGTACTCTGTGGTCGCAAGGAAACAAATATTGTGAGCTTTGAACATTTTCTTCAGTCAGATTAGTATCTACAATTTTTTTCATGACATTATGTTGTAATGCTCTACTAGGACCTGGAAAGTTGTCAAGGTTTCTATTTGATTCACTTATGTTGGAAATTGTATTTTGAGGGGCACTGGTTACGGAATGTAATACTTCAAATTTGGGCATTTTGCTGGCATTTAATGTTTCATCTTTTGCGGTATCAGAAATGAAGTTATTATCCCCCTTAAGTGAAATACTCTGTGCAAAAGATGCTGTCTTTGATACAGAGGTCTGGAGTTTAACTTTAGAATTGTCTGGCATTAATGTTTTAAAAGATTGAGCCAAAGCCTGGGCTACATTGTCTGAAGTGTGCTCAACAGCTGAAGCTGGGCCAGCACTCTTATCATCAGAATTAGTGCAACATTTTTCAAGATCAATAGCATTAAGATCAGAAGCTTGTGGCGGTTTCCCCCTGCGCCATTGAATCTCTAGCTCAATTTCCATGCGATAGTACTCTTCTCTCACAAGAGTTCTCAACGGGCTGCCTCGCTCTGTTTACATGCAAAGACACAGAAAAACAAAATGAAACAGGTGTAAGTGGAGCAATGTAAAACAAAAGAGAGATTTTTTTGTTTTTGTTTCTATGACTAAAAAATGATAAAGCTGTTACTTTCTGGATAAGATCAAGAGTCAAATAACACAACTAATGTAAGAGAGGTTGATGCACTAGTATCTATCAATAGAAATACCAACAATAGTTGTAACAAAGGAAATAAAAATAAATTAAAGCTAGTTATGTGTGATATGGCTACAAGTCAATCAAGTCCTCTCTGCCATGGGTGCAAAATTATATTTCAAAAACTGCTTTACTTTTTTTACCTTAAAGATTGACAACAAATCATAGAATCCAATGAGTTTCCAAGGGAACCCAGATGAACAGCTGCCCCAATTATGAGATTTATTCCCTTTACAGTATATAAAGATTAACCATTTAATTGACTGGGATATACTGAGGGCTGGGGATGAGTGAAACCATGCACCTAGAGATCATGTGCTTGAAGGTGGGAAAACACAGAGATAGGCACTATGGTTTGTTGATATGATGATGTGGGGTGATAATTGGGGAGGAAAATACCAAAACACATTTACAAACACTAATTAACTGCATAAATCTTGAGAAAATATTTAAATTGAATTTAAATGGGTAAAAAAAAAATATTTTTTTAAAATTCCTCAATAATATTGAAGCTACTGTAAGAAAATATTGTTAGTGAATCTGAAAAAAAATAGTTTTGAGCACCTGCAATTGTAAATATTAGGTTTTTTTCTTTTATTTTCAGCTTTTCAAATTTAGTAGTGACACAAATTCTAACATGACTATGTGCCAATGAAAGCAACAAAGCAAAGAGGCACTGAATGATCCCAATTTTAAAAACATATTATAGATTCAGATTGACTTTTAAACATAAACAACAAATAATCAATTATAAGATGGATCTCTTTCTCAATGGTTGCATGATGCATTATGTGATGATTTCATAAGAAAATAGACAAACATAAAACACTGCTCTTACTTTCTACGAAAATGTCCACAAAGGTTGTGGTTGAGCCAACTTCATTGGTAGCTTTGCAGATAAACTCTGCTTCCTCATCAAATGTTACGTTGTTGATTACCAGCGTACACTTGCCATTTTCATATGTTGAAATGTACCGCTGGCTAAACGTTATTTCCTCTTCTTCCTATAAAAAAAAACCAAGAGGTCATTTGTTATGAAATGAGGACCGTTTAAATCAGATTAAAATTAGGTTGTAAAAAAAAAGGAAACATTTTACTTTGAAAAGATGACCAGATAAAAAACAGTTTTAATTAAAATATTTAAAAACCTAAAATAATATTTTTTTAAATGATAAAAATTACTAATAATATCAAATTGATAGGAATGAAATTAACTATTATAACAAGCCTAGTCATACAATAGAGTGCAACAAATGGCATAGTTCAAACACTGCCAAAGTTTCAGCAGTTGGCACTTGTTTGATGCTTACTTTAAACCAGCTAAAAGTTGGCACATGTTGGATGCTTACTTTAAACCAGCTAACAGTTGGCACATGTTTGATGCTTACTTTAAACCAGCTAAAAGTTGGCACATGTTTGATGCTTACTTTAAACCAGGTAACAGTGGGCGTAGGTTTGCCAACAACAAAGCAAACAAGTGTAATGCTGGAGCCTTCAAACACAATAAGTTCTCTCTGGAGAGTCTGTGTGAAACGGGGAGCTTCAGGAACTTCAAATATTAGTTCAACTTCTTCAGGAGCTTCTTTGGGGCTCTCTTGCAAGGCAATTTCAGTTGTGACTGGAAACAAGAGCAACAAATATTGACACAATATTATATGGGAGTTAAAGGAGAAGTAGTACCAGTCAATAACACTAGGAGAAACATGTAGAACCTTTGACATATCTGGAAAGCATTATTGGCAAGATTGGTGGCAAAGGATACACCAAGAGCATTATATAGAAGGCTAAGGGAGCTGTTTAAAAAAATGATCTTAAGTATAAAGAATTTACACTATCATGTTTACATTTAGCAACAATTTGAAAATATTCAGTTGAAATATTCTTCTTCTATATGGTTGTTACACATTGAGAACAATGAAATTAGGTATCAAAAGACCTCAGAGTTTCCGCAAACAAATGTTTGCACTGAATTTTCATTAATAAAATGTGTTTTTATATGATCCCCTATCAGGTCGTAAGTAAAAGATGAAGAATTGAAATAGTGGAGGAGTTGATGAAAACATAAAATAAAATGGAGACAGATGTGCTAAAAAATGAGAAATCCCAAATTTAATTCTACTAGGCAGTCTACACGGAATCCACATGGCAACAAAGAAAAACAAATCTAGATAAAGAGATATAGTGAGGCTTTGAAAGAAAAGGAGAGATTGAAGGAGTGTCTCAAAAAGGAGATTCAGGACAGAAGATTGTGAATTGTCCATGCTGCGATAGGAGCAATACAGGCAACAATGGGAGAACATTTGGACAGCCGTTTGTAAACAAATCAGCAAACAATTTGTTTTTAAATACATCAACACACACAAGTCAAGGTCACAAATGTTAATAAAATTAACTTTGAATCAGAATGGATTCAATTTTTTCCTTTTTTGTTTTTTTTACAATCAGTATTACACTGAAGTACAAAAAAAAACCACACAAAAAACATTTCTGACCTTCCTCATCTTGCTTGACCTCTAGCTCGAAATCAAGTCTGGTTGTTTCTTCAACAACCTCTTCTTGTTGGGTTGTCAATGTTATTTCTTCTGTGGCATCCTGAGTTGGCTGCTCAGGACCTTTAGATTTAGCTGAAGTTTCATTTAAAAAAATACAGTTGCCATTAATTCAAGACAAATCCAAACACAATTTTATTTAAGTTGCTAAAACAGACTGATGACTTGATCATAATAAGAAGTGAGTGGAAGTAAGATAAGGTAATCAATCCTGAGACAGTTTTTCCTATGCGTTACTTCATTCCAAGGGCCAAATAACAACAAAGCACAACTATAAAATAATCCAGATTTAATTGCTTTAAAAAGTTGCAATGCTATATAATGTTTCCTGATTGCACCAGAGACAGTTGACAAATTTTTTAATACTTTTTTTATCGGACCATAAATATTAATATTCGGCTGCCTGACAACGTAAGGCTCTCACAGACCAGCACCGATAAGGGAAAACAACTTTGTGAAACACTTCTCTATGAAACATACTTGGATTACCATATAGATTTCAGAAAGCATACAAATATAATTGAACCCCTGATTTCCATTGTTTCAATCCCTGTTAAAAACGGTTGCTTAAGAAAACTAAGAAAGTTAAATATTCATCTGTTGTTGGTTACAACCCATGTGGCTTTATACTTCAAGCACAATAATAATCATCCAGACAAGTTACAGCACCTATCAGTAGCACTGCAACTTTATTATTTTAAATTTTTTGTATCAATAATTTGACAAATAATTAATAGGATATCCATATTCTGTTCAAATAAAATTTTAAAAAAAACACGCTAAGTAATTTTACAAATTATCATCACCACTCCTAACTGGATCCTATTAAAAAAAATGTTTTGAAGTATTTGCCTCTGTCATAAGTAAGTAGATGTTAAAGTTAAAAGCTTTATTTATGTTTGTGTGAGCAAAGACACACAATAAATTTATGAGACATTTTAATCCATTATATTTTGACAGATCCTTGTCTTTTCTGTTCAAAATATATGTTGTTAATTTTTTTTTATTTCTAGGTAAAAAGAAATAGGCCATATCATATAGTCTAGATAAAATAAATGGAAAAATTAGATTTTAGAAGTTGCTACCTTCAAATTTTTTTTAAAAGTAAAAGTAATTTCTTTCTTATAGTTATAGTGTCTTTCTCTTTAAAACCTGTCCGTTCTTTCTTCATTTACTAAAATTTCCCCTTACAAGACAATCACAAGATTTTGTCTTATTTTGTTTATAAAATCTTATAACCATTATGGGCTATCATTAATAGCTGGAAAAAAATGTTGGGATCTAAAAATGAGATTAGAAGAGATACATAGTTGTCAATAAAGAAAAAGCAAACAATGCAAACATTATCAGCCATTTTTATTTTTATTTTATTATTCACTCCCATCAGAACTATGAAATACTTCATTTCTCTTGAAGTATATTTTATATACCATAGCTCTGGGGATGAAAAAAGGAAATTTATAAACTTACGCTGTACTGTAACACTGGCCACAGATTCAACGCGACCGACTTCATTCTCAAGGACAACTTTATAAATCCCTTCATCTTCAGGGAAAATTTCTGGGATTACCAAAATACTTGTGGTCTCACTGACGGAAATTTGGAAATCTGCACTTGACCGGATGACCTGGTCATCTATGAGCCAGGTCACAGTTGCAGCAGGTTTAGCAAAAAATGAAACCTCCAGCTCAACGCGAGTCGATTCAGTGACCGTAATATTCTTTAGGGTGGTGTGGAACTGAGGACACTGTCTATCATCTGGGACCTCTTGCACCTCAATTTCTGTCAACTTGGTTTTCTCTTCAAGGACTGGTTGTGTTTCTGTTTCAGATACAGTTTCTTGCTCTGCTGCTGGGATCACTTCTTCAACAACTGAGTCAGAGGGTTTGAGTTCCAGCTCCACATCAGTAAGAGTGGGTTGGATATCTTTAAAAGTGACAGAGGTTAGACTATCTTCTGTGGTTATTGCAGGGAGAGATTCTAGCTCTTGTGGAATTTCAGCAGACACCTCCAAGGTTGTTTCTTCCTCTGGTGCAACTTCAGAAGGCTTGCCTTCAATAACCTGGACAGTATCTAAAACTTGAGTAGTTTGAGTAGTCTCAACAGATTGAGTGAGCTCAACATCGGTGAGTAGATCATGGGGAAGTTCAGTTTTAACAACTGTCTCCACAGTTTCAACACTTGAAATCTGCTCCGAAACAAACTGGGACACCTCAATGGCCTCTGTGACTATTTCTTCAGTTGGCTTTTCAGCCCTTCCAGGTACCAGTGTTTCTTCGACCCTCTCTTCAGGAATAACAGACTGAATGGTTTCAACATCAAATTTTTCTTTTGATGGCACAGCCAAGTTATCCGCGAACTTTTCAATGACTTCTTGAGTTGGCTGATCTTCCTGCAGTTCAACAGAGATGGAAGTAACGTCCTCATATGTGACTTCATCTGTCACTGGGGCTACTGTTGTGTGCTCAGGATGCAAGGAAATTTTCTCCTCAGTGGTTGATACCTTGACCTCTTCTGATTTTGAAATGGAAATGAACTCAGAACTTTCTTCAAATGTATCAGCAGGAATTTCTGCAAATACTTCCTCAATTGCTTGAGGCTTCTTATCCACAATGACAAATTCTTCTGTCTCATCAGAAACATTGGTCTGTTCAGTTTCAATAAACTCTTCTTCTGTAATCTCCTCTGTATCTTCAGGTATTTCTTTCTCTACAGTCTCTTTGACTTCAAAAGGAACTTCTTGAAAGAAAATTGCTGTGTCCACTGAATCTAAAATAACTTCAGGAGTTATTTTAGAGAACTCAGTTTCCACACTGATTTCTTGCTCTTCCTGTTTTTCAACAAGCTCAAAAGTCTCTTCTGTTTCAAATGGCAGGCTTTCAGCATCTGGCATTTCCTTTGTATCCCCAATTATGTCTTGGCTAGGAACTTCAGCATCTGCTTCAGATGTCTCTTTAATTTCCAACAGCTCAACTTCTTCAATCACTCCTTCAACCTTCTGAGTTTTCTCAGATTCGACAACAACAAAGTCTGAAACCTCCTCACTGGTCAATTCTGCTGGTTTATTAAATTCAACCTCGATGGCCTCTACCGTTTTATGTGTTTCAACAATTTCATCAGTTGATTCTACCTCCTGTGGCTTCGACTCCTCCACCCTTACAAACTCGCTTCTGTCCTCTATAAATTCTTCCTCAAGTTGGGATGAATCATATATAGAGGCTTCCTCCACTTCAAGAAATTCAAAATCTTCCTCCAATATATCAGTAGCCTGTGGTGTTTCCTTCTCAATGTCAACTATCTCTTTAATTTCATCAACAACATCTTCTTTTGGTCGCTCACTTTTAACATCACTTGTGTCTGTGGCTAGAAATTCTTCAACAGACTCCTGTACTTCCTCAGTTAATTGGGGCTTTTCCTCAATGATGTCAAAAGTCTCCAGGGTCTCTTTGACAGTTTCTTCCCTTGGTTGGTCCATTTCAAACTCTGTTGATTCTTTGATGTCTGGAATTTGTATGACTTCTTGCACTTCTTTAACTTCAATAGGTGTTTTGGCTTCAGTCAAAACAGTTTCCTTTGTTTCACCAACCATTTCCTGCTGTGGTTGTTCTGTTTCTAATTCTGCAGTTTCATCAGCAAAAGAAATTTCAACAGTTTCAGAAACAATGTCAGTCTCTTGAGGCTTCTCAAATTCAACTGTAATGGTTTCTTTCTGAACTTCAATGTCTTCTTCCTCTTTAGTCTGTTTGATATCAAACTCAATAGTTTCTTGGTAGGTAGTTGTATCTACTTCTTCAACAATTTCCTCTACTTCTTGAGGCTTCTCAAATTCAAGAGTAATACTTTCTTTTTCAACAACTATTTCTTCTTCTTTGGTCTGTTTGATATCAAATTCAATAGTTTCTTCATAAGTAGTTGTTTCTACTTCTTCAACAACCTCTTCCACTTTTTGAGGCTTTTCTTTTTCAACATTAATCGTCTCTTTGACAACTTCAAGTGTTTCCTCAGTGGGTTGATCAACTTCAACATCTTTTGTTTCTTCAATAATTGGTGCTTCAATTTCTTCTTCAACTTCCTCAACCTCTTGTGGTTTCTCAAAGTCAATAACAAAGGTACTTCTCTCTTCCTCAATTATTTCCTCTTTGGGTTGGTCAATTTCAACTTCCTGAGTTTCTTCAGTTGTCAAAACACTAGTGATTTCAGATACCGTTTCAACCTCTTGTGGCTTCTCAAATTCTACTGTAATGGTTTCTTTCTGAACTTCAATTTCTTCTTCTTCTTTAGTCTGTTTGATATCAAACTCAATAGTTTCTTGGTAGGTAGTTGTATCTACTTCTTCAACAACTTCCTCTACTTCTTGAGGCTTCTCAAATTCAAGAGTAATACTTTCTTTTTCAACAACTATTTCTTCTTCTTTGGTCTGTTTGATATCAAATTCAATAGTTTCTTCATAAGTAATTGTTTCTACTTCTTCAACAACTTCTTCCACTTCTTGAGGCTTTTCTTTTTCAACAGTAATCGTTTCTTTGACAGCTTCAAGTGTTTCCTCAGTGGGTTGATCAACTTCAACATCTTTTGTTTCTTCAATAATTGGTGCTTCAATTTCTTCTTCAACTTCCTCAACCTCTTGTGGTTTCTCAAAGTCAATGATAATGGTACTTCTCTCTTCCTCAATTATTTCCTCTTTGGGTTGGTCAATTTCAACTTCCTGAGTTTCTTCAGTTGTCAAAACATTAGTGGTTTCAGATACCGTTTCAACCTCTTGTGGCTTCTCAAATTCTACTGTAATGGTTTCTTTCTGAACTTCAATTTCTTCTTCTTCTTTAGTCTGTTTGATATCGAACTCAATAGTTTCTTGGTAGGTAGTTGTATCTACTTCGTCAACAACTTCCTCTACTTCTTGAGGCTTCTCAAATTCAAGAGTAATACTTTCTTTTTCAACAACTATTTCTTCTTCTTTGGTCTGTTTGATATCAAACTCAATAGTTTCTTCATAAGTAGTTGTTTCTACTTCTTCAACAACTTCTTCCACTTCTTGAGGCTTTTCTTTTTCAACAGTAATCGTCTCTTTGACAACTTCAAGTGTTTCCTCAGTGGGTTGATCAACTTCAACATCTTTTGTTTCTTCAATAATTGGTGCTTCAATTTCTTCTTCAACTTCCTCAATCTCTTGTGGTTTCTCAAAGTCAATGGCAATGGTACTTCTCTCTTCCTCAATTATTTCCTCTTTGGGTTGGTCAATTTCAACTTCCTGAGTTTCTTCAGTTGTCAAAACACTAGTGGTTTCAGATACCGTTTCAACCTCTTGTGGCTTCTCAAATTCTACTGTAATGGTTTCTTTCTGAACTTCAATTTCTTCTTCTTCTTTAGTCTGTTTGATATCAAACTCAATAGTTTCTTGGTAGGTAGTTGTATCTACTTCTTCAACAACTTCCTCTACTTCTTGAGGCTTCTCAAATTCAAGAGTAATACTTTCTTTTTCAACAACTATTTCTTCTCCTTTGGTCTGTTTGATATCAAACTCAATAGTTTCTTCATAAGTAGTTGTTTCTACTTCTTCAACAACTTCTTCCACTTCTTGAGGCTTTTCTTTTTCAACAGTAATCGTCTCTTTGACAACTTCAAGTGTTTCCTCAGTGGGTTGATCAACTTCAACATCTTTTGTTTCTTCAATAATTGGTGCTTCAATTTCTTCTTCAACTTCCTCAACCTCTTGTGGTTTCTCAAATTCAAGAGTAATACTTTCTTTTTCAACAACTATTTCTTCTTCTTTGGTCTGTTTGATATCAAATTCAATAGTTTCTTCATAAGTAGTTGTTTCTACTTCTTCAACAACCTCTTCCACTTTTTGAGGCTTTTCTTTTTCAACATTAATCGTCTCTTTGACAACTTCAAGTGTTTCCTCAGTGGGTTGATCAACTTCAACATCTTTTGTTTCTTCAATAATTGGTGCTTCAATTTCTTCTTCAACTTCCTCAACCTCTTGTGGTTTCTCAAAGTCAATAACAAAGGTACTTCTCTCTTCCTCAATTATTTCCTCTTTGGGTTGGTCAATTTCAACTTCCTGAGTTTCTTCAGTTGTCAAAACACTAGTGGTTTCAGATACCGTTTCAACCTCTTGTGGCTTCTCAAATTCTACTGTAATGGTTTCTTTCTGAACTTCAATTTCTTCTTCTTCTTTAGTCTGTTTGATATCAAACTCAATAGTTTCTTGGTAGGTAGTTGTATCTACTTCTTCAACAACTTCCTCTACTTCTTGAGGCTTCTCAAATTCAAGAGTAATACTTTCTTTTTCAACAACTATTTCTTCTTCTTTGGTCTGTTTGATATCAAACTCAATAGTTTCTTCATAAGTAGTTGTTTCTACTTCTTCAACAACTTCTTCCACTTCTTGAGGCTTTTCTTTTTCAACAGTAATCGTCTCTTTGACAACTTCAAGTGTTTCCTCAGTGGGTTGATCAACTTCAACATATTTTGTTTCTTCAATAATTGGTGCTTCAATTTCTTCTTCAACTTCCTCAACCTCTTGTGGTTTCTCAAAGTCAATGACAATGGTACTTCTCTCTTCCTCAATTATTTCCTCTTTGGGTTGGTCAATTTCAACTTCCTGAGTTTCTTCAGTTGTCAAAACACTAGTGGTTTCAGATACCGTTTCAACCTCTTGTGGCTTCTCAAATTCTACTGTAATGGTTTCTTTCTGAACTTCAATTTCTTCTTCTTCTTTAGTCTGTTTGATATCAAACTCAATAGTTTCTTGGTAGGTAGTTGTATCTACTTCGTCAACAACTTCCTCTACTTCTTGAGGCTTCTCAAATTCAAGAGTAATACTTTCTTTTTCAACAACTATTTCTTCTTCTTTGGTCTGTTTGATATCAAACTCAATAGTTTCTTCATAAGTAGTTGTTTCTACTTCTTCAACAACTTCTTCCACTTCTTGAGGCTTTTCTTTTTCAACAATAATCGTCTCTTTGACAACTTCAAGTGTTTCCTCAGTGGGTTGATCAACTTCAACATCTTTTGTTTCTTCAATAATTGGTGCTTCAATTTCTTCTTCAACTTCCTCAACCTCTTGTGGTTTCTCAAAGTCAATGACAATGGTACTTCTCTCTTCCTCAATTATTTCCTCTTTGGGTTGGTCAATTTCAACTTCCTGAGTTTCTTCAGTTGTCAAAACACTAGTGGTTTCAGATACCGTTTCAACCTCTTGTGGCTTCTCAAATTCTACTGTAATGGTTTCTTTCTGAACTTCAATTTCTTCTTCTTCTTTAGTCTGTTTGATATCAAACTCAATAGTTTCTTGGTAGGTAGTTGTATCTACTTCTTCAACAACTTCCTCTACTTCTTGAGGCTTCTCAAATTCAAGAGTAATACTTTCTTTTTCAACAACTATTTCTTCTTCTTTGGTCTGTTTGATATCAAATTCAATAGTTTCTTCATAAGTAGTTGTTTCTACTTCTTCAACAACTTCTTCCACTTCTTGAGGCTTTTCTTTTTCAACAGTAATCGTCTCTTTGACAACTTCAAGTGTTTCCTCAGTGGGTTGATCAACTTCAACATCTTTTGTTTCTTCAATAATTGGTGCTTCAATTTCTTCTTCAACTTCCTCAACCTCTTGTGGTTTCTCAAAGTCAATGACAATGGTACTTCTCTCTTCCTCAATTATTTCCTCTTTGGGTTGGTCAATTTCAACTTCCTGAGTTTCTTCAGTTGTCAAAACACTAGTGGTTTCAGATACCATTTCAACCTCTTGTGGCTTCTCAAATTCTACTGTAATGGTTTCTTTCTGAACTTCAATTTCTTCTTCTTCTTTAGTCTGTTTGATATCAAACTCAATAGTTTCTTGGTAGGTAGTTGTATCTACTTCTTCAACAACTTCCTCTACTTCTTGAGGCTTCTCAAATTCAAGAGTAATACTTTCTTTTTCAACAACTATTTCTTCTTCTTTGGTCTGTTTGATATCAAACTCAATAGTTTCTTCATAAGTAGTTGTTTCTACTTCTTCAACAACTTCTTCCACTTCTTGAGGCTTTTCTTTTTCAAAAGTAATCGTCTCTTTGACAACTTCAAGTGTTTCCTCAGTGGGTTGATCAACTTCAACATCTTTTGTTTCTTCAATAATTGGTGCTTCAATTTCTTCTTCAACTTCCTCAACCTCTTGTGGTTTCTCAAATTCAAGAGTAATACTTTCTTTTTCAACAACTATTTCTTCTTCTTTGGTCTGTTTGATATCAAATTCAATAGTTTCTTCATAAGTAGTTGTTTCTACTTCTTCAACAACCTCTTCCACTTTTTGAGGCTTTTCTTTTTCAACAGTAATTGTCTCTTTGACAACTTCAAGTGTTTCCTCAGTGGGTTGATCAACTTCAACATCTTTTGTTTCTTCAATAATTGGTGCTTCAATTTCTTCTTCAACTTCCTCAACCTCTTGTGGTTTCTCAAAGTCAATAACAAAGGTACTTCTCTCTTCCTCAATTATTTCCTCTTTGGGTTGGTCAATTTCAACTTCCTGAGTTTCTTCAGTTGTCAAAACACTAGTGGTTTCAGATACCGTTTCAACCTCTTGTGGCTTCTCAAATTCTACTGTAATGGTTTCTTTCTGAACTTCAATTTCTTCTTCTTCTTTAGTCTGTTTGATATCAAACTCAATAGTTTCTTGGTAGGTAGTTGTATCTACTTCTTCAACAACTTCCTCTACTTCTTGAGGCTTCTCAAATTCAAGAGTAATACTTTCTTTTTCAACAACTATTTCTTCTTCTTTGGTCTGTTTGATATCAAACTCAATAGTTTCTTCATAAGTAGTTGTTTCTACTTCTTCAACAACTTCTTCCACTTCTTGAGGCTTTTCTTTTTCAACAGTAATCGTCTCTTTGACAACTTCAAGTGTTTCCTCAGTGGGTTGATCAACTTCAACATCTTTTGTTTCTTCAATAATTGGTGCTTCAATTTCTTCTTCAACTTCCTCAACCTCTTGTGGTTTCTCAAAGTCAATGACAATGGTACTTCTCTCTTCCTCAATTATTTCCTCTTTGGGTTGGTCAATTTCAACTTCCTGAGTTTCTTCAGTTGTCAAAACACTAGTGGTTTCAGATACCGTTTCAACCTCTTGTGGCTTCTCAAATTCTACTGTAATGGTTTCTTTCTGAACTTCAATTTCTTCTTCTTCTTTAGTCTGTTTGATATCAAACTCAATAGTTTCTTGGTAGGTAGTTGTATCTACTTCTTCAACAACTTCCTCTACTTCTTGAGGCTTCTCAAATTCAAGAGTAATACTTTCTTTTTCAACAACTATTTCTTCTTCTTTGGTCTGTTTGATATCAAATTCAATAGTTTCTTCATAAGTAGTTGTTTCTACTTCTTCAACAACTTCTTCCACTTCTTGAGGCTTTTCTTTTTCAACAGTAATCGTCTCTTTGACAACTTCAAGTGTTTCCTCAGTGGGTTGATCAACTTCAACATCTTTTGTTTCTTCAATAATTGGTGCTTCAATTTCTTCTTCAACTTCCTCAACCTCTTGTGGTTTCTCAAAGTCAATGACAATGGTACTTCTCTCTTCCTCAATTATTTCCTCTTTGGGTTGGTCAATTTCAACTTCCTGAGTTTCTTCAGTTGTCAAAACACTAGTGGTTTCAGATACCATTTCAACCTCTTGTGGCTTCTCAAATTCTACTGTAATGGTTTCTTTCTGAACTTCAATTTCTTCTTCTTCTTTAGTCTGTTTGATATCAAACTCAATAGTTTCTTGGTAGGTAGTTGTATCTACTTCTTCAACAACTTCCTCTACTTCTTGAGGCTTCTCAAATTCAAGAGTAATACTTTCTTTTTCAACAACTATTTCTTCTTCTTTGGTCTGTTTGATATCAAACTCAATAGTTTCTTCATAAGTAGTTGTTTCTACTTCTTCAACAACTTCTTCCACTTCTTGAGGCTTTTCTTTTTCAAAAGTAATCGTCTCTTTGACAACTTCAAGTGTTTCCTCAGTGGGTTGATCAACTTCAACATCTTTTGTTTCTTCAATAATTGGTGCTTCAATTTCTTCTTCAACTTCCTCAACCTCTTGTGGTTTCTCAAATTCAAGAGTAATACTTTCTTTTTCAACAACTATTTCTTCTTCTTTGGTCTGTTTGATATCAAATTCAATAGTTTCTTCATAAGTAGTTGTTTCTACTTCTTCAACAACCTCTTCCACTTTTTGAGGCTTTTCTTTTTCAACAGTAATTGTCTCTTTGACAACTTCAAGTGTTTCCTCAGTGGGTTGATCAACTTCAACATCTTTTGTTTCTTCAATAATTGGTGCTTCAATTTCTTCTTCAACTTCCTCAACCTCTTGTGGTTTCTCAAAGTCAATAACAAAGGTACTTCTCTCTTCCTCAATTATTTCCTCTTTGGGTTGGTCAATTTCAACTTCCTGAGTTTCTTCAGTTGTCAAAACACTAGTGGTTTCAGATACCGTTTCAACCTCTTGTGGCTTCTCAAATTCTACTGTAATGGTTTCTTTCTGAACTTCAATTTCTTCTTCTTCTTTAGTCTGTTTGATATCAAACTCAATAGTTTCTTGGTAGGTAGTTGTATCTACTTCTTCAACAACTTCCTCTACTTCTTGAGGCTTCTCAAATTCAAGAGTAATACTTTCTTTTTCAACAACTATTTCTTCTTCTTTGGTCTGTTTGATATCAAACTCAATAGTTTCTTCATAAGTAGTTGTTTCTACTTCTTCAACAACTTCTTCCACTTCTTGAGGCTTTTCTTTTTCAACAGTAATCGTCTCTTTGACAACTTCAAGTGTTTCCTCAGTGGGTTGATCAACTTCAACATCTTTTGTTTCTTCAATAATTGGTGCTTCAATTTCTTCTTCAACTTCCTCAACCTCTTGTGGTTTCTCAAAGTCAATGACAATGGTACTTCTCTCTTCCTCAATTATTTCCTCTTTGGGTTGGTCAATTTCAACTTCCTGAGTTTCTTCAGTTGTCAAAACACTAGTGGTTTCAGATACCGTTTCAACCTCTTGTGGCTTCTCAAATTCTACTGTAATGGTTTCTTTCTGAACTTCAATTTCTTCTTCTTCTTTAGTCTGTTTGATATCAAACTCAATAGTTTCTTGGTAGGTAGTTGTATCTACTTCGTCAACAACTTCCTCTACTTCTTGAGGCTTCTCAAATTCAAGAGTAATACTTTCTTTTTCAACAACTATTTCTTCTTCTTTGGTCTGTTTGATATCAAACTCAATAGTTTCTTCATAAGTAGTTGTTTCTACTTCTTCAACAACTTCTTCCACTTCTTGAGGCTTTTCTTTTTCAACAATAATCGTCTCTTTGACAACTTCAAGTGTTTCCTCAGTGGGTTGATCAACTTCAACATCTTTTGTTTCTTCAATAATTGGTGCTTCAATTTCTTCTTCAACTTCCTCAACCTCTTGTGGTTTCTCAAAGTCAATGACAATGGTACTTCTCTCTTCCTCAATTATTTCCTCTTTGGGTTGGTCAATTTCAACTTCCTGAGTTTCTTCAGTTGTCAAAACACTAGTGGTTTCAGATACCGTTTCAACCTCTTGTGGCTTCTCAAATTCTACTGTAATGGTTTCTTTCTGAACTTCAATTTCTTCTTCTTCTTTAGTCTGTTTGATATCAAACTCAATAGTTTCTTCAACATCTTTTTCTTCATCAACCGGAACTTCTATTTGTTCAGTCAACTCTGTAACTTCCTGGGGCTTTTGGAAGTCAAAAACAATAATTCCTCTTTCTTCCTCAATAATTTCAATTGTGGGTCTCTCAAGTTGAGTCTCTTGAGGGCCATCAATAGTAGTTGAGATTTCAGAGAGCTCACTTGACTCTTGCACATCCTGAGGTTTTTCAAATTCCACTGTGATAGTTTCCTTATGTCTTTCAATTTCTTCAACCTTGGTAGTCCCAAAGTCAAACTCAACTGTTTCTGTGTACAATGTGGCATCAGCTTCTTCAACTGTTTCATCTACTTTCTTTGGCCTCTCTCTCTCCACATGAATTGTTTCTTTTGAGACTTCAATAATTTCCACTTGAGGCTGGTCTATTGCAAATTCCTGGGTTTCTTCAACAGACTCTTCAACCATTTCTATGTCTAATGGTTTGCCCAATTCCACCACAATAACATCTTTTTCTTCTATGATTTTCTCCTCTGTTGGCTTTTCTGTAAACATTTCCTGTTCAACTTCAGTAATTTCCTCCTGCTGAACACTTTCCGAGTGCACTTCTTCCTTGAATTCCGTTGGCCTCGATACTCCAAAATCCAGCTGAATTTCAGTTACCTTTCTCTGCTGCTTAGAAATGTCAAGTGAAATTTCTTCCTTGAACTGTTGCACCTCTGACACTTCTGAGATCAACTCCTCATCAATATGAAGAGTTTCCTTCAACCTCTCCTCTTGTGTCACATCAAATGAGATCTCCTGAAGAGTTGTACCTTGCTGTTTTGTTTCAATCTGAAACTGAATCTCATTATATTCAGGCTGTTTCTTACCAATGTTGAAACTGATTTCTTGAGTAAATCTATCCGTCCCTTCAACCGGTGTGTCTAGCTGTTGATTAATCTCCAGTGTTTCTTGGAAGATCTTCTCCCTCTTGATGTCAAATGTGACCTCAGATTTCTGAGGCTTCGGTCCTATCACCAACTCCTCTGTGAAACTTTCCTCTGGAAATTTCTGAAGCTGCAAAATTGGTTTTACCTCAAACTCTGTCAATTCCTTTGGCACAGGAACCTCTGACTCAACTGTGGGGACTTCAAGTTCACTGATCACCTGTTGACGTGTTACCTGGAATGTTTCAGTTATTTCAGTTTCTAAAATATCTTGAGGAGCAGGTAGCTCACGTTCTATAGTTGGTCGTTGAGGTGCAAGGGTGATTTCCTCCATGAAGGTTGTCTGTTCTTCTGTAGTAGTTGAGCTGGCTATTTGAGAGGCAACAATGAAGAAAAATAAATGAAGTGTTAATTTGACTTTATAATAATCTTATTTATCAAGGTAATAAAATAATTTTATTGATGCTTGTATAGCATTAGCTAAAGAAAAAATTAAGCATACAATTAAACAAAATCTACTTTTTAAAGTGGTAGAAATTATATATATGCACTAAAATTATATATATGCACTAAACTCCATTAAAACTTAAGTTATTTTTTGTTTAGTGTGTTTTTTAAATTTACATGATTACAATTTTCAGGTATTTTCTTCAATGGGATCTAATGAGCAGCACAGTAGAAGTGTTAGAAGAAAAAAGTGCTGCTGCCTATTAATGCATTTCATTAATGGCTTACATCATATTCACAAAAATAAAAAAAAAAAACTTTAAAAACTTTTAAAAAATAACATTAAATAATTAAATTTAGAAATTATTTTTTTAATTTAACTGCTTAAGTGACAATTAACTTTAATATAAAAATGATGTGGCTACTTGTGCAATTATGAAATACTCTTTTTTTAAATTATCATTTACCTAAATGATACGTAATAATAAGAAGTGGAGAAAAATAATCTAATAAGTAGTAACGAGATGTAAAGTTATTAAAATATATTATTGCAACGAGACTGCAACTTAAAAATTGAATAAAGAACATTAGTAACGAATATTATTGTTCTTAAGTGTGGTAACACCAGGGTAAACAAGATCAGCACTCTATCATTGAATGGAGGCTGGGACAGGAGAGAAGGATTGATTTCACGAGTTTTGTATATGAAATAAGGTTGGGCTATTGGGAAAAAAACTGCATATGGAATTTGGACATAAGAAGAACTGGGAAATACAAACAGGGATGTCAATGGGGGGGGGGGGGGAGGGTGTATTGACTGACACTGCAAAAGAATAAACATGTTACAATGCTGCATTGATCAACTTTGTACTTGACTTGTATTGTTAAAGAATAGTTCAATTCATTAATGCATACGCACTTATTATATATTTCATTTTAAAATTAGAAACAAGTTACCACAACATCAAATATTTTCTTCTCAGAATGTTATTTGAGAGTTTTGTACAAAGCATGTCTACATAAAACCGTTCACCTGGAGATTGAAGTAAGTATCCAAGATTAAAATGGAGGAATTGGTCATAATAAATCTCATCGCAAGCAACTTTACAATGTGTCAATGCAATTTTACAAATCATGTAGTTTCTCAATGAATAGTCCTACACTATTAAAGGAGATTGTGTTGTAATCTAAAGATAAATCTAATATACAAATATAAGGATCTAATTTTAAATCTTGTAAGCAACCCTCTTTGCTACTTCTATATAAACTGGAATCAGGCAAGGAAAAATGGAAGTAACATTTTTTTATTAAAAAGGACATAAATAAGAAATATAGAAAAAAAATGAAAATAAAATATATAAATTTACAACTTTGATTTATGTCTTATGTGATACACAGCATGCGACAAAACTAGAAGTACTGAAACTCTTGCATCTAGGTCCCGCTGCCATGTGTCCATAGAAGTGAAAAGGGTTATATGTTTGGTAGTTTAAGTTCAAAATGGATCTCTCCCCAAAGGAATATTTCTGCTCATACTTAAGTTAATGTATAAGGTGACCATGTTTTAAAAAAATGTGGAACAGCAAGTATGAGAGAGATTTTTTAAAAAAAAGGACCCAGTTATCCTTTCTGAAAAGGTACTCTGTATTCAGAAGGGAAAATTTGTTCGACCTGTTAATGAATGTGACTTTTGTCAGATAATCACTCATTTCTATAAAAATCTTGAACATCGAACACCATAGACAGAAATTTCCCCAGGACATCAACCTGGCTCACATAACTGGCTCCGCCAAGAGTTTCCAACCTGTATCAGGTTCAAATATGCACCTTCCCTTAAACAATTGGCAAACTGACATATGGCTGATGTTCAGTTTGAAGAATGTTCCTCATGGATTTCATAGGGGCAAATACAGTCGTGATTATCATTATCTAAAATATTACTGGTCGATCAGACTTTCTCTTCCATAATGGACACAATACGCTCCTTAAAAATTTCATAAACATGGAAAGCATAGCTGTGTCACTTGCTTACTTATTAAATTTATTTATTTATTAAATCTTTCTTGTATTATTTCTTCCCCTTTTATTCAAGCACCATCCCCCTTAACAATCACTTAATCGCTAAGTGAAAATGATGGTAAAATTTGAAAAAAAAAATCCTCATAAAGAGACCCATTTCCTCCAACAAGTGCCCAACACAACTTTCTTAACACCTCAGGGAACACATGGTGGCCGTAGCTATGCACCCTTGGCAAATGCATGCAGAAATTCAAGAGACGGCAGTTTCAGTACTGTTACTTTTGGTGCATACTGTAATACTAGGAATCTTGCATGATATAAAACAAGGAATCTTGTGTGAAATTAACTTGAAAATTTCCCTGTCTTGGACAATTATAAAATAAAAAGAATCATTAAAAAATGGTATGGTATGTCTTTACTGTGTAATTGTTAATTTCGAATATATTTTCATGCTTGCCACGGCTGCCTTATCCAATGGGTTAAGTAGACACAGTTGAAAAGGTCAACTGGTGATACAATGTTTGTAAAAGTAAGAAAACTTCTCTGACAGATCAATAGAATAAATATGCCTAAAGCTTACAATGTATAAAAGTCTAAGAAAACAACCCTGGCACAGGAGAACATCAGTTACATGTCAACTTACTTTTTTAATTCATTATTTAATCAAACAAAATTGATTTGTAGCCTTTAAATTTACCCCAAAAAATCATAACAATTCAGTTTTTTTAAAAATTCTACTAAAAATCAAAATAACTTTGAAAAATTTACATATCAGACCCTGCATTTTACCTTTGATCTTTTAATTATTTAAAAGATTGTTTGGCATTTAATATAGGCCAATAAATTAGTTTTAAAATCATATTGATCTTAATGCAAAAAGAATGCACCTCATTTTAAAAGTTTATTGTTCTATTATTTCAACATTTTCCTAATAATTGACAAATGAAGTTCACATTAAACGTCAATGTAACTTTTAACATTAATGACCATGTAACTGGTTTCTATTGGTAAATGAATATATGTGTTATACATTGTTACATTTTTAGCTCTAAAGTAATAAATTAATATACTATTTATGCAATTCTTTACTAGCAAGTAATCGTTTTCATGCAAGATGATTAATTTTAAAACACTCATATTTTTTGTAAAAACTTTGTTCTCATTTGTCAGCCTGATTGTATCAACTTTTAAACATATTAATGAAAAAATTTACATTTTGAAAATTTCATAATTTTTTTTTCTATAGTTGGCATTAACTGCTAGCAAGGAGGAAGTAAAAAGGGTAAGTAGAAAATGGATACAACTATTGTTTACATAGACCACAGTCAATTTCTTTATGCAAGTGATTTTCACCTACATTCTTTATATCAAGAGATGTTCAAGAGGTTTTTCTCTTAATATATAGAATGCTATACCCTTCTGGCAAAAGTTAAGCTTTTGGCTTAGGTCAAAGGGTGTATTATGATATAAGGCCTTGCAGAATTTTGCTTTGATGTTGCGGTCAAAGGATGAGCATACACATTGTTTTTGGGAAGACTAAAATGTTAATTGATTATAACTTGATTAGGATACAATTAATGGCAAAAAGCAAGAATTACTTCTGTAAGGTCAGGTCTAGGAACAAAGGTTACACTAGGTACCATAAGCAATTATAATGTCAAAAAGTTGACAAGACAGGGACAGGAATTTGAAAGCAAAAAAAATAAAATAATTATAATAATTCACCTTTCTTTTTTTTGCAAGTGTCTTGTCATTTTATTTTTAAAAGTGAGAAACGAAATAGCGCCGGAACGGAGATAACATACCGCAGCTGATCGAAGCATACAACATCAACATTCGCGATGGGAAAGCACATCTAAAAATTGCAGCATTTCATGAAAACAAAGCTGCCAAGTGAAATGGTGATAGTTTGATGAAATTTTCATGGATTATTTAAAAAACAATAATAATTGAACAGGTATCTGATATGTGAATAAAATCTATGCAAAAGCAAAATCAAACAAGAATTCATTATAGTTGTGTGAACAGCTCAGCAATCATTTTGTGTGAAAAACTGATGGTGCATGAGATGAGGGAAATAAAAGTTGTACATAAGCACTGAAGTGTTCAGCCCAAGTGCATTTCAATATTTGAAAGTGAAAAAGTGATTAAAAACAAACAGCTTGAATGAAGCTTTGCAAAAAATTCCAAATCAACACCTTAGAAGAAGATTTCTTTCACTCTGGCATTCATGAAATCTACATTGCTTCAATTTAAGCAGAACAGGGAAAATAACACATTCATTGGCACATTCTATAGCAGTGCAAGCCTGAGGGCTCCAGTAAATTCTTAAACACTATTCAATATAAGACCTAGGAAGGGCTAAGGGGCTTCCAAATAGAAATAAACTCTAAAAAGGGCCCAACGATTCAAAAAGATTGGGAACCACTGTTCTAGAGCATTCACTGCCATAGAAATCAAATTTGTTTGTGGAAACTGACAAGTAAATATGTTATAACTGAAAATACATTTGAAATTATTTTAACTATAATCTTCACGTTGCCTCATTTAATTTGTTAGCTCAGCATAGTACTATATGTCTAAATAAACCAAGCTATGACAAGAAAGAGTGGGAAAATTAAAAACATTTTTTTATTGGTGTACTTACATATAACTGTGATGTAGGCGGTGCTACTACATCGGCCGACCTCATTGGTGAGCTCCACCTTGTATTCGCCCTCGTCATCAGAGTACACTTCAGATATTGTCAAGATGGTCCTGTTGGTCTCAGTCACAATGTCAAGGTCATCAGCAGGGATAATTTCCTCATCATCCACAAACCAGGTCACTTTAGGCATGGGGAAGCCTGTGTAGCTGACCTCCAGTACCATGGGAGTGTTTTCCATAATGGTGATGTCTGACAGTGTTGTAATGAATCTTGGGGCTCCTGTATGCTCCACCTGTTCCAGAAAAGGCTCAGCCTTGGAAAAAAAAAACAACCCCTCAATGTTGCAATATTGTTTCTATGTTAAACATTTTCATGTAATTATTGATCAAAAGAAAACAACTAATCAGATTGTCAGAATTTGAACAATAAGAAGACAAATAACAAGCCATCAAATTACTCCATCAATTATGACTTATCTGTACTAATAATTGCAGTAAAGCATGTCAATGTATTTCTGAGAACGTTACAATTTTATCATGTTACTTTTCACCAGCTATTTCAATTTGTTCATAACAATTAAATAATTTTGGTTAAAGTGATTTTACAGAAACGTTTTTTAAGGCCTGGACAAAAAAAAAAGGTGCTTGATATATATTATGTTTTTAAACACTAACCTCTTCTGGAACTTCTGGTCGTTGCTCTTCTACTTCTGGAACTTCTGGTTGTTGCTCTTCTACTTTTGGAACTTCCTCTGGGAACATTTCCTCCTCTCTGGGCTCAATTTCTCGCAAATCAGCTATTACTTTCTTTGCCAACTCTTCAGCGAATTCTTCTAGAACCACTTTGGCCTCAGTACTATCAAGCTGGTCAATGTCTTCAACTAGAGGCTGCTGAGACAACTCTAGAGAAACATCACTAATTGTTTCCACAGGTTTTGAAACAAATGTTGTCTCATATTCAAAAGAAATCTCTCTCTCTTTTGTATCCTGTAAAATTTCACTGGATACATCAGTAACTTCAGATGGAGAAATTATTTCCTGAACAAATTCAGTTTTGTAAGTGTCTGGTTGTTCTTCAGAGGGTTTCTCAAACTGTACAGTAATTTCGGAAGGTTGAACATCTTCAGATATGGCCTCTGTAACATCAGTAACTTCAGATTGAGAAATTATTTCCAGAACAAATTCAGTTTTGTATGTGTCTGGTTGATCTTCAGAGGGTTTCTCAAACTGTACAGTAATTTCAGAAGGTTGAACATCTTCAGATATTGCCTCTGTAACATCAGTAACTTCAGATTGAGAAATTATTTCCTGAACAAATTCAGTTTTGTATGTGTCTGGTTGATCTTCAGAGGGTTTCTCAAAATGTACAGTAATTTCAGAAGGTTGAATATCTTCAGATATGGCCTCTGTAACATCAGTAACTTCACTTTGAGAAATTATTTCCTGAACAAATTCAGTTTTGTATGTGCCTGGTTGATCTTCAGAGGGTTTCTCAAACTGTACAGTAATTTCAGAAGGTTGAACATCTTCAGATATGGCCTCTGTAACATCAGTAACTTCAGGCTGAGAAATTATTTCCTGAACAAATTCAGTTTTGTATGTGTCTGGTTGATCTTCAGAGGGTTTCTCAAACTGTACAGTAATTTCAGAAGGTTGAACATCTTCAGATGTTGCCTCCGTAACATCAGTAACTTCAGGCTGAGAAATTATTTCTTCAATAAATTCAGTTTTGTAAGTGTCTAGTTGTTCTTCGGAGGGTTTCTCAAACTGTACAGTAATTTCAGAAGGTTGAACATCTTCAGATATGGCCTCTGTAACATCAGTAACTTCAGGCTGAGAAATTATTTCTTCAATAAATTCAGTTTTGTAAGTGTCTGGTTGTTCTTCAGAGGGTTTCTCAAACTGTACAGTAATTTCAGAAGGTTGAACATCTTCAGATTTGGCCTCTGTAACATCAGTAACTTCAGGCTGAGAAATTATTTCCTGAACAAATTCAGTTTTGTATGTGTCTGGTTTTTCTTCAGAGGGTTTCTCAAACTGTACAGTAATTTCAGAAGGTTGAACATCTTCAGATGTTGCCTCTGTAAGATCAGTAACTTCAGATTGAGAAATTATTTCCTGAACAAATTCAGTTTTGTATGTGTCTGGTTGATCTTCAGAGGGTTCCTCAAACTGTACAGTAATTTCAGAAGGTTGAACATCTTCGGATATGGCCTCTGTAACATCAGTAACTTCAGGCTGAGAAATTATTTCTTCAATAAATTCAGTTTTGTAAGTGTCTTGTTGTTCTTCAGCCGGTTTCTCAAACTGTACAGTAATTTCAGAAGGTTGAACATCTTCAGATATGGCCTCTGTAACATCAGTAACTTCAGGCTGAGAAATTATTTCTTCAATAAATTCAGTTTTGTAAGTGTCTGGTTGTTCTTCAGAGGGTTTCTCAAACTGTACAGTAATTTCAGAAGGTTGAACATCTTCAGATATGGCCTCTGTAACATCAGTAACTTCAGGCTGAGAAATTATTTCTTCAATAAATTCAGTTTTGTAAGTGTCTGGTTGTTTTTCAGAGGGTTTCTCAAACTGTACAGTAATTTCAGAAGGTTGAACATCTTCAGATATGGCCTCTGTAACATCAGTAACTTCAGGCTGAGAAATTATTTCCTGAACAAATTCAGTTTTGTAAGTGTCTGGTTGTTCTTCAGAGGGTTTCTCAAAATGTACAGTAATTTCAGAAGGTTGAACATCTTCAGATATGGCCTCTGTAACATCAGTAACTTCAGGCTGAGAAATTATTTCTTCAATAAATTCAGTTTTGTAAGTGTCTGGTTGTTCTTCGGAGGGTTTCTCAAACTGTACAGTAATTTCAGAAGGTTGAACATCTTCAGATATGGCCTCTGTAACATCAGTAACTTCAGGCTGAGAAATTATTTCTTCAATAAATTCAGTTTTGTAAGTGTCTGGTTGTTCTTCAGAGGGTTTCTCAAACTGTACAGTAATTTCAGAAGGTTGAACATCTTCAGATATGGCCTCTGTAACATCAGTAACTTCAGGCTGAGAAATTATTTCTTCAATAAATTCAGTTTTGTAAGTGTCTGGTTGTTCTTCAGAGGGTTTCTCAAACTGTACAGTAATTTCAGAAGGTTGAACATCTTCAGATATGGCCTCTGTAACATCAGTAACTTCAGGCTGAGAAATTATTTCCTGAACAAATTCAGTTTTGTATGTGTCTGGTTGTTCTTCAGAGGGTTTCTCAAACTGTACAGTAATTTCAGAAGGTTGAACATCTTCAAATGTTGCCTCTGTAACATCAGTAACTTCAGATTGAGAAATTATTTCCTGAACAAATTCAGTTTTGTATGTGTCTGGTTGATCTTCAGAGGGTTTCTCAAACTGTACAGTAATTTCAGAAGGTTGAACATCTTCAGATATGGCCTCTGTAACATCAGTAACTTCAGGCTGAGAAATTATTTCTTCAATAAATTCAGTTTTGTAAGTGTCTGGTTGTTCTTCAGAGGGTTTCTCAAACTGTACAGTAATTTCAGAAGGTTGAACATCTTCAGATATGGCCTCTGTAACATCAGTAACTTCAGGCTGAGAAATTATTTCTTCAATAAATTCAGTTTTGTAAGTGTCTGGTTGTTCTTCAGAGGGTTTCTCAAACTGTACAGTAATTTCAGAAGGTTGAACATCTTCAGATGTTGCCTCTGTAACATCAGTAACTTCAGATTGAGAAATTATTTCCTGAACAAATTCAGTTTTGTATGTGTCTGGTTGATCTTCAGAGGGTTTCTCAAACTGTATAGTAATTTCAGAAGGTTGAACATCTTCAGATATGGCCTCTGTAACATCAGTAACTTCAGGCTGAGAAATTATTTCTTCAATAAATTCAGTTTTGTAAGTGTCTGGTTGTTCTTCAGAGGATTTCTCAAACTGTACAGTAATTTCAGAAGGTTGAACATCTTCAGATATGGCCTGTGTAACATCAGTAACTTCAGGCTGAGAAATTATTTCTTCAATAAATTCAGTTTTGTAAGTGTCTGGTTGTTCTTCAGAGGGTTTCTCAAACTGTACAGTAATTTCAGAAGGTTGAACATCTTCAGATGTTGCCTCTGTAACATCAGTAACTTCAGATTGAGAAATTATTTCCTGAACAAATTCAGTTTTGTATGTGTCTGGTTGATCTTCAGAGGGTTTCTCAAACTGTACAGTAATTTCAGAAGGTTGAACATCTTCAGATATGGCCTCTGTAACATCAGTAACTTCAGGCTGAGAAATTATTTCCTGAACAAATTCAGTTTTGTATGTGTCTGGTTGTTCTTCAGAGGGTTTCTCAAACTGTACAGTAATTTCAGAAGGTTGAACATCTTCAGATGTTGCCTCTGTAACATCAGTAACTTCAGATTGAGAAATTATTTCCTGAACAAATTCAGTTTTGTATGTGTCTGGTTGTTCTTCAGAGGGTTTCTCAAACTGTACAGTAATTTCAGAAGGTTGAACATCTTCAGATATGGCCTCTGTAACATCAGTAACTTCAGGCTGAGAAATTATTTCTTCAATAAATTCAGTTTTGTAAGTGTCTGGTTGTTCTTCAGAGGGTTTCTCAAACTGTACAGTAATTTCAGAAGGTTGAACATCTTCAGATGTTGCCTCTGTAACATCAGTAACTTCAGATTGAGAAATTATTTCCTGAACAAATTCAGTTTTGTATGTGTCTGGTTGATCTTCAGAGGGTTTCTCAAACTGTACAGTAATTTCAGAAGGTTGAACATCTTCAGATATGGCCTCTGTAACATCAGTAACTTCAGGCTGAGAAATTATTTCCTGAACAAATTCAGTTTTGTATGTGTCTGGTTGTTCTTCAGAGGGTTTCTCAAACTGTACAGTAATTTCAGAAGGTTGAACATCTTCAGATGTTGCCTCTGTAACATCAGTAACTTCAGATTGAGAAATTATTTCCTGAACAAATTCAGTTTTGTATGTGTCTGGTTGTTCTTCAGAGGGTTTCTCAAACTGTACAGTAATTTCAGAAGGTTGAACATCTTCAGATATGGCCTCTGTAACATCAGTAACTTCAGGCTGAGAAATTATTTCTTCAATAAATTCAGTTTTGTAAGTGTCTGGTTGTTTTTCAGAGGGTTTCTCAAACTGTAAACTAGTTTCAGAAGGTTGAACATCTTCAGATATGGCCTCTGTAACATCAGTAACTTCGCTTTGAGAAATTATTTCCTGAACAAATTCAGTTTTGTAAGTGTCTGGTTGTTCTTCAGAGGGTTTCTCAAACTGTACAGTAATTTCAGAAGGTTGGACATCTTCAGATATGGCCTCTGTAACATCAGTAACTTCAGGCTGAGAAATGATTTCTTCAATAAATTCAGTTTTGTAAGTGTCTGGTTGTTCTTCAGAGGTTTTCTCAAACTTTACAGTAATTTCAGAAGGTTGAACATCTTCAGATATGGTCTCTGTAACATCAGTAACTTCAGGCTGAGAAATTGTTTCTTCAATAAATTCAGTTTTGTAAGTGTCTGGTTGTTCTTCAGAGGGTTTCTCAAACTGTACAGTAATTTTGGAAGGTTGAACATCTTCAGATATAGCCTCTGTAACATCAGTAACTTCACTTTGAGAAATTATTTCCTGAACAAATTCAGTTTTATATGTGTCTGGTTGTTTTTCAGAGGGTTTCTCAAACTGTACAGTAATTTCGGAAGGTTGAACATCTTCAGATATAGCCTCTGTAACATCAGTAACTTCAGATTGAGAAATTATTTCCTGAACAAATTCAGTTTTGTAAGTGTCTGGTTGTTCTTCAGAGGGTTTCTCAAACTGTACAGTAATTTCGGAAGGTTGAACATCTTCAGATGTTGCCTCTGTAACTTCAGTAACTTCAGGCTGAGAAATTATTTCTTCAACAACATTAACCTCATACTTTGTCTTTTCTTCTTGACTTGTTACTGACAGTTCAGGGATCTCCTGTTGCTCAGTTGCGTTATCAAGCGAAATTGTAGTGTCCGTTTCTACTGCACTCTCAGCCTCCTGTGGAGCATCAAGAGCTTCAGCCTGATAATGTGTGTCTTCTACCAGAGCTTCTTCAGTTATGGGAACTGATTCATGGGCCTCAACAACAGTATCTGACACATCTTCAACAATTTCATTGACTTGTTCTAAATCGGCAGGCTGTTCAACTTCAGTATCAGGGGCTTGGTGAGTCTCAAAGTATTCTTCTCTTGGGGCTTCATATTCCCCTTCAGTCAGCTCATTAAACTTCTCCTGTAATTTTTGAACCTCTTCGACAAATTCCTTTGAATGGGAGACAACCTCAGTGTCAGAATCAGCTGGTGTTGGCTTAGGGGAAGAAGGTTCGAGCGAGGACATCATGGAATCAGATGCCTCCTCAGTATCTGCCATGTATTCATAAGCTGAAAAAAAAGTGTTAGAGGGTCATGTCTCACTGACTATCAACTCATATTCCCACCCTGCCCTCATGAAATAAATGTATTTCTGGTGTAGTTTTGGCAGGTGTTTGACCGTCTCAATTTCTAAACTTTGACCATCAAACAAGAGGCTCATGTTTATGTATTGCAATCCATTAAAGCCTTTTCAATGTTTTGTTTAATGTTCTGAAAATTTAGCAAAAACACTTACTTTTTCAAATAACAAATTCAGTTTTTATTCATTTTGAACATTTATTTTTTTACTGATACATATTTTTCTTTTACTTTGAAATAAAGGGAAATACATGAGCCATCGATAAACCTTTTATGCAAAAGAAATATTGCCAACTTACATTCCACTTCTAGATATGCTCTTGTGACAGCTTCACCGAAGGGGTTTATGGCCACACACTTGTACTCTCCAGCATCCTGGGGGAAAACCTCAGCGATGAGGAGTGTACAAGCCCCGCTCTCCACATCGTAGGTTAAATTGAAATCTTGGTTTTCTGTAATGATTTTGTCATCATGGTACCAGGATATCTCTGGCATGGGTTCACCAATGACCTGCATCAAAGTTAATAAGTTGAAGTCATGTGCACTTTATTTCACATTGAATGCTCTTTTTAATACATTGATATAAAATTCGAGAATGACAAAGAAAAAGAAATTAGTTTCCTGGCTGTTAACTCTATTATACTTTCTTGTATTTTCATTTGAATATGACAGACATTAATTTCACCATTATCATGACAAACAGTTGCAGTGAACCAAGTAATGTTTTTATCAGGTATAAATCAACGTGAATGATGGTTTCCTAAATGGACCAACAGAGTTATCAGTATGTACTATTTATCATACAACAGAGAGATCAAGATGAAACTCCAACACTGTTAAATTATTTAATGGTGATGTCCACAGTTTTTTCTTACCTCACATCTAAATTTAACCTCCTCTCCATCCATAACCTTAAGAGACATAAGGCCCCAGGTAAACTCTGGAGCTCTGCCTTGCAGATCACTGACAAAAAGTAAAGCCTGAAATTTAAATAAATGCATTGAGCCTCAGTTCATATAGTATTTGATCAAACGCCACATCACTCTGTTAAGTAGCAGCTTTTGGTCAGGATGTGCCATCACAGAAAGTATTGTAAAAACTTCATCTAATTTTGTTAGACACAAATGCATAAATGATTGTAAAAGCAAAATTGTAAAGTATCTGACAAGGATTTTTATGTGGATTCATTATGTAACAGCTTCAAAATTTACCTGTTCTGTTAATAAGGTTTGAATATTCTCCTCTGGTTTATCTTCTCTGACCTGGAGAGTTATGGCCATTTCTTCCAACTGTTGTGGTTTGCCCTGGATCTGAAAACTGAGCTCTTCCCTGTGGGTTTCAGGCACAACCACACTTTCCTCTTTGCTAATTTCAATATCTGAAACAAATGTCTCCGATTCCTGGACTTCTTGAGGAATTTCCAACTCAATTCTCTCAGCAGGCAGCTCTGGCTGAAGCTGAATAGAAAACTGAACCTCCTCAGCTTGTATTGGTTTTCCTTTGATCTGAAACTCTATTTCTTCTTTGTGAAGCTCCAATACCTCTTCAGTTTCTGTGGTTTCTATTTGTTGAGTTTCGGTGTCGACGACAGTTGGCTTGATGCCTGCTTCCTCTGTCATCTGGACCTCGAAAGTGACTTCTTCTGAGCTGACATCAGAGGTCTGGGTGACTTCAGGCTTGGCAAAATCAATGGTCAAAGTTGATTCTTGTATGATGTCCTCTTCCAGTGGTTTGACTTGTGATACTTCCTCCACCAAAGGTTGCTGAGTTTCTAGGATCAAGGTTGTCTCTTCTCCAACTACAACTGTGTCGACCTCAGAAGGTCTACTCTCCACAAGCTCTTCTTGTTTTCCTTCGATGATAAATTCCACTTGTGAGAGCTCCCCAGGAACTTTCTCAGTTTCCAAATCTGTTGTAGAAACAACTAGTGTCTCAGTTGTTTCCGTAACAGTCTCATCAATGGGTCTGTCCACCTGTTCAGGTTTGTCTTCAGTGGTCACTTCAACTTCTGATGGGATCTGAATGACCATTTCAATCTCTGCTGTATCCACTTGAGAGGTCACCCTTGTTGTCTGATCAACTACAATGGTTGTTTCAAATGTCTCAGCACTCTCTGGCTTCTCTTGAATGGCAACAGTTTCTACTCCTGTGGGAACAATGCTGATTTCTGTGGACTCGGTCACAGTCTCTACAACCTCTTCAACAGTTGCTTCAGGCTGATCCACTTCAAGCTCTTCCTCTGTGACTTCCATCTTGTCCTCAGAGATTTCTTCAACTTCTGTGGTTGTGATTGTCATCTCGATGGATTCCCTTTCCGTCTCAATGACTTCTTCAAATGGAGCCTTGACTTCAGTCTCATCCATGTCAACCTCTGCCTCTTCTGTTTCTGGCTTTTCCTTAGAAATCTCCACCTCTGTTGGAATTATGGTCAGATCCACAGTTGCTTGTTGAGTTTCAATGAGCTCCTGGGTTGATTCTTTCAGCTCTATGTCTTGAATGGGTATTATTTCTTCTGGCTGGGGCCCTGAAACAGCAAAGGTCATTTTGATTTCTTCTTTCTGTGTTTCTTGTGGCCTTTTAATCTCAATAACCTTAGTTTCTCTGGTGATGGTCTTTCTAATTTCGATGATTTTTTCTTCAGTGGGCCTTGGTGCTTGGGTGCCTTTTACTTCAGGGATCTCTATGTCTGCACGGCTGACCTTTCCGATGGAAATCTGAAATTCCTGCTGTTGTGGTTCCCTTTGAAGTGTAGTTTCATGAATTTCAACCTCAATCCTTTGAGCTGAAGCCCTTGTGGCTTCCATTTGTGTTGTTATTTGTGTGGTGGTTGTGCTAGAAACTGTTGGGATTTCAATCTGCTCTGGCTGCTGCTGAGTAATCTGAATGGTCTCAGTGTGGGTCTCTTGGGGCAGAGATGTATCAAAAATGGGGATGGACTTGATCTCCTGAGTGACTGTGCGTGTTGCTTCAGTATAGTGGTCCAGAAACTCTCCTGAAGGTTGGACGGGGACCTGGATCCTCAGCTCTACTGGGACAAGTTCCTCATCCTTCCTCATACTGATAGTAGTGGTCTGGAGGCTAGAGGCACCTTCTTTGACAGTGGGTACTTCTTCAATAAACTCTTTGGTCACTTGGGTGTAGGTTGAAGTCTCTGAGATGACAGTAGTGGAGGTTGTCACCGGCTGGACAGGAACCCCAATGTGGATTTCAAAGCTCTGGGTTTGAGGCTTGGGTTGGGCTGGTGCCTGGTATTCAATAACTTCTCTGACTTTGGTTTCCTCTGGTCCTTCCATAACTTCATCACTGGTGTGATTTATGACAATCATCTCCTTGTGGATTTCATCTGTCACAATAGTTTCTTCACCTGTTTACAGGAACAATAGCTTGATAAGGTATATGATTCATGGATGTGTTATTCAATACGTGACTCAAACTAACATCGTACTGTTCTTAACAACATAATATCTAGATACTTTTTCCTTCAGAATGTGAAAGATAAATTAACATAGCTATTGCCCTGCTAATAGAGTAAAGAAGAAAAAATTTAAAACCAACCCAACTTTCACAAGTTTCTTAATTTAAATTTTGATCCCAGCTGTTCTATATCAAAGTATAAAGTTATATACTTTTCATGTTTATCTCCCCTGCCACCTTCTCATTTAGCATAATCCAAAAAAGATTTCAAAGATTAAAAATCCAGATGATTTATTCAATGAAACATAATACTCACTGATGACGGTTAGACGGCAGGTCGTGATGGACTCTCCAAAGTCATTGACAGCCACACAAGTGTATTCACCCTCATCCTCAGGGAATACCTCCACTATAATCAGAGTGCTCTCCCCTCGCTGGAGATCTATTGTTATCTGAAAGTCTGTACTGGGCTTGATTGGACTGCCGTCAAAGTACCACGTGATTGTTGGTGTCGGCACGCCTGTGAACCTGACTCGCAAGACCACTTTCTCTGTGTCCTTAACAGTCAGCGGCTTGAGAATCTCTGTGAAAACTGGAGCTTGTCCCTCCACTGTTTCCTCTGGTGCGGTTGTCTCTTGTGGTGTTTGAGATGGAGTCTTTTCTTCTGGTCTGGGAGTTTCGGACAGATACTCCTCTTTTGGCTTGGTTTCTTGTTCTTTGGGCATTTGATCAGGTTCTATCTCAATCTCCATACGTTGGATTGCTGTATAGGTTGTGTAAACAAATGGTTGTGTAAACAAATGGTGGTGTAAACAAATGGTGGTGTAAACAAATGGTTGTGTAAACAAATGGTTGTGTAAACAAATGGTGGTGTAAACAAATGGTGGTGTGAACAAATGGTGGTTTTTTAAATGATATTTCAATTGTGAAATTGTTATATATTTTTTAAAATTTTATAACACAAAGTAATGATTCAATGCTTATGAAATTTTGTTTAATTTTAAAATCAACACAATGAATAATTTCATTTAAATGAAAATTTGTCTGTAATTTTAGCCTATAAAAATATACAAGTGTGAGGTAACATTAGCCTATAAAAATATACAAGTGTCGGGTAACACTGTGTGACTGACTACTTACGATTGACAGTGAGGGTTGTTTTACAAACAGTCCTGCCCAGAACATTCTCAGCCTCGCAGATGTAATCTCCAGAGTCCTCCGGACGGACATCCATTATGATGAGAATGTGAGTTTTCTTTTCCCTGGTGACCTCCACACGTTGGGTGGGTGTGATTTGGACTTCATTTTTGTACCATCTGATGGTAGCCTCTGGGAGTGCGTCAACTTCAACCTCAAGCCTAGAGAAACAATGTAAGATTAGTAAAGAAAAAAAAGAAAGCAGAATGGATTCAGTTCCCTAATTTTATGCTCTTGAGTTTTTATGAGATACCTCTAGAGGTTTTTAGTAGACTTTAATAATATGATCTAAGGATAATAACAAGTTAGAAATGAACTTCCAAAAATTGCTAAAAATAGTTTTTTTTAGTAGTGTCAATAATATGAGCAGCTACAAAGTACCACCTTATTCTCAGAACAAAATAACACAAAGGGGCCTTGAATGGCCAACACCTAACACTGTCATTTCAGTGTTTAAACATTCCACATCCAAGTGAAAACAATATTCTGGAAGACCTAAGAAATCTTGCACAGAGCAATAGCAAAGGATCTGCAGACTCAAAACATGTCCCTGCAGACAGCTACTAAAGGAACAGATATTAGATAGAAGTGCCATTTATCAGGCTCCAGCATCAGAGAGGATGATAAATGAATGAATTAATGAACTAATCTTTTCACTGGTGCTGGGGTAAGATGGTACCCAACAATAGCATAACATCACTCATGCCAAATCTTATCAATTCTGACATAATGGTGCTCTCACCTTACTGTTCCTCCTTCGTCAACTTGCATTGAGGGCAGGAGGGGCTTGCTGAATCTGGGCGAGATTTCCAGGGTTGTCACGTGTTTCTCATCAACGACCTTGACCTCAGTGTCCAGGTCTTTGTCCTCCTCTATGCGGAAAGTGGTGGTTGTGGTTGTTATGGTCTCTGTGGTGCTAGTCTCTTCTGATGTTGTGATTTCTGATTCTTCTGTTTCTGTAGAGAATAAGAGAGCATAATGCACTGCTAAATGTAAAATGATTAAATTTCTATAAACTGTTATCAACAACAACAAAGTTATAAATAAAAGACATTTAATGCAAAAAAAACACCAACATTCAGACTAACTAACCTTGAATGACAAGAGTAGCTGATGTCATAGCTTCACCAAACTGATTGCGAGCACGACATGTAATCTCTCCAGCATCATCTGGGAAGACTTCTGCGACCTCAATGGTGCAGACGCCAGTATCAGGCTCAAAATACAATCGAATGTCTGGCCCAGGGGTGATTTCAGTGGTGTTTTTGTACCATGTGACCACAGGAGTCGGGGAGCCAATCAGTCGACAGGTCATAACTAAACTGTCACCATCATGGACCACCTGGCAGATTTAAAGGAAAAATAAAATGCTAATTACAGTAATAAGTATTTATTGTATCTCAGAGGCAATGAATCCATGATTTAGGAGAAATAAAAACTGATACTCTGTTGATGGGAAAGAAAGAAAGCAAACACTGAGAAAAGTGTGTGTCCTCTTTCGGATTATCATGAAATAATAATAGAAACTGATAACACAAGGTTAAAAAAACAACATTTAATTCTAACCAGTTTACATAACAGCTTGTAAACTATTGAAACCTTTCATGAAGCCTCTGATTTTTACCTGAGGTTGTAGCATCTCCACAAATTCAGGGGAAATTTCATCTGGTGCCTGCTCAGGTATCATCTGCTGTGGTGGCTGCTCCAGGTCCTGCACTTCAGTAATGGTACCAAAGACAGCCTCTACAGTGGATTCTTCCATTGGACCAGCATCAGGGGGTGTAGGAATGCCTGTGTCGGTCACATCCACATCAATTTTGAATGCCTGCAAGGAGAGTAAGAAACATTTAGTGAGCAATTTGCTTATGGCAAAATCTTTACAACTCTTGGGCCTTCAAAATATAGAGGGAGAGAAGATAAAGCTAGTGGACTTTTTTTAACCACAGGTTGGTCTCTTACTCTAAAATTTACCTGAAGCTTAAAAAAGATTTTAAAATCAAATGCTAATAAGTCAATTAAATGAGATTTTAATAAGAATTTGATGCAAGGGATTCACTCCAAGTAATAAGTGAAAAAGTCAATTTATTGCCATTGTAGCTTTGCAATTCAAATTTGTGTAGAAGAAGGTAAGACCACAAAATAAACATATTTCATTTTTTTTAAAAATTAAATGTTTCAAAGGTTTCTCAGATCTCTGTATTGTTTTATTTTAAAACCATTTCATTATAATTAACTCCACATTTACTTTATAAACCAATTATTTACTCCCCTTTCTCATTTTCACACTGAGATCATTGCTGTGAAAAGATTAATATAAAAATAAGGAATTAGTGAAAAAAGAACCATCTACCTCGACAGGTTCCTCAGGTTTGACTTCCTGCAATTGTTCCGCTGGGGTTTCCTTGACAACAAATGTGAATTCCTCAGTTTTGGTGGTAATTTCCTCAGTGGTAGTGTCCTCCTGGAGGACAACCTCAAATGTTTCTTGTTCTTTGGGCACTGGGATCTCAATCTCTTTCACTTGGGTCACTTTTTCTACAATTTCTTCAACAGCCTGGCAAGTGAGAGAGTTGTTAACATTGAAGGGTAAGCTGAGTTGTCTTGTCTATTTTAATATTTGAAGGAAGTGGTTCTCAATCTTTTTGAAGTCGGGGAACACTAAACTCTGATTTTTTGTTTGTTTTAGCGCTGAACACTTACAAAAAAGTATCATGGCACCCTTGATTTCAAAAAGGTTGGCTTAAAGCTTATGTATTGTATTGTAAGTATGTTTCTGCAAAAAATATATGTTTAATGTTAGGAATCCCTGCATAAAAGTGTTACTTTTATAAAAGATGAATATACCGATATTGATTGATGCAAACATATTTATTTAAAATTACTTAAAATTATAGTACTTTCTAACAAAATTTCAGAAGAAACAGCTTTTTTTAAACAAACAAATTGTTTAGTGTTTAACTACGGATTTTTTTTTTCAGAAAGTTCTTCTATTGTTAAATGTTTCATTCTTAAAGAAATGATTGCCTTGTTTTTATCCTGCACAGAAGGGGACATTTTTGTGTTTGTTTCTCTTTTTTGCCTCTTCCATAGTAAAAGTTTTAATTTGTTTCATTGCACATAATTTGTCAGGCGGCATAAGAATATTTTTGTTGTTTCTTTACATACTAATTTTTACAGAATTAAAGTAAGCAAAAGCGGTGTAATGTTTTAGCACAACAAACCAGTTTGTTATCCACACAACTTTAAACTTTGGCAGAGTCTCGTAACACTAATATTGAGCCAGTCAGTCCGATGTCATATCAACGTACATGTATTTAAATTCAAAAAATTAATTGATATAATTACTGGAAATCAGTGAAATAAACCCCATTGACTGCTCAGTATTAAAATGTGAACTGCACAGGCACACAAATCCGTGAATGGACAAAAAAATTTAATTGCCATTTGCGTTTGCTGATTAGTCTACACAATCCCATACAAAAATGATTTCACATTGAGTTGATTTTTCTTTTGCAATGATTTTTAATTGTGTTTTTAATTTTTTCGCGGAACACTTGAAGTGGCTACTAGGAGCACCGGTGTTCCGCAGAGCACGGATTGTGAACCACTGCTTACTGTGAGAATAGTATTCAATATAAAATATATTCTAACATTTCTTATATGTGCAATAATGAATTATGTAGACCAATTAAATATGAATCTACAGCACTTAAAAACTGCCCTCTAAATTCTTTTGATATCACTAATACAAAGACATTTATTTCAGTAAAGAACACTTAATAGATCTCAAAAAGCAAGGCTCTCTGAATTTATTTCAATTTTTAAACTAAGATTTTCAGTTTCCTTCCAACTGACCTCTTCCTGAGGCGTGGGTGTAGCCCGTTCCTCCTCCTCCATGTCCTGAATCAATATCTCACGCTCTGGAGATTCAAAAATCAACTCCTCTGGCTCAATGGCCACCAGCTTGGCTCGTTCAATGGTCTTGGGCTGGATGGTGGCCTCAGTGATTTCCTCATCAACGTCCTCCTGAGCTGTGTAGTATGCATCCGATGACCCGGCCACTGACGTGACCGAGTCTGGGATGGGAGAAAATATGGGAGACTCCTGCATGGGTTCTTCCTTATCTATTGGTTCAACCTATGAGGGAGAAAAAAACAACACAATTTTTACTGTATCTTAATATACCTCCAAATTAATGTTATTTACTCAAGAGTTTCATTGGGTGATACGTTATTGCATTGTGTGGTCTTCGAAATTTTAAAAATTATATTTACTTTTAAACAGGCTGACCTATTGCCTTAAATATTTAACTTTTGTGCATTATTCTGAAATCTCAATTTTTATTTCATTCCCAAAAAGTCTGTAAAAATATGCCAAAGACACACATTTTAAAAAAAAAGAAATTGTTCAGACTAAATGTTAGTCATTACGTTATCTTGTTACCTTTGGTCTTTCTATGATATCAGGAATGACAGAATCTTCCTGGACCTCAGGGTGCTCAACCTCCATTGTGACATCTTCCTGAGGTTTGATGGTAAACTCAATCTGCTGTGGGGCAGAAGTGTCCACAAGAAATACTTCATCCTGTGAAGTAAATTATTCAAGGTGAGCACACCCTCTTTTTTAGTTGTAAACCATGTATTACTTTTTGGTTACTCTTTGAATAATTTTTCAATCCATTGAATGTCTTTAGTCTCTAAAAGGTTTAAATACATTTTTCAAACAATTGAATGTCTTGGTCTCTAAGAGATTTATATATATTTTTAAAAAATAAACATTGTCAATTCTAAGAAAATGACCTGAGGTTGCTCCATGTCTAGTTCCAAGCTTGTCTCTTTAGCCTCCTGGACTGTAAGATAAGCTGAGGTGGTGGCTTGACCAGCAGGGTTCTTGGCCACACAAATATACTGACCCTGGTCTTCAGGGAACACCTCCACGATGATCAAGCTCACCTGTAGAGATATAGTTTTAAAATGTATGACAGCACAAAAAATAAACTAAGAGATACATTTTTAACATTACTTATAACACAGACAAGACTTATTTGGGAAAGTTTATTTCAGATCTTTTGATTACATTAGTCTCAAAGGGATATGGCTGCTAAAATGTGTCTCTTTCAATTGTTATTTTTGGAGACTCATTTTGTAATTCTATGAAGTTCTACAGTTACCAGATTCATAAAAAAAACTATTTATTTTCAAGGCTTCTGAAAGACAAAACATACCTCTCCTGTTTCAGGGTTGTATGAGATGACAAACTCCTCATCGTCATCAATGTTCTTGCTGTCATGGAAGAAAGAAACTGTTGGCATAGGTGTTCCACTGACACGACAGGTCAGCTGAAGCTCTTGACCATCCACGGCTTCTGTGTTTTTCATGGTGTCCAGGAACACAGGTGGGGAGAGGATTTGTGATGGAGAAGGCAAGATGGAAGACGTGTCTTCTGGTCTTAAAATATCAGCTTGAGCAGGCTCTGTGGAGAAAAGAAAATGAAAGTGGTTGTTTCTTTTGTACAGTCAACAATGAAAGCTTCGGTACCACATGAGACCTCCCCCCCCTTTCTTTATGTTGGTTTAACTTTTTAAGGCTGTTGCATTTCAGTACGGCTGTCCTCATCTATTTACCTTCGCCTGGTGTTTTAAAAATGTTTTAACTTCAAATTTTATTAAATGATCAACAACCTTAATATGTTGAGAGCTCTTTCTACCTTGATGTTAGCTGAATGTTTTAAAGGGGATGTTAGCTGAATGTTTTAAAGGGGATGCATTTCAGATTAGGTCTTGCTTTCATTTGATACTTAAGTCAGAAATCAATATTTATAGCTTTATCTAAGCAATGGTAATCGTCAAATTAACCAAATTTTTATAGCTTCCCTTGTAATAAGGTGGTTTGGGTCAGATGATAGAAAATCCCTAAGACTGTTGAATGTGTTAAGCAAACTTTCAAAAGATGATGTTCCTAATGAATAAATCCCACTGCTTTTTTTATAAAATAATGTCTAACAAATCAAAAGCCACACATTATTATTGTTGTTAGAGATGTGCATATTTGTATTTCAGGAACAACAAACTCTATCTGAAATTGTGAAAACTCACCTTGTACATAGAGAGTGGTGGAGCTAATGGCCTCCCCAAGCTCAGAGACAGCCTTACATGTGTACTCTCCAGTGTCCAGTGGTCCAACTTCAATGATAAGGAGGATACTCCTGCCATCTTCATAACGAATTTCATAATGAGGCGATGGCTTCACCTCCATACCATTGACAAACCAGGTGATGAGAGGGGGTGGATGCGAGTCAATCTGGCACTCCAGTCTGGTGATAAGCAAAGGATTTTATAAGGGCAAAGCCAATTTATTGGGGATCAACAGAGTATTCAGGACATATTATATCATACTGAAAGGAATCTTCGATTATTAAAACAGAGTTTTCAAACAATGCTCCCACAGCATTAGGCTGTGCCTAGTATGTTAGGTTCCATAAGGAAATTTTAGACTTTTTTTTCATCTGATTTTCAAACTGTAAAATAAAAGACAGCATTTAGGATAAGTTTCTTTTTCTTGGGTCCTTAAATCTAAAAAACTTTGGAACACTTAGAGCAAGACATTATATTTGAAAGAAGTTGATTTTACACATTTCTTTATTAATCTGTTTTTATGTGGTTTTTTCAATTTTAGCTGGTATAATGAGTTTACCTGGCAATTCCTCTTTCTCTCACATAAATCTCTGGCTCTAATGGTGCCACAAACACAGGCTTGACTTGTTGGAGTACAACATGTTCTTCCCGTTGTATGGTGGTTAATGTTTTGGTAATGGTCATCACTTGGTCAATGTCCATGCCTGGAATTTCAATTTCTTTCTCACGGCCTGTGTAAATAGAATGAATGACAGCTCAAAAGATGTACAATTATGGTACAAATGTGGGGGGAGACATCAATTATAATCTAATCTTGCACAAAAAGGAGAAGATCTTACATTGAATGATCTGGATGACCATGTTGAATCCTATCGATTAGTTGCAAGTATACTAATATTTTTGTTTTCTACCTCTTTTTATCATACTGAATAACAAGTTTCAAGAGCATTAGGTTTCTGGATTTTAGCACAATTCTTTTCTTTCTTAACTTAAACAAAGAAGTCTCCAAACGTTTGTTTGACATCAATTAACATAATAATGTTCAACAAACATTTCCTCAACATTTAAAGCATAAAGGTTAGATGGTAGCTATTAAAACAAATATAGGTATCAAAGAAAGATGTCATGGTTGTATTGAATGAGCCTGTTTGACATATAGAGGAAAGATGTCATGGTTGTATTGAATGAGCCTGTTTGACATATAGAGGAAAGATGTCATGGTTGTATTGAATGAGCCTGTTTGACATATAGAGGAAAGACAAAGCCAAACCAAATACCTCTGACAATAAGAGTTGTCCTGCACGTGATCTCTCCCAGTTCATTCTCAACCTTAAGCACATACTCTCCCTCATCCTGACGTGACACGTCGATGATGATAAGGACAGCTTTGTGCTCATCGTGAATGGTCTTGGTGCGTTCATTGACTTGGATCTCAATGCCGTCCTTGTACCAGGTGACCCGGGGTTGGGGCTCGCCTACAATCTCAGCTTCCAGTCTGGTCAAAAATAAAATGATTGATTAGCATTACTTAACAAAGTGGCAGATTCAGCATTAACTTGGCAATAGAGATATAAATAACGCTGGTAAGAATTGAAATCCTATGGAAAGAGTGGCCAAGCACAGATGTAAATAGAAGGCATTTGTGAATTGCATACACCCCACTTGAAGTGGCTCAGGGTAAAAAGGTAAACTATTTATCTGTTTACATTTTAGTTGTAAATGTGAACAATCAAAAACAAGCAAGACTGATCTTGTCCAAAGAACAAAAATAAGGTGTAAAATTGATTAACATTATATTTAAAAAGAGTATTGTTTTTGGTTAGGTTCTGAATCTAGTTAATTGTTAAAATAACAATGTGTCAAATATGACACCAAAAAGCATGCCGTTCCATATTTGACAGGACAACTTTTCCATGAACTATTTTGATAGAATTCAAGAATAAAGTATAATCTGCCCACCTGACAACTTGTCCAATAGTGTATTCCTGGTATGGTAACAACGGCTTGATAAACTCTGGAGGCTTCTGAGCAATAGTGATGTTTAACTGTCTAGCTAGCTGCCTGGTTTCTTCTTCCGCTGTAAAAAAGGGAATTGGCATGTCAAACCATGGCTGATCAAAGTGGAACTAATCCACAGCTAAAGGCAAAACCGGGTCTATGAATAAAGTACACTTCATTAGACAATATATCCACAACGCCAAAACTCAGAAATACAACTTCAATAATGATAACAGTTTGTTAGTTAATTGAGAGGTCCATACAATACATATGTGCAATGCAAGATGTGAATCATATTCTGTGTATTTAGAGGGGTATAACTAGGATGAAGTAAATGCAGTGCAGTGCCCTTTGTTTCTTAACTGTCAATCTGAATCAACTTAATTAAATGATCCCATTTCTATAGAAGATGAATGTTAAAAACACAATGGCATACATGCACTGAAATGCCCCCTTCCACCAATTCAAGTTCTAATCAAATTACTCATTTAGATTTTAAAATATGTTAATTTAGGAGATTCTTCAAGAAAACTGTGTTAGCAAACATGCAGGGATAGAGCACTCTGTTATATATATCTTTTTTACTACCTTGAATTTATTCTACCTTTTAATTTTAGTCTGAAAAACAGCTATGAAAAAACAATGACAGTTTCTGTAGTTTATATATGGCTATAGTATATTGTTTGGTTATTTTAGTACTTAGATTATTATTGTCTCAGATTGTTATTTTTTGCTTTAAACAAGTCTTTCATTTCAATAAACACAAAATGTGGGAATAAAAAATATGTTTTGTTATAACTCCTAGATATTAAAAAATCTGCAGAATTGAAAATATTGCAACTGTAATTATTTTATTTCATTCCTGAAGGTAGAAGTTACTATTTTTCAATTCATTAAAATATCTGATATGAATTTAATAGTCAAAATTAAAAAGAATTAGCTCTAAAGGAAGGGGGGAAAAAATCATCTTTCTTTCTTTATATTTATTATTAACAGTCTTAAGTCACTGCATGATTTAATAAATTTGAATAACCCTTTCACATAGCTATGAATGAGCAATATACAAAAGCAGGTTACTCACTAGGTCAGGTTAATGACATGCACCATCACCTGTCCGATGGGTCGAGGTTCAGAGTTCAACATGCGAGGGAAAAAGTGCTTAAGTCAATCAAGCAAGGCAGAGCCATACTGTCTTGAGCTGCTTTGATTCTCTCAGCGTGTCTCGCTCGTTCTTCTATTCCATTCTCCATTGATGGCAGCGCATGCTAAGATCAGCTTGACTATTTATTTTCAAATCTAATCTATTCATTTTGTTCTTTCATCGAGTAGCAAATGTACATGTTCATACATTAATCTCATTGACAAAGTGAAGAGTTATTATTTTATGTTAACATTTCTAACTTTAGTAAAACATTAAGGATCATGCTCTGAAAATAAAATCTACCAACTTTACAGTATCTAATCTTTTTAATACAGAATATATAATCTTAACAAGGCATTGATAAATAAGCTACATGATTCGTTAAGCATATAACAATCAAAGTGGAATAATTTGGTCATGCAGACATTTGATTTCAACAAAATAATGATTCAAAGGTATGCATTCATGGCATTAATTGTGAACAGCACTGAATTGTTAGTTTTTGGTAGGAGGCACACATTCATTGGTTAAGGTAATCATTAAATTTAAAGGTCACATGTAATAATTACTGACAAACAGTAAATGCACATCTCAATAAAAAGAGTAAAAGAATTCAGGACAAAAAGCTTGTGAAAGTGTTTAAGAATTCTACACACTAGAGGTGAAGGACCATGGGTATTATATTCCTGCAATAACACATTTCAAATCAATTAAACTACAGGTTAAAAAAGAAAACAATCAGTGTTTGGGTTTTCTTTTGTATGCCATTAGAGACCTGAAAAAGATAAGCTTCTATTAGATATGTTACAGACAAAATGTATACAATTGTGTAAATGTGAATGAGGGGTGTGAAATAGTACAAGGGTGATGACTTACGTTGCACGTAGAGCTCAGCAGAGCACTCGGTAGTGCCAGCTTGGTTCCTGGCCCTGCAGGTTATCATGCCTGTGTCTTCAGGGTGGGCTTTATAGATGGTCAGCGTTGTCAGGCGGTCAATAGTTTCAATCTGGTGGGGAAAAATTTGAATCGAAAAGATAAATAAAAAGTTCTATAATTTACCAATTGAATTGCAAAATAAAATTTTTTTAGTTTGTAGCTACTGATAATGGTTACTTTTCTAGGAATATTACAAAACATTTTAAGATCAATATTTATTTTCTACCACATTTAAAGAAAAACTTTTAAAAATAAGTTTCTTTACAGCAGAATTTTTTCCCCCTAGAAGTTAACAATTTTGACATGACTTTTTTTTAACAAAGGGATTTTTTTCTAAGGTATGCATAATAAATCAAATAAATTATAAATATATATATACATAATAAAATATAAATCTTTATATATATATATATGTACCAAGAATTTCATTTATGAAATTAAGAGGGAGGCAGCAGAGGTGGTTGAAGTGTGAAAAAAAAATGAGGTAGAGTAAAATAAAGTTTGGTAACCACTGAACAAAGGTAACATTATAGGTAACTGACCCTGTATTCCCTGGAGTCATGAAGAGTTTGTATTCCATTTCTGATCCATGTAATCTCAGGTGTGGGCACACCAGAGAAGACGGCCTCAAACTTAGCTGGTGTGTTCTCAGTCACCATCATGTTGCTGATGGGTCGGACAAAGCTGGGAGGTTGAGCGAAGGCCTCAGGCTGGAGCTGATCTGGCTCACTCTCTGTACCTGAGGGTTTATTAGTTAATATAAATTATAGGCTATATATTTGTGTGCAATACATATCTTTATATGGAATTTATTGAAATAAAATGGTGTATGTTAATTAATTCCACATCAAATCACAGCGGCAAATTAAAAAACACAGAAGATTTTTAGCTAAGATTGAATAATTTAATCATGCAAAATTAACTCAATGCTCTGAAATACTTCTTTGGTAAAAATTTAATGTTTATATGGAAAGAACATTAAGTTGTATTTTCTTTGATTTCTAAGCACACTAAGAACCAAAGGTAGTAAGGTTTTAAAACTAGTACAATACCCACCATGAACTTTAAGGTAAGTAACAACAGTGACCTCCCCTGCCTTGTTTCTAGCAACACACTTGTAAGTTCCAGTGTCTTCTGGGAATGCCTCCATGATGGAAAGCGTGTGCACACCTTCCAGAGTGGAGTCCATGCGAAAGTATTTGGATGGTTTCACCAGCTGATTGTTACGATACCAGGTAACAACTGGATCTAGAAAGATATTAAGTTACTTAGTCATCAGTCATGGTTTATTTTATGCACAGATAATGCTTGAAAGGATATTTTCCTGTCTGATTGACTTTAGATATGCATTTCATTCTTTGTTTCAAATGATTTCCTTTCTTAAATATATACAGCTTTTAAATAATTTATAACTATTTTAAATGTTGGTAGCCATCACAGGATTTTTGTCAACATATTTACTATCCAAATTTGCTCATTTGATTTATTATTCCAAATAGGTTTTTAAAATAATAATAAATTAAATAAAAAAGTATATCTAGAAATATTTCCATGTATAGAAATAGCTACTGAATTCTTAAATTGAAAAAAATTCAGATGAAATAAATAAGTGGTCCTAAACGACAGAACAATGAAATCCACACTTACGTGGTTTTCCTTTGATTACACATTCAAAGCGGACAGGTTCTCCTTCATCAACATCTACCATCTTGGGCTCCTCAATGACATAGGGTGGCTCAATGGAGGATTCTTGAGGTGGCTGAGCAGCAGATGGCTCAATGGGCTTTTCTGGTTCTGTAACAAAAAATCTTTATTTCAGACCTGTTTACCCTCAAACTCCTAAAATCGTACAATATTGTCTCAAAATCGTACAATACAGTATCTTAATAGTAAATAAATAAAAATACAGCCTACATTATGTCTATGATAACTACTCATATAGCGTGTTCAGTGGAATCAAGTTAAGCTGGCATAAAAAAATGGAGCGCACCGTAAGAAATAATTATGTCATAAAATTAGGTCATACAAATCAAACAAACGCGAGGAGGAGCCATCTATATAGCAGGTACCAGTACCCATCAAAGTCAAATTATGTAACCCCCCTCCCCCCTGTTGAACGCATACTTTTTTTAACGACCCCCCCCCCCCATAAGAATAATAAAAAATTAAAATCCATTCTATATTACTATTGTTACAGTAAACAACATTAATGAAGAAAAAATTATAATTCCAAACTGTTGTATTAAAATCTTTGAGGGGACAGAGCTGCTTTGTGAGTTCTAAATGTATATTTTTTAAATGCCGCTGACTAGATCTTATAAAATATGTCCAAACCCAATGCCCCAGTGCAGAACAGTTGGATAATGTATTTTATTTAAAAACAATCTCTAGTTTTCTCTTTTTTCACAATCGCAGCGGTTCAGACAAACAAAATAATTATATAACAAAACTATGTCACAGGCTTGGTAGCCCTCAAAGGGGATGGTGAGTGAAGTTGTCGCTACGGCGTCTAGTCTAAAAATTAAATATTACTGTTGTCGCAGATAGCTAGTTCACTGTGACAAAACAATATGACCATCACAATCATTACGATACGTTGCAGGGATATTTTTATAACCTTTGACACTCCCAACAATCCCCCTACTCATGTGTCTCATATGCCACAAATTTCCTTGACAGCCCCCACCTCCCCATCAGTGCGTACATAATATTATGAAGGATGGTCCCAACTTTAAAAAAAAATTACAACCAATTCTTTTTCTCGGTCCATTCACTGCCAGATTTTTTTTAGAAAGGGATAAAACTTCCAAAACCGAAAATGTATTTTTTTTTTATCGGAAAAATTTATGTTTTTCACACGATCTCTGAAAATTGTAGTTTCGGTGGGTCTCAGCGTACAATTGTAAAAGACACCTAAAAATTGTACATTGTACACCAAAATCATAAGAGTAAACAGGTCTGTTATTTAGCCAAGTTACCTTCATAGTAATTTCATTTAGCCAAGTTACCTTCATAGTAATTTCATTTAGCCAAGTTACCTTCATAGTTATTTCAGTTAGCCAAGTTACCTTCATAGTAATTTCATTTAGCCAAGTTACCTTCATAGTAATTTCATTTAGCCATGTTATCTTCATAGTAATTTTACTATCTTACATTCTAATAACTTTTATCAAATATTTTTTGCTCTAGTAAATAGTCACTAATTAGCAAAAATCTGAGCTATTAGACTTCTATATAATGCCAGCAGTCCTTACTTTCCACAGTGAGCCTTGCAGTGCAGGTGGCTTTGCCCACTGTGTTAATAGCAACACAAGCGTAAACACCGGCATCCCAAGGTTGGGCTTCATAGATGACTAGCGTGTAGTTGTTGTCTTCTTTGATAAACTTCCATCTTGGAGAATCAGGGATTGGTTGGCCCTCCTAAAACCAGACATTTATATGCATTTAGTCAAAGATACCAAACATTTAGTTGGTATGTTAACATTCAAATTCACCAGCCAGTCTGAGACTATCATATAAAACAACTGTTTCCATCTTTGTATCTATAGATTATACTAAGATAACCAGGCCCTGACCTTTGTCCAGTGTACTTGAGGTGGAGGTGAGGCTGTGATTTGACAGTCAAATGTAACTGGTTCTCCCTGGATGGCTTTAGTGTCTCTGGTCAAGCTGCGGAACTCAGGTGGAACTTCCTTCTCTGGCTGCTCACCTTCTACAACGGTACAAAAATTGGACATTGCTTAGTTAACTATATTCAACTAAAACTATATTTAAGAAATGTCAACATTACTTGTAAGTCTCCTTTGGTTACTTATTCAATTCAAGTTCAACTTCACCTATTTATTGCTTTATTTAACATTTTATTGATCATTGTTTAAAATTTTCATGTAATTTTGAAATAATGGATAAGTGCAATATTTATTTCTGACAATTTTTTACGTGAATAATTAAAAATTATAATAGTTTTAACAAGTCCATTTCTAGCTTCTAAAACATTGTAATTGTTCAGGGATAATAAATTTAATACTGCAATTGTTTAGAGAAGGTGTTTTAAAAATGTAATTGGACTGTGATCTTAAGACATCATTGTGAAAAGCAGACCTGTTTACCCTCAAACTCTTAAAATCGTACAATATCATCACAAAATCCGTCAATACATTATCTTAATAGTAAAAAATAAACATACAGTATATATAATGTATACACCTCAAAATCGTACATTGTACGCTAAAATCGTAAGAGTAAACAGGTCTGGAAAAGTGACAGCATTGTATGAGGAGAGGACACTGATCATTTACTCATTGTGACAAAGTTATGTACCTTCCACTGTCAACTTGGCTTTGCATTGAACCATGCCAAATTTGTTGTAGGCCTTGACAGTGAAGAGACCAGCATCCTCAGCAAAGACTTCTGGGACATGAAGTGTACTGGATGTCTCAGTGGTTGAGATCTGGAAGTCTCTTGATGGCTGAATCTCAAAGCTGTCTCTGTACCAGGTTATAACTGGTGGTGGAATGCCCTTGAACTGGACTTCAAGGCTGTTTGAGATCAAAGACGGTTGAATAATATTGTACACTGATCTCAATAGTTAAATCAATACATTTATGTTAAAAGTTTAATTTTTAGGTTAGACTATATCAAATTACACATTTTTGTTTCCTACATAAAAGAAAGATATGAAAAAAAATAATCCTAGTTAACGTGTGGATTTAAAACTTTAGATATTATATAATAAACATTTCTAAAAATCATGCAAGCACTTGATATATTTACAACTACGAAGTGGCTATTGGCACCCGGGTACCAGATTTGAGAGGTTATGATTAAAAAAATATTTAAATTATTATTGTTGGGTTTGTAAGACCAAATGAGGTATCAAATGAAAGATAATTAAATGGACTATACGTTTGAAATGTTAATTCTTCAGTTTTATTAAAATAAACTACCACAAATGACATCCAAATAGCATTGAGCTTAATGGTACCCGGGTGCAAATGGCGGCGCTGCGTGTCCGGGTCCATTTTGACTAATACTATTCGGATGTCATTTGTAGTAGTTTATTTTAGTTAAAATGAAGAATTAAGTTTACAAACGTATAGTATATTCAATTATCTTTCATTTGATACCTCATTTGGTCTTACAAACCCAACAATAATAATTTAAATCGTTTTTTAATCCCAACCTCTCAAATCTGGTATCCATGTACCTACAGGTGCAGCCTTACAACTAATATCAAAATCTAAGTAAAATTGTATCCCTTTGTAACCACATCAATAGAATACCAGTGTTTCTCTAGTAGCTTACTTTACTGAACTGCCCTCAGGAACTCTTATGGGCCGGAGTGGTTTGGTGAAGACAGGAGGCTCCCCTCTCTGGAGGGTAATCTGTTGCTCCACAAGCTGTTTATCTTCTGGCGGGGCCTGGGTCTGGTCAATGGGTACCAACCGAGCTCTCTCCACAAAGACAGGCTCGGAGACAACACCACTGTCCAGACGCCTGAGCTGGGTGTGAACACTGATGTACTGTTGCTCTGCCATGATAACCTCAGTGTCTTTCTGTATGCGCACTTTAGATTCCGAGGCTGGAAAAAAACAAACATTTTAATTTAAAAATTTAAAAAAGATTATGCGCAGACTTAGAAAAGTGGTTCCAAAATTTTCTGTTGTCAGTTTATCTGACTGGCATATTTTATCTTGGGAAGTCTACTGCGGACCTTATGAGTATATGAAATATCCATTTTATAAAATGCTTTTCAATTTATCCCAGGTTGACCTTTTAAATTTTAACCCATTGAATGAAAAATTTAAAGTTTAAAAAAAAACAACATAACTCAGCAATACCATTACATTTCCTTGATTGCTAAACCATCCCTAGACCTTTGGAGGCCACCTGCAACTTTTCTTTTTTTGTTCTATGTAGCCATTCTAAGCAATTTTCATTAATTTTTTTTTTCCATATCACAACTATGGGCCCCTTAAATATATGAGGCACCCTTGCAGCCCCCGGGGGTTGCCGGGCCCACACAATGGCTCTGCTCGATTGTATTACATACAAATTTTTAAATTAGAGAAAACTTATCCCAGGGTGGAAACATTCATTTACATTTTTTTCTTCTGGATTAAAAAGGACAACTAACCTTTCTCCATTTGTCTAAGTTCATATTCTGTTGCCTTAGGCTTTTTCAAGGCTTTGTCTAGCTCAACTGTCCTCAGCTCAATTTTCTTTCTTCTCTCCAGCTCAATTTCAAGTTCTCCTGCAAAAAGAACATCATAAAATACTAATAACTTATCCATTACCATTACAAAATATGTTGACCTATTGTTAGTTCACAGGGTGGCATGAAAAATTTGTGTTTTTTTGGTTTGTTTAATATGGGCCTAGTTTAAAATATGAAAACTGCTGGATTGTAGAGTGAAAACTGCTGGATTATAGAGTGAGAACTGCTGGATTATAGAGTGAAACTGCTGGATTGTAGAGTGAGAACTGCTGGATTGTAGAGTGAAAACTGCTGGATTATAAAGTGAGAACTGCTGGATTATAGAGTGAAAACTGCTGGATTACAGAGTAACTGCTGGATTATAGAGTGAGAACTGATGGATTGTAGAGTGAAAACTGCTGGATTATAGAGTGAGAACTGCTGGATTATCGAGTGAAAACTGCTGGATTATAGAGTGAAAACTGCTGGATTATAGAGTGAAACTGCTGGATTATAGAGTGAGAACTGCTGGATTATAGAGTGAAAACTGCTGGATTACAGAGTTACTGCTGGATTATAGAGTGAGAACTGATGGATTGTAGAGTGAAAACTGCTGGATTATAGAGTGAAACTGCTGGATTATAGAGGGAAAACTGCTGGATTTTAGAGTGAAAACTGCTGGATTATAGAGTGAGAGCAAAGAAAATAATAGTCAAACAAATCTCTAATGAGATCAAGGAATTATTCTTTTTAAGAGAAAACAGGAACAGGTTAGATTTTCTTTAAATTTAAAAACCCATTTTAAACCAAAAAGTCTACCCATGCACTCAAGACTTAAGTACACGAGAAATAATCTGTCGATCCGCTTAACAAGCAAATATAGTTTTTTCAACTCCAGACCTTTGGGGGCTTGTTTCAGCTTAGCCCTCCAGTCCTCTTTGGGCATGACGATAAGGGAGGTGCTGGACTCTTCCTCTCCCTCTGAGTTCTTGGCCACCACTCTGATCTGGCCAGCATCATACTCTCTACATCTTGGGATTTCCATGTGATGCATCATTCCATCATAGGTCAGTTTGAACCTTGTGCCCTGGAGACAGCAGTAGTTTTAAATTTATTCTTCAAATAAGCTAAAACATGACATTGTAGTATTTAAGAGTGTACAAATTAAATATTAAAAGTTATTTAGACACTATTCTCTTTAATTACATAGCATAGAGGTCTTGTAATCTTTTTTTTTAAAAATAGGTCATTATTAAGTAAGAGCCAGGTTAACGGAACACAACGAAATGTATTATTTGAGCTCATTCTCCTTAACAGTAAGGCTAGTAGCTCTTAACTGCACTTTAACTATTTTTACCTCATGTGCCATGAGGTGAGGACCTGTGATTAAAATTTGTTTAAAGTAATGAAGTTAACTAACATAGAAACATTTACTATGTCATGTCTTATAAAAGGAATTCCTGGTACTTTAGATATTCATAGTAAATACACGACATAACAACTGACCCCAACAGTGAGGCTTCCATTAATCCACCAGTTGACCCTTGGTCTTGGATAGCCACTGACTTTGACCAGGAACTTGGCCGGTTCACCCTCACCGGTTTCAACAGGTTCAGGTTTCAGGTCAATACTTGGTGGTGTTTTTGTCTTGGGTTCCTCAATGATTCTTTCTTCCACATTCATGTGGCTATAATATTAAGGGAAAACAAAGGAAATTAAATTATTTAACTTGAAGTTAAGATAAGGTTGTTTGTAAATGTATTTGTTAAACCAATGTTTAATATTGATATCCTGCTAGCTAAGCAAGCATACCTTCTCCAATGTTCTTCCATCTCTTGCAGTCTGACAGCACCTTCTCCCGGGAGCTGTGTATCCATAATAATGGAGCGGAGAGCTGAAATAATTACAATATAATCTCATATTCAAGTTAGCCACTTCCAAAGACAACACTCGATGAAAGCATATAACTAAATGGATCGTGCTAAATAGTGAGCAGTTAAAGCATTCATTGTATAGACAGAAAAAAAAAATTTCATGACTCAACTTTTCTGACAATGACAGTGGAAAAGAAATATCCTTGTTCAAAGAAAATCTCCTCTTAGTTTTGCATTCATATCATTATGTAATACATGAAGTTGCAGAGGTACTCAATGATAATAATTTTAGTGGTAAGTTGCTTAATTCTAAATCAGAATATTTTAAGAGCTAACCATTTGATCAAGTATAATGATTTGCTCAAAAAGTTTTTTTTAACCATAGACAAGTAAAGTGCATTTAATCTCTAAAAGTAAAATAAAAATGGAATAGCTCCTTTAGTAACTTACGCCTGCAGACAACTGTAGCAGTAGTGGTGTCCTCTCCAAAGTCATTGGTGGCTCGGCATTCATACACACCAGAATCTTCCGAGTACATCCACAAGATGTCCAGTGTAACGAAACCAAAGTCATATGCTGGGATGTATCGGGTGCCTGCGGATATTTGACATTTAATTGATGAGAATTTAGCAAAATAATGTTGAGTAAAGATATTCATAAAAGGATATATATATATATATATATAGCATGGCTACTGTCAGAATGAAAGAAAGTTTTCAAATAGTTAATTACAAATGTATACCACCAAAAAATAACTTCAATGAGGCCATATATCTCACAGTCATTTCAAAATGCACTTTAGCGATATGATTCAGCTGTCCTTCTGATGCTATCATCTTGCCCCTCCTTGAACTGCTAAGCCACAGTTCATAAACAAACAACTGCTGTATAACACTTTTCATGTTTTTACTATATATATATTGAGTGAAGTTGTAAATGTAAAACTATACTGCATGTAAAGACTAGAGAGCACACAGCACATCAATGGGGTCAAACATCAACACTGACCATGATGCAATGGTTCCCCATCTTTAAACCACTCCACTTTCATGGTTGGATCTCCAAGTGGCAAGAGTTTGCACTCAAAATGGGCGGCATCATTTTCTTTCAGAGACAGATCCTTGATGTGTGTCTTGAATCGCGCTGGCCTGTTTTTCTCCCTGTCATACAAGTCTTCGATAGGCGGGGCCTCCCCTTCACGGCGAATGTGCTCCCTGACTGCACTGTCTTGGTACTCCCTGAGAATGTTGAAGCATGATGAGAACAGCTCTAACTAAAATTCAAACAATTTATCTTTATAGGAATACTGATTGTTTTTCTTTGAATGAACTGTAGCAAAGCATACATTTTATTTGACAGGGATTTAACTATTAAGTTAATGAAAGCAGGGTGTCTAAAATCAAGTCTTTTATACAATATCCATCATGGGTATTAGCCAATTAAAATCATATTAATGTTTTCATTCTTGGGGCAATATTTGGCAGCATTACTTAACATATCTGTTTAATTTTGGGACTATTTTGACTCAAATGGAATGTGTCAAAGAAATAATGGGAAAAATTAATCCTAACAAGACGAGGGACAAATACACAATGGACGAAGAGCATGCAAAATTAAGTGAATAACAGTAATAAAAGCTTAAAAAAAGATTTAAATTATATTTGAAGCAAGTGTGAAAGCCTTGGCTGGAACTCAAATAAAAATGTCTTATTTCCTGCAGTTGTAGAATGCATTTGCTAATTTTATGTAAAAAAAAATAAAAAATAATAATTTTAATTCCACACACACAATAAATAAATAAAAAATAATTAAAGTTGTACGCACTTTCATTTACTAGGTTGTTTTTTTTTTAATGTTGGTCAATTGAGGATATACGTTTTTGACCACCTAACATTTATGTGTGAATATTGTAAAAATATGTACACAAACTGAAAGAAATTAATACAATCAGCAAAAATGAATTCCAATAAATTCATGCCACATGGGCAGAATAAAATCATAAACAACAAAAAAAAATAGAACTTATGATAGGTTGAACCTAATTAAATAAAAACACTCAAAATTTGTTAGGGTAGAATAAAATGATTTCTCAATGTTAACAATGATTTAAATTAAGAGAGACAGATTTATTTCATTCAAAATGATCATGCTATTAGATATCCATTTTAAATGACAAATAGTGCTACGAGCATTAAAAAAATATAATGCTTTTAATGATGACACATAAAATTGGTGCTTTCAGTTGCCAGCGAGATGTCCAACTGTGTAACTGAAAGGAACTTGTTAATCTTTAAGTATTAGTACAGTGAAATCAATGGTAGTGAAACACATTGCATTCATTTGCCAACCTCCACTCAACAAGCTTAATAGCTGCTGATGAAACCCGTCTGGGTAGATCTGATGGTGCCACCGGCTCCCGGCTGAAAATATTGGGACATGTTCAAGCAAGGCAAGGGATATGAAACATACAACAGTACTGACCAGTTAGAGCAGTAGTTATCAATTTTTTTTAAGTCAACAGCATTTTGATGATTATTTTCGTGTGTGTGTTTTGGGGTTGGGGGGTGGGTGCTGGGAGGTGAATGATTCCTGACAGCATTGGAAATTTTACAGCTTTAATTAATGCCCTTTCTCCTGCTCAAATTGTCATTCATTTATCTAATTCTAAGAGACAATGCTATCTATAGTCTTGAAAATCAATAAATATTTTAACAAATCAATCCCATGCAAATATCACCAGAATATAGAATATTACAAAATGAATGTATATGTAAATAATAAATATACTTCTAAGGAATGAAATTACTTATGTCAATAAAAACAGCTACAATTATGCACTATAAATAAGTAGAATAATCTACATCAACATATAATCATCAAGCCCCCCAAAAAATAATGTACAAATCCACAAGCAAAATCATAATATAGTTGCTGAAATAGGAGAGCTCTACAATAAGTATCAAGCAAAAAGGCTAAGAAATGTTAAATACATCCATTGCACTGGAGAGAAAGTTAACAGAAAAAAATATGTGAAATAGTGACATTTAAGAAAAAAGATATGCAACAATCTTAAATCAAATTTTAAAGTTAAAAAACAACTCAATAAAAACAGTAGAAAATGAAAGCTTGTTAAACACTATGGTGAGAAAAAAATAGAGAAGTGAACAACAACCTCAAAATCAAAGTCATGAATAAAGTATGACTGATTGAGTGCAAGGGGTTTTCATTTCAAAAACAACAGTGTACATTTTTTCTTTTTTAAATGTTATCCTGTCCTTTTGAAAATTAGTGATTGAAATTTATGATTAAGTCACATTTGGTATCAATTGTTAAATATTATTATTATCAATGAAGAAAGTTACATAGTGATCTAAAACTGACTAAGTTTGATATTGTGCTGTATCACAAAAGCATGAAGTAAATAAATATAAAAATAAAGTACAAGATGTTTAAGATTCATGTGTGCCATCAACACTAGATACAGTTGAGTAATTGCATACAGATCTATGAAAATAAATATAAGCATAAAGAAGTAAAGAAACCAAAGTACTGAGGACCAACAACACATTTTTTTAAAGCCATTTATTAGTGCTGCCTAAAGACTACTCTCAAGCAAGTCAAAACAAGTGGTATTAATACAAAGGTGGAGCAGGCTGTACGGGATAGAATCAACAACTGCAATCCACTATATACCACACCTGTCTTCCACAGCTTTAGCTGCTGCTGGGACATCAATGGATTCAGGGGCCCACTCCGGGTGGGGCTCCTGCCGCAAGACAATTGGCCTAGATTCCGGCGGAGACGGGGCTTTACGCACCCTCTGTCTTGGGGCAGGGGATGGGGCAACCGTCTTTTGAGTGACAGCAGGGGTTTGTTTGGGAGACAGGAGTGGAGGTATGATAGGCTCACTGGAACAGAAGCAGTCATCAATAAAAAAAAACTTGATTAAAAATTGTATTAAGGTACAGAGCTGATGAAATTCTACATTTGAAAATATGTGCAAATAAAATGGTGATAAAGAGTTGAACAAAATAAGAGATAAGACTTTCAGAAAAGATGAAGCCAATTTAATAACAAAGCCAGAATAAAACTATTTTTAAAAACATTGCAATAGAGAAGTTGGTAAGCCATAGAAGACTGCACTTGGCAATAGAATAGTGTTTTCAGAAGTTTACAATTAAATGTTTAAATTCAAAAAAAGAACTCCATTTTTTAAGTAGTATACTAAATCCAGACAGGGACTGTAACAAAAAATTATCATCTTGAGAAATTTTTGATTTTCGAAAACGTTTTTATTTCTACTTTTAAATTAAAGTATCCGTTGTTTCTCGTTTTGTACCGTCTGCTGAAGAAGTCATCTGGCCTAAATGTCAGTTTAATTGTCCTGTCTTTTCTTGTCAAGCCTAAACATAGCTTATTCCACTATGTATTTAAAGAAATAATAATGGCTACATTGAAAGAGCAAAGTCACAGCACTCAACAAAACAGACTACATGTATAAAGGATGGAAAAATAAATATTTGTCTTTACATATACCGCCAGTGAATAGCAAGCAAAAAAACAAAAGTACCCACAAATATATAAAAACAAGTTTTTATGGAACAAAAATTAAATTTGATTGAATGCCACTCCATGCAATCACCTGGGTGGCAAGTAGAGTTCTGTTTTCTTTGGTTCTGGTTTTGGAACTGGGACAGGTGGAGCCACCGGTCTAGAGTGCACAGCAGGAAATCAATTAACATTATATAAGTAGTGAAGGGAAAGCCAAAGTAATGTTATTTATCAATGGGAAATTTGGGTGATCAAAACAATTTAATAATGATCATGATGAAGCACATAATTAGTTGAGCAAGAAGATCCCAAAAAACAAATTGAGCACAACATGCTAATAGGCCTACAAATTATTGAATCAATTTTTGTTCCTTCCTAAAATAAAAGGCCCATTGTTTAGATTTTAAAATCAAATCTGAAAAAAAAAAAATCTTTGACCTTAGAAAGACAGAGCAAAAATTTGATGAATGTTTATGGTTAATAAAATATTAATTGTTAAAATAGTATTTCTCCTTAGCTCACCTGTATTCCTTCTGTTTAGGAACAAGGGGTATGGTGGCCTCAAACGGTGACAGCTCTGGTTTGGGTGTCGTAGCTACTGGAGTGGCACTAGAACAGATCAAATTAATAGTTGAGTTTTTTGTAACAGCAACAATTAATAGAGCATTTCTTTTTTAAATCAATTCTTAAAATATAGATTAAATTAGAGACTTTTAAAGTAATTAACTTTACAAAAATAAAGAAAGAAAGTTATTAATACAGGCTGTTAATTTTCATTCATTAAAGGATTAATATTTGTCCAATCCGTCAGCAGGCATTAGTTATGCAACAATTGTCTCTTTACTGAGAATTCTTAAGTGTCTGTACATTTTAGTGTGTCACTTTGAGGTTATTAAAAAGATTTAATTTCAAATGCAATTCTCACTTCCGATGTCAAATATTACAAAAAAAAATTCTTCCTGCGTGTAATTTTAAGGATAATAAGGATTTTTAGCTAAAATATTTCTTTAAATAAGCATGAATGTAATATTTAAAAATTAACAACAAAAAAAGATATTCTAAAAATTACTACTAACATAGAGTGGGTAAAAAAAATGACAAAAGTAAGTCCTATGAAGGTAAGAAAGCAATGAAGATAAGAGTGCATTCAGGCAGCGTATTGAATAGTTGTTACATTGTTTTTGAAATGAAGGATTTAAGGCTCCATAAAACTTCAACCATAATATATTAAGTCCAGCCTCTACTAGCATCTACAAAACAAAAAAAAATACAAATCCCAAACTTTTCCACTATAAGAATGCTAAGCTACACTCAACTAATGGAAGCATCTAACAAAATTAATAATTTTAACACTTTAAGGTAATAACAAGAGTTGTCATTGGTTGCAGAGAGAAGTCCAGCAGAAAATAGATAAAGCAGAAAGAGAAGATGAGCCCTTGTTACATTGATGCAATGTATGTTCAAGATAAATATGATTTTAATCAGAATTGACTAAATTTGAAAGCCTTAAATATGTTTAGGAAGCCAGCTTGTGATGAAGCTGTCTTTGATTATTGAGGATTTACAACAAAAATAAAAAAAATACAAATACGCAAAGTAAAAATTTGTGACCAAGTCTTTGGAATGTAGCTGGGAACTTTTTGCTAAATGTAAATTTCATCAAGTTTTTTTACATTAATATGATCAAGATCAAACAGATTATTTCATTTTTTAACAATGTGATTTAATTTTTAATTTTTTTTTTTTTTTTAAATTGCTTTACACATATACAATTCAACAAAAACAATAGGGTGCAAGCTACAGGAAAAGAAGTGGAATCTACACTAATTTTTCAAAATTTAAAATTTCATAAGGGAATGGAGACAGTGCAAACCACTCCAGGTTTGAAAAGAGAGGCTAATGCAGATGTCACACACAAAAATAAATTGCTCTTTATTTTCTACCTGGATAAAACCCTTTCTGGTTTAGGGGCCACAGGAGGTGGCACTTTTATAATAGCAGTAACTGGTTTGAATTTCGGCTCAAAGTCTTTCCTAAAGTTGGATTAGTCATTGAAATCAAAGTTCAGCATAACAGCAAACACAAAGATGGGTGAAATCAGCTTTTTTCAACTTTAACTTACATAATAAAAGCTCATGTTAATGTTATTGTTTATTAACAACATTAATACATGTATATGTGCCAATATGTAAATATAATATGCATGTACATAATTAATCATAATATTCTGGTTACAACAGGTAACTAATATATTTTGTGACAATGCATACAAAGATTTGATATAAGTATTCTCTTGCTACCACTGTGTGCTGATATGAGTTTGATGAGAGAACATGGAACTTACTGAGCTTCAGCTGTGTAAGAAGGTTCAGGCTCCGTTCTCTCTGTTGGAACTTTTCTGTTAGAGAAAGAGGGCGGGAAAACGTATTAAAAAGTTTTAACTAAAATTTCATGTATATATTGTATGCGTCAGGCTGATTTTTCTTTACAGACAAATATGTTAATGTGAGCTGAAATAGGTATTACCTTGACAGTTATATATATGGAATTTGTTTAAGCACATTATTATTATTATTGGTAGTTTTCTATAGCGTGGTACCCCAGCCTAGGGAAATGATACAACAATGCTATTCCAGCAGAAATATTAACATTTGCACTGACCGTAAGCTACCATAACAACTACATGAAATGAATAGAAATATATTTAATTAAAACTTCAATTTAAAACTAGAAAACATTTGTAATGAAGTTATGACTTTTAAATTAAAATCAAATAATAATTTTCTGCGTGGGGTTGAGGGGACGGGGTCATTGAGAAGACATTTCATATTGTGAACATCATCATGGCCCAAATCTGAAATTGATTTTTATTTAAAGTAGGCACATCAATCAGAAAGCTAAAAATATTCAAAAGAAAAATATAAAAAGAAAACTAAGAGACAATTAACAAAAAAACCTGTAAAAATAAAAAATTAAATGCACCAACAGAAATTAACACAGATATGTCAACAATTAGGCTGGAGATTTCTCCAGAGATAAACCAAAAGAGAGAAATTTGCATTAGGTGTTAGATAGCTACAGCGCTTCCGTTTGGTGTGTAAGAATAACTTCAAAATAAAATATTCTTCCCCAGTATGACCCCGTTGCATCAATTCATGCTGATATTGAACAAATGAAGACACTCCATGCATAGTTTGCCAACCTTTGCAAATCTTGTTCATCAATAAGTCGCAAGTAACCTCGCTCATTATCAGAAGCATAGCTAATGAGCTGCACAGGACCCGTTTTCTGGATGTCATAACTGAATTGAGTTCACAAAAAGAAGCCATTAAGATTCCAATGGTTAAGTATGATTCCAGTTAACATGCCCTTTTAAGCACAATAATTTTATCCTCAAGTAGCTGCAAATTTTCATTAAGTATTTAAGTAAATCGAATAATTTCTGAGACTTGATCTCATTCTTGATTTCAGGGTTGCTAACATCATCAATGACATAAAGACTTTTCAAAGAATTTGTATGCCTTAAAATTACTAGTCATGCAAAATAAATTTTCCCTTGTGTAAGAGATTCCCATATTTTCTGTTTTAGTGAATCAATTAAAAATGTCAACACATTTCTCCATCCCAGCATGCATTTCTTCATTGCTGTAAAGGATCATGCAGTCAAAGATGAAGCACCTTGGAGATGGTTCCCTTGGTTTGAAGAGAACAGTGATTGGTTTGTGCGGTCTGGTTGGAGCCGGCCTGGGTGCCTCGTCGGGCTTACTGAACAATTTCTTGGCATCAATCACACTCTTACGCTGGTAGTCATCTTCCTCCTCTGTCAGCATTGGGGTGCTGGTCTCTGGGGTAGGTGCCGGGGGTGCAGGGATGGGTTTTGGTAGGAAAGGCTTGGCTGCCACAGGGGGTGTTGGTTTTGGGGATACTGGTTTTTGCTGTGGCGGTTGTGGTCTGCATTTGGTTAAAATTAAATAATTGTAATAAAATTTCAACCTAGCCTCAAAACTAATTTGTATAAAGCTTGACATTTCAAATGCAGTGAGTGTTGGGAACTAATAAAAAAAAAACACTTGAAAAGATGATTTAATTCAACTTTACTGTAGAGTTTTTCACTATCCTTTTTTTTAATAATAAAATGTACATGTTGTGTACACAAGACAATCAGAGCTCAAATTACATATTTCCTAAATACCTAACCCTTCCTCACTGTGATTATTTAAAAACTCTCTAAACATCTTCATTTCTGAGTGACCATAAAAAGGAATAAAGCGTGCAGGAAGAATGTGGTGAGACATGCTGTTTTGACATGCAAGCTGCACCTCTTAAGCTGCTCCTCTTTGATCAGACGAAGTGTGGCACTGTCATGCTCTGTCACATACGAGATTTGCTGCACTGGTCCCTCAGATTGGATCTCATAATGGCTGGGTAAAATATTGGTTCAGGCATATTCAATATGATACACATTCAAAAAGTGTAGCAATGATTTCACTCTTATTTATCATCAACTAATATTCTTTAATCTGTCCACATTCTGATATGATATGATATGATATATGTGTATAAAATCACACCCACTTGAATTTAATAAACAGCTGATTCAATGGATGATAATAAATAGAAAGTTGGAAGGCTAGTAAATGAAGTGAATGTGGGATAGTTTTGTTTAACCACTCTGACTCTATTATGCCACTGATTGCCAACTATCTCATTCTTTGGGCTATGTGCATTGTTTCAAATGTTGATTTTTTTTTTTTTCATTTCTTTTTTCAGTTGCAGCAATTACAGTCTCATTGTCAATAAACAAGTATTGAAGCATCACTGGTTATCAATTACAGTCTCCTAGTCAATACAAGTATTGAAGAATCAATGGTAATTTTTGTGGGCACCATATTATTTCCACCAAACTTTCTATATGACTGAACCCACCGTAAAAGTCAAGGGAACAAAAACTAGAGGCTCATTTATAGTCATGAACAAACTAGAGGCTCATTTATAGTCATGAACAAAACTAGAGGCTCATTTATAGTCATGAACAAAACTAGAGGCTCATTTATAGTCATAAACCTGCTCAAAGTCATTCTACTACTTACGGTGAGAGGACTCTTTTTGGTGCTTCCACATGTCTGGTCTTCTGGTCCTTTGTCAGATCTGGTTGGACTGCAAGCTTGGCCCGAGTGGTGGCAGTGCCAGCAACATTGACGGCAGAGCACTGGAACCAAGCTGAGTCACTGGGCTCCGCACTGTCAATGATCAGGGTTGAGCGCCCTTGATCAGACTCAATTCTAAGGAAGACGTAATAGTTTAACTTGAAGCTCTCAGTAATATTTGTAAAAATTCAATGAATAATAACATTGTTAATTCTTACAAAATTATGAATAAAAAAATTCATAATAGAAGACCATGACATTTTTAATGCTGATTAAAGTCTTTAAAATATTAATGCAAGAGTTTGGTGACATCATCCTAATAATTCACTTTAACAAATATTTACATTTCTAATACAATGCCGGCATCATGCATGTGACCAGAGAACTGAGAATGTTGACAGGAAAACTATATGTTAGAGACATACCTGTAATCCAGATCACTGACCATGCGACCATCTTTCTGCCAGCTCATCATTGGTGTAGGAACTCCTGTGGCCATACAGGTCAGAGCAACAGGTTGACCTTCACCCACTGTGAAGTTCTGCATACGATCAATGAAGCGAGGTGGCTGCATCTGTTCTTTCTCTGTGAAAAAGGGATAAGAAATGTTTGCGTAATTTCATCTTCTTTACGCTAATGCTATTTTTATATCTAGATATGTTCTGATCTGTGGTGAAAGGAGTGAACAGGTAATTAACAGTTTATTAACAGATGGTTTATTTTACATTGGCCCGGTCAACCTAACATATTTTTGAAATTGGTGTATAATGCAAAATTATCCTCAAATAAAGTTAAATGTGGTTGGTTTTTTTTAAAATTCTCTACTGCCCATAAAAGAAAAAAAGTAGAAAGTAACTAGTTCAAGACATGACGTATGAGCCAGACACTTTTTAATAACAATTTAAATAATTTAAACACTTCAAATAACAATTTTTAAACTCAGCAACTTTTACAGTAACATTGTAGGATTTGACATTTAATTAGTACCACTGTGACAGAATGAAATCAAATATAAGTATAAAAAAGAAATATATCATGATGATCAAAGTGGTGATGAGCTGCTATGTGGACCTACCCAGGACAGACACGTTGACTGTGAAAGTCTCTTCCCCACCACGGTTCTTGGCAACACAGGTGTAGGTCCCTGCATCAATACGTGAAGCTGATACAATGAGAAGGGAGTTAACGCCATCCTCGTTGATGACAATCTGCAGAAATCAGGAAACAATGTTATTAATGGAAGAAAGACCATACTATAAGACACTGAGCAGACGAGATTTAGTTTTGCCAGTCGTGTATTTGGCTCAATCGAAAATGAAACTTCATGAACCCAACTTAAATATGATGAGAACACAGTAGAGTTTAAATACTTATTTGTAATTAATGAATATCATCTCTCTGACTTTTGGTATCTTTTCAAAATTCTATAAAAGGATAATATCCTTTCATATTATGATCGTATCTTTTTGGATTTATATGTAAAGATATGAAACTTATGTTTATATTTTTATATGAAGATATGGCAGTACATTTTTGCATTTATATAATAAGATTCCTATGACATCGTCTAAACAAATCAGTGTCCAACGGCCTACCTTGTGGTTGTCGTCATTGTGTACTTGTACTCCATTCCTGTACCAGAATAACTCAGGATTGGGACGTCCCAGTACCAGGGTGTCCAGTCTCACTGGATTACCTTCCCTGACCTCCAGGTCCTCAGGGAGTCTCTTGAACTCTGGTTTTGACACAGTTTCAAACACACCACCTTGGTCCTCGGAGCCACGCCTGGAGCCTCTGACAGAGTCCCTAGATACAAAGACAAGGATAATGTTGTAATGCAGAGGTGTAAGATATGACATAAATATCAAATCATTAAGTTATTCTATAGTATATAGTACCATCCACAAAAAAAAAAAATTATAATTTCCAATACTATTTTATCTCATCAAGTATTCACCTCTGTGCATCATCATTCAGATCTCTCATGGTTTTCTATACATTATCCACTATTTAATTAATGAAAATACTGTTTCATTTACATAGCTGGAGATCTACATCTTAGAACACAAGACCGACCTGCGTAGAATCCTTTGAAGAGTTTCAGGCGATACAAAAGAAGTTGCATCAATGTTGCCAACAGCATCTACATACAGCTGTCCAGAGCATGTTGTTTTTCCAACAGAGTTGACTGCTAGCACTGTGTAGTGCCCAGTGTCTGAAGCCATGCCAGTATGAATACGCAGGGTGCAGTAGCCATCTTGGGTGTACTTTATTTCATAGCGAGTTGAGCGCTTGATTCTTTTACCATCCTTGTACCAGGCAATCTGTTATAGGAACAAAAGAAATAAAATTACACCTGACATAACTAACAATGGAAGAGCAGGTGATTTACAAACTTACACTCATCCAGTTGAATTTAAAGTTGGAAAGCAATTCAAATCAAGTGTCAGACTCTTTAAAAAAATTTATAAATTTTTTATGAACAAATATCTAAAATCTAAGAAATAGCACCTTTGGCCTAGGTCTTCCAGTGACCTTGCAGACAAAGGTCACATCCGTGCCCTCCATGAGTCTGAAGTCCTTGAGGGGCTGTACAAACTGAGGGGCCTGGGCCTGAGAACTGGCTATCCTCTCCTCAGGCTGGTCAGTGTCATACTCTGTCTCAGTTTCTGAGTGCAGCTTCACCTTGCCTTCTCTGTATTCAATTTCTTCCATGAGTCTTCTTTCAAAGCTTGACACAACAAATTCCTGTTGTTTAAACAACATATCAAATATCTTAGACCAGGGGTTCTCAAACTTATGCAATATTTATCTTCTTCAAATATTGACAACAAAATGTTTGTACCATCATTTGCGTATTTTGTACAATGGACTGTGTATCTGTTTTGCTTTTTTTACACCTCTGTTTACCACCAGGAACAATATAAAGTAGAACTTGGAGTACATGTATCACAATTAGAGAATTGCTGTCTCAGACTATCTGCTGCTTGAAATATATTATCAGCAGGTAGCCAAATGCTGCCCTATGGTAATTCTTTAAAGTCTTAAGTTCTATCCCCACCCCAGACAAGGGACCTACGGGTTCAGAGCTGACTCTTCTCTCCACACTTTTAGACAGCCGCCTTTCAGTCTGGGGTATGTAGAACTCTTCAGGGGTCGCAGGCTTCTTGGCCTGGTCTTCTTGCAAGAATCGTTGTACAGGGGAGATTTCTTCCTCCTCCTCCATTGGTTCTTGAACTCTTGGTCCTGTGGGGTATACAAAACTTGTATCACTTCCATTATCATTATTGTTTGTAACAGTTCATAAGTGCTTTTTGGTACATTACATTCCTCAATATTTGGTGAAAGGGGGAAGGGGAAATTTAAAGAGAGAGGTCTACATTTTCTCACCTTCATGTACAACTTGGGCAGATGAGGCGACCTCTCCTGCTGGGTTCATTGCTGTACAGGTGTATTCACCTTCATCGTCAGGATGGGCTTTAGTGATGAGCAAAGTACAGCGGCCAGTCCTTTCATCCACGGTCACTCTGTGTCTGATTAGAGGACAGTTAAATGAGCATAAATCTGGAAGTATCATATATATTGTATAAAAAGACACAATAAAGATTTAACAGAGCAAGCAATCTCACTCTATAAAAAGAGTAGGCCAACTGAGAGAACATCAAGGATCTAACTCAACTAGAAGTATGCCAGTGTCACTTCTAATCTTTGTTCTTTTCATTGTTACTAGAAAAGGGCAAGTCCCACATGTTCTTTTATTTTCATGTTATGTTTATGCCATTAAAATCATCAACAGTAGAAGCAATAACATCAGAAGTACCTAGGCCCATCAAAAATTGGCTTCCCAGACTTGGTGAAGATGACTTGTGGGAATGGCTTGCCCAGAACACGGCACTCCAGCTTGATATTTGTACCCTCGACCATCCTAACGTTGGGCAGTCGCTGGACAAACGATGGTGGGATGTGGGCTGGTGGAGCAAACTTGGGCGAAACTAATTCTTGTTTGGGGGATGGCAGTGCTGGAGCAGGGGGTGGTGGGGGTGCAAATGTCGGGGGTGATGGTGGTACTCTCACTTCTGGTGACAGTGGACCAGCTGTAGAAAAATAGAAAGTTACATTAATGTAAAAGTTATGTAGAAACAAAAGATAAAGATTTGTTTTTGTTTTGCTTAAAGTGTGCACTTTAAATAACCAAATTGAATACAATGTATTTTTAAGTATCATAATGTATCTTTATCCAAAATTCAATAGAAATCTTCAATTTTGTAATCTATTTGTTTATTTTTAAAATGTATAAGAAATTTTATGTGTGACTGCATCAGACCTGTTTACCCTCAAACTCTTAAAATCGTACAATATCACAAAATTATTTAATACATTATCTTAATAGTAAAAAATAAAAAGTTGATATAATGTACACAACTCAAAATCGTACATTGTATGCCAAAATCGTAAGAGTAAACAGGTCTGCTGCATGTAGCGGAAAGTTTTTTTAAAAATTGAAGAAATGATTTTGTAAAAGCAGAAATTCTCCAACATGAGATTTTGATGCTAGAGTAATAAAATTATTCTTGATAAGATGAAGACTTTGATATGTTTATTTTAATCACAATAATTTCACAGATTTATGAATGGTTATTTTGACATCTTACAAGAACTCAAATATTATTTTTTAAGGAGAACATAAGCTTCACTTACGCTCCACTGAGAGCAACGCTTCCGAGTTGACAGAGCCCTCGGCATTGGTGGCGATAACTTTAAAGACTCCAGCGTCTTCAGGGAAGACTTCAGAAATGATTAGACGATAAGTCTTGTTGTTACGTGACAGCTGGTAATCTGGTGAGCTGGAGATCTCAATACCCTCCCTGTACCATTTGACGATGGGTTCAGGGTGAGCTTCAACCTCAATCTCTAGGATCACTGGCTCACCTTGTCTGGCATGTGTATCTTTCAGAGGCTGTGAATGAGACATTGCATAAAACAAATTGGCTTCATGTGATTGGGAGATCATAAACATTTATATATTTTTGTTCTTCTATCTTTAACAATTAAATCAACTTATTTTTTAAAAAAAATGTTTATCAAATGTTATTTTCTCTAAAACTCTTTTTTATATAATATACCAGAAATGTCCATTCTTATAGAATAAAATAATTCTAAATTTTTAGCTCTGAAATGAAATTTTAGTTTAATACTTTTGTCAGGGCCATGTGCTTATTTGAAGGAAAAGTAAAAATAGTTCTACCAGCTACCTGATTAAAGGTTGGTTTCTGCTTATCTGTTACAAATGGACGTCTGGGAGCCATGTCGGCTGGCATAGGTTGGGGTGGAGCACCAAAGAGTGCCACACGTTTTTCAAATGGAGGTATGTCTGGGTGACCATCAATTTGCATCTCCAGCTCTTCTCGGAATTTCTCCTCCGCAACAGGGGACTGTACAGGAGATCCAGGGGATGCTACCAGTCAAAAAACAAAAAGTTTATTTGAGAAATGACTTCTGGAGTAACTAAAAAAACAAATTTTGGTGCTGCAATTTGAAATAGCTTTAAAATGAACAGAGACTATTCATTTTAACTACTTGCATCAAACATAAGGTGGCTGTGTGTAATTTGCTATGAGAGGAGAGACTGAACAGAGACTATTCATTATAACTACTTGCATCAAACATAATGTGGCTGTGTTTAATTTTCTATGAGAGGAGAGACTGAACAGAGACAATTCATTATAACTACTTGCATCAAACATAATGTGGCAGTGTGTAATTTGCTATGAGAGGAGCCACTGAAACCATCATACAACAAAATGACTTATTGAAGTCAATATGAGCTATTCACATTAAGAAACAACAAACAACAACAAAAAAGACTAATTCTGCAACATAAAAATAATATTTAATTAAATCCATAGGAAATTAGTCAAACACAGTAAGGTTAAACCTGAAAAAAGGAACGCAACAAAACAACGAACGTGTCGACAGGAAACCTTCATCAGCGAACAAACAGAAAGACGAATAAAATAAAAAATATCAAAAAATTCTAATAAATTAAATCCAACTTACGCTGTACGTAAAGATAAGCTTCAGTAGTGCATGTTCCAATAGCATTTGTAGCCACACAGGAGAACTTCCCAGCATCCTCTGGGAATGTTTCAATAATCTGCAGGCGGTATGTCTTGTCTGACCTAGAAAGTTCAAAATCTGGGGAGGAGACGATCTCCACATCTTCTCTGTACCACTTGACCACGGGCTCTGGGATGCCTTCAACTTTGACCTCAAAGATGACACCATCACCTTGCTTGGCCTCAATGTTGGTCAATGGCTGAAATCACAAAATTAATATTCCAATAATTGGTATTGTTAATTATTTTTATTTTTTATATTCATTAATTGTTATTAAATAAATGCATATGATTTTTTTTATATAAATAAATGTTTAGTTCAAAATCTTATCATTAATATGTAAAGGTATGTGAGTAGCAAACATTTAAGTTATTAAGCAAATTTCCAGAAAAATAAGTTATTTTCTTTAGATAACTTTTCTGTTTCTTTATTAATTTTTTATTTCAAACTTTTATTTTTGTGTGCTTTTTATAAAGACTGTTGGGCGAAACAAGTCAAATTTTTCTTAAGTGTATACTAATATTTTACATGATCTTTTTTGTGTGCATCAGTTATAAAGTAATTCAACCGTTGCATTAAAATCCATTCAAACAGCTAAAATACAAATAAGCACCTTAGTGAACACAGGCTCTGTTCTCTGTGACACAACTGGAGGTGGTGGTCTTTTCAAAGGTTTGACTGGGGGTGGAGGTGGGGCTTTCTTGAAAACATCAACCCTTTCTTCAAAACTGGGTTGCTCCACTGGTTTTCTGTCCACCTGAACCTCAATCTCATCTCGATAGATCGGTTCAGGCAGGGGAGGTGGTGGCTCTTTTGGTAGAGGTGGGGCAGGAGCGGCTGTTGTGAGAAAATTTTCAAAATTTAAAACACCATGAATACAATTTAAACTAGTTGAGTAGACTATTTAAAGCCTGGATTAATTAAGACATTGACCTGTGAGGATTACAGCTTTGTCAAGTTAAATCAAGATAAACATACATGCAGTACATGACACAAACCTTCCACACGAACAAAAGCCTCTGTCCTATTGGTGCCCTCTGCATTTATGGCTACAGCCTCGTATCTCCCAGTGTCCTCAGGGAACACCTCGGCAATGATCAGCAAGTAGCGATTGTTCTTCTGTACAACTTGGTAGTCTGGTGAGTTCATGATCTCAATGGTCTCCCTGTACCACTTGACAATGGGCTCTGGGTGACCTTCAACTATGACCTCCAGAACAAGGCGCTCACCCTCCCTGACCGATATGTTCTCAAGAGGCTGTTGATAGGAAGGACATATAATGAGATTCTTACAACAAACATGCAAGCTAAATGAAACAAACATACTAGCTAAATGAAACAATCTTTTAACAAATTATTTTAAAAACCCTGAACTGTAAGCTCTTGCAAACAGAAGAGCATTTATATACAGTATGTGCCAAAAGTAACATCCAGCACCAATCCAGTTTTCTTTTTATTTCTTATTCATTCTTCTTCTCTTGCCTTGAAAAATCACACAAGCAGTGCAAAGATTGATGTGCTATATAATTAATGACAATTGGGTATTTGAAGTTTCAGCACACCTATGTTATTTAAAAGATTCACTTGTATAAAATACAAAAGAAATTAGCCTACCCGATAAAATGTTGGCTTCTTCTTATTTGCCACATAAGGTCGCTCCTCAGATGGAGTTTTCTTGGAAGGTGTCAATGGCTTCTCAAGCTTCTGCTTAGGCTGAGGAGAAGGTGGTGGCTTAGGCTGAGGGGAGGAGGGTGGCAGAGGTGCATACACAGGGGGTCGGGCCTGCTCCTGCGTGTCCTCAACACCAAACAGTTTGATTCTGGCCTCAAAAGGAGGCAGCTCGTGCTCGATCTGCATGTCAATCTCATGTCGGAACCTTTCCTCGGGTGGACGAGGGGGTGGGGCGGCGATGAACTCTGAAGGTCTTTGCAGCTTAGGTATCTTGGCAACAGGCTGCTCGTCAGTAACAGGTCGAGGTGAACGGGAGGCCGGAGACTTGATTGCAGTGGCTTGTTCATACACAGGTCTCCTGTCTGGGGCTCTGATAGCCAAAGGTTGTGGTTTCTCGGGTACGGCTGTTAATGAAGTATTGTAATATTTTGTTTTACTTTTTAAGATTCACAATAAAAAAATAATGTGGGGATTAAACGTCTTCAACATAAAATGAAATAAAAATTGCTAAGCTCACTGGATAAAAAGTTAATATTCTAAAATGAATATTCCATCATTTCTTATGCCCTATCAAAGATGAAAGTTTTGAAAAACTACCTTCAGAGGTCAACATTGCTTTTTCACCAGACAATTTGAGTGTAATTTCCATTACTAATACCACATATGAGGCCATATAACAATTTTACATGAACCCAATTTCACCCAGAGAATCGCAGTTGAGCCTTACTGTATCACAGCCTGAGGACATAATGCTTAGATCGACCAACTTACGCTGCACATAAAGGTGAGCTGAGCAGATGGCCTCCCCTGCAGGGTTGTCGGCCTTGACACTGAACTTGCCAGAGTCTTCGTAGAAAACTTCTGGGATGTACAGGGAGTGGATGTCCCCTTCCTGTGTGATCTGGAAATCTGGGGAGCTGATCAGACGGTTGCCATCTCGGTACCAGGACACGTTGGGCACTGGTTCACCAGCCACCCTGACTATCAGTCGAATCGGCTCACCTTCTTGAGCGTATTGGGTTCTGAGTTTTTCAGTGAAGCCTGGTGGCACAAGTGTAGCTAGTGAACAGAAAAATAGTGGAATGAATATATGTTTGAACATATCATTGAACGTATATCTCCCACATACATGGACATTGCTTGGTTTTTTGATTTATATTTAATTCATTTTATAAAAATTTGACTGTATTATTACTTTTAAAAGATGTTGACATCATTAAATCATTATTTAGACCAGTGGTTCTCAACCTTATAAATGACGCGACCCTTTAATACAGTCGGTCATGTTGTGGCGACCCAATGCCATTAAATTCTTGTTGCTTCTACTTCATAACTGTAGAGTATGTGTGTTTTCAAATGGTCTTACAGGGTCGCGACCCACAGGTTGAGAACCGCTGATTTAGACCAATCACTGATTTCTTCACAAAAATAACATGCATTAGCTCATTTCAATTCATACTGCCAGCTGCACATATGATATGTATATTTATCTTTAAACACATCTAAAATAGTTTTGAGTTCATCACATACAACTATATTTAAAACGCCAATTCACTGCCATTCATTCTTCACAAGAATAGCGAATTTCATTTTACAATTCTTCCACAGAAAGTTACTAAGTAAAAGAAAGAACTGACCTCTGACCACCAACTCAGCAGTGCTGGATGCTTTGCCAGCCTGGTTTTCAGCCATGCAGGTAAAGTGGCCGCTGTCCTCTGGGAACACCTCAGGGATACTCATGGTCACCCGACCGTTGCGATAGGAGATTTCAAAGTCAGCTTGATCCGAGAGTTGCTTGCCCTCTCGGTACCAGCGGATGACGGGCTCAGGTTTGCCTGCACAAGATACAGACACCATTTTGATGCTCTCTTCATTTAACTCATAGGAACAAAGCAGTCAATTTTGTGGATCTACTCTTTGATTAATGTGGATCTACTCTTTGATTACATAGTAATTCTACCTTTTCACTACCTGCACTTTACATAAATCTCATATTAATGTGAAGCATATTTGGTTTTAAATAAATTTTCCGATATTGCTTAAATTGATCAAGATCAACTATTTTTAAGAGGAAAGTGGACATTGTAAATTATTTTTTCCTCCTAAACCAATACTAAGGTGTGAAATATAGGTTAAATTGTGCCTCAATCTTACAAAGGAAGTGGTGACTTTTTAAAAAAACAACCTCTAAATAATGATAATTATGAAATGAATGTCTATCTTGACTGCTATAACTTACCAGTGACAACACCTTCAAAGGTCACCCTTGTTCCTTCAGTAGCCTGTATGCTCTTCAAAGGCTGGATAAAGTTGGGAGGCACAGGGACCACAATGGTGAGATCCACCGGCTGGAACTTTGGTGGGATGTCTGTGGTGATGGTTGTTGCGTACCGCTCCAGTGCCGTCATGCGTTTCTTTGGTTTGACCTCTGTTGTGAATGTGGTGGAATGATGGCTCTCTCCACCAGATGACATGTACCTGTCCTCTGACATATATGTGCGGCTGACACGTTTCTCTGTCTTAGTCACCGTCTGGGTACTGTGAGAATAATTTAAAAACAATTTAAGCATCTAATTAAAAATGTGTTATAAGACTTAAAAACAATTTGATTCATCAACTAAATCTGAGACATAATCATCAAGCCTCCAATTTCATTGGATTTCAAATAAAAAATTTTGTTGACTATGCAGTGCCCAACCTTGGGTGTAATTATTATCTGCGTCTCTGGGTTTAACAAATCATAATGACATGACGTCATGGGGCCTCCATAATAATTTAGATTCTTCAGTGTTGTGACCCTTTAATTCGACTATGTCATCCTGAACAATTAATGACACACGTCAGTTGCTCTAATTTAGTTTTTATGGGAGATGGTGATAGATAAAAAAACAAACAATAACTCACATTTCAGACTCTGACCATGATGGGTAGCCATCAAGCATGTCTGCAGAGACTGTTCTGACTCTCTGTACTGTAGTTCCTGGTGCTGGTACCAGTGGCAGGGCGGGTGCCACTGACAAAAGTGCAGAGCAGGTGGCCCTGCCGCTTGGATTCTCGGCGGTGACAGAGAACCTGCCGGCATCTTCATCAAACACTTCAGGAATGGTGAGACGGTAATTGTCTCCTTCCATGGTTGGTAAGTAGTCTTGTGAGACAAGTGGCTCTCCATTGAAGTGCCATGTGACCTTTTCATAAACAGAAAGTCAACATGAAAAGCATTTCAAAAGTTTCAGTATAAAATTATATATTCATTTTAAAAGATTTTTTTTTTAAATGGACATCAAAACAATCAATATAGTTGTATGTTTATAACAAATACACATAGAAATTTCCCTCAATTTGATTTATAACTTGAGTGCTTAAGAAAATATATAAAGAATGATCAATACATTGATCACGGGCCCTAAAAATATAGAAGAAGAAGAAATATAGAAGAAGAAGAAATATAGAAAAAGAAGTTATAATGGTTGTAGTAGAATATAGCCTGTTAAACACTAAGAAGTTTATGACACAAAAAAGTACTTAAAAGTACATAAGATTCTTTACAGCATGCATTGTTAGAAAAGGCCAAAATATAGTCAACTGATATCTTTAAAAAACACAGGAATTGATTTTGTTTTAACTAATCAGAGATTGAAATAAGTTTGTGTTGTTTTACCTTTGGTTTGGGCACACCTTTGATGGTGCACTCAAAAGTCACTGAATCTCCTGGCCTGCAATTGACATCCTGGAACAGTTTGGTGAACTCTGGTGGTGAATGTGGAATCTGCTCACGTCTGCCCACCCTCTTCTTCTCCATGGGGCCCTCATCTGGAGCAGGCTCCACAGTGAGTTTAGCCGAGCAGCTGGCCTCTCCGGCCCTGTTGACAGCTTTCACAGTGTAGTTGCCGCTGTCCTCATCGAACACCTCTGGTATGGTCAGTGAGTGGACATCAGCAAAAGCAGTAATCTGGTCATCAGACAAAGAAATAAATTTTAGAAAAAGTATCTCTCAGATAAATACAAAATAAAATAATTATTAACAAGGCTTTTCAGAAGATTAAATTATTAGCCTTACAACTCATAAAAGAAAATTATATAAGAACACCACCAGGATGACAAATCAATATATCAGATATTTCAAATTAAAAAATTAAATATAAATTTTGTTACTAAAACTCTCTGACCTATTTTTGTGAGGTCAATTACAAGGATGAACTAACCTGGAAGTCAGGTGAGCTCTCCAAGGCATGGTTGTCCCTGTACCAGGTGACAGAGGGCAGCGGGTGTCCAAGTACACGACACTGTAGGCACACACGCTGGCCTGACTTGACATGTTGGTCTTTCAAAGGTTGGGTGAATCTCGGAGCAGATACATCAGTGATAGAAACATCGCTCAACTCACTCACAGCTGCAGCAGAGAGGCAACACATTTTAATTTGAGTTTGAATTTATGATATAGAACAATAAAATCTGTGTAATAATTTACTACAACATCAAAGCTGTCTGAACGCTTGAAATTTTAATTGATTTAAACTGCAAACCCCAATCAAAAATTTTAAAAACATCCAACACAATTTTATCCAAACAAGAGAAAAGTATTAGATGAATAACAAAGTCATGCAAGTTAAAATAACTGAGATGATAGTTATCTGTTTAGTTTCTTAAAACTTGTTAGTTAAAACCATTTATTTTTTTCCTTTTCAGCCTTTCAAATTGTAGCAAGGATGAAAGACTGAGAATAAGAAATATTTGATTCAATAAGACAAACTTACGCTCTACATGAAGCTTGCACACTGTCTCTGCCACTCCTTGTGGGTTCCTGGCGGCACACTTGAAGTGCCCACTGTCATTGGGAATGGCTTCCCTGATGATCAGCGTACATCTGTCTCCTTCAAACAACAGCTGAATGTCTGGCGACTCTTTCACCGGCTTCTCATTCTTGAACCAAATTACCTGCAAATAATTATGTATAATGTGAAATGGTTGATACCATGCTCACAGGGAAATGCTCATTGGTACAGAAGCATCTAAGTTCTTTGATAAACTGATATTTTCTCTTGGTTGAATTCAAATAACTTTCAAAGAAAAAATAACTTATAGTTCCCCTGAGTAGAGGGATTGCATAACAAAATCTGTCAAGAAAAAATGGGATTCAAAATTTAAGTTTAAGAAACACTGCTTTGGTGAACTACAAAAAACCATTGCTTACTTCTGGTTCAGGGTGTCCAACAAGGACACAGTCCAGCCGTACTCTGGTTCCTTCTGGGACTTCTCTTGTTGGTGGAAGTTTCTGCACAAATTGTGGGACCAGAGCTTCTTGCTCGGCCGAAGCTTGAGATGCCTCATCCCTGTTTAAGACATTAAGTTATTGTCATTGACACTCTTGGATTGCATCGATCAGGAAATATTGTTACTTACAATTACTTAACAAAATCATGTAAAGCTAAGAAGCTATTTATTATACTTGAACAAATCCAGAACTAGATATAAAAACTGTTGAAATAACATAACAAAGTTGCTCCTGTTATAATCTTTTGTGCTAATCTTTATTATTATATATGCAAGTTGGTGGAGGTATAACTTTAAGCCTCAAAAATGGTTTATTATTTTATATACAAGTTGGGGGAAGCATAACTTTAAGCCTCAAAAGTCGTATTTAACAGTTTTATTTCAATATTTCTATTGCTGAAGAGTGAAAGTAAAAAATAAACATACCCTGGGCTGGAATAGAAAGGTTCAATGACAACTTGGCAGACAGAGGTTGCCTCCCCTGCCACATTGCGCACAATCACAGTGTAGGACCCAGAGTCCTCAATGTAGGCTTCACGGATGTCCAAAGAGGAATAGTTGGTGGTGACAGTAATCTAAAAGAACAGGCCAACAACAAAGTAAACTTGAACTCTAGATTTCTTATTTAATTCATTTAAATTCAGTTCTCCAACCAATATTCACACATTAAAGTTTTATCATTCATGAAAACAACTCACCACGTCCAGTCATACAACATGACAACAACACAGGACAATCAGGTCACAGAGTTCAATCAAAAAAAAAAAAAAAAAAAAAAAAAAAAAAAAAAAAAAAAAAAAAAAAAGAGTTCAATCAATACACTAACAGTCACTCTCTCATCCTGTCACACATATACAAGCTATTTGAACACATATAAAAGCTATTTGAAGTTTCTTCAGATTGTTGATTTTGGATTTAGTTCAACAACATGTAAATGAAATGCATTCTGTCAATTTGTGTTTGGTGAGAAATTATGAAGTGACTTGCAATATACCTTGTACATGTTGTTTGGAACAATGCGGTTGCTGCCTCTGAACCAGATGACCTCTGGAGGTGGGGCACCTATGAATCTGACTTCAAGATGTAGACTCTTTCCCTCAGGTGAGGTGACATCTTGCAGGGGTTGCTGGATTGAAGGTATTTGTGTTGCTGCAAATCAAAAGGAGAATTTTCTCTTGAAATATCTTTGTTCAACCCTAGAAGATATTATATAGTGTTTTTTTCTTGATTTTACAAGTGTCATACACTTCTGTAAAGTAATGAATTGAAGGGGCATAGATTACATTTATTTGGGGATGCTTTATACAATATTTAAAAATAACTTGCATTCTTTGTATGAAATATTAGCTTTATAATTCTTTATTTCAGTCCTGTTGTTTTGTTTCTTTATAAAGGAGATGCATTAATACCTATATAAATAAAAGACCAAGTCATGCTTGCGTTGTATACTAACTGTGTAGGCCTATACTCCATGGTGAGTAAATTTAACATATTTATTTCCTATAGGAAATAACATTGTAACTATTATTGTTAAGATTGAATAACTAGAGAAAAATCACAGAGACCATGGAATAAAACATCTACTCAAAACTAGAGAAAAATCACAGAGACCATGGAATAAAACATCTACTCAAAACTAGAGAAGGCATTTTAACACACACCCGAAAATAGCAAGCTGTAGCCATTAGAAATAATTTTGAGAAACAATCACCGATAACGATAATTCTGAAGAAAAAAAATGGTTGTTACATAACAAGAGAAAGTTTCAAACAGAAAACTTAAAGAAATTAAATAACATTAACATAACATCAAAGCACAGAATTTAAATCAAGCAACCTATTGCCAAAATAAACTTTAGTGCAATTAAGAGAAAAGAAAATTGCAATCAAGTAAAAAAATAATCAAAGCTCAAATAAAATAAATTGTCCAATTGTCCAGGCAGAACCCAAAACCACGCAGAGAACAATAATTAATGTTGAGAACTTTTAAACTTATCATTTATCATAAAATAAAATGATAACCTTAAAATGTCCCTCAGAGCATTTGAAAGATAAAATCAGGATAGCCAGTGGAGAGCAAGGCATCAGAGATACTCAAGTTTCTACAGTGAACAGGCAAATCTATCATGCTGTGAATAAGAACTGGTCATGCCATGTAATCAAGCCTTACGTATGACGGTGAGTCTGGCAGAAGACGAGGCTTCACCGCCAGGGTTCAGTGCACGGCATGTGTAGCGTGCACTGTGATGGCGCTGGACTTGGCGGATCTTCAGGGTGCAAGTACCATTGATTTTGGTAATGATAAATTCAGGGGAGTTGTCAATATTGACATCATCCATGTACCAGGAAATGGATGGAGTTGGGATTCCTACTACGTGGCACTCAAAAGACTGTGGGGAACCTTCTGGGAGGTCCACAGATTTCAGGTTCCTGGTAAACTCTGGTGGCATTATCTGTTGGTGGGTTTCTGTGGTGGAAGTGAGTTAGGTTTAATGGGCTTCTACAAGACATTCCTGGACTGTTTTCTACATATGGAATTCAATTACGATAACAGGGATGAAGTTTTCTCTAATGTAAGAATTTGGAATCCAGTGTCCATTTAAGACTCCTAGTGGATGTTTGAAGCTCAACATAATAAATATGAAGAATACAAGTATAGAGATATTAACTAAATTGACCAAGTCACCTAAATTCACCATCATTGGCATAAGTTCACCTTCATGAGACAAGGTTGTAGCCTCTTTTTTATATTTTAAATTCATCCCAATTTTTAATTAACAAATTTTATTTGAAAAGATGAGAAATGAGAAAACGACCCAATATGCACTAGATTAAGAGCTAAATGGTGTCTGATTAGAATAGAATGATAATATACAAAAGACTAAATAGAATTTTATCTTTTTGATTCGACCAGTAGAATATACTTAAACAGGCCAGACATATTCTTAGAATACACAGAGTCTATAAGATGCAGGTCTCATACCAAAAGATTTCAGTGAATGGAAAGTTGGATTTAAGTGAAGGTGGTATATTTTATAGAAATCCAAAAAGATACATGGCTTTGGTTGGGAGGAACGATGAGGTTGCAGGATGAGGTAATATTTTTAAAATAGGAAAACAATATATTGGTAGGTTGTGGATTATGTACATTCATGTTCAAAGGTAAGATTTATTTTGGGCACAAAATATCTCCCTGGCATGGTAAGTCTTCAGGAGTGTTGGATAAAAAGACTAGTCTGATGGTTGAAATGAAGAAAAATACCTACCCTTGACAGTAAGATAAGCTGATGACTCTGCCATGCCAGCTTCATTTGTGAACCGACAAGTGTAGCGAGCCGTGTCTTCTGAAAATGTTTCTTCTATTGTCAGTGTTGCTGTTCCATTCATAAATCTTGTCTCATAGTCTGGGCTGGTCAGTGGCAGGTTGTCCTTATACCAGCGCACTTCAGGCACTTGATCACTGTCCACTCTGCACTCAAAGGTGAATCTGTAAAAACAAAAATGAAAATCCCTCAATATTTCCTTTACTTAATGTTACAGAATTTAACAGTCATTTCATCTCAACTAAAATACATTTTTGGCTTTTAGAGACAGTAAACAGCTTTCATCCACCATGACAATGTTAGGGAACATTTAAATAGTTGAACACCAGATGTTTGGTAAGAGTGAAGCCACTTGATCAAGTTCATGACATGAGATGCATTTCACAAAATTCAGATATCAATGGCTGGTTAATATTTTTGATGGTTTTTTTATGTGCTGAGCTAATTGATTTTCTTCTCTACTCACTTGTCACCTTCCATAACCTCAGCATTTTTGAGGTGCTGGGTGATTTTAGGTGGTCTAACTTTGGGCTGAGGGGCAGAAACTCTTGTAGTTACATCCCTTGGCATGAACTCTTCAACAGATACAGGCTGGAAATAGATAAGGATGTTGTGACATTTTAGATTCAAAAACTGCTGGTGATATTTATAAATTTTTATTATGGCCATATTTCAACATAACCAGACATTAAGCATTCTATTGAGAAAATATCTTTTTCTTTCTATGTCTGTAAATAAAAATGTAATTAATGGTGAGGTAAAATAACTTATATGCATGAACAACTTAAAATCTATAGTATATATGATTGAATAGAATCCTTTCACGCAACTCACAGATTTTCCTTCCAAGTTGTCCTTAAGATTTGAAAGTTCATTATCTGCTTGTTCAAAGGACTGCATCATGTCTTGGTACTGAATGACCAATGGCCTCACTTTGTTTGTACCTTGGTCACCTGTAGCAGAAAATATAATACCAAAATTGAACATAAAAGTAAGGCAAGAAGCATTAGCGATCCCATATAGTTACTATATTAAAAAACTTTGCAACACTAGATTTTAACATTTTAATTTAAATATGGTTGTTTGATTTTTTTATTAGCAAATGATTAGCAAAAGAGATGAGCATAAACTTTATTTACCCAAATGTAACATTATTTAACATATCTTTAATCAGGAAATGAAGAAAGTTTCCTTTTTTGAGTGTAAAATGTACACTATTTAATATTGAGAAGGAAAAAAGACTGAAATTAAGTTCCCTTTAAGAACTGACCATATAGCTGAACAGCAAGGTCTGAGACCTTCTGCAACCTTTCCTCCTGTTTAGTCTTGCCCTTCTCAACAAACTTCTCCAAGTTTTTGATCAGGTTTTCTGCCTGCTGTGGTGTCTTACATTGTGGTGCTTGGTGTCCAGTATCAATGAGGAGTTGACTTCCTTCCCGCATCCAGAGCTCACACTGTGGACAAAAAGTGGTGGTAGATATAGACAAGTGATAAGTTCTTGTTCAGTGATATTTGTCACAATGTATCTATTGGATTCATGTTTGTTATTAAATGGTATAATAGTGTAAAGAGGAGTGGTATGGGGAGGGGGGGGGGGGTTGACACCTGCAAGAACGAGTTTGCCTATTCCTCTAGATGAGTATACATCCTTCATGTCATTTGAGTTATTATACAACTATGATCTTTTACTGAGATAAGATAATGATGTGATATTCAACAATGGGCCAAGTTAGCAATAAGGTAAACTGTATGATCAGATCATATAAAAATCTAACTAAGATAGAACCTGACACAATCAGTTAAATACTCTAACACAAAATGATCATAAATTTGTCTAAATAGCAAACTGTAAAATGAAATTTAAAAGAACTTAGTCTCATTTATTCAGTTTAGTGAAATTTGGTGCTAATACCAGTCTTCATTTCACCATAATTATTTCCTTACAAGTACACACAATAAAATATAATAAATGTATTGTACACATATTTAGCCTGCACACTTATTTGCAATACTTCTAACAAAAAGGTCGCTCAACAGAATCTTAACTTCATCTCTTAATACATTCAATTTTTCACTGAACCATACATCAATTATTTCTTTATGATTTCCTAAAGAAGTTTATTAACGCAATAAGACTTTTCCTCACTGACCTCTTCGATGAGAGTGAAGTACAAGATGCTGGTGTCCAACTGATTCCTGTAGTCCTTGACACCTGCGTGGAAGGAGCTCCACTTGTTTCTAAGGACATCAGCCTCTCGTCTGATGTTGTCAGAATCGTAGTGCTCATCTTGCACCATCAGCTCAGCTGTGCTGATGAATTTATGGATCTTGTCTTCGATGACCTGGTAGACAGTTAGAAATAATGTATGTTTAGATGCAGTTGTTTTTAAAAGCAAACGAACTTAAAAGTTAAAAAAGAGAGGGCATGTGCCGAAACTACTTATGTATAATGTAAAATTATTATTAAAGCTTAACATATAGTGTTATATTGACACAGATTGTTCGTGTCTAATTAATCTATTTTAAAGCTTTATCGCAGTCCAACACTTTTATAATTAGTTAATTAAAAGTTAAGCCATGCTTTCTAAAAAAAAAATTAAAAAATGGTTGTTTTCATTTAATAATCTTAAATGTGTTTGCTTTATACCAAACTATGAACATCCTGTTAGGGATGTTGGTGAAGCTAGTATTAGTTGAATAAATGAGGAAAAAGTTAAGGTAGAGCCTCACCTCAACAGTTTTCTCAAACTCCTTGAAGGTTTGTGAGGTCACTTGAGAATTGGGTAAAGAGGTGCCATAGTTACCTCTCCTTGATTGTAGGTGTTGGTGTAACTGATCAATTTCAGAGTGGATCTGTGTGAGGGGGGGGGAACAAATATCTAATTGTTAGTTTAGTTCTTTGAAAATAATCTGTATATATGAACAAAGAAAAAATGAACTTATGAAAAGGTCTTATGAAAAGGTAGGAATAATTTAGTTTACAGAGCTTTTAAATGTTTTTTAGGTCTGAACATGTGCCCACATCACAAATGATAGCATTCAGACATATATTCCAGTGAGAAGCACAGAGAGAACTGATTCTAAAAAAACTTCGGTTTGTACGTAGAAGCATTGCTGACCTGTCTAAGGTCAAAGTTGAACTGACAGATTTGCAGGTTTTGTCTCAGGCGTCGTTCCTGCTCTTCCCATGATTCATCCCATCGACGCCTGGTTTCTGCTGTGACGTCCAAAACATGGCGGACATCATCGGATGCGGCGGCACTAGCATCCTGAATACAAATAAACATCTTCGTTAATGTTGGCACTAATACCCTAATAGCGTTACCCTAATAATCGCCACAAACATAAATGAATATCCCTGCACCGTTTGACTGACCCGCTGGCGTACACAGCAAGCTATTCTTTTCATCTTACCACTTGTTAAATCTAAAATCTCCATAATTTTACTGAATACAAAAAACATCTTTGTCAATGTTGCCACTTGATACCCTTAAACATCCCAGTTTGTTAAATCTAAAAATGTCCCTCACTATAAATGAATATCCCTAAACCATTTGACTGACCTGCTGGCGCACACGCCTAGCTATTCTATCGCCCTCCTCGGCTGTGTAGTTGATTAACTGTGAGACCTCAGTCTTCTTGCGCTTGTGCTGTTCAAGCATGGACTCAGCTTGGTTCAGGTCTGTGGGGAGGTTGGAATGGAGGTATTCCTTCTCTGTTTTGTTTATCATTTCATCAAGCTGAACGAGAACAAGCAAAGCAAAGGTGAATGTAAGTAGTTGGAACAATGCATTTAAAAAAAACTCTTTTAGTTAAGTTAAGGTTGCTATTTCAATCAATAGGACACTATTTCAAAATATCCAAAATTTTGACACAGTTATAAAAATATGAGTATTCTACTCTGATACACCGTAATAGCATATAATGTATGTTCTCTCACCTGTCCAATATGCTTGTAGAACTCAATAGTCATCTTCAGTAGCAGCTGGTACTCATTGATCCTGGCCTGGAACCTCTGGTGGACTTTGATCAGCTCATTGATGATCTGATCTTTCTGTCCCTTGGTGTCTCCCTTCAGGCCAAGCAGTTCAGCTGTTTTGATGTGATCTTCAATCTTGGCTTGTGCTTCCTGCAAATAGTGTACCCCATTTAACAAATAGCAACTCAGGTCAAATTAAATTCAATTTATCGTGATAAATAAAAGCTATTTCTATTTTGTATGCTTCTTTGTCAACTGAACTGAATTATTTAGTGGTGTTTTTTTAATGGCAAAACATATTTCATTAATGTCACTTTAAAAGTAAGCTTGGTAAGTAAACATTGTTTTATAACATTCCATTTCTAAGAAGTGAATATGATTTATTAATCTTGGTCTTCATATTTATTTCGGATATTTAATGTAAATAAATATTGTTCAATCCCTTAAAACAGTGGTTCTCAACCTTCCTAATGCCGCGTCCCTGTAATACAGTTCATGTTGTGGCGACCCCCAGCCACAAAATTATTTTCCTTGCTACTTCATAGCTGTAGAACATTTGTGTTTTCAGATGGTTTTAGGTGACCCCTGGGAAAGGGTTGTGCAACCCCCAAAGTGGAAAAGGAAGCATCTATTACTCTCTAGTTCCAAATAACTAATTTATCAATCTTAAAATCTTTTAAATGAAATTTGACCCGGTGATATAAAACTAACTTGACCTACAGAATAACACTAAAACTATAGACCATTTCTCATGCTGAAGTCAGTCATCTTGCCTCTGCTGGCCATGAGTACTATACAAACTTTACCTTTGCAGTAGGAAAAAACTCATCCATTTTCTGCTGAATCTCCTTGGCTTTCTGCATGGAGTGCCCAAGTGTGCCCGAAATGTAAGGCAAGAAGAAGTCCTTCTCTAGCTTCATTACGTAATCAATTGTCTGAACAGAACAACCAAGTGACGGAGAGGTCAATAAAATTAGCATAAATTAGCCCGGCTGCTAAGCTGAATTTTAAGCAAGACAGATGGTTTAAAATGGCTCACGTATCAAAAGAAAACATAGGTATTCAATAAAAGTTTTTAGATTTCGAGTTTAGTTTTTTTTAATTAAAAAAAAGTTCATTCTTGTTAAAATTGTCAAACAAGTGAGTGGACATACATATTGTTAGTGATAAGCCATGAATTGTTTGATATGTAACCTTTCTCATTACAATTTCTTGGCAATTATGAATTATTTAAACGGAAAGGTTGAGTCCTATGCTTTTGAATTTCCTTGTTTCCAATAATTCATATATCCAAAACAAAATATTACTCTTTGGACAGTATGAAGCCATTTTCCACATCCATCTCCTCAAAACTTAGCCCGGCAGCTCAGCTTATTAATAATGATCTAAAAATGCTACCTGATAGATGGGCACAAAGTGATCCAAGCGAGCTTGCAGCTGATTGGTCTGTTGTAACGAATCACCAAGCTCGCCTGATATAAGTGGGAAAAAGTCGTTCTCAATTTGCAAAACTCTATCGATTGTCTGAAACGACAAAGAGAACAAGTTTATTTCTCCATTCCCGAAGAATTAGGAAGTGTGTGATCATTGAAGAGTTTGATGTGAAGAAAAATCAATTTGATCTATTTAAAAAAAAAACGAGAAAGTACTTTTTCAAAGTAAAATGAACTTTGGGAAACACCTGAAACTTTACTTAAGAAGTTAATATTTATAGTTAATGAAATACAAGTGAACATATTATATAATGTCCATCACCATATAATAATATGATTGCAATGCAGAAGGAAACCTTCTTCACCTGTAACTCTTGAATAAGGGCCTCCACTATTCTAGGTAACTGAATACTTTGTCATGAAATCACAACCAAGAAACCAGAATGGTCTCTCTTTGTAGACTAATTTAGCCGATTGATTTTTAGAATTCATGGTGTAGACTCAACATGACTATCATGTTTGGAAAACATTCCTTTTAATTGTACAAGCAAACAGCAGTGTACAATCTGCTCTAAGATAATTCATTTAAATTGGTTTATTTATGCAGATGTAAACACTATGCTGGTATCAAATGTATAGTTTAACATGACTGGACGTCTGAGAAAACCTCCGTCCAGCTTATCTATCCAGTGGACTTAATAACGAGGTGTCCTTCAGTTATTTCCTTGTTTTAAAACATTTGAAAAAGTACTATCAATCTGAATAAATAAATAAAGCGGCAATGTACTGAACGCCAACCATTAAAATTTCACAAAACAACAGCTAAATTCTAATGAGAAAACCACGTAGGAATGAAAAAAAAAGGCAGGCTGAAAAAAAAATTTTTTCACCATACTACATCTAGAAAAAAAAAATTTTCAAAGAGAAAAAGAGTTGCACAAACTGAGAACAACTTGATAATAATGGTGATAGTACTGATAGCAATGTTAGATTCACAATCAAAGTTATGACAGATGTTATAAAGCTCATGAAAGTAAAATATTATAAGTGCAGTTATTGTGGACATAATAAAACATGGTGGGCTTTTTAATGAGGAGAAATGTTCACTTTTCTGATGAATTTTTATGAACAATGGAGTTGCCAACTTTTCACAAAAAATGTGTACAGTCCAATTCATAAGAAGTTGATCAATATCTCCAGTTCAGAAAGTAAATTATTCCCACTTTTCTAAAAGCATTATGGTATTCCCCCTGAAGTGCTGGATCCTGATATTGTTATTATTATTAGTTGTCCTATATAGCGCAGTATTTGTCATTTTGACAAGGAATTTAAAGAATAAATTAGTTTAAATATGGTTTGAAAATTCTGTCTATTATTGGTATAGCCATTATTTAGTGTAAATTTTCAGTTCAGACCTCAAACACCAGGTCTACAATGTGACCATGTACTAAACACTTTAAAATAATAATTGCTACTATTGTATTACCAGTACCGGTCCCTATAAATTCATTTTAATGCTATTGGTCTTAATGCTACCAACAATGAACACTTATAAATTCATTTTAATGCTATTGGTCTTAATGCTACCAACAATGAACACTTATAAATTCATTTTAATACTATTGGTCTTAATGCTACCAACAATGAACACTTATAAATTCATTTTAATACTATTGGTCTTAATGCTACCAACAATGAACACCTATAAATTCATTTTAATCCTAATGGTCTTAATGCTACCAACAATGAACACTTATAAATTCATTTTAATGCTATTGGTCTTAATGCTACCAACAATGAACACTTATAAATTCATTTTAATACTATTGGTCTTAATGCTACCAACAATGAACACTTATAAATTCATTTTAATACTATTGGTCTTAATGCTACCAACAATGAACACTTATAAATTCATTTTAATCCTAATGGTCTTAATGCTACCAACAATGAACACTTATAAATTCATTTTAATGCTATTGGTCTTAATGCTACCAACAATGAACACTTATAAATTCATTTTAATCCTAATGGTCTTAATGCTACCAACAATGAACACTTATAAATTCATTTTAATGCTATTGGTCTTAATGCTACCAACAATGAACACTTATAAATTCATTTTAATCCTAATGGTCTTAATGCTACCAACAATGAACACTTATAAATTCATTTTAATGCTATTGGTCTTAATGCTACCAACAATGAACACTTATAAATTCATTTTAATGCTATTGGTCTTAATGCTACCAACAATGAACACTTATAAATTCATTTTAATGCTATTGGTCTTAATGCTACCAACAATGAACACTTATAAATTCATTTTAATGCTATTGGTCTTAATGCTACCAACAATGAACACTTATAAATTCATTTTAATACTATTGGTCTTAATGCTACCAACAATGAACACTTATAAATTCATTTTAATGCTATTGGTCTTAATGCTACCAACAATGAACACTTATAAATTCATTTTAATGCTATTGGTCTTAATGCTACCAACAATGAACACTTATAAATTCATTTTAATGCTATTGGTCTTAATGCTACCAACAATGAACACTTATAAATTAATTTTAATCCTAATGGTCTTAATGCTACCAACAATGAACACTTATAAATTCATTTTAATGCTATTGGTCTTAATGCTACCAACAATGAACACTTATAAATTCATTTTAATCCTAATGGTCTTAATGCTACCAACAATGAACACTTATAAATTCATTTTAATGCTATTGGTCTTAATGCTACCAACAATGAACACTTATAAATTCATTTTAATACTATTGGTCTTAATGCTACCAACAATGAACACTTATAAATTCATTTTAATCCTAATGGTCTTAATGCTACCAACAATGAACACTTATAAATTCATTTTAATGCTATTGGTCTTAATGCTACCAACAATGAACACTTATAAATTCATTTTAATCCTAATGGTCTTAATGCTACCAACAATGAACACTTATAAATTCATTTTAATGCTATTGGTCTTAATGCTACCAACAATGAACACTTATAAATTCATTTTAATCCTAATGGTCTTAATGCTACCAACAATGAACACTTATAAATTCATTTTAATGCTATTGGTCTTAATGCTACCAACAATGAACACTTATAAATTCATTTTAATGCTATTGGTCTTAATGCTACCAACAATGAACACTTATAAATTCATTTTAATGCTATTGGTCTTAATGCTACCAACAATGAACACTTATAAATTCATTTTAATGCTATTGGTCTTAATGCTACCAACAATGAACACTTATAAATTCATTTTAATACTATTGGTCTTAATGCTACCAACAATGAACACTTATAAATTCATTTTAATGCTATTGGTCTTAATGCTACCAACAATGAACACTTATAAATTCATTTTAATGCTATTGGTCTTAATGCTACCAACAATGAACACTTATAAATTCATTTTAATGCTATTGGTCTTAATGCTACCAACAATGAACACTTATAAATTAATTTTAATCCTAATGGTCTTAATGCTACCAACAATGAACACTTATAAATTCATTTTAATGCTATTGGTCTTAATGCTACCAACAATGAACACTTATAAATTCATTTTAATCCTAATGGTCTTAATGCTACCAACAATGAACACTTATAAATTCATTTTAATGCTATTGGTCTTAATGCTACCAACAATGAACACTTATAAATTCATTTTAATCCTAATGGTCTTAATGCTACCAACAATGAACACTTATAAATTCATTTTAATGCTATTGGTCTTAATGCTACCAACAATGAACACTTATAAATTCATTTTAATGCTATTGGTCTTAATGCTACCAACAATGAACACTTATAAATTCATTTTAATGCTATTGGTCTTAATGCTACCAACAATGAACACTTATAAATTCATTTTAATGCTATTGGTCTTAATGCTACCAACAATGAACACTTATAAATTCATTTTAATACTATTGGTCTTAATGCTACCAACAATGAACACTTATAAATTCATTTTAATGCTATTGGTCTTAATGCTACCAACAATGAACACTTATAAATTCATTTTAATGCTATTGGTCTTAATGCTACCAACAATGAACACTTATAAATTCATTTTAATGCTATTGGTCTTAATGCTACCAACAATGAACACTTATAAATTAATTTTAATCCTAATGGTCTTAATGCTACCAACAATGAACACTTATAAATTCATTTTAATGCTATTGGTCTTAATGCTACCAACAATGAACACTTATAAATTAATTTTAATCCTAATGGTCTTAATGCTACCAACAATGAGCTTAATAGCATGCAAGCTGTGCTGTTAGCAGTGATCACACAAAATAATGACAGGAGTATAACATCTCCCACACAAACACTTGCACTCATCTGGTTTTCTCTTGCATACCATGCGATGAACCAAACGTACTACTTTACTGGTGAATACTAATTAATAAATATCTCTGTATGTATAGAGAGATAGGTCACGTTAGTTTAAGCAGTGAAGCAAATTTGTAAGATGTGTTAGGCAGCTTTAATTTTAAATTAGTTATTTTTAATCTTAACATTATTATCAATTTTTATATCATCCACTATTGTTTTTTTTTTAAATTTAATTAAACGTTTGTTTTTACACCAAAAATCAGTCATCTTGATTATTTCAATGTGGTGCTACTAAGATTTTTCAATACTCAAAATCCTTTTTTATTTACACTTAAATATGAAACAAACATTTCACAATATCTATGAAACTTCTTCAGCTTGTTTCAGCAACTTTTACAAGAATCCCTGTTGTCTTTCAATCTTTTAGCAACTTTTACAAGAATCCCTGCTGTCTTTCAATCTAATTTTAATACAGAATTCAGTGCTGCTTTCAATCAAATAATTTCTATCTTAAGTTTATTTTAAATAAATTAAATTTCTACCTAAAATTTTTTTGTTATTTTTTGTAATCTAATGTCAATTGAAAGTTTGGTGTTGTTTCTTTAAATCAAATTTTTAGATTAAATTCTGAATAGTTTTTCAATCAAATTTTTAGGTTAAATTCTGAATAGTTTTTCAATCAAATTTTTAGATTAAATTCTGAATAGTTTTTCAATCAAATTTTTAGGTTAAATTCTGAATAGTTGTTCAATCAAATTTTTAGGTTAAATTCTGAATAGTTTTTCAATAAAATTTTTAGGTTAAATTTGGAATAGTTTTTCAATCAAATTTTTAGGTTAAATTCAAAATAGTTTTTCAATCAAATTTTTAGGTTAAATTTGGAATAGTTTTTCAATCAAATTTTTAGGTTAAATTCGGAATAGTTTTTAAATCAAATTTTTAGGTTAAATTCGGAATAGTTTTTCAATCAAATTTCAAATATCACTGTCAAATGAGGTTTTATTGGCATATTCTCTTCTACATGAAAACCAAAGTAAGTTAGAAAAAAGCACATACCCTTCTAGCCTCCCGGACAAACTGATGCCATTGAGATTTGAACTGTTTGCTGGAGATGACATGTTGCTCCCAGGCCTCCCAGTAGTTGACCACTGAGGAGAAGCGACTGTCTGACAGAATCCTCTCAACTGTCTGGACAGGGCCCCTCATGTCCAAGCTGGAGTCGTCGGTAATCTTTAACAAAGGAAGGGCAGATGGTTTACATTAGTTAATTCTCACAATATATTATTACACACGTGTTCATCAAACATCTTATTTATTTTAATTAATTGATCAATACGGTTGTAATCTACCTTTGGGAAATAAAAAAAATGACAGTCAATATTTTTATCTTGTTTTCAGAGTCCCTTTTAAGTTATAAATAGTATGAAACACTTATAATTAAATGACTATGGAAAGATTTCATTTCTAAAGATCCAGATCTGCAATGAATTAATTTTCTTCAAGACTAACTTATGAAAACATTTTTTGCACAACAGCTTAAATATTTTACCATGGTTGCATTTTGCAAGAATTCATTCCCCTTAAGATTGAGGTCGTCGAAAATGTGTCTTGTGTTCGAAAACATTTCACGCAGGTTTTGTACAGCAGTGTCTGTGATTTCTTGTAAATCTTCCGTCTCTGACCGAACAATGTGCTCAAGGGCATCAAGGTTGCTGGACAGCTGTTGGTATTGAGGTATATTTAAATAATTTCTTCAAGTATTTCCGAGGTTATATCAGTAGGGTATTCACTGATTTATTACAGGTCAATCAAAAACAAAACAAAAAATATTTTTTTTATAAATCAGGAAAATAATTTTTCTTAATAACATTAAAAACTATACAAATTTTAAGAAACAAAAAAACCATAACAATTCCAAATGATAAACTATTTCATTGATGAATATTAAGAGCTATCAATTTATTAATCCACTTTTTAAAAAAAGCAATAATATTTCAACTTGCAAACATTCAACACCATTACATGTTGGTCAGCCACCATCATTAAGCCAAATGTATTCTCACCTGCTGTGCGAGTCGATGAAATGAGACGTACATCAGGGCCAACTGAATACGGGTCTCAACAACACGTTGCAGTCTCTGGAACTGGTGTTCTATGTCACGTGCCTTATCTGCAGCTTGCTGTCCGGCTTGGTCCCCTGACTGAACCAGTCTGGATGCTGCAGCAGACAAGGCTGATAACTCTGCATTCTTGTCCTAGTCAGAAGGATAGTAGAAATTTATTTATTATAAACTTCAGGGTTTATTCTCAGGTTAAGCCATAATCCAAATATCATAAATATTTGAGAAAAATCTCTTGCCTACAAATAGTTAGACCATTCAATCATAAATTAATAAGAATCATTTTATCCAATAACTTTTTAACATATTTATTATGTAATTAATAGTTTTCCTATATTTCTTTTTCTTTGTACAAAACAACAGCAAACAACATACACCTACCCTGATATCTTCATCTAGTTGTTCATGAACTTCTAAAAAGTCTTTAGCGCTGGCAAGGCTCGTTCCCATGGAGTTGTGGCGGGACACAATGTTCTGTCCTATCTGTAAAAGCCAGGTCTGAAGCTGGAAAGAAAATTATGTGAACGATAATACAGAGATTGTGGACACCAAATTTTGTTGATAACAGTTTATACTGAACAGATTAAGATTGCTATATGTGACCTAGTATCCTATGAAATAGTCACAGAGGTAAAACGTACGCTGTTGTATTTCTCCTGATATGTTAGGTACTCCTGGCTTCTCTGCCATGCCTCCGCACGTCTTGCCTTGCACAGAGATTCCAATAGTGTGCACTTGGTCAAGAGTTCATCCATCTTGGAGATAGTAAAAGATTAGTTTTTTTATTATGAAAACAAACTACAACTGAGACTTGTTTAGCGTGTATTCAAAGTTTAGCTGAGATTACAGTAAATTCAAAAACACATTTCTCTATATTTTTGTAACTGATTTTTGGACTCGTTTACTTCATATATATTTTCAAAAAATGTAATTCCTATCAAAATAATTTTATGGTCTTACCTTTCGTCTCACGCCATCCGCCCCTTGGTCGGTGCTACTGACCCTCTCAAGCAGCAGCCGACCTTCGTGGGTCGCTTCGGTCGAGTAATCAACGATGGCCTGAGACAAGCGTGAATGTTGCTCTGCCAACTCTGCGCTGTTTCTTGGGAGATCCATGTTGTTAAGTTGGAACTCCACTTCCCCTAGTTTATTTAGAGCCTGGAAAGAGGAAATATTGGAATATTGAGAACTTAAAAAGGTTTATCAATCAATTACCTATCAAATAATCAGTTTATAAAAAAGGGTTTACAACATAACCAGATGTCTGACTTCATCAACCTGGTATCTATCTATGTTTGTGCACAATGAATATATGTGTCGTTTTGTGCAACAACTCCAGACAACTGCAGTCTTTGTTTAAAAATTTCAATTGGATGAGATATTAATAAGCACAGACACTGAAGGCGTTTGAGTGAGGAGTCATCATCCTATTGGTCTTAACTAAAAAAATTAACACAGCAGTCGTGAAAGAGTATAAGGCTGAGTCTTGGCTTCCTACTGAGGTAGTAGCAGGTCTTAACTAACAAAATGAACACAGTAGTCTTTAAAGATTATCAGGCTAAGTCTTGGCTTCCTACTGAGGTAGTAGCAGGTCTTAACTAACAAAATGAACACAGCAGTCATGAAAGGTCATCAGGCTGAGTATACGCTTCCTACTTAGGTAGTGGCAAGAATTAAATCAAGCTTGAAGCATACCCACATCCTTTGTATACTTCATAGCTCCACTCGAAATTATCACACTATTAATAAGATGCTAATTTGTAATTTTTGTTTGTTTTGTTTAAATCTTACAGAGGAAACCATTGTAATGGTATTATCTATTATCAGTTGAAAGTAATTCATATGATTATTTCTCTTATACACAAACACTCACCGTTTCAGCGAGTCTGAAGAAAGCTACCGCCATTGTGATGTTCTTACGTCTGTTGTCAAGGCGGTTTGAAAAGCTTTCTGCCTCGCGATCTACTGCAATGAGGCGCTGACGGATTCCTTCTGCATCAACACTTGCACGACGCAGAAGTCCATCAGCTGTCCTGAGAAGTCCAAGCATGCTCTCTTGTACTTCCTGTTTAAGAGAAGATAAATTATGTATTATATTTTTAACACTTTTGAATTTCAGTAAGGATTTTTAAAAAGACATCTAATTAATATTTAAATCTTTGAAGTAGTTCATTAACAATTGTGCACATTTTTTTATTCATGAAAAACTGATTAAAAAAACAAAAATTTTTTGGATTCCAGACCTGTTTACCCTCAAACTCTTAAAATCGTACAATATCATCACAAAATCGTCCACTACATTATCTTAATAGTAAAAAATAAACATACAGTTTATATAATGTATACACCTCAAAATCGTACATTGTACGCCAAATTCGTAATAGTAAACAGGTCTGGGATTCCTAAATAATCAAGTTGATCATTTAATCAATATAGATAACAAAGAAAGGAAGGCTTCATTTTGAGGCATTAATTGAAGGAATATGATACAGCTGATCTAGTGCAGACAGATTAAGAAAATAACCATAGTACAGAAGCTGTACATAGAATAAAATTAAAATTTCTGATTTTTTTTACTAAAGTTAAATTGTAAACCATTTCCGTGTACTGCTATTAATATGCCATTAGTGTCATTTTGCTTAAATGACAAAGTTCCAGAAAAGTCCTTACTCTGGCATGTGCCTCAAACTGGTTGTGGTCTTGCTGTATCTGTTGGGTCTCAAGGTATGAGTTGCCCAGTTCGGTGTTCTGTAAATAATTGTTGCCTACTCCACGGTACCACTCCAAAATCTGGAAATAAATCAAATGTGTTCACTAAGATAACTGCAGAGTTATGTGCCAAGTAGAGGCATTTGCAATGGTTTAGGCATACTTTATGTAAAAAATATATGTATGTTTTTAAATCATTTTAAAAATGACTTAAATATATATTACTAGATATAGACCGTCAAACATTGGCGACAGCAAAGCGAGAACTTCCCATCTACTAAAGTTACTTGACGTGAACTCAAGTAACACACATTTAAGAATACCAATTTTTGCTACACCCCTTCCCTCGTGATACGTCACTGCAAATTTTGTATTTCACGCCCATGAACTATATTAAATATCCTGATGTCCCAACCCCTTTTAAACCGAATATTATATACACCATCTTTAAATTGATTCGATTTCATTTTCCGAATAGAAAACATTACGCGCCAAACTCAATAGCGTTATATAAAAAAAAAATCATTTAGCGTAGCTATCGGGAATTATATATTGCATGCTATTGAACTCATTATTAAACCATAATTTCTTTCAAACATTTAGAATTATTTGTAATATACTCTCAATATCAAATTCGCTGATTAGGAAGCAGTCCATTAGGAAGCAGTCCATTAGGAAGCAGTCCACGGGTTACACCAGAAGCGTAATATGTATGAGAGATTCTTTAAATACTTATATAAAGCTAAGTAGAAGGGCTCCAAATTATGCCCAACAATACAATTAAATTGGAATATTTTTTTTGACATTTATTAAATCATAAGAGCAAAATTTATAGAGGATAGCTCTATATCTGTGCAAAGTTATGTCATATTAAAGTTAAATTGGAAACAATTACTCTTGTAGCAGTGAAGGAATTCACAAGGCCAGAACTGACCTTGTTAACCTCCTGGTCCAGTTGACAGAGCTGTAAGCAGTGCTCTAGTCGTATCTTGCGCTGATTCCACAGCTCCTCCAGGTGGCGCCGCCTGTCGTGCAGCAGCTCCAGAAGATGTTCGATACCGTAGCAAGCGGCAGTGGTGGCATGGAGGTTGGCAAAGTCCGCATGCATACCCATCTCTTTAATCTGGTCTAGCAGGGACTGGCCCATGTCCAGGGTGGCCTTAGATGTCTCCAGAATACCTGGACAATTTGTTTGAGGGTTATTATTCTAAGCATTAATTTTCATATCACCATAGCACAAAAATATTTGTGTTAATTTTTTTTTTTTTTTTTTTTTGCACCATGATAATTTTTTTTTTAATAAGAAGATAATTATGGTAATATATGCGGATGTGTTTAAAGTATTTTATGTGTTTTGCAATTCAGACAATTTAGTTTTAAAGTGGTTTATCTTGTCAAAATGGTTTACATTTTTCTTTCATGTTTTAGATCTGGGCTTTTGAAATGCAGCCAGAGTATTAGGAACGTCTAGCATGTGTACATTAAAATAAAAAGCTGTTGTATAAAAATCTTTGAGAACCCTCTTCCATCACATGTTCAAAGGTGTTTGATATCCCATGGTCACAGATATGTGTCATTTTATTGTGGGTGCCAATCAACAAAGGTCATCTTTCATGAGACAAACAGGATGTTTGAATAATGATAATCTAAGTCTTGACCTGCTCCCCATGCTCTGATAATGCAATGAGAACTCACTATTTTTCATGTCAAGATGTTGGTCTAAAAGTCTCTGTGCTGTTTCCACATCTGTGGCAAGGGGAACTTTGGAGAAGTTTTTCTGTGCTTGTTCCATCGAAGAGGCCAGCTGGGAACATTTCAAAAAGTCTCATCATTTTATGTGAGAGAAATTCTAAACTTTAATTCCAAACCTAAAGCACCCTGATCTATCTGTACTCTCCAGAACTAGTTAATAAAAGAGCTTTGTGCAACAACAACAAAGGTGAAGTAAACTGTAAGACTTCAATGGCTTGATGAGCACGTTCTCAAGGGACGACCACTCTACTCACATCTTGTGCACTCTGATGGAAGCCCACACTCTGCTCCAAGAGTGTTCCTCTGTACGCTAGCTTGTCATTGAGGTCCTTCCAGGCTTCGGCCAGTGTGTCCGCCATGGCATTGTGGACGTCCACTTGGGACCGGTTCTGGTCAGCCTGGGCATCAATGGTCCGCAGAAGCTGATGGACTTCATCCTCTTTTGACTGAAAGCAAACATATAATTTCAAATTGCTAAAGAATGAAACTGGTCTGAGACAAGCCCAACATTTTGTTGCATAAACACGACCACACACATTCAAGCAAACAATGTCCCTATTGAGCCAATTCCATCTATTCTCTCATCACTTAAGTCTAAAAATACGTAGTGCCAAAGTATAACATTACATCTGCTGGTTGCAAATTGCAAAGTTTCAATCTCCATTATAATGCATCTACCAGATGCGGATCGTAGCTTCACCCTCCACCTTTTACAACTGTTAATCTATCAAGATCATTTCCATGCCCCATTCCAAGACACAGACGTGAGTTGAGAGCCGGAAAAGTCACACTACTCACACGGCAAAGTCACACTACTCACACGGCAAAGTCACACTACTCACACGACAAAGTCACACTACTCACACGGCAAAGTCACACTACTCACACGGATAATGAATGCCACAAAGACCGTAGGTATACGAGAAGAAGTAGACAGCAGTGGCGTAGTGAGGGGGGGGGGGAGCAAGGGGTGGCATCATGCCCCGGGCGCTACTCACAATGGGGCGCCAAATGGTATATTTTACTATAATATTGTATGGTTTTTGAATAGGGGGGCGCTAAAAAGGTATTGGGGGCGCTAAAAAGGTATTGTGCTCCGGGCGCGAGTTAAGCTCGCTACGCCACTGGTAGACAGTCGAACAAGTCGTAAGCTGTCACAGGACATTAACCAAACAACCACAATGATAGGGACGATGGTGTTGCTTGGATAAAAATTATAAACCCAAGTCTCAATGTCATCAAAAACATTATGATATTTAGCTGTTTATATGGGTATAACGAAGGCAAACAGTAGTGTCTGTATCAATTTAGCTGTTTATATGGGTATAACGAAGGCAAACAGTAGTGTCTGTATCAATTTAGCTGTTTAGATGGGTATAACGAAGGCAAACAGTAGTGTCTGTATCAATTTAGCTGTTTAGATGGGTATAACGAAGGCAAACAGTAGTGTCTGTATCAATTTAGCTGTTTAGATGGGTATAACGAAGGCAAACACTAGTGTCTGTATCAATGTCCCATCTACAAGAAGATAACACAAACCCCAAACTCCCATGAGTCCGCCAGCATCACCCGCACCCCAAACCCACCACCACCCCTCCACCCTTTAATGTATCCATCATTTCCGTAGTTTCTGCTGACTCCAAGATTTTGGAATCCAGGTAATCGCGATGAAGGTTGTGCAGCGTTTTATGTAAGGAAAAATGTATTTACGTAACAGGGACACTTAACCTCTGTGTACATCTTACACAACATGGTTCACACTAACATAACAATGGCTCATACTTACATAACAATGGCTCACACTTGCATAACAATGGCTTACACGTACATAACAATGGCTTACACTTACATAACAATTGCTCATACTTACATAACAAAGGCTCATACTTACATAACAATGGCTCACAGTTACATAGCAATGGCTCACACTTACATAACAATGGCTCACGCTTACATAACAATGGCTCACACTTACATAACACTGGCTCACAGTTACATAACAATGGCTCACACTTACATAACAATGGCTCACGCTTACATAACAATGGCTCACACTTACATAACAATGGCTCACACTTACATAAACGTAGGATTAAAGTGAATGATCTCTATATATAGTTATAATATACGAGCATCAACAATCAGAAAATAATGATCTTATTTCCGACCACGGCGTCCACATACGATTGCTACCAAGAGTTTTTACTCTAATTATACAAATAAACCCTGAACAAAAACTAAACACACCCCCCCCCCCCTCCCAGCGCGCAACGTGTCTTCAACTGTATTGTCAAAGTTGGACATATTTTCCGAATCCGGCAGAACAGTTACGATGCTCCATTCAGATCACGTTGCCCCCACCTCTTCCTTGACCTTCGCATTAATTCATTGAATTTAAAGTTGTGATGCAGTTTGATTGCTTTTCTTTAAAGTGGACATAATATTAGAACTTGGAAATTTAATAGATTAATTATCTCTCTTTAAAGTAAAAAGTCAATTTTTTAAATTTTGCCCGAACGCACACCCGGCGTAGTGACAAAGCGCTGTTTCTTAGCCTCTTCTGATACAGCACTTCGTCAATTCAATATAAAGGGGAACACGATGGGCCGAGCAGTAACACTCAACTCACACAACACCAAGTCATTGAAAGTCCAAAACAACAATCAAACATGACGTGGTCACGCCATGCTGCACGAGGTCTCTCAAACCCCTCAGCTATAAACTAGACAGGGAAAAAAAAACACGGGTGGATAGATGCACGTGCCAAAGTGTGCCTCGTCGGGAGGGTTTATGGAGCGGGGGGGGGGGGGCACAACAAGCTAATAGAAGCTATTTTGAGAGCCAGGCGCTAGCGGTATTACCTGCATGCTCATGGCCTAAGTATGAGCTCACGGGAGCGGTAGTAGGGGGGGGGGGAGGGTCGTGTTTGAAAGGGAGATTCCTGGGTAGAATTCTCTGCTTCAGACACGAACTTTGGTAAAGGAGGAATAGTTGGTAGGTAGGTGGTTGTAAAAGTACAGCATGGAAAAGTCATTACTGAATGAGTTTAAAGTACAGGATAGTACTAGTTATAACTGAATGAGTTAAAGTACAGGATAGTACTATATAGTAGTTAATGGTGATATAATAGTCATCGCTAGCATTTTGTAGTTGTCAGTGAGCAAACATGAAGCTTTTATTCTATTCTACGCATCGGTATTTTTCATTGCACCTAGTGGCGTAGGAAGGGGGTGAGGAGGGGGCGGTCCGCCCCTGTCGGCACTTTATTCTTCACATAGAGAGGTGCGGCATATTTTACCAACTGCAGAGTTTTTCTTGTAAAAGGGGGCGGAACACTTCTGGGTCGGCCCCCGGGCGGCACTAACCCTAGCTACGTTACTGATTACTGCTGCAGTATTGTGAGATAATAATTTTCATACAAATAGACTATCGCAGTCGGCTATAGGCTCTATAATTAGAATTGTGTATATTAACGTTACTTTTCGTACGTCATTCAGATCCATCACTTGTCTACGTCAAGGTTTCTCGATGATTTTAAAAGACATATTATTAAACTACTTGAAAAACTGGTTCAAACTGTCCGTATCATTTTACTTTCAAAACTGTTTAATATGTTTTAGATCTGCCAAGGTCTGTCAACAAGTCGAAGACAGAAAAGAAAAACGATAACGGAAGAGATGAAAAGAGGCTTTGAAATTAGTAGTGGCAGGTAGAGCTTCAGAGACTTTCATGTAGAATTGTCGGTTGTTTCCAATGTGTACTCAAAGTTTGGAAAACCAAGCTAACATATTATAACACAGTTTATATATACATCCTCAGACCCACAAGCCCACCAACTTTACACACAGCGATCAACACATTGCCCCTGACGTCACAGTTGCCAACGACAACACATCACACGAAAGCATGTTGCGAGATTTCCTGGCATGAATGAAGATTTGACAGATACCCACATCTCTAGTTCACATCGACTCCCAGTTCACACTGGACATCCTTTAACATACACCTACCCACAATACACACTAGACCCTTCAAACCAACTACTAACATTACACACTAGACCCCACTAACACACACCTACTCACAATACACACTAGACCCTTCAACCCAACTACTTACATTACACACTAGACCCCACTAACACACACCTACTCATAATACACACTAGACCCTTCAAACCAACTACTTACATTACACACTAGACCCCACTAACACACACCTACTCATAATACACACTAGACCCCTCTTACACACACCTACTCACAGTACAAACAGGCCCCATTCTTATCTGATACCCATCAACTCTCCTATTTGATCAAAGGGAAAGATAGTTCTTGTAAGCTTTTTTCCCCACCAATAATTTGTAAGTTGCCTCTAAGACCTAGCAGGTAAGGCACATTTATGACAATTTTTACGGCTTTTCTAGTTTCACGGACACAACTTCAGTTGAGAACCAAAGGTTTTTGTTTACTTCTATATTTTGAGGGCCCACGATCAATGAATTGATCATTCTGACTCCTATGTTTCAGGGGGATTCGCGATGAAACTGTGCATGGTTTCGAAGGGGATACTTCTCTGTTTGCAAGAGCTACTCAGCATGGTACTATGAACTTGGGGTTGGAAGACAGGAGGCAATACACGCAAATGTGCTATGTGTAGTCGCCTCAACTTTTGCTTTTGGAAATTTGTTCCAGTCCCTAATTGTTTGTCAGGAATGAGGAGCTCATGTACTGAGTTCTTGCTCTTATTAGCCGGAACTCCCTGTCGTGGCCTCGTCGCTAAGGGGGAGAGGGACGAATTTCTGTTTAATGCTGATTTTTAAAATCTTTTACATCATGGAGAGCGTGGATAGTAGTCGTCGTTCCTCCAATGGTGACCAGCATGCTGCCAATACTTGAGGTGTTTCTGTAGCGGTTCAAGACAAAGCGTGCTGCCCGTGGCTGGACCGCCTCCAACCTGGGTGAATGGGTCCAAGACTGAAGATGCGTACTCTAAAAGCGGCCGGACAAAGGCTTTATGGGCTTTTTCTTTCAAGCTTGAGTTTACGATCTTCAGATTTCGCCTTAGGAACCCCAGAGTCTTGTTTGCCCGGTTGCACACATTGTTAATGTGCTCGTCCCCACGGACCTCTCTTTGAATGGTAACACCGAAGTACCTTACGGAGGAAACTGGCTCAAGTAAATGTCCATTCAATTCGTAAGGGTGTTGTAGAGGCGATCTGCTTCTGGAGACTGACAGGGTCTGGCACTTGACGGGATGAAATTTCATGTCCCAGCTCATCTCCCACTCGGCTAACCGATGGAGGACTACTTGTAGCTGGTCCTGGTCAGAACTGTTGGCGATCGTCCAATACACCGCCGTGTCGTCTGGGAACAGTCTTGCTTGGGAGGTCAGCTTCTCGGGTAGGTCATTGATATATGCTAGGAATAAACAGGGGCCTAGCACCGAGCCCTGGGGGACCCCTGACTTAACACCGACAAAGGAGGAGGTTGTGCCGTCTACCACTACTGCCTGGCATCGGTCGCTGAGGACGCTATAGTATAGAGATCCGTGTTTTGGTAGTGCCTTGGATCCCATATCACTGCAGTTTGTGTAATAGCAAACTATGATTGACACGGGTTTATCTGCCCCAGTCTTTCCATTGGGTCCTGATCAAAATTGCATGGAGAAAGCATTTCTGGTCGCAGTTGAGGGTCGTGAAATTTTTTAATAAGGATTAAACTGTCAAAACTGTCACATATAGAACCATTCTGTTGATAAACCAAACGGGGGAAAATTACCCTTCAAATCAAATGCGCCAACTAGACATTGCATGAGAATATGTGGCCGAAATCACAACTTTCTCTTCCTAATCTGTAGCTCTGGCCGAAATCATGGAAAGGTAGGAACAAACGTCGCTGTAGAATCAGTAGACAGATTTTATCAACCACGCTCTAAGATTGCGAGTCCAGCCGAGGTGGACATTGTGAAACATTTTGCCGTCTCCCAGTAACGAGTCAGTGCGGCTCCACGTCATAGTGTAATGGTATACCGTTGTGGAGGTTGTGGCCAGGCAAGGCGATGCCAAGTGAGCAGGTGAAACATTGGCTGAGCACCAGGCAACAAAAATATGGTAAATGCCAACCCTATTAACTTCGTTTTTCCAAGGAATTCATATTCTCCAGTACACCCTCAATTTCAAATCTATTTTGTTTGTGGAGTAGGGTGAGGATGTGGAGTTCAATGTTTAAAACGCAATTGTCTCGTTTTAGCTGAGAGAAGCAGATTCTACTCCTTTACAATATGCCTTTTATCAGAATATCAGATGTCCATCAAAATACAAATTCATAAAATATGTGATGGTTAAGCATGGATTTCATTTAATTCGTCAACTCTGATATACAAACGTCTGTGATTGTTTAAGATAGAAAATATCTTTTATGAAAGTGAATCATCCAAAGATAAATTGAGTTCAACTCAGTATCATTTTTTTTTTGTATCAACAGAAAATTGCAGGCATCGCGGCTTTATTTCGACTGGGAGATGTGTTGCTAACGGAGAGAAGCTTGGGTGTGTCATTGACAGGCCAATTACAAGTTCAATTAATAAGTCATTGGCGTCGTTAGAATATATGGAACTCAATTTAGAAAAAAAAATTAATACAATTCTAATGTAGTTGACATAGCTTAATTCAGTGGTTCTCAACCTTCCTAATGTCGCGACCCTTTAATACAGCTCCTCTTGTTGTGGTGACCCACAACCATAAAATTATTTATGTCGCAACTTCATAAATATGTGTTTTCCGATGGTCTTATGCGACCTCTGTGTAAGGGTTGTTCGACCCCCCCCCCCCCCCAAGGGTTCGCGACCCACAGGTTGAGAACCGCTGGCTTAATTGAATATAACTTTTGATATTTTTATGAAAAAAAAATTAATAAATTGAAATTCTAATCTGCCCTCTACTGTACTATCTGTGTGCCATAGGAAGTTGCTGGGCCTGATTTTTAAAGTGGGTGCGTAGGTTGTAAGCATTCCCAGTTAAACGTTAGCAAAATAAAGACACACACACCCACTATAAGCCATACTTTTTTTAAATTAGAGTCTAATGCAATTTGCTATTTTTTTAACGTAATAAAAACATGTATTACAACCCCTCCAAAGACGCGTCATATTAGTAAGCTCCACGACTCCTTGCTTAAAGGCATCATGACTTTGTCTTGTTGAACTTCTGCCAGTCGTACTTTGGCTCGTGGTAAATGTCAGAGGTGTGTTCTTACGACGCGTCTTCTACCATTCCACTAGGGTTACCAGGAAAACATACTGTGTGCCAGATTGCTGTGTAATACCAAACAACCCTCTTCTCTCCATGCACTTGATTCTATGTGCTCGATACAAAATACTTTGTCTGCTTTACGAGTTTCCTTTCTTTAACAGCGGGTAAAAATGGCACAGTTATACCACGTTTATTTCACAGTATAGGTAAAATTGAAACCGTTATACCACGTTTATTTCACAGTAGGTAAAATTGAAACCGTTATACTACGTCAACCATTTGTTGTCTTGTCACTCCCCTCAATTATTTTTCACAAGACAACTAACCCACTTTTACAAGGACAGTCTCACTGACTCACATGCACACCCACAATCTCAGAAACCCATGATTTCAGACACCCACAATCTCAGACGCACACACTCCCAGACACTCACAATCCCAGACACCCACAATCTCAGACACCCACAATTTCAGACATCCAGACTCACTCTCAGAAACCCACAATTGCAGACACCCAGACTCTCAGAGCACAACATCGTCACGCTCTCACAGACATCAACCGACACGGAAACCCACACATTCTCACACACCATCTTACAGCCACCCACACAGACACTCTTACAGCCACCCACACAGACACTCTTACAGCCACCCACACAGACACTCTTACAGCCACCCACACAGACACTCTTTCAGCCACGCACACAGATGCCCACATAGACTGCAGTCATCACTGACCTTTAACCTAGCAATGAGCTGTTCATGTTCTCGCTGCAGTTGTAGAGCTTCTTCCAGATTGGACCCCACGTCCATGAGGTCCGGCTCCATCTGGTGAACTCTGACCCGGACCCATTCTGAGCTCTGTGAAGAAACCAGGAGAATAATTTTAACATTGATTGTGTAGGCAATCATATGCTAACACGACAATTAGATTCTTCAATATGGGAAGTGAACATGTGCTTCTTTAAGGTGTATGCGAGTGAGTATAAATGGGTTTAAAAACATTTTTTGGGTTAAATTCATTTTTAGCATCAAAATAATGGACAAAAATAATTATTTAGCTTCACTGCATTCGTAAGTGTTTTGAAATGTTTCAACACATGCAAAATATATGTTACCAATAGATCGAGCTATATTTTAACTTCTAATTTTTTTTTACAGGAAACCTTTAATCAGCTTTCCTCGAGCGTCATCTCTTTTCACCAAAAATTCCCATTAAACTACACCCATATGTAAAAAGGTTAAGCCTATTGTTTCTTAAGTTAACACCATGATGAGGAATCAAACAAGTTTATTTTTGTATGCTTCGCGTGCCACAATTGTTTTAACAGTGCACCGAGAGGGCGGGAAATGAAATCACGGGAACCAACAAGTGGACCTCTTTATTTCTGGAAACTTATTAGCTGCTCAAGAGGCTCCAAGATCCAATGAGTCATTTCCTACAACAACAAGAATAGTTTAGATAGTATAGCGTCCGAGGCTGCTGTTAGAAATAACGCAGTTGCTCTACCTACTGCTTACAAAGTTTGGGTGGGGCGAATCCAGGTGCACAATATGAGCAAGGGTTTATCAATTTTTTCTCAATACTCGAGTGTAGCGCTAAGATAATAAATCCTACTGCGTTTCCACGCATTTCCACGCAGTAGCTTGTAACACAATGGAAATATTAAGGAAAGATTAAAGGAATGAGATATTTATGTGTTTCTTTAAAAAAAATAAACGTGAAACAGAAAAAAACCTTTAAATTTATCTGATTTAGTTTGATTAAATATATTTATTTCTCCAGACAAGTGTAGTTCAGGTCTATATGTCTTTATATTTATTCATTATATGCTTACTATACCTCACTTACACAATAAAATTAAAAAAAACACAAAGTGTCATTGTCTAGACAAACATATATAGTTGTGAACTCGTGTTCTCTACAATGGACACTTAACTTTTAACACAATGGTGCTCTCATCAAATTGTTCAGTTTTTTCTAAACCCATCTAGATTTTCGTACTGAAATCTCGGATCAGTTTGTAGACTTCCTATGCGGCGACTATTTGAACCCGTTTACTATCTAATAGACCATTGCTGGACCGATGACATGCCCCTCATGTATTTGGATCATTTCTCAACTTGGTAGTTAGAAGATGTATGATATGAGCCATCAGATGACTTATTTTTGTAGTCTAACATTAGGGCTTAGGGCAGTGGTTCTCAACCTTTCTAATGCCGCGACCCTTTAATACAGTTCCTTATATTGTGGTCACCCCAAACCACAAAATTATTTTCGTTTCCACTTCATAACTGTAGAGTATATGGTTTTCCGATGACCTTATGCGACCCCTGGGAAAGGTTCGTTCGACCCCCAAAGGGGTCGCGACCCACAGGTTAAGAGCCGTTAGCTTAGAGGAATCTGAAACACAATTCTCAAAAAGTCGTGTTCATATTGTCTTTTCAAACACTCTCCAAATTCGTTCCTAACATGAGACATTATCAATCGAAAAATAAATGGCTTCAAATCCAGATAGCTGGGTGACATGATAACTACACAGACACAAGTAGAGCTGAGGGTGTGGAGTCCAGGTACCATCTAAAGCCCAAACGTGTGGACTAACAGGCCAGCTAAAATAGCAAAGGGAACCTCTCTGGCAAATTGTAATGGACCAGAAAAGGGTTACACCTGTGAAAGTGTCGGTACGAAAATGAACACATAAGATGGCAAAGACACGGACCTGGACCTTTGGAAAAGAGGTTGGAAATAAAAGCTTGCATTGTTGTTAGAGAGCCAGTTTACGAACCGTGGACATTGCGGGTTTGACTTCTACTCAGTAAGTCTCGTTGTCTAAACAAGACAATACATTATGGGAGTATAGTTATTGGGAATCTTTCAGCAGAGCTCACCCCCTCCCCCACAATCCCAGGTCTACATAAAAAAAGCCATGCAACAACATTAAAAAGATAGATGAAATAATCTGCAAACCACCAATTATTCACGAAATATATATATAGATATACAGAAATAAATTATTGACTACTGAGGATATCATGAAACAGTCACATCTCCGACTGAGTCCACTAACAACATTCCAAAACATATTTCAGCGTGAGCAACTGGAGAAACGTATTTATTAGTGAGGTGAATTCAAGCACATTTTTTTTTTAAATTTGTGAATTATGATTAACTATTCATCGTATTCGGTCAATGGAAATGTGAAGGGATAACTTGTATTCATTGTCCGTTTTAAGTTATCAAGTGTGAACAATAGTGCAGCGATTATTTGATAAAGAGTGAGTTGTTTTTTTTCCACCCCCCCCCCCCCCCCCAAAAAAAAAAAACAAAAAAAAAAAAAAACCTAGTCAATGGATGACCGCACAGCTTTACTGGATCGTCCAACTTTATCTCATCAGATTTCCAATATTTATTTATCTGCATCACAAAATGACGTGGCAGCACTCCTCATTCCCCCAACCTCTGCCAAAGATAACCCACCATCAGAGACACAACACACATGCCAACAAGATAAGCCAGAAAGGTGTTGCCATAGCTACGGGGTACAAGGTGACTGTAGGCTGTAGGCACGGCCAGGTGTGTGTAAGGAGAGAACGGCCGCCCTGAAAACGGCACACCGGTAAGAGAGACTTGGCTAACGAAAGGTTAGTCAGACAGCATCAAGGGAATTGAACTACAACACGTTCCACCCTTTTTCTAAATTATAGTCGTAAGGCACAGACCTCAATGCACAGAACTAGACCTCAATGCACAGAACTGGAACTCAAGGAACAGAACTGGATCTCAAGCACAGAATTGGACCTCAATGCACAGAACTGGACCTCAGGGAACAGAACTGGACCTCAAGGCACAGAATTGGACCTCAAGGCACAGAAATGGACCTCACGGCATAGAAATAAACCTCACGGCATAGAAATGGACCTCAAGGCATAAAACTGGACCGCAAGGCATTGAACTGGACCTCAATGCATATAACTGGGTCAAGGCATAGAACTGGACATCAATGCAAAGAACTAGATCACGTGGAAAAGTACTGAAACTCAAGACATAGGCATAACACTGAATCTCAGTTCAAAGCTGCTCTGATATCTCAAGGTACACACGTGATTACCAATCTAAATATTATAAAACATCTGCAAACATTTAGCATCCATTTGGTTTGGGGGTGGTCAGATAAGCTTTTTTTTTTTTTAGTTCTTATGGGTATTGCCTTTATGACAGACTTACATTAACACATTTCTGTTATAATTGCAACACAGCAAGAAACACAAAAAGTATATTTCAAATATCGAGATTTCTTTATGCGGTGTTTGCCGATATGCGAGACAAGTTGTTTAAGTTATAAGATAACTGATCAGATAAGATCCTTTTTTTTTTAAACTCCAAATAAATAGAATAGAAATGTTTTTTTTAAAATACATTGTAAATAAATCACTTTACATATTTATTTTCAGCACATAGATAAACATTTTTACAAAGGCAAAGATTTTAAAACTAGAACTAGAACAATTTAAACACAAGACATCTAAAGTATTTCTCAAAAGCAAAAATCAGCTATCATATGCCATGGAACTTCACTCCCTTAGTGACGATATTGACTAAAGAGTGATTATTTCGATTTTGTAACAGACAATGGGGGAGGCTGGGGAAGAAATGAATTTTATAAATATATCTTTCGGTCCTAACTTTAAGGAAAAGAATTCGTCCTGATCAAGCTGATGGTAGGTATCTCTGACTGTAATAAAGAGGGTGGGATGTATCTTCAATTATTTTTTTTAATTAATAAAGGATATAGAAAGTCTAGCACCCAAGTTATATGAGGTGTTCTAAGTGATGCAAAACATTATTAGTCATTGACATAAGTATAGTCATAATCCTTTTTCACTGCCTTTAGAAGTTTAGTTTAAGCCTGTTAGTTGTTAGTCTAAATTCTTAGTCTTACAATTTAATGTACAGTTTGTAGCAAGTCTTAAATTGATAACAATACACATTTATCAAACTAATAGTTAATTATAAATATATTATAATATAATGAGAATAGTTTAGTTATTGACAAAGTATTATTTGTCCTCGTCTGGACTGTCTGGAAGTCTGTCGTCTGCTAACTTTAGCCACGAGAAGCGGTTCTTACTAATTGAATTTGTCGTAAGGTAACTCACATTTTATCTGACATAGTATTTCAAAACGTTCACTCTGCTTCCAAAGTAATATTTATTACTCATATCATAAAAAAATAATATAATATGAACTTAATTTCTACAAATTTTGACTGACAATGAATGATACCTACGGTACTGGTAGAGTCGTATGATGACCACCATATTTATTTTTAATTTAAAAAGTTTAACTTTTTAAGAGGTAAAACCATTCAAACTATAAATTAAAAAATATTACTTGGAAATCTCATTGAAATAAAAGAAATAAAAAATAATAAAAAATAAGTATAATCATGGCAGGAGAAAATTTTTTTCATATTATTTTATTATTTTCCCTTAAACATAATTAACTGTCAAGAAAATGTTATAAACATACTATTTACTATAATATAGCAATAATCGGTTTATTTTTTCCAATGCAGAAGAGACTGTACAGGCGATATGATGGCAGAGGCAGGAGAGTCTGTACGGTTGGGGGGGGGGGGGGGAAGGTAGGAGATATAAGGGCAGGGGTGTGAAGGATATGGGACGGAGGTAAGAGGGATAAGGGCGGAGGTAGGAGATATAAGGGCGGATGTAGGAGAGATAAGGGTAGAGGAAGAATAATGGAAGAGGTAGGTGAGACTGTGTGCGTGGGATATGGGCAGAGGCAGAAGGGATACGGGCAGAAGTTGGAGGGAATGTTGATGGGGGATATGGACAGAGATAGGTGGAACGGAACTTTGTTGGTGAATAAGGGCAAAGGAAGGAGGGACAAGAGATGAAGGAGAGGGCAGAGGAAGGAGGGACAAGAGATGAAGGAGAGGGCAGAGGAAGGAGGGACAAGAGATGAAGGAGAGGGCAGAAGAAGGAGGGACAAGAGATGAAGGAGATGGCAGAGGAAGGAGGGACAAGAGATGAAGGAGATGGCAGAGGAAGGAGGGAAAAGAGATGAAGGAGAGGGCAGAATTAAAAAGAGACTAAAAAAGGATAGAAACTTGTCGAAAATTTCACCTCATTTTCTCAAACCTTACCCCCACCCCCCACAGACGCACGCACACACACACACTTGCATCTACAGGTATCAGTAGACAAGACAGTAGCCTGACCCCTGCCACATCCAGGGTACCCCTGCAATCAGATAATCCGAACATCGCAAAGATTAGAGTAATCCTAACACTGCCGACGGTGAGTCAGGGCTGCACTGCAGCAGAGATATCAGCACGGTAGATGGACAAGACACGGGTTCTCAAACTTTACGCGATATATATCAGCACGGTAGAAGTACAATACACGGGTTTTCAAAAGGTTTTGTAATAGATATCAGCACGGCAGATGAACAAGACATGGTTTCTCAAACGGTTTTGGGATATATATCAGCATGCTAGAAGCACACGACACTGGCTCTCAAACTTCTTGTGATATTTAAACTGCACTGTGACAGAGATGAAGGGTTTCGCAGTTTAAGAATGTAAATTGAATGCTGCTAAGATATAAGTATAATCTTTCAATCATAGACCAACTGAAAATGCACTTCAATCATAGAATGTTGGATGAAAGTAGGAAGGAACTTATCCCATTAACATACAGCCTCTACTTTTGATTTAACAAGTACTGCTTTCTGCCTATTAGAAAAACAGTAGAACGACATCAGTAGCATGTATATCATGTCCAGTTGTTTGGGTCTACTTGGCAGTCATTTTTAATTATCCATAGTAACACACACACCTCATATGGAAGGGGGTGAGGGGGGCTATGATGACGTCATTTACAGGAAGTAGACACTTTGACAATATCGTAAAGTCGATGACGTCACATTTCTAAGTAACTGGAAACAAGAAATGTGACAAGGACGGTTCGAGATGCAGATTGTTTCGGGACGTTGACTAGCCCAATCCTTCTCCGCCGTATTGGCATGTGGTGTCCATCGTGGACTATAGAAGCAGTAAGCCAAGTTTGGACGGAGAAACAGATGCATGAGAAAGTGGGTGAAGGTCAGGGGAGGGTGGCATGAGGGGGGACGGGTGGGGGAGATTCTGGAGATGTAAATTATTTTCTTAAATATGTGAGTAGCACGGCTTTGAAGAGAAGGATATCGCACATGTTTCATATAGGAGTCAAAAATGGGGGAGGGGTGTAAATAGTTAAATTGTTACAGTTGTATTTCAGTCTGCTTTTTATCAATAGATTCCGTTTTGTAAGTTACAGGTCCAGATGTCAGACGCTTGTCTGGTGTGAGTCAGAAAGTGGAAGAGGTACGTTTTTGTAGGACTCACAAAATACAATAGAATGTGTCACGAACTACCCCCCAAAACATGAGCGCAGCGGAACCCAAATTGTGCATCGCAATGTCTTGATGAAATATATCATTAAAAAACTGCTATTTGGCTGTGCACTAGTTAAGTTAGAATTGGACCTCTAACGCCTTGTGAAATCCTGGTCTAAGTTAGAATTGGACCTCTAACGCCTTGTGAAATCCTGGTCTAAGTTAGAATTGGACCTCTAACGCCTTGTGAAATCCTGGTCTAAGTTAGAATTGGACCTCTAACGCCTTGTGAAATCCTGGTCTAAATTAGAATTGGACCTCTAACGCCTTGTGAAATCCTGGTCTAAGTTAGAATTGGACCTACGACACCTTGTGAAAACTTGGGCTAAGATAGAATTGGACCTGTGAAACCTTGTGAAAACCTGGTCTAAGTTAACATACATGGTGAAAATGTTCATCTGAATTCATCAAAGACATTGATAATTGCTTAATAGTGCGCCATCTAAGAAATTAGGGGTTGCAATGTGTTTGTTATTTTATTGACTGTATTTAGTTTAAAGGGGGTAAATTGACGGAATTGTAACTTGTAGTTTATCTCGGTATTCACATCCCTAGTAGGTTTGCACTACTCTAATATGACATATTGGGCTATGGCACTGGGTCCCAAACTGTTTGGAGTCATGCGCCTTGCTTAACCAAGGTTCTCAAGACCTGCGTAGAAGGCATAGTGTATACATTGTGCTTTAAATACGTAAAAACCAATTATTATTTATTACAAGAAAGTATGCATTAAAAATTAGTTGTACGGACGTAATAAGTACAATTAATGTGTTGATTGTAAACGGCTTAGCGGCTCTGGTGCCATGATATACTGGTGAACAGTTCCAGTGAACGGATTCAGGTCAAATGAAACAACTAACGGCGGTGTTCACGTGCAGTCAAATGTGCAGACGATAATCTAAGAGAAGTTGAGACAGCTTGGCGTTGGATACTGGAATATCATGGTGTAAACATGTGGTGGGGGGGGGGGTTGTACATATGTGGTGATAGTGGGTGGGGGTGTGTGCTGATATTGGCTTTTTGTGATGGTGAGTGGGGTTCAGAACATCCTGATGGTGAGGGGTTCAGAACATCCTGATGGTGAGTGGGGTTCAGAACATCCTGATGATGAGTGGGGTTCAGAACATCCTGATGGTGAGTGGGGTTCAGAAATCATGATGGTGAGTGGGGTTCAGAACATCCTGATGGTGAGTGGGGTTCAGAACATCCTGATGGTGAGTGGGGTTCAGAACATCCTGATGATGAGTGGGGTTCAGAACATCCTGATGGTGAGTGGGGTTCAGAACATCCTGATGGTGAGTGGGGTTCAGAACATCCTGATGGTGAGTGGGGTTCAGAACATCCTGATGATGAGTGGGGTTCAGAACATCCTGATGGTGAGTGGGGTTCAGAACATCCTGATGGTGAGTGGGGTTCAGAACATCATGATGGTGAGTGGGGTTCAGAACATCCTGATGATGAGTGGGGTTCAGAACATCCTGATGGTGAGTGGGGTTCAGAACATCCTGATGGTGAGTGGGGTTCAGAACATCCTGATGGTGAGTGGGGTTCAGAACATCCTGATGGTGAGTGGGATTCAGAACATCCTGATGGTGAGTGATATTTGGGTGAAGATAATCTTGATGGAATGAATTGAATTTTCTTTTCAGGCCTCTTGTGATGGAATGAACGATTAATTTTCTTTTTCTTTTGTGTTTATTGTGGACTCAGAATAAAGATAGAGAGGGGTGGACACATACATGTATATTTTGCTTCTGGTGTGTCCTGCTTCATCTTCGAAACCGGTTCCTCTCAACTCCACATGCATTATATTAATGGAACTGAATGAAAAAAGATGTCATGCGTGACGTGTGAACTCAGGTATTTTTGTTCATTAGGGGGAGACGATTATTATATTAATCAATAATTTGTTGAATTGGCTGTAGGACTGTCTGTAAGACAATTGTTTAAAAGCCGGCAGTTAGGGTGTAGGACTGTCTGTAAGACAATTGTTTAAAAGCCGGCAGTTAGGGTGTAGGACTGTCTGTAAGACAATTGTTTAAAAGCCGGCAGTTAGGGTGTAGTACTGTCTGTAAGACAATTGTTTAAAATCCGGCAGTTAGGGTGTAGGACTGTCTGTAAGACAATTGTTTAAAAGCCGGCAGTTAGGGTGTAGTACTGTCTGTAAGACAATTGTTTAAAAGCCGGCAGTTAGGGTGTAGGACTGTCTGTAAGACAATTGTTTAAAAGCCTGCAGTTAGGGTGTAGGACTGTCTGTAAGACAATTGTTTAAAAGCCGGCAGTTAGGGTGTAGTACTGTCTGTTGGCCTATTGGTTTAAGGCCGGCAGTTAAGGCGTAGTACTGTCTGTTGGCCTATTGGTTTAAGGCCGGCAGTTAGGGCGTAGTACTGTCTGTTGGCCTATTGGTTTAAGGCCGGCAGTTAGGGTGTAGTACTGTCTGTAAGACAATTGTTTAAAATCCGGCAGTTAGGGTGTAGTACTGTCTGTAAGACAATTGTTTAAAATCCGGCAGTTAGGGTGTAGTACTGTCTGTAAGACAATTGTTTAAAAGCCGGCAGTTAGGGTGTAGTACTGTCTGTTGGCCTACTGGTTTAAGGCCGGCAGTTAGGGTGTAGTACTGTCTGTTGGCCTATTGGTTTAAGGCCGGCAGTTAGGGTGTAGTACTGTCTGTTGGCCTATTGGTTTAAGGCCGACAGTTAGGGCGTATCACTGTCTGTTGGCCTATTGGTTTAAGGCCGGCATGTATTATAGAAAATGAAAATTTAACTCTTTTTATAACACTTGGACTCACCGGGGATTTTCTCAAAACACACGGATCCGGTGTAAAGAAGGTGCATCCGGTTAAGCCCTAGTTTATAAAGCAAGAGACACGGGCTTTCTTAGAGACGCCTTTCTGTAAGGCTGTAACATCCCATAATTTGACCCGCCTCCACTTCCTATTTTTATGTATTGTATGTTTGTGCCATCCCACTGTCAAAGTTACACGTATTTCTGAATAGTCGGACACGAGATTAGTGCCAGTGGTTTTCATTATAATTAAGTCGATACTCTTTTAATTTTTTCAGATTCACTTTTTAGAGAGGGATATCACATGATTTTGGTGTGACCTATGACCTATTAGAAATTTTAAGAGTTGGACATAAGGACATTGGACAACGGGCAGTTGGGAATATGGAAAGTTGGACATACGAAGAGTAAGCCCTACAGAACGTTAGATTTATAGACCGATGATTCGTCTCCAGTTTCAGAATATAAAGTCCCGAGGCCGAAATGTGCTAGAGATAGAGACGTACAGCACACATAACAACACACAACACCTGAGTTAAAGTTATGGCAAATTGCTGGCGTGTGCTCAGTAGCTTGTAGTGCGTGCATTAGTGAGCATCTCATTAACCCAGAAACGTGACTACAAATCCATGAACATTCCTCGCCATTACGTATTGGCGGAACTACTAAAAATGAGAGGATGGAGCACCAAAACAATAGAGGCGACGCCCCTAAATCCGGAAATTCATAACTGAATGTATCAAACTTTAAGTGTTTTGGATTTTAGGGCAATCTTGGGGCAGACGATAGCAAAGGTACACAACCAAGGTTCGACAACTCTGTATCCACCTCTGATCCATGGATAAATTGTTTCAGACGAATTATTCAAGCCAAACTATGACTAATGTGATGGTCGTGTTTTGTGTAGCTCTTTCCTGAATCTAGTTCCCGTGCATAACTTACGCCACAACGTCCTTTCTTATTGTTCATCTTTCATTGTTATCCATATGTTTACTATCATGTTTCATTGTTATCGTTATGTTTACTATCGAGTTTTATTGTTATCGTTATGTTTACTATCATGTTTCATTGTTATTGTTAGATTTCCTATCGTGTTTCATTGATATTCTTAGGTTTACTATCGTGTTTCATTGATATTCTTAGGTTTACTATCGTGTTTCATTGATATTCTTAGGTTTACTATCGTGTTTCATTGTTATTCTTAGGTTTACTATCGTGTTTCATTGTTATTCTTAGGTTTACTATCGTGTTTCATTGATATTCTTAGGTTTACTATCGTGTTTCATTGTTATTGTTAGATTTACTATCGTGTTTCATTGATATTCTTAGGTTTACTATCGTGTTTCATTGCTATTGTTAGATTTCCTATAGTGTTTCATTGTTAGGTTTAACATCGTGTTTCATTCTTATTGTTATGTTATCAATCTTGTTTTGGACGTAACAAGCTAAAAAAAAATCCCCCTAATCCATGATAAGATGCCCGCTACTCAATGCACTGCTTTCAGTTTGAACTCATGCCATACAACACTAGCCGTGACAATGGTGGACCATAGCTTACCCTGAGTACTGCGAGTACTATCTTAGCTCTCCCTGCCTGGACAGCGACTGTGCTGATTGTTGTTGTGGACGGTGGAATTTCGGATAGATCCATGGATTCTGCCCGTCGTGCCGCCATACTTTTGTGGCTTTCCTTCTCAAGTCGGCAGTGTCAACGGAAAAATCAGCATAGCACAAAATTTAGGGAATTTCGATGTTTTGAAAACGACTTCTGATTGATCGATTCGGGCACTTTCCTTGTTGATTAAAAAAAATATTTTTTTTTAGCACATCAACGTGAAAGAAAGCGAAAGGTTAGTCCGAAGCTCTGAAGTTTTCATAATATCAACTTGAGAACACGTTTTTTTGGTTTTCGTTTGTCGTAATGGAAGTAGCGTAAATACTCTTTATTTTAAAACATTAATTGTTGGGATTCAATAGGCATGCATGCAGCACCTCCTTGTTCGAAACACGGCTCTAAACGAAACCTCGATAGCTTCATGCTTTCCCTATACCCCCTTTCTACCGGCATTACCAAGCCGCAACAACGGTGGCAACGAGCCCACTATGCGACAGGTGAGGGGTGGAGGCATCGCTCGTGGGTATATTTTGCGACAAAACCAGTGGCATGCTTAATCTGTTTAAGAAATATTTGATAAATTCGGTTAAACATTTAATTTTAAAGTTATAAACTTAACCGTGTTTATGACGCCGAGTAATCCCTTCAAATATTTGATTTAATTTAGGTTGAAATCGAAACTAGGAAGAAGTGTAACCTCTGAACACAATGGACTGGCCCACTGATACCATGCACTGCAGACGTTTGATAAAAATAACCGCATCCCCCATATAAGGGAAACAGCTGGGATTAAGCTCACGGCTCAAAAAGTTCTAGGATAAAACGTCACAGAGAGCGCGCAGTAGCAGACGAGCGGGCGCAGACGTAGAGGAAACAGGCGCAGAAGAAGAAGTAGCAGCCGATAAGCGTAGGCCAATAAAACGTTGAAATAACCGATAGGGCGTAGATAAGTAGATGATAGGGGAGGATGGAAAGAATTTTAGTGGAAGAGGGTGGAGGTGTCATCGCTGACCGTGCCGCCCTGAAGACAGAGGGTGAGGGGATACCAATATGAAAGAAAAAGAGCGCATTTCCAGCTCTCAAAGCACACCATTGCCTGGAATGTTCTTAGCGGGATTCATTTAATCGTATTGGAAACATAATTAGAGCGAAATTAATTTCACACGACGTCCACCTCGGTTAAAATAGCCCCATTTTAATGTTGCTCCTACACCTACACATTTAAATTGCATTGTTTTATTTTAAAAAAGATGTCTTATTCCTTTGTTTAAGTCTCTAAACTTGTGTATGTGACGTGTGGATCTATTACAGACACCTAGACACTTTAACGTGTTGTAGTTAATGTCCTTAAATTAAGTATAATACTACATTACAATGTAAAAACTTTTTTTTTAAAATTTGTGTTTTACAGTAAGTGTTTTCTGGCATTCAATGGTCACTAACTAAAAATTTGGGTTCTAGATTATTTTCTTCTGGCATTCAGTGGTCACTAACAATTTGGGTTCTAGATTATTTTCTTATGGCATTCAGTGGTCACTAACAATTTGGGTTCAAGATTATTTTCTTCTGGCATTCGGTGGTCACTAACAATTTGGGTTCTAGATTAAATTCTTCATCCATTGAGTGTACACCAACATTTTGGACTCTAGAATTCAGCTGAAACTGTCTATACAAGTGTACCCAAAGTCTAACAATAACATTCTGTAGACGGTGAGCAGGTGAAGGGGGTGGCTAAGGTGGGATGTAAGAAACGGGCACAATGTCGGAAATAAAAGTTGAAACGAAGCACACGCGCGTGGGAGGGTGAGTAGCTAGGTGACCTAGATTGTATAGGTAAGGACAACAGGTGGGAGCAGCACACATTAAACCTGTGAAAATGGTGGTGTGTGGGGTGGATAATGGGTGAGTAAGCCAGGGCAAGGTACAGTTGTATAACACTAATGGACGGAGGGGGGTGAATTTAGTTTGGGGGGGGGGGCGCTGAATTGTGAACTCTATGTCTGTTGAGAAACAAAATGTCTAAAATGTTTCGCATTGCTTGGAGTGTAGTCAATGTTGTGTAACAATGTAAATGGTTGAAGTTGTCTGCAGTCAGAGTTGTGTAACAATGCAAATGGTTGAAGTTGTCTGTAGTCAATGTTGTGTAACAATGTAAATGGTTGAAGTTGTCTGTAGTCAATGTTGTGTAACAACGTAAATGGTTGAAGTTGTCTGTAGTCAATGTTGTGTAACAATGCATATGGTTGAAGTTGTCTGCAGTCAGAGTTGTGTAACAATGCAAATGGTTGAAGTTGTCTGTAGTCAATGTTGTGTAACAACGTAAATGGTTGAAGTTGTCTGTAGTCAATGTTGTGTAACAATGCATATGGTTGAAGTTGTCTGCAGTCAGAGTTGTGTAACAATGCATATGGTTGAAGTTGTCTGCAGTCAGAGTTGTGTAACAATGCAAATGGTTGAAGTTGTCTGTAGTCAATGTTGTGTAACAATGCATATGGTTGAAGTTGTCTGCAGTCAGAGTTGTGTAACAATGCAAATGGTTGAAGTTGTCTGTAGTCAATGTTGTGTAACAACGTAAATGGTTGAAGTTGTCTGTAGTCAATGTTGTCTAACAATGAAAACGCTTTTTAAGTTTAAGTTGTCTGTAGCCAGTATCGGGCATCAATGTAAAATGGTCAGAGTAGTATGTAGTCAGTAGAACTACAAGTATTGTGAATGACTGGAGTTGGTTGACCGGTTCCAGAAGCCGAGACAACCTAAAAGAACCATTAAATTGAATTGATGTATTTGTTTATAACTCAATTTAGTGCTTCCGTGACATATTTGTCTGTTGATGAATGCATTGCAATGTTTGACTTAAAAATAACATCTATTTGCAGGGGTTCACTTTAATGTTGACTTCGCTGGCTACATTGTCTTCATTGGCTACATTGGTCAGTTATGAACATTATAAACCTAAGACAATTTTTAATTACTTACTTTCTATTATTTGTGTTTGTGAAACTTGATCTTCGTCTTTTGCCTGTTAGTTTTATATTGATTGTCAGACTTTTAGATTGACCATAAGTTATACAGGTGTAGATGTGCTATTGATGGGCTATTGATGTGCTGTTGATGTGCTATTGGTGTGCTATTGTGCTATTGGTGTGCTATTGATGTGCTACTGTTGTGTTATTGATGCACTGACCAATGAGATGTAGTATTCCAAACACAGTATCACGTTTACACATGTGCTTCTGGCTGAGAACCTACTCAAAACTTCACTGGGATTAATAGCTATTCACGGATTGGGGACTTCTCGCCCCCCCCCCACTTTCTCCACATACACACGCACACCCACACACACATATACACGCATACACACACACACACGTGTTCTGGAAGTCATCTTGACCCCGAATGATGATATAACCAAAAGAGAAGTGTGCCCGGTTGCCAACAGCTTCAGCCAATGCTTGTAAACATTTTAAACACGGCCATGATTTAACTCAGGTTAAAAAAAGCGCACCAGAACAACGAAACGGTTACCGGAAAATTGATCGACGGTAATTTGATCGAACGGAAATTTGGTCGAATCTTTTTTTCAGTCGAGACGTTAAAATTTTCGTCAAATTTCTTTTTGAACGCACTATACTATATAGTAAAACAAAATAATGCGTTCAAAAAGAAATTTGACGCAAAATTTTAACGTGTAAATAAAAAAAAACGATTCGACCAAATTTCCGTTCGATCAAATTTCCGTCGATCAATTTTCCGTCGACCAAATTTATTTCGATCAAATTTCCGGATACGCAACGAAACAACATACGTTTGAAATTAAACTATTTATTAGACCCATGCCTGGTGCATTCGACACTGATTTGTTTTACACTAGGATTTTAAAGCACACACGCACGCTAATCACTAATTGAGATTGGATGATATATTTTATTAAGCTATGTACTAATTAGAATTGGATAACATATTTTATTACGCCAAGTAGGATACTCATTAGGATTGGACGAATATTTTATTACGCTAAGTACTAACTGGGATTGGATGATATATTTTATTACGCTAAGTGCTAATTAGGATTTGATTAGATATTTCATTATGCTAAGTACTAACAAACTAGTATGTGGGATCAACTATCCATTTATTCAATAATCAGCATATTATTATTTTAAATTTTGCGTTCCATTTTTCTCTAGTTTTCGTATAAACAGAAGCTCAGTTCAAACGTGGTTAGCAGAAACGAATATGGCTGGTCGAGCTAAGTGTGCTTTACAAAGCACTGGTGCTTTCTTTTCACATCTTTAAGTTGTTCACTTTGAATGACGTAGTACATGTACTCACTAATAAAATTATTTGAACGCGTTCAGTTGAACGCGCAGAGTGGCTGGACTTTGTATGGGGCTGGGGGCGCCAACCTTTTGTGTGTGGGTGTAGATGAGCCATTTGATAAATTTTATCTGCTAAGAAAATATTAAGGGTGACAAAGGAATGCGGGGGGGGGGGGGGGGGGGGGGCTTCATAAAGAAAATATTAAGGGTGCCGCAGGAAGTGGCTAGCTTCATAAAGAAAATATTAAGGGTGCCGCAGGAAGTGGCTAGCTTCATAAAGAAAATATTAAAGGTGCCGCAGGAAGTGGCTAGCTTCATAAAGAAAATAGCCCAGTGTGTTCTCAGCCAGCCATTCAGCAGCGTATCCGGAAATTTGATCGAAAGAAATTTGGTCGACGGAAAATTGATCGACGGAAATTTGATTGAACGGAAATTTGGTCGAATCATTTTTTTAATTTATACGTTAAAATGTTGCGTCAAATTTCTTTCTGAACGCATTATTTTGTTTTACTATATAGTATAGTTCGTTCAAAAAGAAATTTGACGAAAGTTTTTACGCCTGGACTGAAAAAAAGATTCGACCAAATTTCCGTTCGATCAAATTACCGTCGATAAATTTTCCGTCGACGAAATTTCTTTCGATCAAATTTCCGGTAACCATTCAGCAGTGCCGAACAGGTATCATCATCTTTAGACAAGCACAAGTAACGTCGGTGTTGTGCGTGCCAGGGCAGGTAACTCTGTGACACCAAATTAATGGGACGAGTTGTGGGTCGTCGTGACCTGCCGTCTAACAACAGGTAAGAAAGTGACTCTGGTACAATACACAGTCCCAATTCTACAACACCTAGTCCCCAATCCTACAACGCCCAGCCCCCAATCCTACAACACCAGGCCCCAATCCTACAACACCAGGCCCCAATTCTACAACACCTAGTCCCCAATCCTTCAACTTCCTGCCCCCAATCCTACAACACCAGGCCCCAATCCTACAACACCAGGCCCCAATCCTACAACACCAGGCCCCAATCCTACAACACCAGGCCCCAATCCTGCAACTTCCAGACCCCAATCCTACAACACCAGGCCCCAATCCTACAACACATACTAAGGTGCATGACATCCTAAGGTGCATGACATCCTAAAGTGCATGGCATCCTAAGGTCCATGCCCACCTAAGGTACATGACATCCTAGGTACATGACATCCTAAGGTACATGACATCATAAGGTGCATGACATCCTAAGTGCATGACATCCTTAAGTACATGACATCCTAAGGAAAATGACATCCTAAGGTACATGACATCCTAAGGTACATGACATCCTAAGGTACATGACATCCTAAGGTACATGACATCCTAAGGTACATGACATATAGCTATTGAGCTTTGAACAATGTTTTGAGAATTAAGGTTCTCCCCACTCATGTAGTCTACGGCAGCGTCACCAAAAGAATCTCTCAAATAACGTCCATTAATTGGTCCTTTGATTGGTCCTTTGAATGGTCCTTTGATTGGTCCTTTGATTGACTGTAACCTTGTCCGCTGCTTTTCTTTCTTTTTTAAGTTTAGTTCATTGTTGTTGTTTTCCCCTCCCAATATTTCTATATAACTTTGTTAGAATATTTAGTTTAAATACATTGAGCTAACTTGTTTAGAAGTCCAGTATCTCATACTAATAATATGTCTAGTAATTGATGATCAAATAAAAGTATGTCTTACATCTTATAATCCCTTACTTTCCGTAAATTTTGGCCGAAAATCCCACCAACCCCTTTTTAGTATAGAGAGAAAAAAACGCAAGGAGCGGATTCCCCCCCCCCCCCCCCGGCCCCTTCTTTCTACGCCACTGTGTACACCCCATAATCCCGATAAGTGAAGCCAACGTTCATAAAAAAAGTGGGGGGGGGGGGGGACTTTTGTCCCGTCTAGGCCCTGGACTCTAGGTGCTATTTATTTTTTTTTTAAATATTTAAATCAGACAATAGTAATTTAAAATTAAACGACTGCTAAATCCAAAAATCTTCGTATAAATCCCTTTGGTGCATTTTTATTTTTTAAATTTTATATAAATACTCAAATTACCACACCCACTTTTACACCGCGTCTTTTGCACCAACTATCTCAGAAAAAAAAATATTATCATCACAAACTCATCACAATCATCACACATCGATCAAACATCACAGTCACACACAGATCAAACATCGCACTCATCACACATCGATCAAACATCTCAATCATCACACATCGATCGAAGGAAGCACACATCGATCAAACATCTCAATCATCACACATCGATCGAAGGAAGCACACATCACACATCGATCAAACATCTCAATCATCACACATCGATTAAACATCTCAATCATCACACATCGATCAAAGAAGGCACACATCACACATCGTTCAAGAACTGCACATCGATCAAATACCACACATCAATCAAACATCGCACATCGATCAAACATCACGTCATCAAAATCAATCCAATACATCAAGCATGACCTTTAACTTGCGCATACATGAACTGTTTGATAAGAGTTCCTGTAATATTGCCAATAGATGTTTATTGTAAGCCAAAGCACGCAGCCGACGCCGGGATAAGATGGCTGTTTTTTTTTTTTTCATTTATCTTTTGCAACCGGTAACGGAGCTCAACGCGCGCAGTGCTGGTCGGAGTGTAGACGGAGCTAACATCACAAATCTAAGAAGAAGGGAATATTAAGACTGCACTGGAGTGGAGGTTTGCCTAGAACTGGCTGTAAACATGTTGTTGTTCGTCACAGTTTGAGATTTGAGGCAATAGGATTCCACCTAAAAACTGAATCAAGTGTACTGGGTGTATGTGTAGTAGGGGAATGTGTACTGGGGTATGAGTACCGGAGGTATGCTTACCGGAAATGTGTGTACGGGGGATTTATGTACTGGGGATGGGTGAACTGGTGGTATGTGTAATGGGGTATGTCCATTTGTGTAATGGAGTATGTCCATTTGTGTAAAGGGGTGTATGTCAATTTTTGTATTGGGTATGTCAATTTGTATAATGGGGTATGTCAAGTTGTGTAATGGGATTTTGTCGTCAGCAATGTGTTTTTATCTCTTACAATATTTTCCAAAAGAAGGTTATGGTATTTTCCCCCAAAATGTCTAACAGTAGTTTCAAACTTAGTTCCAAGAATCATCTTAAAAATACTGAGCTGTCAGAGCTTGAAATTTGATCTGTATGTAACAGAGAACATACGTTGTTTACATACAGCAGAGTAGATAGATAGTGGGTAGTAAAAAAAACATTAAAAAGAAAAAAAAAATATTTGCAAAGTGCCAGCAAAATTCCAAACTGCATCTGCTTTCAGGCACACAGCTTTCCAAGTACGCAATTGAATAGATCAGACAGAAGACAGGTGATAAATAGTTGTCTCTTAGTCCTATGCAATGGACCAGAAAAGAGTACAGTTGATAATAACTAGTTGTCTCCTAGTCCTATTGAATAGGTCAGAGGACAGGTGATAATAATTAGTTGTCTCATAAACCTATGGAATGGACCAGACAAGAGTACAGGTGAAAATAACTAGTTTTCTCCATGTCCTAGATACAATATAAGTTATGATTGTTTGAATGCAAGACAGGAATGTTTTACTACAACACTTGACACGTTTTTAGCTTTCATGTGATGTTTTTAAAAAAAATTCTTCAAAGAAAGCAGACATAAGTTAAGAAAGTAGACATAAGTTAAGAAAGTAGACATAAGTTAAGAAAGTAGACATAAGTTAAGAAAGTAGACATAAGTTAAGAAAGTAGACATAAGTTAAGAAAGTAGACATAAGTTAAGAAAGTAGACATAAGTTAAGAAAGTAGACATAAGTTAAGAAAGTAGACATAAGTTAAGAAAGTAGACATAAGTTAAGAAAGTAGACATAAGTTAAGAAAGTAGAGATAAGTTAAGAAAGCAGACATAAGTTAAGAAAGTAGACATAAGTTAAGAAAGCAGACATAAGTTAAGAAAGCAGACATAAGTTAAGAAAGTAGACATAAGTTAAGAAAGTAGACATAAGTTAAGAAACCAGACATAAGTTAAGAAAGTAGACATAAGTTAAGAAAGTAGACATAAGTTAAGAAAGTAGACATAAGTTAAGAAAGTAGACATAAGTTAAGAAACCAGACATAAGTTAAGAAAGTAGACATAAGTTAAGAAAGTAGACAGAATTTATGTGTGTGTCTTATTAGCTTTCCCTGTTATTTCATTATATTTTTAAAAAAATTATATTTGGGGGATATCTTTAAAGACGCAGTATAAAAGAGGTTTAAATTCCACCCTCTTCTTGTCTCTGCTTTGATTATTTTTTCGGCCGAGCCCATATATCAAATAATGGGGTGGGGGGGGGAGATGAACGAAATAGAGTAACTCATTATTTTTTCCCCCACGGAATTCCTAGCTCAGAGTGAGTCACATTTATATTTAGACGTGAGCTCACAGCAAATATCAATGTCAGAAGTTTTGCAAGTCTGTACCTACTCCGGCCGATCACATCGAGTAAGATTTGTCAAGTCTGTAGCCACTCCGGCCGATCACATCGAGTAACATTTGTCAAGTCTGTAGCCACTCCGGCCGATCACATCCAGTAAGATTTGTCAAGTCTGTAGCCACTCCCGCCGATCACATCGAGTAACATTTGTCAAGTCTGTAGCCACTCCGGCCGATCACATCGAGTAAGATTTGTCAAGTCTGTAGCCACTCCGGCCGATCACATCGAGTAACATTTGTCAAGTCTGTAGCCACTCCGGCCGATCACATCGAGTAAGATTTGTCAAGTCTGTAGCCACTCCGGCCGATCACATCGAGTAAGATTTGTCAAGTCTGTAGCCACTCCGGCCGATCACTCCGAGTAAGATTTGTCAAGTCTGTAGCCACTCCGGCCGATCACATCGAGTAACATTTGTCAAGTCTGTAGCCACTCCGGCCGATCACATCGAGTAACATTTGTCAAGTCTGTAGCCACTCCGGCCGATCACATCGAGTAACATTTGTCAAGTCTGTAGCCACTCCGGCCGATCACATCCAGTAAGATTTGTCAAGTCTGTAGCCACTCCGGCCGATCACATCGAGTAACATTTGTCAAGTCTGTAGCCACTCCGGCCGATCACATCGAGTAACATTTGTCAAGTCTGTAGCCACTCCGGCCGATCACATCGAGTAACATTTGTCAAGTCTGTAGCCACTCCGGCCGATCACTCCGAGTAAGAATTTTTAAAGACGCTTTAGCCAAATATTTTACATGACATAAAATAATATAAATATCCATTAGGATAAAATTAAATGACTTTGAAAAATTGTTGCGCAAAATAAAAATAAAATAACGCCCAGATATCAGTAGCGGTCCTAATTATTATTTTGTAAATAAATAAATACAAAAATATTTCCTTTATTGGAATTTTTAAGAACATCACTTTTATTTTCCTTCAACGGTTCTCAATCAAGCTAACTAGCGGCAATGTAGTAGCAGCCTTAACAATAAGTTGAACGATACGAGTTCTTCTATATCAGGGGTCTCAAACTCAAATTATGCGGGGGCCGCAGGATGTAGAGTCTGAGTGAGACTGGGCCGCATCAAGTCTTCCACACAAAAAAAGCGATTACAAAATTAGACAAACAAGACAAGTCGAATGTTGAGCATCGCATCACACCTAAACTCCACAAGTAGACCAGGCCGTTACATTGCGTCACTTCTAAACTCCACAAGTAGATCAGGACGTTACATTGCATCACTTCTAAACTCCACAAGTAGATCAGGACGTTACATTGCATCACTTCTAAACTCCACAAGTAGACCAGGCCGTTACATCGCGTCACCCCTAAACTCCACAAGTAGACCAGGCCGTTACATCGCATCACCCCTAAACTCCACAAGTAGACCAGGCCGTCACATCGCATCACCCCTAAACTCCACAAGTAGACCTGGCCGTTAAATTGCGTATCACGGTTAACGGCATTATATCCTTGGTAAGAAAGTAAAAGTCCCATTGATCTAAAGTACAACTATTCAGCTGATAAATGCTATGAAGATAATGAGCTTCTGGTCAACAAAGACGAAAAGGCATAAAATAAAACTATGGCGATTCCAAACAACGATTTTAAAACTAAAACGTGTTTAAACAGAAAGCAGGAGCAGGCAGTATTTATGAATTATTGATGCCAAGAAAGATGATATTGTTATATGTTTTATGTACATTGTACAATATTCAAAGCGTCTTTTCTCAAAACCGCACTTAGGACATGTTTGTCTCATAAAATGTTATAAAACTTTTATTCCGATTTGAAAACGGTTTTTACCATTATAATCAATGTCCAAACCTATAGAAACATCATAAAAATCAGAATTAGACTAGTCGCATGAACACTAAACTTTGCTGGCAGGTATCGGGCAAAATAACGTCTTGCGGGCCTCAAATAGCCCACAGGCAGCGAGTTTGAGACCCCTGTTCTATATCCATGCTAATCCCATGTTTATTATACTTCTAAATATTCATGAACATTTTTCTATGTTCATGTTATCCCATATTTATTATACATCTAGGAAATCCCTGATTTGTTGTCTCTGTTATTAGTTCCACGTGTTTCGACAAATGTGTTTGAAAGCCAACCCACGGTGATCACCGAACTAAGTGACCTTCAAATTTCAACGACTGGACATCGCGGTCTTCACCCAGGGACAACTTCCGCTGTGTAACATAAGGACATCTTTTCAGTTCCTGAGACTGGCCGGTTTTAATTAGCTAACCCGTCTGTTCTGAATCATTGGCTGGCCAGACAGTGATACAAAGCTTCAGTTTTTTTTCCCCTTCTTTTTCACGGAACGACGCGACATTTCAGTGGGTGGAGGTGAGCAAGAGGTGAGCAGTTTTGGCAGGAGAACAAACAAAGCGAATGTCAGGATGCGAGGGGCAGAAGAGAAGAGCTCCTTCGGTCTAACGTCATCTAAATATTGCACGTGATTGATCCAGGTAATCAGATACAGGGGTTTTATTACGCGGGGGTGGGGGGTTTATGGATAGGTGTGGGGGGTGGGGGTTAAGGAAATGTCAAAATAATGGGATCATGAAATGAAGGATAAAGAAAGGAAGAATACGACTGGGATAGATGGGCAGATTGGTGAGATAACGACTGGGATAGATGGGCAGATTGGTGAGATAACGACTGGGATAGATGGGCAGATTGGTGAGATAACGACTGGGATAGATGGGCAGATTGGTGAGATAACGACTGGGATAGATGGGCAGATTGGTGAGATAACGACTGGGATAGATGGGCAGATTGGTGAGATAAGGATGTGTTTTTAATGGGAGATGTTGCGAGTTGAAGTAAATCTTGGGCATAAGAGTTTGCGATAGCACACAACAGCAGATGTATGGGGTGCAAGGGGGCTGTTAGGATAAAGGAGAGGTTGCAAAATGACGTCAGGAAGAACAATGGAATGGGTGGAAGATGACGGTAGCATTACTAATGGAGAGGGTGGAAGAAGACGGTAGGATTAATAATGGAGAGGGTGGAAGAAGACGGTAGGATTAATAATGGAGAGGGTGGAAGAAGACGGTAGGATTAATAATGGAAAGGGTGGAAGAAGACGTTAGGATTAATAATGGAAAGGGTGGAAGATGGCGGTATAGCGAGAAGAAGGAGCAGGACAAGGAGCAGGACAAGGAGCAGGACAAGGAGCAGGACAAGGAGCAGGACAAGGAGCAGGACAAGGAGCAGGACAAGGAGCAGGACAAGGAGAAGGACAAGGAGCCATTACGTATATATAAGATAAGATCCTTTTATTGATCCAAACAAAAGGAAATGTGTTTTGATTGTATTGTACATTTTCAGCACATAAATATGCACAAGACATAAACGATAAATTACAATTTATCATCAGTTATAACGGAATTCACTGTTGGCGCTTGATAAATGTATCACTTCAATGTGGCATTTTAATGTTTAGAGATGGGAGGGGGAGGGGCGGCGGCTATGTTATAAACTTACTTTATGCTCAAAGATCGATTTGTAAGCCACCAATTTACTGCACCCATTTGTTTATCATCACGTGATTCATTCCCCTACAGGTAATGCCCATCATTTCAAACACCTCAAGTCTCATTTTCCGTAGAGATGTCTTTGTGCCAGAAAAAGGGGGGGGGGGGGGGGGGAAGGGGGTAGGATGGAAAACACAATTTCATTAGACATATTTATCACTGTACCTATTTGATTTCTCATGCTAGTGGTCAAGAACAACTGCTCTTTGAAAAGTGAATGCATCTCTTAATTAAGCATTTGGTGTATTTGTATTGTTGCTAACCTATGTCATTTAGACATTGTTGGTAATCGGTCATTTAAACATTGTTGCTAATCCCTATGTCATTTCGACATTGTTGCTAATCTGACATTTAGAAATTTTTGCTAACCTATAATGTCATCTAGACATCTGCCCCAACCCTACAACTCCCAAGATATTATCTCGGCAGCTATAATTTATAAAATATACAGCAGGTAGCGGCAAACTTGAAGAATGGTAATGAAAGAAAGTAGACGCTTCGACCAAAAAAGCCTTCCACAGCAAGAGTAGTTAAAGTCAAAGACAAAGAGTCTTGGCTTCTTGTATAGATTTTATGGTCAGAGACAAAGAGTCTTGGCTTCTTGTATAGATTTTATGGTCAGAGACAAAGAGTCTTGGCTTCTTGTATAGATTTTATGGTCAGAGACAAAGAGTCTTGGCTTCTTGTATAGATTTTATGTAGTTGACGTAATGCCAACTACAACTTTAAAAAAATGATCTTAAAGGCGAAGCAGGATGCGGTCTTAGGTTTAAGGATGCGCTCTTAGGTTTGAGGCTGCGCTCTTAGGTTTAAGGCTGCGCTCTTAGGTTTAAGGCTGCGCTCTTAGGTTTAAGGATGCGCTCTTAGGTTTAAGGATGCGCTCTTAGGTTTAAGGCTGCGCTCTTAGGTTTAAGGCTGCGCTCTTAGGTTTAAGGCTGCGCTCTTAGGTTTAAGGATGCGCTCTTAGGTTTAAGGATGCGCTCTTAGGTTTAAGGCTGCGCTCTTAGGTTTAAGGCTGCGCTCTTAGGTTTAAGGCTGCGCTCTTAGGTTTAAGGATGCGCTCTTAGGTTTAAGGATGCGCTCTTAGGTTTAAGGCTGCGCTCTTAGGTTTAAGGCTGCGCTCTTAGGTTTAAGGCTGCGGTCTTAGGTTTAAGGATGCGCTCTTAGGTTTAAGGCTGCGCTCTTAGGTTTAAGGCTGCGCTCTTAGGTTTAAGGATGCGCTCTTAGGTTTAAGGCTGCGGTCTTAGGTTTAAGGATGCGGTCTTAGGTTTAAGGATGCGCTCTAAGGTTTAAGGATGCGGTCTTAGGTTTAAGGATGCGCTCTTAGGTTTAAGGCTGCGCTCTTAGGTTTAAGGCTGCGCTCTTAGGTTTAAGGATGCGCTCTTAGGTTTAAGGCTGCGCTCTTAGGTTTAAGGATGCGCTCTTAGGTTTAAGGATGCGCTCTTAGGTTTAAGGATGCGCTCTTAGGTTTAAGGCTGCGCTCTTAGGTTTAAGGATGCGCTCTTAGGTTTAAGGATGCGCTCTTAGGTTTAAGGATGCGCTCTTAGGTTTAAGGATGCGCTCTTAGGTTTAAGGATGCGGTCTTAGGTTTAAGGATGCGCTCTTAGGTTTAAGGATGCGCTCTTAGGTTTAAGGATGCGGTCTTAGGTTTAAGGATGCGCTTTTAGGTTTAAGGATGCGGTCTTAGGTTTAAGGATGCGCTCTAAGGTTTGAGGCTGCGCTCTTAGGTTTAAGGATGCGCTCTTAGGTTTAAGGATGCGCTCTTAGGTTTAAGGATGCGCTCTTAGGTTTTAGGCTGCGCTCTTAGGTTTGAGGCTGCGCTCTTAGGTTTAAGGATGCGGTCTTAGGTTTAAGGATGCGCTCTTAGGTTTAAGGATGCGCTCTTAGGTTTAAGGATGCGCTCTTAGGTTTAAGGATGCGCTCTTAGGTTTAAGGATGCGCTCTTAGGTTTAAGGATGCGGTCTTAGGTTTAAGGATGCGCTCTTAGGTTTAAGGATGCGCTCTTAGGTTTGAGGCTGCGCTCTTAGGTTTAAGGATGCGGTCTTAGGTTTAAGGATGCGCTCTTAGGTTTAAGGCTGCGCTCTTAGGTTTAAGGCTGCGCTCTTAGGTTTAAGGCTGCGGTCTTAGGTTTAAGGATGCGCTCTTAGGTTTAAGGATGCGCTCTTAGGTTTAAGGCTGCGCTCTTAGGTTTAAGGCTGCGCTCTTAGGTTTAAGGCTGCGCTCTTAGGTTTAAGGATGCGCTCTTAGGTTTAAGGATGCGCTCTTAGGTTTAAGGCTGCGCTCTTAGGTTTAAGGCTGCGCTCTTAGGTTTAAGGCTGCGCTCTTAGGTTTAAGGATGCGCTCTTAGGTTTAAGGATGCGCTCTTAGGTTTAAGGCTGCGCTCTTAGGTTTAAGGCTGCGCTCTTAGGTTTAAGGCTGCGCTCTTAGGTTTAAGGCTGCGGTCTTAGGTTTAAGGATGCGCTCTTAGGTTTAAGGCTGCGCTCTTAGGTTTAAGGCTGCGCTCTTAGGTTTAAGGCTGCGGTCTTAGGTTTAAGGATGCGCTCTTAGGTTTAAGGCTGCGCTCTTAGGTTTAAGGCTGCGCTCTTAGGTTTAAGGATGCGCTCTTAGGTTTAAGGCTGCGCTCTTAGGTTTAAGGATGCGCTCTTAGGTTTAAGGCTGCGCTCTTAGGTTTAAGGATGCGGTCTTAGGTTTAAGGATGCGCTCTTAGGTTTAAGGATGCGCTCTTAGGTTTAAGGATGCGCTCTTAGGTTTAAGGATGCGGTCTTAGGTTTAAGGATGCGCTCTTAGGTTTAAGGATGCGCTCTTAGGTTTAAGGATGCGGTCTTAGGTTTAAGGATGCGCTCTTAGGTTTAAGGAAGCGGTCTTAGGTTTAAGGATGCGCTCTTAGGTTTAAGGATGCGCTCTTAGGTTTAAGGATGCGGTCTTAGGTTTAAGGATGCGCTCTTAGGTTTAAGGATGCGCTCTTAGGTTTAAGGCTGCGCTCTTAGGTTTAAGGATGCGGTCTTAGGTTTAAGGATGCGCTCTTAGGTTTAAGGATGCGCTCTTAGGTTTAAGGATGCGCTCTTAGGTTTAAGGCTGCGCTCTTAGGTTTAAGGATGCGGTCTTAGGTTTAAGGATGCGCTCTTAGGTTTAAGGATGCGCTCTAAGGTTTGAGGCTGCGCTCTTAGGTTTGAGGCTGCGCTCTTAGGTTTAAGGATGCGCTCTTAGGTTTAAGCATGCGGTCTTAGGTTTAAGGATGCGCTCTTAGGTTTAAGGATGCGCTCTAAGGTTTGAGGCTGCGCTCTTAGGTTTGAGGCTGCGCTCTTAGGTTTAAGGCTGCGGTCTTAGGTTTAAGGATGCGGTCTTAGGTTTGAGGCTGCGCTCTTAGGTTTAAGGATGCGCTCTTAGGTTTAAGGATGCGCTCTTAGGTTTAAGGATGCGCTCTTAGGTTTGAGGCTGCGCTCTTAGGTTTAAGGATGCGCTCTTAGGTTTAAGGATGCGCTCTTAGGTTTAAGGATGCGCTCTTATGTTTAAGGATGCGGTCTTGATAATAAGCTGTTTACTAGCGAAGGAGAGAATAGAAACTAGAGCAAATATGGTCCATTTATAGCTAGAGCAAATATGGCCCATTAACAATTAGAGCTAAAATGGTCCATTTACAACTAGAGCAAATATGGCCCATTTACAACTATAGCAAATATGGCCCATTAACAACTAGAGCTAATATGGTCCATTAACAACTAGAGCAAATATGGCCCATTTACAACTATAGCAAATATGGCCCATTTACAACTATAGCAAGCATGGTCCATTTTCAACTAGAGCAAATATGATCCATGTACAGAAAGATTATCGCCAATTGGAACTTAGCCACCACAGATGTACATAGCTACTACATATCTGCGTAGCAACCAAAGATGTACTTTGTCCATTATAATAAGGTAGTGATTAATCTAGTATTAAACAAGGGGTCCAAGAGAGAGATAAAATACCTCAGTTTAAATTAAGATGTGTCTGCTCTTTTAGCACTTACCAGAGTCAAACAATATCTCCATTGTATTTGCTTTGAAGGGGGACTTTTTAAAAATTGAATCAGAATGTATATTTATATAATATAACGCCCATATCTATTATCTTTCCCTCTCAACATCAGGTGCTGGGAGATCAGACCTCCCCAACCTCATGACACCCGGTCTAAATTTAACTTTGATCACTTTAAATCTCAAATGAAGAGCTCCTCCAGGGAATGCATTGGCTTTGTCTTCGTGAGCCACATCCTCTGTGTAGTGGTGTGGTTGTGGCCCCGGGGGGTGGGGGGGAGACGAGAGTAATGAATTGGCTCAGTCTGCATTTATTGGTGTGGTATGTGTCGATGTGGCCGGGGGATGGGGGTGGCGAGACACGAAAACCCTTCCTTGTGATAGGAGTAAGAGTTCGAGAATAATTTCATCAGACATATAAGTATCTTACATCACCATAGTTGTGCTGCGTGTTAGTCTATGTTGTTCTATGCAGCTTGGGTCGTAAAGGGGTGTGTCCAATATGTATACAACGATGGTGGACGTGGTTAGCAACGGGTTTTTTTTTTTTTTGCTGGCATCCGTCCGTCACTAGGTGACGATGGTATGGAATTCGCGGGACGAAATCCACAAGGCCTGGGATTATTCTTTCTAGGATTATTAGATGGTTCCCAAAAGCAAATCGCCTCTCTCCACGCCTCTCTCCACACCATCAACTTGAGATTTGCTCAGTTTAGACTCGGCCATCCAGCAACGGGTTAGGGGCGTGTTAAATAAGGGACATGGGCGTGGTTAATAAGGTAAATTGGCGTTGTAATTAAGGTAATGGGAGTAATGAATATTTTAAGAGTGTGGTAAATAAGTTATTATGCGTAGTAAATTGGCATGGTTAATAAGTTAAATGGGTGTGGTAAGTGAGTTAAATAGGCGTGGTAAAAGGAACTTGAAAAAGCAATGATTATTTCCGATTCTCTGTTCCCAGTCCAACATACAGGGTTCGTTGGTTCCTTCATACCTGTCATTGTTTCCATTCACCGCTTCCCTTGGAAGATGATAAAATCATCTTGACAGACAACAGCACTACCATGCCATAGCACGAGCCTTTGATTCTCTCAGTTACCACAAACGCCAAACACAGACAACAGAATACAAAACGAAGAACAAAAGTGACAGGTTCTTGTCAAGTCTTGGTGTCTTCTTACAAAGCCAATTATTGATTTCATTACGAAGGCGTGATCTTTTCTTGATCATGCTAAAACCAAAGGCCTGCTTCAAATCTCTGACTATACGGAAAGTAGACCAAGATACGGAAAGTAGTCACAGGTGCGTATGCAGAAAAGAAAGTAGTCCCATGTGCGTATGCAGAAAAGAAAGTAGTCCCAGGTGCGTATGCAGAAAAGAAAGTAGTCCCAGGTGCATATGCAGAAAAGAAAGTAGTCCCAAGTGCGTAAAGTGCGTATGCAGGAAGGAAAGTAGTCCCAAGTGCGTATGTAGAAAAGAAAGTAGTCCCAGGTGCGTATGCAGAAAAGAAAGTAGTCCCAAGTACGTATGCAGAAAAGAAAGTAGTCCCAGGTGCGTATGCAGAAAAACAATGACAGGCAGATATATTATTTTTTTAATAGATTCTTAATCTCCTAGATTCTTCCATTCCTGAATCTGCACGAGCTTATCACACTTATGAGCAGATCTTACACTGGGGGCAAAGAGCTTATCACACTGATGAGCAGATCTTACACGGGGGGGGGGGGGCAAAGAGCTTATTACACTGATGAGCAGATCTTACACTGGGGGCAAAGAGCTTATTACACTGATGAGCAGATCTTACACTGGGGGCAAAGAGCTTATCACACTGATGAGCAGATCTTACACTGGGGGAAAAGAGCTTATTACACTTATGAGCAGATCTTACACGGGGGGCAAAGAGCTTATCACACTGATGAGCAGATCTTACACGGGGGGCAAAGAGCTTATCACACTGATGAGCAGATCTTGCACGGGGGGAAAAGAGCTTATCACACTGATGAGCAGATCTTACACGGGGGGCAAAGAGCTTATCACACTGATGAGCAGATCTTACACGGGGGGCAAAGAGCTTATCACACTTATGAGCAGATCTTACACTGGGGGCAAAGAGCTTATTACACTTATGAGCAGATCTTACACTGGGGGAAAAGAGCTTATCACACTTATAAGCAGATCTTACACTGGGGGCAAAGAGCTTATTACACTGATGAGCAGATCTTACACTGGGGGCAAAGAGCTTATCACACTTATGAGCAGATCTTACACTGGGGGCAAAGAGCTTATCACACTTATGAGCAGATCTTACACTGGGGGCAAAGGTGTGGTGAAATACAACAACCTTGGTAGCCATATAGTGGTGAAAAACACCAACCTTGGTAGCCATATAGTGGTGAAAAACACCAACCTTGGTAGCCATATAGTGGTGAAAAACACCAACCTTGGTAGCCATATAGTGGTGAAAAACACTAACCTTGGTAGCCATATAGTGGTGAAAAACACCAACCTTGGTAGCCATATAGTGGTGAAAAACACCAACCTTGGTAGCCATATAGTGGTGAAAAACACCAACCTTGGTAGCCATATAGTGGTGAAAAACACCAACCTTGGTAGCCATATAGTGGTGAAAAACACCAACCTTGGTAGCCATATAGTGGTGAAAAACACCAACCTTGGTAGCCATATAGTGGTGAAAAACACCAACCTTGGTAGCCATATAGTGGTGAAAAACACCAACCTTGGTAGCCATATAGTGGTGAAAAACACTAACCTTGGTAGCCATATAGTGGTGAAAAACACTAACCTTGGTAGCCATATACATTTACTTTGTTTCATGTTGGTAGTGTTAAGGGTAGGACATGTGTATGTACCAGATTGAAAAACACCCTCCTGAATGTAAACAAAAAATGACAACATATGCCCCATAATGTGTCCGTACATGTGTATGTACCAGATTGAAAAACACCCTCCTGAATGTAAACAAGAAATGACAACATATGCCCCATAATGTGTCCGTACATGTGTATGTACCAGATTGAAAAACACCCTCCTGAATGTAAACAAGAAATGACAACATATGCCCCATAATGTGTCCGTAACGTCAATATGAGATGTGCGGATGACCTCATTCCTGGGTTGCATCGATAAGCAAATTGGCCGCTTAATTGACCTTGAATAATCGTCCTTTGCCGATTTATTGTATTTATATACTTTACATATGCTTAATATATGGGCGTGATTATAAATTGTGGGTAGGTATTATTTATTTCTAAAAAAAAATTCATAAAAGGTATATATATTAGATTAAAATATTTGATTATATAACACAATTAATTACAATTTGGGAGCGTCTATTTCGGTTGGGGAGGTATTTCTTAACGTAGGCCTTCTACCTACTTGGAGACCAATTTGAAGATTATGGACAACACATTATTTTTTTACTCTGATAAAAAGGGATGTTTATGTTTCCCAAAAAAGGTGGCTGTTATGTAGACTAATCTTTTGCTGCCCTCTTGGATACTACTTCTGAGCTAAGTGCTACATTATATTTTCTGATACATTTTTTAATTTTGCAGATTATTGAAACATTCCCAGAGGATGCTGGGAAGTTCTCCTGTGTGGCTACAAATGCTATTGGAACATCCACTACTGAAGCTTATCTTTACGTACAGCGTAAGTTATATTTAATTTATTATAATATTTTTATATTTTTTATTTTATTCGTCTTTCTGTTTGTTCGCTGATGAAGGCTTCCTGCCGACACGTTCGTTGTTTTGTTGCGTTCCTTTTATCAGGTTTAACCTTACTGTGTTTTACTAATTTCCTGTTATGTAGACGACGTGTTTACGCCATCTTTCCCCGTGAATGAACTCTAGCTGACTCCAAGTTCGGAACCGCATTTAGGGTGTGGCTAGCTAAAAATGTTATCTCTTGACCTTGTTTACAACTAAATAAAATTAATAGTCTGTATCCTTAGAATTGTGTAGAAAAATCTGGAGAAATACGGAAAAGAAAACTAGGTGTAAGCCCGTTTCGAGAAATGCTATTGAAACATGATATACATATATATATTGAGCGACAGGAGATTGATCATTTATCACGAGATATTTTGAGCGTGTGTTATTTTTGCTACCACACAGAGATTTGTTTACTGCGTTTGTTTAGATTTCTTTTCATCATTGTACCTTTTTACAACATTGTGTATTCTTCAACATTGTACCGGTACAACATTATTCTGTAAGTCGATAGCTTTAATTATATTTCTTTTGATTTTGTAATTTATCATCTTAAAATGTATTAATTGTAATTAGCCCTGTTTTGAATTTCTAAGAACTGAGTTCAAAAAATAGCTTACATATTGTTTTGAAATTCTAAGAACTCGAGTTCTAACACAATGTTCATATTGTTTTGAATGTCTAATATTGGAAGTGTTGCTGACTTCGTTTCAAGCTGCTGAAGGTTTGAAAGCTCAGGAAAAGGAACAGAGTTATTTCTTGTCTGTGTAATTGGGTAAACAATGACAACGTCAGATAAGTCAAACCAAAAAAAAATTTGATGGGCAGGAAGGAGAAAGGAGGTAAATGTGTGATAGCAAAGCTCAGAGTCTTACATTAGGACTTATGGGATAAGATCCCATAAAAGCATACATATTCTTTTAAAACTTTTCTAACTTTTAATCTAATATCTTGATAGAATTTTGGTAGGCCGATGAGCCGATTAATCGGTAACAAAAAGACGATTACCGATTTATCGGCAAAGTTCCTGATCGGAAAAGTTGCAGATTATTTTCCGATTATTCAGTGCAACCCTACCTTATTCCATTACCATTTGTTCTTATATATATATAAATTTAACTACAGATTAGTCCACAGGTGCTTCTGACATCTCAAGACATCCCTATGTTTACAACAACGCTAGAACCCATGTCATAAAGCACGCACGTGCCACACGAAGGAGTGGAGGACCGACTTAAAATCTCTAATCAGCACGTGATATAAATAGAAATTTTTTTTTGCTGCGATGCAGCTATTCTTAGAATCATGATGCATTATATTTAGCATCTTGATGCCATTCCCGTCTCTTTGGACACAGTCCAACATTTCATCTTGTTAACTGTTTACCTTTCAGTATTATTCAATAAATCTCAAATTATCCAGCAAGATTGGAGACGGACCCTAAGCAAAACATGAGCCGGTCCAATGTATTCAAACATGTGATGCTAAAACTGAATCTAAATGACCCCCCCATACATTGCAAGTGTTCAGTCAAAAGTCCTTAAACTGGGCAACCCAGGTGATGTGAAGGGAACATGAGATAGGAGGTATCTCAGGTTTACAAAAATAAGTTTTATTTTGAATATTAAAACAAAAGCATCAGTTGTTTAAAAATAAAATCTCTTACATATATAAGACGCTTCTGGTATGACTCGTGGATGGACTCCTAATTTACTGCTTCCATTTCCACTAAATAAGAAGTTCAAAAGCGCGCAAAATATAATTCGCGATAAGTATGCTAAATGAATTTTGTTTTTTTACATACCGCAACTGCGTTTGGCGCGTAATATTTTCTTTTCGAAAAATGAAATAGTCTCAATTTAAGTATGGTGTAAAAACTATTCGTTTTAAAAGTGGTAGGGATATCAGATTATTTAATATAGTTCATGGGCGTGAAATAAAAAGTGTGCAGTGACGTATCATGGGGGGAAGGGGTGTAGCAAAAATTGGGATTCTTAAATGTGCGTTACTTGAGTTCATGTTTTGTCAAGTAACTTTAGTAGATGGGAAGTTCACGCATTTCTGTCGCCAATGTTTAGCGGGCTAGATCTAGTAATATATATATTACTACAAAACAACTGTTTCAAATCATTGACTTTAGCTATAAATAGCTTAACTTGTGGAACTATCTGACCATTGTAGTTGGCGTGGATGCAACACTCTGTACACAGGAAGCATTACACGTATTAACCACATTTTAACCAGCATTTTGAAAGTAAACGTTTCTTTAGGGTGAAAGTAGAGACAGATTTTTGGATTGGATTTGGTTTAGCTACAGCTAATCTCAATGTCGGCCAAATCAATGCTGCCCTGCCCTCATCCCACCTTTTCACCCCAACCCCCCAAAATCTTGGAAATCCAAATAAAATTTGGAAAAAAACTTTATGTATACAGGGCCGACCCTAACAATTGCGGGGCCCTATGCGAAACGGATTGCGCGGGGCCCATTCTGGGTAGAGGATAAGGATAATAAGTGAAAATTACCATTTTGTATTAGAAAATAAATTCGGGGCGGGGCCTATGAAAAGTGCGGGGCCCATTGTGACCGCATAGGTTGCAGTGGCCTGAGGCCGGCCCTGTATGTATATATATATATGAATCTACATGACATCATACATTACCAGTGTTAATTCAAAAGTCCTCAAACTGAGCAACTCAGGTGAGGTGAAGGGAACATGAGATATATATATATATAATATATATAAAAGGAGCAGTTTTTTAAATCTTAAGAATAGGAAAGATTGGGGAGGGATAAATTAAATGTTAAACTGGGAAACAAGCAAAGACTTGAGAGGTTTTAGTTTAAAATGTTGGTCTTTGTGAGAATGCTTATCTATCTGTTGAAAATGAATATGTACATTGTAATCAATGAAACATTTCCATTTATTTGGATCAAAAAAGAAACTTATCCTATCTTATCTTAAAAAGGTAGAGAAGCACTAGTTAAGCCAACAAAATAATTACATTTGAAGAATGATACTATAAATATTTGTAAAATACTTGACCCAATAACATAGAGAGCTACAGCTTTTACCTCTGCCCAGATGCTCCCAACAAAATGGCATACCTTGTGGCCAGATGATCCCATCACAATGGCATAAATTGTGCCCAGATGATCCCAACAAAATGACATACCTTGTGGCCAGATGATCCCAACTACATAACATATCTTGTGGCCAGATGATCCCAACTACATAACATACCATGTGGCCAGATGATCCCAACACAATGTCATAAATTGTGCCCAGATGATCCCAACAAAATGGCATACCTTGTGGCCAGATGATCCCAACTACATAACATACCTTGTGGCCAGATGATCCCAACTACATAACATACCTTGTGGCCAGATGATCCCATCACAATGGCATAAATTGTGCCCAGATGATCCTAACAAAATGGCATACCTTGTGGCCAGATGATCCCAACTACATAACATACCTTGTGGCCAGATGATCCCATCACAATGGCATATCTTTTGCCCTATTTTTACATTAAATATCTATCATGAGTAAACTTTGTTTTCACAAAGAATACAAGTTGTGTTCAACATTATTCTTACCTCTTTGAGTTGATCTGTCAGTGGGTGCCTGGGGTCATACATTGGGTACTCCCAGCCAAGGTCAAGGATGCTCTTGTGCTGCCTGGGCTGAACCGGCTGGTTGCTGTACAGGGGGTCGTACAGATCAGATGCCCCAGGCGTGACGTAAGGATGCTCTCTGTTGATGCTCTCACCAGGGCCAGCAGGTGGTTGGACAGGTGGTACTTGTGCTGAAGTGTGGGCTTGAATCGATCTACGAATGGCTGGCTTTGGAGCTGAAGTGAAATCAATGAATGTCACAAGAAATTGTTCAATACTCCTCTTCAAACCAAAAAAGTATTAGTTCCCTGTTGTTAGTTTTCAAAGAAATGAAAGAACCTTTTTTGAAAGTAGTCTGAAAATGTTGGAAGACACAAAGAGAAAAATGAAAGCATGCTTAGTTATTGGAGCAGCTAAAACTTAACGTTAGCATGGTGATAAGTTATATGAAGAGCTAATAAGATTCGTAGTTCAAAATGATATGACTTATAGAAAGCAAACATTATTATAAAACATATCTTCATACGAGTCAATTAGAAAATATTTGACATAAAGTTTATAAAGATTTAGTTCAGTTTGGTTTTTTAGTCAACAAAGTCAACATAAAATTTTGTTTGGATTCCTAGAAACCATGGCTGGTGGGTGTCAGCAACAGTTCAAAGAGTACAGAAGGATTTAAATGGTTAAGTGTCAGCAACGGTTCAAACATTACAGAAGGATTTAAAGGGTTAAGTGTCAGCAACGGTTCAAACATTACAGAAGGATTTAAAGGGTTAAGTGTCAGCAACGGTTCAAACATTACAGAAGGATTTAAATGGTTAAGTGTCAGCAACTGTTCAAACATTACAGAAGGATTGAAAGGGTTAAGTGTCAGCAACAGTTCAAACATTACAGAAGGATTTAAAGGGTTAAGTGTCAGCAACGGTTCAAACATTACAGAAGGATTTAAAGGGTTAAGTGTCAGCAATGGTTCAAACATTACAGAAGGATTTAAAGGGTTAAGTGTCAGCAACGGTTCAAACATTACAGAAGGATTTAAACCGCTTTTTAAAAAAATCAAATTAATGGATGGAGAAGATATGTAAATTAGTATCACCATAGGTTCTCTCCCTTTGGCTTGTGTCAGGAATGGAAACGCTATTTCCACCAGGGATGGCCGGGGCCCTTAGGTCACCCGGGCTACTGTCATAAGATCTGTTAAGACTCCGATTGAGGTGACCATTTAAAGGTGATGGTAAACTAGAACCATCATATGACCTGGGGAACAAACCAAAGAATAATACCCTTGTGTTTAAAACATTTGACTCCACTACATATTTATTTCAACACACTGTTCATTTTTTATATATTCTCTAAGCTAAATTTAGAAATTTAAAAAATCTAAACAACATGGCCATGTCAATATTAAGGAGTGCTAAGGAAGGGGCATCCTCGGTAGTACTTGGGTGGGCAAGGTCAATCTTTTCACAAAGCTGTTTTTAAATGAATAATTGTATGCAACTGTTTTTTATGGCATGTTTCTAATTTTTTTTTTTTGCTAATTTTTATGTGACGCGTGGTGAGCCTAGCCCCAGGCTGGCGTACCGTTCTATATAAGACCATTTAAATAATAATAATAATTATTTCTTAAACTAATGAAATTTAAATCCTAAAGGGCAATTGACCATATATATTGACCAACAGTATAAAATATGTCATTTCCATAGTTCTTGTATTAAATAAACACGTATGAAATCTTAGAAAATTATTAGTGCAACTATATTTATGACCAAGTGACTGAAATAATAGGCCTATAGCTTGTTTATCTTGAAATCTTCACAACGTACTTGTTCATAGAATCAGCTTCATCCACTGAATGACCATTTTGGCCAGCTTTATCTCTCCTCTTGGAAGCAATGCCAAATGGGTCATTTTTCCTCTTCCTCTCTTGAGATCCAGAGGATGTTCTGTGAAATCATACATCATTGTCATAGATTCAAATGATTGACATTATTTTGGCTACATCTTTCATAAGTAGCTAGCAAGTGATAGGGCCTACATGTATTTTAGCGTATTTAATTAAGAGCAAGCGCACACAGAGTACAAAATTTTTAATAGTTTAAGGACATGTAAGCTTTACTTATGCATTACCTAAATGGCGTGCAATCAATAAAATGGTGTCCAAGTAGGAAAAAATTATGTTTAGGATAAAGATAAATATTTAAGAATAAATAATTTATTTTCAAAATAATTTAATTAAGAGTATTTTTAAAAAATTGACAGAAATACCTTCTTGGTTTGGCCTTCCTCTCTTTTCTTCTATCTGACGGAATCCTCTCGAAAATTCTCCCAGGTTTCGGCTGGAAGTTGGGGTCTGACTGAGCTTTCAGCAGCTCATCCCAGTACTGGTCAGTTTCATACATCTTTCTGTCCAGTTTTCTCAGGCGGTTGCTGACAGTTTCTGCAGCTCCCTCTTCATCCAACGCAAGCTTCTTTTCCTCACTTAGAGACATATGAAGGAGAGGAACATGGTCGTATTATAACAGTGAACAAGTCATTGTTAAGTTACATTTACATGAAATAAGTTGATTTCGGTAGAGTTTTATTTTTTTGAGGTGAAATTGTGCAACAAACTGAATCCACATTATCTAAGGTGTCTTGACTTATTTATATATAATATTCCAGACCTGTTTACCCTAAAACTCTTAAAATCGTAAAAAATCATCCCAAAATCGTTCAATACATTATCTTAATAGTAAAAAAATAAACATACAGTATATATAATGTATATACCTTAAAATCCTACATTGTACGCCAAAATCGTAAGAGTAAACAGGTCTAATATTCACTCAATCCTATTAGAGAACTCAATGCTTCTAAGAAAGATAATTTTTTCCCCACACAATTATTTATCTGATACTTGCAGTCTAATCTACATAATCTTTGTTATAATAAACATTAAACAATATAAGATTTAAAATGTTAAATAAAATGAGAAACCTCTTTGGAAATAATAATCGGAAACAAAAATATCAGTGCTTACATTTGTTTTATTCATTTACAGCAAATATCAATTTTTTTAAATGCTCTTCACTTTAAAAAAAATGTAGTTGCTGCTTTTTCTTCTAGCCATAATTTAACCAATGATTTGTAACACTATATGTTCTTGCACTACGATGCTCTCGCATTTTCAACTTGACCATGCAATTTTTACCCTTATTTTTTTAGCATCCTCTTTAAAAGGGATCCCTCCTCCTCAAGAACAGTTGCCTCACTGGGTTTATGAACAGTAGCCTTACTGGGTTTATGAACAGTAGTCTTACTGGGTTTATGAACAGTAGTCTTACTGGGTTTATGAACAGTAGTCTTACTGGGTTTATGAACAGTAGCCTTACTGGGTTTATGAACAGAAGTCTTACTGGGTTTATGAACAGTAGTCTTACTGGGTTTATGAACAGTAGTCTTACTGGGTTTATGAACAGTAGCCTTACTGGGTTTATGAACAGTAGTCTTACTGGGTTTATGAACAGTAGCCTTACTGGGTTTATGAACAGTAGCCTTACTGGGTTTATGAACAGTAGTCTTACTGGGTTTATGAACAGTATTCTTACTGGGTTTATGAACAGTAGCCTTACTGGGTTTATGAACAGTAGCCTTACTGGGTTTATGAACAGTAGTCTTACTGGGTTTATGAACAGTAGTCTTACTGGGTTTATGAACAGTAGTCTTACTGGGTTTATGAACAGTAGCCTTACTGGGTTTATGAACAGTAGTCTTACTGGGTTTATAAACAGTAGTCTTACTGGGTTTATGAACAGTAGTCTTACTGGGTTTATGAACAGTAGTCTTACTGGGTTTATGAACAGAAGCCTTACTGGGTTTATGAACAGTAGTCTTACTGGGTTTATGAACAGTAGCCTTACTGGGTTTATGAACAGTAGTCTTACTGGGTTTATGAACAGTAGTCTTACTGGGTTTATGAACAGTAGTCTTACTGGGTTTATGAACAGTAGTCTTACTGGGTTTATGAACAGTAGTCTTACTGGGTTTGTGAACAGTAGTCTTACTGGGTTTATGAACAGTAGTCTTACTGGGTTTGTGAACAGTAGCCTAACTGGGTTTATGAACAGTAGTCTTACTGGGTTTATGAACAGTAGTCTTACTGGGTTTATGAACAGTAGCCTTACTGGGTTTATGAAAAGAAGTCTTACTGGGTTTATGAACAGTAGTCTTACTGGGTTTATGAACAGTAGTCTTACTGGGTTTATGAACAGTAGTCTTACTGGGTTTATGAACAGTAGTCTTACTGGGTTTATGAACACTAGCCTTACTGGGTTTATGAGCAGTTGCCTCACTAGGCTTATGAGCCCATTCCATCCGTCTAATTTACTCCTAGCAGAAGTGGACTGTATATCAAAATTAACATGTGTTCTCTTGTGTCATTTCATGAAGTAATCAAAAACATTTTCCATTACCCTTCAAACAAAATGATGGGAAGCGCTAGCCTCTCCACCAAAGCTTGTCCCATCCTTGAAGCATTGTCAAAGTCTTTGCCGATCTGAGCCTTGGGTAGAGGGAGATTGCGCACTGCGTCATTGATATCATCATCTCCCGCCAGAGCTCTTGCACAAGCTGAGATAAAATTTTCCATTTCATCCATCAACTGCAATGGGGAATAAAACTGTTGATTTAGTACCTACAATAGCTTTAATGGACAAAGTTTGCAAGCAATTATATATTTTCACTGCCCCATATGAATAAATATCCTATTTTTATCCTGACACAAATGTGACATGGCAGATGACATATACATACAAATATAAAAGTAGTTTTTTAAAAAAGATCTTTATTGGCTTCCTGTGAGTGAGCGCATTGAACACAAAACTCTGTCCCTGGTGTACAGCTGTGTAGAAGGCTCTGAACCTGAATATCTTAAAAGACTGATTTATAAACATGTATCCTTAAAGAACCTGCTGTCTTCAACACAGTTCTCAGTGTGGATAGGACCAAAATTATGGAACAGTTTGCCTCAATCTTTGAGGGAACTTGAAAATGATAAAAAATCATTTAAGAAACATTTAAAGACTTTTTTCTTTAAATTGATTTTAGGAAATCAGAGCGCTGTGAGCATGCTAAAATAGCATGAATACAAACGCTATACAAGTATTCAATCATCATCATCATCATCATAATAAATCCCTTTTTGTCATTTGTAAAAATGTTCACTGAATAATTAATTTCTATGCTAAGTTAGTCCTTGACCTTGTCTGATTCATTCAAGAACATGGCAGAAACTGTCAGACGGTTGGCTCTTTCACTGGTTCCTTGGGAGAACCTCTTCCATGCTTCCTCCAACCTTCTGGCCCTGTCATGGTTGGGTTCAATGTCCTGTCTCAGGGATCGGCGTAACACAAGTGCAGCTTGCAGGAGCTGTTTACCATACTCATAGGTCCCCTAGACAAGATAGGGAATATTGATAAGATCCCCTCATGATTTGCTGTGGGTGGTTGGTGCATAAACAAATTTACAATAATCTTTAATTATAGCCCAGAAATCAGGAACTTTCCTCGAAAATATTTTTTTTAAAAAGTAGAAGAAATTAACTCATAAATGAGATCATTCTAATATTAGTTTTCTTTTTTTGTTGTTCTTCTAGTGGCATTTATTATATATATCCCACACAGTATTCCAAAGTTATCCCCCAAAAATTCCAAAGTTATCCCCCAAAAATTCCAAACATTATTCCACAATTATCCCCAAAATTATCCCCAACATTAAACCCAACATTTCACGTCAAAAAAACACATTTTAGTTGATCATTAAAGTGTTTTTTTTCTAAATTAAATAGAAATATCTTTATATCTAGCAACTTGCCTTAGAGAAATGTTTAGGAGGTAGTAGATCCTTGAACAGGTACCACCATTATGATTAAATATATAACATTTGGTATTGTTTTTACTTTTAAACCTGCCTTTAGTATGTCCCTGTTTTGATCACACAACTTGCACTGCCCCAGGGCCAAAACTCTTAACACCACACGACCAAGAAGTTTATCTCTATCAATACTCATAAGATGTTTATGAATACTCACAAGAGCAGTTGCCTCAAACTGTTTGTGTTCCTCATGCAATGAATCAGCTTCTTCAGGACTTCTGCCCAGGTCAGTGTGAGTGCTGACCATGACATCACACAGCTCGTTGATCCAATCTATGGCCTGGTCAATGCACATTTTTTTTAGATTACACCTCAGAACAGATAACACTTTTCCCAATTAGCAAACGTATATTAAAGTATAAATGTTGAAAAAACTCAAACTGTTTTAAGGTAGTCCATATAACTAAATATTGTGCATGGATATTGAAGTGTATATGAATATATAGCAAAGTTCAAGTCATTTACTTAAGCCAGTGGTAGATTCAGAAATAAAATTACTGATTTTTTTATTTCTGGTGTTTTACAAAAACCATTATTTGGATCTCTAATCCTTTATATTCCTTAAAAACAGAATAAATCTAGAGGTACTCCACATCCTCATGAATCCATAACTGGATACATCCATTGTCACATTCTGGATAACCATGAACTCCTCCCAGAAAACTAAAAATGACCAATTCAACAACAAAATTTTCATTATCCTAAAAACCGCTTGTATTACAAACATATCTCAACAGTACAACACCTTGTATTACAAACATATCTCAACAGTACAACACCTTGTATTACAAACATATCTCAACAGTACAACCCCTTGTATTACAAACATATCTCAACAGTACAACCGCTTGTTTTACAAACATATCTCAACAGTACAACCCCTTGTATTACAAACATATCTCAACAGTACAACACCCTGTATTACAAACATATCTCAAAAGTACAACACCCTGTATTACAAACATATCTCAACAGTACAATTCATAGCCTGTTGACACCATCATCAGCAAGCCCACCTGGTCTGTATCTCTCTCACAGGTCCTCAGCTGCAGCAGCTGCTGTAGTTTGAGCTTCCTGACGTCTGCCAGCTCATCACATCTCATCTTCCTCTCCTGCAGCTCCTCAAGCTTCTTGTTGATGTACTTGATCTTGTTGGCGTAGTCGGGCGTGATGTCCTTACCAAAAGCGTTTTTAATGGGACGGGACATTTCGTCCAGCAAGCTCTGTCCATCATTTATGCTTTCCTGGGCCACTTTGTCTGATATGGAAAAATTCTATTCGTATATTTTTGCATTTAAAACATTTGTATAAAAATATATATAAAATTTGTAATTGCTAAATCCTATACATCAGTGCCTCTCTCATGCTAAATCCTATACATCAGTGGCTCTCTCATGCTAAATCCTATACATCAGTGCCTCTCTCATGCTAAATCCTATACATCAGTGCCTCTCTCATGCTAAATCCTATACATCAGTGCCTCTCTCATGCTAAATCCTATACATCAGTGCCTCTCTCATGCTAAATCCTATACACCAGTGCCTCTCTCATGCTAAATCCTATACACCAGTGCCTCTCTCATGCTAAATCCTATACACCAGTGCCTCTCTCATGCTAAATCCTATACATCAGTGCCTCTCTCATGCTAAATCCTATACATCAGTGCCTCTCTCATGCTAAATCCTATACATCAGTGCCTCTCTCATGCTAAATCCTATACATCAGTGCCTCTCTCATGCTAAATCCTATACATCAGTGCCTCTCTCATGCTAAATCCTATACATCAGTGCCTCTCTCATGCTAAATCCTATACATCAGTGCCTCTCTCATGCTAAATCCTATACATCAGTGCCTCTCTCATGCTAAATCCTATACACCAGGCCTCTCTCATGCTAAATCCTATACATCAGTGCCTCTCTCATGCTAAATCCTATACACCAGTGCCTCTCTCATGCTAAATCCTATACACCAGTGCCTCTCTCATGCTAAATCCTATACACCAGTGCCTCTCTCATGCTAAATCCTATACATCAGTGCCTCTCTCATGTTAAATCCTATACATCAGTGCCTCTCTCATGCTAAATCCTATACATCAGTGCCTCTCTCATGCTAAATGCTATACACCAGTGCCTCTCTCATGCTAAATCCTATACATCAGTGCCTCTCTCATGCTAAATCCTATACATCAGTGCCTCTCTCATGCTAAATCCTATACATCAGTGCCTCTCTCATGCTAAATCCTATACATCAGTGCCTCTCTCATGCTAAATCCTATACATCAGTGCCTCTCTCATGCTAAATCCTATACATCAGTGGCTCTCTCATGCTAAATCCTATACATCAGTGCCTCTCTCATGCTAAATGCTATACACCAGTGCCTCTCTCATGCTAAATCCTATACATCAGTGCCTCTCTCATGCTAAATCATATACATCAGTGCCTCTCTCATGCTAAATCCTATACATCAGTGCCTCTCTCATGCTAAATCCTATACATCAGTGCTTCTCTCATGATAAATCCTATACATCAGTGCCTCTCTCATGCTAAATCCTATACACTAGTGCCTCTCTCATGCTAAATCCTATACATCAGTGCCTCTCTCATGCTAAATCCTATACACCAGTGCCTCTCTCATGCTAAATCCTATACATCAGTGCCTCTCTCATGCTAAATCCTATACATCAGTGCCTCTCTCATGCTAAATCCTATACACCAGTGCTTCTCTCATGCTAAATCCTATACATCAGTGCCTCTCTCATGCTAAATCCTATACATCAGTGCCTCTCTCATGCTAAATCCTATACACCAGTGCCTCTCTCATGCTAAATCCTATACATCAGTGCCTCTCTCATGCTAAATCCTATACATCAGTGCCTCTCTCATGCTAAATCCTATACATCAGTGCCTCTCTCATGCTAAATCCTATACATCAGTGCCTCTCTCATGCTAAATCCTATACATCAGTGCCTCTCTCATGCTAAATCCTATACACCAGTGCCTCTCTCATGCTAAATCCTATACACCAGTGCCTCTCTCATGCTAAATCCTATACATCAGTGGCTCTCTCATGCTAAATCCTATACACCAGTGCCTCTCTCATGCTAAATCCTATACACCAGTGCCTCTCTCATGCTAAATCCTATACATCAGTGCCTCTCTCATGCTAAATCCTATACATCAGTGCTTCTCTCATGCTAAATCCTATACATCAGTGCCTCTCTCATGCTTAATGCTATACACCAGTGCCTCTCTCATGCTAAATCCTATACATCAGTGCCTCTCTCATGCTAAATCCTATACATCAGTGCCTCTCTCATGCTAAATCCTATACATCAGTGCCTCTCTCATGCTAAATCCTATACACCAGTGCCTCTCTCATGCTAAATCCTATACATCAGTGCCTCTCTCATGCTAAATCCTATACATCAGTGCCTCTCTCATGCTAAATCCTATACATCTGTGCCTCTCTCATGCTAAATCCTATACATCAGTGCCTCTCTCATGCTAAATCCTATACACCAGTGCCTCTCTCATGCTAAATCCTATACACCAGTGCCTCTCTCATGCTAAATCCTATACACCAGTGCCTCTCTCATGCTAAATCCTATACACCAGTGCCTCTCTCATGCTAAATCCTATACACCAGTGCCTCTCTCATGCTAAATCCTATACACCAGTGCCTCTCTCATGCTAAATCCTATACACCAGTGCCTCTCTCATGCTAAATCCTATACATCAGTGCCTCTCTCATGCTAAATCCTATACATCAGTGCCTCTCTCATGCTAAATCCTATACATCAGTGCCTCTCTCATGCTAAATCCTATACACCAGTGCCTCTCTCATGCTAAATCCTATACACCAGTGCCTCTCTCATGCTAAATCCTATACACCAGTCCTCTCTCATGCTAAATCCTATACACCAGTGCCTCTCTCATGCTAAATCCTATACACCAGTGCCTCTCTCATGCTAAATCCTATACACCAGTGCCTCTCTCATGCTAAATCCTATACACCAGTGCCTCTCTCATGCTAAATCCTATACATCAGTGCCTCTCTCATGCTAAATCCTATACATCAGTGCCTCTCTCATGCTAAATCCTATACATCAGTGCCTCTCTCATGCTAAATCCTATACACCAGTGCCTCTCTCATGCTAAATCCTATACACCAGTGCCTCTCTCATGCTAAATCCTATACACCAGTGCCTCTCTCATGCTAAATCCTATACACCAGTGTTTCTCTCATGCTAAATCCTATACACCAGTGCCTCTCTCATGCTAAATCCTATACACCAGTGCCTCTCTCATGCTATATCCTATACACCAGTGCCTCTCTCATGCTAAATCCTATACACCAGTGCCTCTCTCATGCTAAATCCTATACACCAGTGCCTCTCTCATGCTAAATCCTATACACCAGTGCCTCTCTCATGCTAAATCCTATGAAAAATGTAGCAAAAATTCCCAAATAATGAAAAGGACATCATTTTTTAGAGAGTAGTTAACTAGAATATTTTAAAATTAGTTATTAAATTCATTGGCTGTGTTTCTTGATTAAATATGAAGGGCTGAAAATTAGCAAAGTTTAGCTACGGTCATCAGAATATCACTAAATTGAGTGATTTAATTTGAAAACATTTTCATAACACAGCTAATGTAATTTTGCATTTCCTTCCCTCTATGACATCATGCCTTTCATTCACTCTATGACATCATGTCTTTCATTCACTCTAAGACATCATGTTTTTCTTCATTCCCTCTAAGACATTATGCTTTTCATTCACTCTAAGACATCATGTCTTTCATTCCCTCTATGACATTATGCCTTTCATTCATAATACAATCTATTCAGGTATCACTGGTAAATTCTCACCACAGGCGTCACATTTGTCCTGTAAGTTTTTCATGGCTTCCTCCACACTCTCCACGGTCTCAGCCACCACCTCACTACACAACAGTTCCAGGAGTTCATCCAGGCACTGAGAGAACTGACAGGAGAGTAAAAATAGTTGTCACTGCAGGCAGGTGACTTTTTCACTAAATTAAGAAATTATGTTTAAATCTGGAGATATTTCCTCAATAAAGAGAAAATAATGAGCCAAGCGGTTAAGCAAGTATTAATTAAGAAACAAAATCTGCTTACTTTACATGGTAAATATTTATTTTTTTAAAATATTTGTGTAGAAACCCTTATTTATTAAATGTGTTAAATTAGATCATTTTTCTTTTGATTTGATCTAAAAAAATTGATATGAGAGAAACAAATTTGTTAGAATGAAGAACTTTGTGGCCCCACATCTTCAGCAAACCTTTAAAACCTATCAGATGTGATATGTGATGAAACTTATTAATAAAAAAATTTAGCTTTCTCACGTCTTCAGCAAATCTGTGAAACCTAACAGAAGTGATGAGCAAAGTCCTCCGCCTTTCCAGCCTGGAGGCAAAACTCCTGCACACTGTGTCCATGTAATCTCTCTCTGCCTTCAGGTCATCTTCTGCCGACAGGCCTTCCTGGATGATTTCTTCAGCCTTATGTCTCAGTTCAGCATATTGTCCATATGTGTCCTAAAGATAAGTCAACAATTTAATAAATCGGCCACTGATAAAAAATATAAATACCATAACTTAATTTTTAAAAAGCGGGAAAAGAAAAGGGTATTTTATCAAATTTTAGGTCAATTTTGTTCTTAAATTTCATGTGAAATTATTTATGATGAAAATATTTATTATTTACCAAACAGAAAACTATGAAAAAAATGATAATGCTCATAATTTGTCTTTTAACATGTCAAATATAATTATATGTATATGTAGCAAATTATTTTGACATTTTAATTTAGACAAAAACCGCCATAAGTATTTCATGAAATTTAGGCTAAGGGAAATAACACACAAATTTATTTCCATGAAGGAAGAAAAGCAGTTTGTTCTCAAAGACTTGATTGAGATGCACACAAATTTGGTGTCAGGCTTCAAAAACTTACAGTGCACTTGATTTCCATCTCCTCATGTCTCCTCCTGAGTTCTTCAGCTGCCTCGTATGAGTCTCCAATATCACTCTGAGAAGCCAGCAACTTCTCACCAGGGCCCAGAACCCAGTTGACCACCTTTTGGGTAAACACATTTCTGAATATTAATCTTATATCATTATCTCATTATTAATCCGTTTATGAAAGATAGATGTCTTTAGACCTTTCTAAAAAAAACTGGAATATTTCTCCAAATAAATATGTTGTATTGCAAATAGCTATTTTTAGGGTTTGCAAGTTGATAACAAACTATTTCTCTATGAACTATTAGAAAGCCATTGCATTGCAAGAATTGTTCATGAGGAAAGCAAATTGTTTAAATATTAAAGTTAACTATTCATGTTTCTCAAATCTCTCGGCTGATTAACTAGCATTTCATTTCAACGACTTCAAAGTTCTCACAGTTTTTATATTCCTCTTCCATTCCTCGTACTGTATGTTGGAGTTGAGATTACGATCCCTGTCTTCTAGAAAATCTTGCAGCTTGTCTACTCTGTTAGTTAAATACTGGAGCACTCTTTTAACCTTCATGCAAGAATGTGGGTAACAGTAATACAAACATTAATACAGGAAAAGTAAAAAACACTGATCACACACAACAGATACAAAAATATTTAACACAGGCTAACCAAATACCATTTTATAATTTAACTTTTTCCTTAAAAATGTCACCAGTAATAAATTTTATTTTAAAAAATGGAGAATTTCTATACACTCATTGTATCCCGGTTTAAATCACATTTTAAAATAATTGTGATAAATGCTGAATGAAGTTGGTCAGGATTCTGTTTAATGAATTCGGTTCTATGTTGAGTTTTTAATGATAGCATTAATTTCTGCAATGATTTCATTATGTTGTTTAAATTTTATGAGCGTACAATTGAAAGAATAAATTACATGTGTAACTTCACTTTCATGGACTACGGGTCTAAACATAATAATTTCAAATTCATTATTAATAGAAATCAGCACTTTTCTATTATACAAAATGTAATTGTGAAAGAATTTCGAGACAGAATAAGAATATTTTACCTGTTTTTGAGCCTCTAAATTATCCAATGTTGGCACTAGTCCTTGGCTGTCTGTGTATCCACTAAATCCATTCTCCTGCAGGGATGTAAGAATTTCTTGACCTAACCATTTGAGGATGATAAGTGCTGTTATTATTGATTGCATGATAAAAACAATTATTATTATTGTGTGATAAGTATGGTTATTACTGATTGTGATAAGCACAGTTTTTATTCATTGTGTGATAAGCAGTTATTATTGTACTAATCAAAATGTATTTAATAGAAGACACTATGTTTCTCTTGTTTTGATATAATTTCTTTCATCTTCATTAACTATATTGAGAACTATTTATGTTTCGTCCCTCAGCTCCTTACAAGTGTTGAATGTTTTGGTAGCCAGGAGGATGAGCTCTTGAAAGGGCTCATCAAGTTTAATCCTAATAACCTAAATAAAATGTATTTTAATTTGCTATCTGATGTAATGAGACTTTTAGGCAAACCTGTTCTATTAAATTTGAAACAGTGTTCAGTTTCAGAGTATCATTTCAAATAGTGTTCAGTTTCAGAGTAACATTTCAAATAGTGTTCAGTTTCAGAGTAACATTTCAAATAGTGCTCAGTTTGAGAGTAACATTTCAAATAGTGTTCAGTTTCAGAGTATCATTTCAAATAGTGTTCATTTCAGAGTAACATTTCAAATAGTGTTCAGTTTCAGAGTAACATTTCAAATAGTGTTCATTTTGAGAGTAACATTTCAAATAGTGTTCAGTTTCAGAGTATCATTTGAAGTATTGTTCAGTTTCAGAGTAACAGTTGAAATATTGTTCAATTTCAGAGTAAGACACCTTACAAGCTGAACTCAAGCTACAAACATGTCAGCCTGACCTTGTCTGATGACTTCAGTTGGAACAGTTTTGATGGACTCCTTGAACTGCCTGTGTTTTCTCAATGCCTCCAATGGACTGGCCAGCGGGTCAGGCCGACCGGTTGACCCATATGATTGTTGAATGCTGCTTTCTTGTTTGTCCAAATATTCTATTGTGGTTTTAGCATCTTTCAGAAATCTTTCATAGCTCTGTTAACAGATCAAGATGATTTCTCATTATGGTAGAAATGAAAAAGTCAAAAATGAATTAAAAAAAAAAAAATATACTAAAAATGAAATTAATATTACAATTTTAACACCACCCACTCCACTCCCACACCCCAAAAACAAAACAAAACAAAAACAAAACAAATATATGAACTAACCAGCTGGTTCCTCAACCAGATGTCATGGTTGTATTCCATGTGGCCGCCAAGGTCAAAGGTCAGTTGCTTAGGATCAATATATCTGTGCAGTAGGTTCGGGGTCACAAACTGTGGCTGGAGAGAGGAGCACAAAGAAAAGTTTGACCAAATAGCCCAGCAAATAGACTTGCCTGTAAAATAAACCCTGAACAGTAATCAGTAAGAAGTAAAAGGAGCCTACTTTATTATTTCTAAATTAATTTACAACACTGTGCTTCCTATTAAAGGTCATAGTTCAAATTTCAAATCAACATTTTTTACAATATAGGCCTACATAAGGTAATATGACTTTTTGTATTCAATTTGAGTTTAAAGTTACATTTTAATGAATTTAATTTAAAAATCTTTTCAGAGATTTTCAATCAATAACAACCACCTATGGCTATGTCAATGTTGTATGTAGACTTATTGTGTCATCAACTTTTGACCAATAATCAACATTTAAACATCAAAATTGTAAGAATTTTACCTCAGATCCAGGAGATGTTGACTGATTTGCCCTTTTGTCATGTTCATGAACCACAACCAACACTTGCTTGAGATAGCCTCCAAGTGTTAGCTGCAACACAATCATTTCACTTTTTATTATTAACAATTGACTATGACATTTATATAATCATGCAACAATCTCATGCCGCCAAGCAAATAAGCCAGCATTTGGTGTGGCAGTAATGAAGGAATAATATATGAGAATTAAATATGAGAATCTAGGTATATTAGAAAATGAGAAAGCCATGATAATTTATGAATGAGCTGTTTTACTGATGTGCATGAAAAACATGTTACAAACACAACCCTGGTTATAACATGTTACAAACACAACCCTGACTATAACATGTTACAAACACAACCCTGGCTATAACATGTTACAAACATAACCCTGGTTATAACATGTTACAAACACAACCCTGGTTATAACATGTTACAAACACAACCCTGGCTATAACATGTTACAAACACAACCTTGTTATAGCATGTTACAAACACAACCCTGGCTATAACATGTTACAAACACAACCCTGGCTATAACATGTTACAAACACAACCCTTGCTTTAACATGGTACAAACACAACCCTGGCTATAACATGTTACTCATGCAACCTAGGTTATAACATAGAGGGCCAAAACAAATTGGCCAAGATTAAAATGACCTTGCATAATATTGATAAATGGTGCTAACATTTCCAAAAATTTGTTGGTAACCCATGTGCATTGATCCAGGTGCATTGATGCTGATGCAGACTTACAGAAGATGATTTAAGATAGCATGGAGGTGGGAGTGTGTGTGTCCCATTACATCAATTTTAAATTATGTGTTTGTATTTATATATAAAATAATACAAGAATATATCCAACTATTGCTCATGTTTGGCCCTCCATCCCCATTGGACGTACCCTCAAACAAGACATAACCATATTCAGGTTGGCCCAGGAGCCATCTCTGGTGTCCACAATGGCAGAAAACCCTTTCCTCTTGGTCTCTTCGCTGGAAATAAAATGTGAGCTTTTTAAACAAAATATGTTGAGCTCCCAATTATGTTGAGTTAAAAGCCCAAAATTAACTACATAAACAACTTCTCTTTGGTTTTTCACTGGTAGATTAGAAGAACTGATGGCATAAATAACTATGTCAAGGTTTAAGTTAATTGTTCGGTTGTCTTCTATTTAAAATGTGTTCCTGTTGCGGTCGATGCTATATTTTTGGAATATCTCCGATAAATCCTTTCATTCCAAAGTAAAGAATACTCGTTACCTGGGAATTTGGATGTAGTATTTCAAGCACGTGACCAATTCATCGGGACCAGGGTCATTTCTGTTCTGCATGGAAGGAAGGGTGACCACAGGTCCACCTTGGGTGTCTCGTCCACCTGGTGGGATAGAAAGACAACTTAGACATAGAGGTTGTCCGGGCATGGACTTTTAAGTCAGAGAGAGATGATCGTTGAGATTTGTCGACATTAAGTGCTGTGGGGACGCCTTTTTTTCATTCTTTTTTAAAAACTGACCCACTGAGAAAAAGGACTATTAACAAAAAATGACGTCATAACGAGGGGCGGCGTTTTCGGCCAACTGCGGAGTTTTATTTAAGGAAGGGCGAGGCAAAAAGAATGTGCCCAGGGGCAGCACTAACCCAAGCTACGCAACTAAAGGCAGATATTGACAGTTTTGTGCTTTTAGTGTGTTAACTTACAATTTTTAACACAACAATATAACGGGATTTGTTTTAAGTTATTGGGGGGGGGGGGTGTTAAAAGGAAAAATAAAAGGGGGGGTAAAAATAACTTTTTTTTTTTTAAAAAAAGCAACAAAAAAGCACTATCGAGATTATAATATATATAGGAGCATTTTTCAGAGAGCAATCAAATGTACGTAGACGATGCTGTAACAAGCCCTCTCTATTCGTTAGTCTGTTTATGGCAGCGCTAATCAAATAAATAACTATTATGGGTTTTTTTTTTAACCTTGTACTTCCCCACCAGCCATTTATCACACTGTCATGGATCGCGACAACGTTATTGTGAACACATCCTCCAGTGCCCCATCCCGCCTCCTCTGTGGAGGGCATTTCTCCAGGGGACATGGTAACACTAAGAGAGCAACCAACCAGGTCACACAGTTTACATCCAGATGACGGGAGAAAAATGACAAGGCCTGTGTTATAAGAAAGGGAGCTTTGTTTAGACCAAGGATCCTTAAACTACGCCCCGGGGGCCAGATCTGGCCTGCCAAGGGTCCTTAACCTGACACCCCAGGCCGCCGTAAACGTGCAGCAGTGACACAAATGGAACCGGACATTGACCATCGCATCAGCCAAATGCAGGCACTTACTTAACACTGAAATATGCATACTATTAAATTTATGTTGATTAAAATTGTTCCATATTTTAAATATTGCATTTTTATTTTTTTAATAATTTTATAATAATTGATTTTATATTTATTTTTCATTTTTTTTAAATGTATGTATTTATTAATTTTTTATCATTTTTTGGTGGGGTGTGGGGCATTATAAAAAAGATATGTGCTGTGTAAAAAGGAATTCGTTCATAGATTTGTCAAATTAAGTCCGGCCCCTAAGTGTCTGGGGGACAGCGAACCGGAACCTTCTATTAAAAGTCTGAGGACGCCTGGTTTAGACAATGGCAGGCTTGTGGCTGTCTAACTAGTGATATCACTCTCAACTGTGGCCACATTGTCTATTGTGCGTGATGGAAGTACAATTTTCGTTGTTTGTCCGTGAACTTTATTATTTTTTAAACCCTTTACTTCGAATCTTCTTTACCTATGATGTTCTGGACTGATGATGCCGGCCTACCAGTGGTACTCTTACTGTTCAAAATCCAGTTTAAAAATAATTAAATACTACCTCTTATTTCACAAGTAATCTGGTAGTTATGTACCATTGTGGTACAGTGTTGAGTCACAAGAAATCTACAGCGCGACTTTGAGGTGAAGCACTCCAGTCTCTTACTGTAGAGTTAGAGACTTCTCTTTCGTGATAAGTTTGAGGTAAAGCACTCCAGTCTCTTACTGTAGAGTTAGAGACTTCTCTTTCGTGATAAGTTTGAGGTAAAGCACTCCAGTCTCTTACTGTAGAGTTAGAGACTTCTCTTTCGTGATAAGTTTGAGGTAAAGCACTCCAGTCTCTTACTGTAGAGTTAAATACTTCTTTTTCTTGATACGTTTTCAAGCATATGAATTTCAACCTGCAGGCGTGCACACAGTTACATCGATCAGGGCATCGAGCACAGTTACATCGATCAGGGCATCTCGATTTGAAAACAGGTGCTCGATCAGATGGCAAAAATATATAACGGTTCCCAAACAATCTTTAAAAGAGAAATTCCTAGAAGAATGAGGGTTTAGTGTTAGATGCCAGTGGTCAGACGGCGTACCATGTTATTTCAATCGATTCTTTAGCAGCGCAGTGTTGAGCGGATATTTATTTTATTTTAAAAACGTTTAAATTATAAGGTCGTCTGGTAGGTTTAGGACAAGGATAAAAGGATAATACAGGGCACACTGTCAACTTTCTAAGAATGAAGTTGTTTGTTTTTTTAAAATGTATTTTATGTATACTGGTTGTTGCTGTTGTGGGTGTGGTCTTCTTTACCAAAAGAAGGCTTTTGGTCGATACGTTTTTTAAAAAAAAAAATTCTTAAACTTTACAATGTCGTGTGATACACGTTTACCCTATACGTTAAGGGAACCCTCGTTCGTGCAGTGTTACTGCTAACCAATCTGTACCTTTCGCTTTCATATCCCTGTTTTAAGTAATCGGCCGGACATAGCATGTTGGGAATGTATGTCACGGAGACGGCCTGCGGTAAGAAAGACGGGGCCGCCGCTAACATGAAACCGTCGCACGCGCTAATCAATGTCACACAAGATCCGACACCGCAGGTATTTCGCGGACATAAAATTTGCATTTCCAGCACATAAATTAAACCGTGTACAAGAGAAACACCATCTCTCAGCGGCGCTTAAGGTTCACACAAACTCCCGCTCTAGTCTGATCACATTTTGAACCCAGTGGCGTAGCGAGCTTAACTCGTGCCCGGGGCACAATACCTTTTTAGCGCCCCCCCCCCTTTATTTGAAAACCATACAATATATAGTAAAATATACAATTTGGCGCCCCTTTGTGAGTAGCGCCCGGGGCATGATTCCCCCCCCCCCTTGCTCCCCCCTCACTAGGCCACTGTTTGAACCAAGTCTTTGTTACTTTCATTTTAAACAAGTATCAAATAAATAATTACATACTAAAGAAATTGTTACATTTTTTTTCCTTAAATATAAGAAAAGTAAAGCCATTGGTCACGTTAAGCCAATGGTCACGTTAAGCCAATGGTCACGTTGAGCCGATGGTAACGTTAAGCCAATGGTCACGTATGTGATATCGTCTTATAAGATGTGAATAGACCCGATGGAGCCACTGTTTGTCAAACAGAAATGTTCTGATACTTTTCTCAACGTTAAACATTCGAATTCATCTTTTAAATAAGTAAACAGTTAAGTCACTGCTAGCATTACAATTAAATCTACAAAACCATTGCAATGACCGACCTGTCAGAAGATCACTGCTAGCATTACAATTAAATCTACAAAACCATTGCAATGACCGACCTGTCAGAAGATCACTGCTAGCATTACAATTAAATCTACAAAACCATTGCAATGACCGACCTGTCAGAAGATCACTGCTAGCATTACAATTAAATCTACAAAACCATTGCAATGACCGACCTGTCAGAAGATCACTGCTAGCATTACAATTAAATCTACAAAACCATTGCAATGACCGACCTGTCAGAAGATCACTGCTAGCATTACAATTAAATCTACAAAACCATTGCAATGACCGACCTGTCAGAAGATCACTGCTAGCATTACAATTAAATCTACAAAACCATTGCAATGACCGACCTGTCAGAAGATCACTGCTAGCATTACAATTAAATCTACAAAACCATTGCAATGACCGACCTGTCAGAAGATCACTGCTAGCATTACAATTAAATCTACAAAACAACTGCAATGACCGACCTGTCAGAAGATCACTGCTAGCATTACAATTAAATCTACAAAACCATTGCAATGACCGACCTGTCATAAGATCACTGCTAGCATTACAATTAAATCTACAAAACCACTGCAATGACCGACCTGTCAGAAGATCACTGCTAGCATTACAATTAAATCTACAAAACCATTGCAATGACCGACCTGTCAGAAGATCACTGCTAGCATTACAATTAAATCTACAAAACCACTGCAATGACCGACCTGTCAGAAGATCACTGCTAGCATTACAATTAAATCTACAAAACCATTGCAATGACCGACCTGTCAGAAGATCACTGCTAGCATTACAATTAAATCTACAAAACCACTGCAATGACCGACCTGTCAGAAGATCACTGCTAGCATTACAATTAAATCTACAAAACCACTGCAATGACCGACCTGTCAGAAGATCACTGCTAGCATTACAATTAAATCTACAAAACCATTGCAATGACCAACCTGTCAGAAGATCACTGCTAGCATTACAATTAAATCTACAAAACCATTGCAATGACCGACCTGTCAGAAGATCACTGCTAGCATTACAATTAAATCTACAAAACCATTGCAATGACCGACCTGTCAGAACATCACTGCTAGCATTACAATTAAATCTACAAAAGCATTGCAATGACCGACCTGTCAGAAGATCACTGCTAGCATTACAATTAAATCTACAAAAACATTGCAATGACCGACCTGTCAGAAGATCACTGCTAGCATTACAATTAAATCTACAAAACCACTGCAATGACCTACCTGTCAGAAGATCACTGCTAGCATTACAATTAAATCTACAAAAGCACTGCAATGACCGACCTGTCAGAAGATCACTGCTAGCATTACAATTAAATCTACAAAAGCACAGCAATGACCGACCTGTCAGAAGATCACTGCTAGCATTACAATTAAATCTACAAAACCACTGCAATGACCGACCTGTCAGAAGATCACTGCTAGCATTACAATTAAATCTACAAAACCATTGCAATGACCGACCTGTCAGAAGATCACTGCTAGCATTACAATTAAATCTACAAAACCATTGCAATGACCGACCTGTCAGAAGATCACTGCTAGCATTACAATTAAATATACAAAACCACTGCAATGACCGACCTGTCAGAAGATCACTGCTAGAATTACAATTAAATCTACAAAACCACTGCAATGACCGACCTGTCAGAAGATCACTGCTAGCATTACAATTAAATCTACAAAACCATTGCAATGACCCACCTGTCAGAAGATCACTGCTAGCATTACAATTAAATCTACAAAATCATTGCAATGACCGACCTGTCAGAAGATCACTGCTAGCATTACAATTAAATCTACAAAAACATTGCAATGACCGACCTGTCAGAAGATCACTGCTAGCATTACAATTAAATCTACAAAAACATTGCAATGACCGACCTGTCAGAAGATCACTGCTAGCATTACAATTAAATCTACAAAACCATTGCAATGACCGACCTGTCAGAAGATCATTGCTAGCATTACAATTAAATCTACAAAAGCATTGCAATGACCGACCTGTCAGAAGATCACTGCTAGCATTACAATTAAATCTACAAAAACATTGCAATGACCGACCTGTCAGAAGATCACTGCTAGCATTACAATTAAATCTACAAAACCACTGCAATGACCGACCTGTCAGAAGGTCATTGCTAGCATTACAATTAAATCTACAAAACCACTGCAATGACCGACCTGTCAGAAGATCACTGCTAGCATTACAATTAAATCTACAAAAGCACTGCAATGACCGACCTGTCAGAAGGTCATTGCTAGCATTACAATTAAATCTACAAAACCATTGCAATGACCGACCTGTCAGAGGATCACTGCTAGCATTACAATTAAATCTACAAAACCATTGCAATGACCGACCTGTCAGAAGATCACTGCTAGCATTACAATTAAATCTACAAAACCACTGCAATGACCGACCTGTCAGAAGATCACTGCTAGCATTACAATTAAATCTACAAAAGCACTGCAATGACCGACCTGTCAGAAGGTCATTGCTAGCATTACAATTAAATCTACAAAACCATTGCAATGACTGACCTGTCAGAAGATCACTGCTAGCATTACAATTAAATCTACAAAACCATTGCAATGACCGACCTGTCAGAAGATCACTGCTAGCATTACAATTAAATCTACAAAAACATTGCAATGACCGACCTGTCAGAAGATCACTGCTAGCATTACAATTAAATCTACAAAAACATTGCAATGACCGACCTGTCAGAAGATCACTGCTAGCATTACAATTAAATCTACAAAACCATTGCAATGACCGACCTGTCAGAAGATCACTGCTAGCATTACAATTAAATCTACAAAACCATTGCAATGACCGACCTGTCAGAAGATCATTGCTAGCATTACAATTAAATCTACAAAAGCATTGCAATGACCGACCTGTCAGAAGATCACTGCTAGCATTACAATTAAATCTACAAAAACATTGCAATGACCGACCTGTCAGAAGATCACTGCTAGCATTACAATTAAATCTACAAAACCACTGCAATGACCGACCTGTCAGAAGGTCATTGCTAGCATTACAATCAAATCTACAAAACCACTGCAATGACCGACCTGTCAGAAGATCACTGCTAGCATTACAATTAAATCTACAAAAGCACTGCAATGACCGACCTGTCAGAAGGTCATTGCTAGCATTACAATTAAATCTACAAAACCATTGCAATGACCGACCTGTCAGAAGATCACTGCTAGCATTACAATTAAATCTACAAAACCACTGCAATGACCGACCTGTCAGAAGATCACTGCTAGCATTACAATTAAATCTACAAAAGCACTGCAATGACCGACCTGTCAGAAGGTCATTGCTAGCATTACAATTAAATCTACAAAAACATTGCAATGACCGACCTGTCAGAAGATCACTGCTAGCATTACAATTAAATCTACAAAACCATTGCAATGACCGACCTGTCAGAAGATCACTGCTAGCATTACAATTAAATCTACAAAAACATTGCAATGACCGACCTGTCAGAAGGTCACTGCTAGCATTACAATTAAATCTACAAAAGCACTGCAATGACCGACCTGTCAGAAGCACGAAGCCATAGTGGAGCAGCTCCGCCATGTCACCACCGTTCAACACAAGACCTGAAAGAAAAAGCATTCAGAAAATAGAAAACTAAAAAAATAATTTAAAAAACGTATTAAAGCAAATAACTGTTGATCATCGTTGAACTTAGTGAACATAGTTGAACTTAGTGAACATAGTTGAACTTAGTGAACATAGTTGAACTTAGTGAACATAGTTGAATATAGTGAACATAGTTGAACATAGTGATCATAGTTGAACATAGTAAAAGTTGGGAAGCATAGTTGTCTCTTTGGAGGATTCGGCCTGACTGTCACTTCCCCCCGTTCCCATCTTTGGTCAGCCTACAAAGCAAAGAGGATTGGTCTTTAAGCAGCCCCCCTCCACCCACCCACACAGGAACCCCCCCCCCCCCCAAAAAAAAAAAAAAAAGAATATTTAAAAAAAAAAAAAATCCTATTACGCAGAAGTGATAAGTCCGTAATAGTTAGCAGTTCCACCCCCTCCCACACAGAGTGAGAACCCCAACAATCATATTATGGGGAAGCACTCAGTCCGTGACAGCCAGTGTTTCTTTCAGAAATTTTCCCCCGGGTGAGCACTTCAGATGTTCGGGGGGGCAGTGCCAGGTGTCAGTAGCCAGAGGCGTAGCTAAGGGGTGGCAGATGGGACATATGTCCCCGTGCGCCAGACTAGCGGGGGCATCAAATGGGCTATAGTGTTAATGGATGAAAATAATAGGTTTCAGAGTTTAGCAGGGGGGGGGGGAAGTAAAAATGAATATTTTCCCCTGTCACCAAAGACTCACGTCAGTGACATAAAAAGGGGGGGGGGCGAACATTTGGTCTTCCCAGGTGTCATTTTTTCTTTAGATAGAGCGGTGGGATTTTCGGACATCTGCAGAGTTTCTATCGAGAAAGGTAGCGCGTCAAAAATTTAACTATAGGGTGGCGCTAACACTAGGCTCGCCGCTGGACAGTGTATATATCAGCACCAAAATTGGTTGTCAGTAATTTTTATCGGAAGTAGGGCAGCAGAAATTGTGTGAGTATTTAACAATCAAGAGGTGCATTTTGGAGCATACATGATTCGAATGTTTTGATAAGACTGTCATTGATCGGGGAATATAATTTTTCAAGCGTCAGGGGAGGCATAAGTAAACTAAATTCATTCTGGTTGTGGTGCGCCGAAGAAAATCATTTGACACAAGATTAGATTCAACCCCTTAAGACACACTGATCGACGTCAATAGAAAAAAAAAAGGGGGGGGGGGGGGTAGCAGAAATTGAGGAATCCGAAGAGTTTGAGCAAAAGTGATGCAAATTTTTCTTTTTCTGTATATTAAGGGCCCACGATCAATTTATTGATCATTATGGCTCCTATGAATGTAGATGGGATTTGCAGTGTTTCTGTGCTTGGTGTTGATGAGGATATGTCACTGGTAACAAGAGTTACTTAGTGAGGGTATCATGTATCTTTCAGACAATGTGTGAAGGGGCATTTCAGACGTTCATATATTTACTGTTAGATGTCTCGTAGAAAAATGCTAAGAATACAACATCAACATACACCAACTATATGTGGACTACAAATCAGCTTATGATAGCATAGACAGGAAATACATAAACGATGCTCTGCTGGAACTTGGAGTCCTTAACAAACTTCAAAGCAAAAACCTCGCTAAGGGAACAAAGAAGGCAATATACACCACTATCATAAGACCAGTAGATACGTAAGCAAGTGAGACTTGGTTCCTACCAGAAAAGCAGAGAACCTGCTAAATATATGACCCGATAATAGACAATTTTGTTTTGGGAATCCGTACAAACCAAGAGCTATATCAATTGTACAAATACCCATCCATAGTCACAACAATATAAAAAAAAATGACAGACTGCCCTGGGCAGGACACATTGAAAGGATGCCAGTTTCTGGGGCAACAAAAACGATCTACAGGCAGAAACCTAGGGGCAGGGGGCTCACCGGTCTACCGAGACTGAGATGGAAGGCGATGTAGAGAATGGCTTACAAAGGTTGTGGTTCGCACATGGAGGTGTAAAGCGATGGTTCGATTCGAATTGAAGAATGTGGTGGAGCAAGCCAGGGCCCTACATGGGATGAAGCGCCACTGATGTAAATATTTCAGACTTTTGTGTGGTAAGCGCTAGAAATAACCATAATAACAGGACATCACTAACTCTTCCACCAGCCCAATTTTAAATAAATTCAGTCCAGTTGGGAGCCCTTAGTGTATGCTTTTTTATCGAGAGATACTCCATAGCTTAGACTCACCCCTTAAAATTGTATAGGCCCCGAACTTTTTTTGATAAATTCAAAATGTAAGAAGGCATTTATTTTATATACCTTATTTAAATTTAGTTTTGCATCATTAAACACTTAACTGTAGAGCAACGGGAGAGATGCTAGTTAAGATTTTATGTGTCATTTGACCTAAGAGCCATCGTGTGAGGTCTGCAACCCGTATAGCTGCATGGGGCCTCGCATATTTTAGGGACTTAAAGCTGGGTTGTAATTACATTAAATTATCAACTTTTACTACTAGGTAGGGAAGGACAAAACTGAAAAGTAGCACTGGTGCCACAAAAGTCAAGCGACGTCTCTGCTTGACTAAGTGTGTTATGCAAACATTATTTTTTAAATTAAAAAGTAATGTGTTTTTAAAGTTATTATTTAAAAATATGTTTGGGGTCAACTACATACAAAATAATGAATTTACTACAAAATATTTTTAAAATTAAAAAAAAGAAAAGAATTCCTTCCAAAAATAAAAAGGTATCCATCACAAAAAAGAAATGCTAAAATAGTTTTACATTTTGAACGAAAAAGAAAAACAAAAAACATACGTTTATTTCTAAATATTTCCAAGTTTCACCAAAGTCAAAAAGAAAAAAAGCTTTACTGTACAAAAGGCAATAGACTATCTTTATGGGTTTTCAAAATTGTTATTATTTATAAATCATATGTAACCTACATAATTGTTAAGAGTCATGACTTATTTACAAAAGACATCATATATTTATTAATGTGTGATTCTTTTCGTATTAAATTAAAGTTTGAATTCTTAATATTCACTTGATTGAATGTTGATTAAGATTTTTAAACTACTATAATTTGCTTTAGATCATTACAACTTGCCTCTTCGATATTATACTTTAAAACAATTTTTTTTACTAATTCTATAGAATTTTTTTTTAACTACTACCAAAAATGGCGTTTACAAGATAATCGAAATACTCGAATTTTTTTTATTAGTTGTTTAAATATATATATTCTTTCTACTGGATTATTATCTTAAAATATTTTTTTAATAGTTCAAACAGCTGCGGAAGATTGTTTATTATTATTATTATATTAACAGAGAAAAGTTGATGGGGATTTGATAAAAAAAACTTTAAAAAAAAAAAATCCTTTTACTCTGTTCCCGAAACTGTGTTAAAAAACTAGAAACGCTCTCGATTTAATAATTATTGATTTCATGTCCACTATTTGTATGCAACAGGTTAATTCCTAATTTTTTGTTTTAAAATTAGTTTGTTTGTTTTTTGTTGTTGTTGTTTTTTTTAAGTTTTCATTTGATCTAAGTCAGTATACATGTATGGAATCTACTACATTAAAATATTTGCTAAAATGATTTTTTTAAAGCATGATGCTATTATATAATATAATGTCAAAACAGATTGCACATGTTTATTACGTAGTAAGAACTACATTCAATTTATAGACATTTATATTTATATATATGTAAAGATAGTTTAATACAGTGTTATTATAAAGTCTTTCAACTTGTGCAGCTGCAAAAATTTCATTAAATAAAAGATACCGATATATGCGAATAAGAAAAAGTAAGATTTTAGCTTATGATCAGGAGCGGTCAATTTTCAAAACAATACGATATTTATAATCGATTTCTGCGAGCCTGTAACAAGATTGACCTGAACGATATGGATCATCAATAAATATCGAACAAAGCGATATTTTATTTGTTTCCAATAATTGTAATTGATGAAAGACACAAATGTCAATTACTTTTTAAAATTTTATAAAAATTAAATTTAGATAATTTTTTGTTTTACACATTTTCCCCCGGAGGGGCACTTGACTTGCCCCCCCCCCCCCCCCGGAGGTATGCCTGAAAGAAACCCTGGTGACAGCTAGTGTTAAAGTTTTCGTCAAACTTCTTTTTGAAAGCACAAAAAGAAATTTGACGCAAAATTTTAAAGTGTGAACTGAAAAAAGATTTCAATCAAATTTCCGTCGATCAATTTTCCGTCGACGAAATTTCTTTTAAACAGATTTCCGGATTCGGACTGTGTGTGATACAAAGGGAAAAGGCTAGCAGCGTCAATTGTCAACATAAAGCGATTAGCCGCCCTTGTCGTTATGGGACATAGGTAGTGAAAACCACGCACACGGAGCTGCCGTACTTTTGTGAGCAGTAAGTGAATCAACACGATTGACTGCATTTGACTTCGTTTTGGTGACATGTTTATATATGTATGAATATGATGGTGGGTCAGGCTGTGGTCGGTCGGCTGTGGTGGGTCAGCTGTGGTGGGTCAGCTGTGGTGGGTCAGCTGTGGTGGATCGGATGTGGTGGGTCGGCTGCGGTGGGTCGGGGTGACGGTAATTATCAATCCACTGTTTTACAAGAGACAGCTAAACAAAACAAGTGATAAAATCAAATATATTTACAGGCAGTTAGAGGGTAAGCCTATTCCTCCATCCATCCAAGCACACAACATTGACCAGCTACAAAACTGTTGGACACTAATCAGTAAGTATTAAATACAATGATGACAAACGATCCTAGCTACTTACCAGGTTCATTGGTTAGTTTCGCCTGATTTTATACGGTCAGGTTTTTCATTTCCCATTAGTCGGCAAAATGGTTGATTGAATGGCAGGGTCGGACCTCTTGGGAAATTCCAAGGTGGGGAAGGGAGCTGCGGGGTAGCTAGAGCCTGTAACGCTGAGGCGGTCCTTGATTGTACCTCCCCTCACTCTGACACTCTCCCCTCACTATGACACTCTCCCCTCACTCTGACACTATCCCCTCACTCTGACACTCTCCCCTCACTATGACACTCACGAGACAAAAGACATCTAAGTAAACTTTTGGACTGAAAAGTTTCTATGGTTAACGCACGGCTTAAATTAAACACCATAAAAATAGTTCAGTATTCTACTTGCTACTTACAACGCCTGACAGCCGAGTAGATGCACGCGACATTGTGATGCAATACTGGTGTGCTGGAAACTGGTGTGCTGTGATACTGGTGTGCTGTAATACTGGTGTACTGTAATATCGGTGTGCTGTAATACTGGTGTGCTGTAATACTGGTGTGCTGTGATACTGGTGTGCTGTAATACTGGTGTACTGTAATACTGGTGTACTGTAATACTGGTGTGCTGTAATACTGGCGTACTGTGATACTGGTGTGCTGTAATACTGGTGTGCTGTAATACTGGTGTACTGTAATACTGGTGTGCTGTAATACTGGTGTGCTGTAATACTGGTGTACTGTAATACTGGTGTACTGTAATACTGGTGTACTGTAATACTGGTGTGCTGTGATACTGGTGTGCTGTAATACTGGTGTGCTGTAATACTGGTGTACTGTAATACTGGTGTACTGTAATACTGGTGTGCTGGAATATTGGTGTGCTGTGATACTTGTGTGGTGTGATACTGGTGTGCTGTAATACTGGTGTGGTGTAATACTGGTGTACTGTAATACTTGTGTGCTGTAATACTGGTGTGCTGTAATACTGGTGTGCTGTAATACTGGTGTGCTTTAATACTGGTGTACTGTAATACTGGTGTACTGTAATACTGGTGTACTGTAATACTGGTGTGCTGTGATACTGGTGTGCTGTAATACTGGTGTGCTGTAATACTGGTGTACTGTAATACTGGTGTACTGTAATACTGGTGTGCTGGAATATTGGTGTGCTGTGATACTTGTGTGGTGTGATACTGGTGTGCTGTAATACTGGTGTGGTGTAATACTGGTGTACTGTAATACTGGTGTGCTGTAATACTGGTGTGCTGTAATACTGGTGTGCTGTAATACTGGTGTGGTGTAATACTGGTGTACTGTAATACTGGTGTGCTGTAATACTGGTGTGCTGGAATATTGGTGTGCTGTGATACTTGTGTGGTGTGATACTGGTGTGCTGTAATACTGGTGTGGTGTAATACTGGTGTACTGTAATACTGGTGTGCTGTAATACTGGTGTGCTGTAATACTGGTGTGCTTTAATACTGGTGTACTGTAATACTGGTGTACTGTAATACTGGTGTACTGTAATACTGGTGTACTGTAATACTGGTGTACTGTAATATTGGTGTACTGTAATACTGGTGTACTGTAATACTGGTGTACTGTAATACTGGTGTGGTGTGATACTGGTGCGTTGCCCGGTGTTGGCATCGCATTTTAAAAACCTATTTCTTTTGCATGCTAGGATAAGTGGAATCACCCTCGCGTGGTGAATTAGCTAGGGTTAGTGGCGCCAGGGGCGGGACAATATTTTTGCAGCACCTTCCCCAAAAAAACTTTTGCAGTGCGCCGAAAATGCCACCCTTCAATATATAGGGAAAATAATGGTGAGGCCCGGGGCAGAGGACCCCCTCACCCACCCGCGCCCAAATCTCCCTAAGCCAGCGCCCTCGTGTGTCAACTTGATTGTTGTTGGAGAATTGATTTTATTGACAACATTAAATCGGGTCTCTAATTCCCCATACTCGCACCCCCTCCCCCGAAATCCCAATCATCTACATATAGAGGAATGTGTCGACTCTATTGATCGGAATTCTTCACTAAAGTCGATGGGCTCGGAGTTAGTATTGGCATGCTCGAAGATGTGGACATCTAGATGTGGTCTGACGGTACCAGATGCTTGAAGTTGTGGACATCTAGATGTGATCTGACGGTACCAGGTGCTTGAAGATGTGGACATGTAGATGTGATCTGACGGTACCATATGATTGAAGATGTGGACATCTAGATGTGGTGTGACGGTACCAGATGATTGAAGGTGTGAACATTTAGATGTGGTGTGACGGTACCAGATGATTGAAGATTTGGACATCTAGATGTGGTCTGACGGTACCAGATGATTGAAGATGTGGACATGTAGATGTGTTCTGACGGTACTAGATGCTTGAAGGTGTGGACATTTAGATGTGGTCTGACTGTACCAGGTGCTTGAAGGTGTGGACATCTAGATGTGGTCTGACGGTACCAGATGATTGAAGGTGTGAACATTTAGATGTGGTCTGACGGTACCAGATGATTGAAGATGTGGACATTTAGATGTGGTCTGACGGTACTAGATCAGCAAAGTCGAAAGAAAAAAAAACCCACTGCGTTGTCTTTAAAAAAAAATTCCCGGCTGAGAGAGGGAAAGTTGGTCGGCAAACTCATAAAGCAGTGGTCGGCAAATTCATTAGTCAAAAAAGCCAATAATCAGCAACAGGACGATTAAAAAAATTTTGAGTGCCAAATGGCTTTTCAAGAACCGTTACGGGAAATTTGTTTGACAGAAATTTCATCGACGGAAAATTGATCGACAGACGTTTGGTCGAATTTTATTTTCAGTTCACATGATCAAATTTTCGTCAAATTTCTTTTTGAACGCAATATACTATATAGTAAAACAAAATAATGCGTACAAAAAGAAATTTGAACTGAAAATAAAATTCGATCAAATTTCCGTTCGACCAAACTTCCGTCTGTCAATTTTCCGTCGACGAAATTTCTTTCAAACAAATTTTTGGATACGGTCAAGAACCATGTTTTTTGGAGTCAAAACCGATTAGTAACCGACTGGCCGAGCCGCACTCAGGTCGTTAAAGAAAACACAGAAATGTCGGGTTGCGATGGAAGTATTGCTTAAACTAGTGGTCGGAAAACTCATTAGTCAGAAGTGGTCGGAAAACTCATGAGTCAGAAGTGGTCGGAAAACTCATGAGTCAGAAGTGGTCGGAAAACGCATGAGTCAGAAGTGGTCGGAAAACACATGAGTCAGAAGTGGTCGGAAAACTCATGAGTCAGAAGTGGTCGGAAAACGCATGAGTCAGAAGTGGTCGGAAAACGCATGAGTCAGAAGTGGTCGGAAAACTCATGAGTCAGAAGTGGTCGGAAAACGCATGAGTCAGAAGAGCCAAAAAATCAAAAGCAGGACGATTAAAAAAAATGCTGAGAGCCAAATATCTTTTCAAGAACCTGTCAAGAACCATGTTTTTCGTAGTCAAAACCGATTTGTGGTCCAGTGGCCGAGCCGCACTCAGGTCGCTAAAGAGCCGCGGTTTGCCGACCACTGGTTTAAAGGGACAGTGAAATGTAATGGTAATAGAGAATGGAGGTGATTGGGGAGGTGACACTAAAAAAAAATTAATTGTTTGAAAAAGGTCAAGCTGACGTCAGCAACTTTAAAGAAACATCTGGCTTGACATAACTTGCTTTAAAAATGCATTTGACATCAAAGAAATCAATGAACAACATACTGGCTGGTAGTTGTGTGTGTAGTTGTGTGTGTAGTTGTGTGTGTAGTTGTATGTGTGTAGTTGTGTGTGTAGTTGTGTGTGTAGTTGTGTGTGTAGTTGTGTGTGTAGTTGTGTGTAGTTGCGTGTGTAGTTGCGTGTGTAGTTGTGTGTGTAGTTGTGTGTGTAGTTGTGTGTGTAGTTGTGTGTAGTTGCGTGTGTAGTTGTGTGTGTAGTTGTGTGTGTAGTTGTGTGTGTAGTTGTGTGTGTAGTTGTGTGTGTAGTTTAGTGTGTAGTTGTGTGTGCAGTTGTGTGTGTAGTTGTGTGTAGTTGCGTGTGTAGTTGCGTGTGTAGTTGTGTGTGTAGTTGTGTGTGTAGTTGTGTGTAGTTGTGTGTGTAGTTGTGTGTGTAGTTGTGTGTGTAGTTGTGTGTGTAGTTGCGTGTGTAGTTGCGTGTGTAGTTGTGTGTGTAATTGTGTGTAGTTGTGTGTGTAGTTGTGTGTGTAGTTGTGTGTGTAGTTGTGTGTGTAGTTGAGTGTGTAGTGGCGTGTGTAGTGGCGTGTGTATAGACGCGTGTGTAGTTGTGTGTGTAGTTGTGTGTAATTGTGTGTGTAGTTGCGTGTGCAGTTGTGTGTAGTTGTGTGTGTAGTTGTGTGTGTAGTTGTGTGTGTAGTTGTGTGTGTAGTGGCTTGTGTAGTTGTGTGTGTATAGACGCGTGTGTAGTTGTGTGTGTAATTGTGTGTAGTTGCGTGTGTAGCTGCATGTGTAGTTGCGTGTGTAGTTGCATGTGTAGTTGCGTATTTAGTTGTGTGTGTAGTTGTGTGTGTAGTTGTGAGTCTTGTTTTGCGTGTTTGAGCGCGTAGTTGTGCGTGTATGAGCGCGTAATTGTGCGTGTATAAATAGTACGAATTCTGATTTTTTTTCTGCACATTTCCAAACTAAAAATACGTATAAACATAACTTAATTTTTTTTTTTTAAACTTTGCTATTGACCTAAGGCGGTGCAAACATAAGTATAGAAATGTCAATGATTTGGTCTATGTGATAAATATGTCAATGATTTGGTCTATGTGATAAATAAGTCAATTTGGTCTATGTGATAAATATGTCAATTTGGTCTATGAAGTGTGTCTTTATTTTACTTTTGAGGACTCGATGGAAAAAATCTAGACAATGTAAACCATGGTTTTATTGTCGGTGCAAAATCTAGACAATGTAAACCATGGTTTTATTGTCGGTGCAAAATCTAGACAATGTAAACCATGGTTTTATTGTCGGTGCAAACTGTAGGCGTTATGTCGCAGTGCCCCAAAGACGACCGGCTGTAAAAATAGGATGTCGATAAACACGACACTTGATGAAAACAGTTCATGGAAAGCAATTGTTACGTTGGCCGAAACGGCTCTGTAGTTTGGTGACTGGCGACTTGGCGGGCCGCGTGAAACAGAGGGCAGGACACTTTCAAGGGAAACTTAGGATGAGGGGTACCACGCTATAGAAAACTACCAATAATAATAATAATAATATTCAGGCGAATGTAAGTTGGTGGAACGGGGCGACAACAAGAAAAGCAATGTGTTAGTGGATTCACCCCCCACACAGCAAAGCCATATTGTGCATCCAAATTCCCATATGTGTTCCTACAACGTCAGGTAATACAACATAACACAGCTATTGTAATGAACCATTCAAGGCATGCCTCATTGTCGTGGCCAGATAGATTCACGCGTTGCAACATTTATTGCATACAAAGTGGCAACAATTAAAACATTCAAAGTGTAATATTTAAAATACACAAAGTGGCAACATTTAAAACACTCAAAGACAAAATGTAACATTTAAAAAAGACAAATTAGAGATTTTAATGAATGACCAAAAATATGACAGATGCGTGTGTTGACTTCTTAAAGTTCTAATACGTCTGCTATTTCGTCCCATCCATGGAAGGCACGCACGTACGTTGGATAAGTTCGACTTTTCGTTCTGTTTGACATCTGTATCCAGTAAACGTTTGTTTGGGGGGGGGGGGGGGGGGGTTCTTTTGAAACATGGCTGTGTGTGTGTGCGCGCGCATGTATGGGGGGGGGGTGGGGGGCCTCACAGTCAAGGCCAAATTTATGACGTAGTTATCTGCGTGCCATATCAATGTTTATCTAAGATATGAAATCATGTGTGTTTACAAAAAGCAAGTCACACCAAATCAGTGGTTCTCATTATGTTGTCTGCTTAAAAAGAAAATATTCTTTTAATTTCATTTTTTAAAATATTTTAAAAATAATTCCATCATCCTATGATATTCTTCCTAAGTAAGAATGGCGCATACCAAATGAGCCATAGGAGTAAAGTAAATTGATCACTTAAAACATGATTTTCAAATTCTTTAATACCGGTTTTAATCCATCGGCTCTAACACAACCGTTAGACCACAACTACATGCCCAGACACAAGTACATGCCCAGACACAACCACATGCCCAGACACAATTTTTTTTAAATCTCGTGCAAACTTGGCTGCTGTCTTCCATATTTGGTGGTAAAAGCTATTTTGTTATATACAATGGATATCACATTCAAACACTAGCTGCCCTACTTGATAGCACATCCCAACACTAGCTGCCCTACTTGATAGCACATTCCAACACTAGCTGCCCTACTTGATAGCACATTCCAACACTAGCTGCCCTACTTGATTGCACATTCCAACACTAGCTGCCCTACTTGATAGCACATCCCAACACTAGCTGCCGTACTTGATAGCACATCCTACATTAGCTACCCTACTTGATAGTACATCCCAACACTAGCTTCCCTGCTTCATAATGCATCCCAACTCTAGCTACCTTACTTGATAGCACATCCCAAGAATAGCTGCCCTACTTGTTTGCACCTTCCAACACCTGCTGCGCTACTTAATAGCACACCCTAACACAAGCTTCTCTACTTGATAATACATCCCTACTCTAGCTACCATACTTGATAGCACATTCCAACACCACCTGTCCTACATGACAGTACATCCTAACATTAGCTACCCTAATTGATGGTACATCTGAACACAAGCTGCCCTACATCCCAACACTAGCTGCCCTACATCCCAACACTAGCTGCCCTACATCCCAACACTAGCTTCCCTACATCCCAACATTAGCTGCCCTACATCCCAACACTAGCTGCCCTATATCCCAACAATAGCTGCCCTACATCCCAACACTAGCTGGCCTACATCCCAAAACTAGCTGACCTAGTTGGCCCACGATTCCATATCACCCAGGTATTTACTTCTAGCTTAAAACTGCGACGGGTGATTGCGCATTCAAAACATCACCGTTGAGTATATAAAGCATCACCATTGAAATGTGAATGGAGAGTGAGTAGACCATCTGAGAGATGTGAATAGAGATTGATTAGACCATCTGAGACATGTGAATAGAGATTGAGTAGACCATCTGAGAAAGTGAAAATAGACGTTGAAATTTTGAGAACCGTTAACATTAAAGGCGGCCATACGAAATTGTTGATGGCGGAAGTTGGGTTACAACACCAGACATTTGAAATGTCAGCCGTAGGCAGATCACAACGGTATGGCGCAACTCTACCTCTTTACTGGTCACGGTCCACCTATCTCCCAGGTGATATACAAAGCTCCGTGGGGAAAAAATGGTGGGGTGGGGGCGAAAGGCTGCCAATGAAAAGTTACATTGATTTTTTAAAAAATCTGAAGTGTAGCTCATTATCTGATATACTGCAATGGCCATTACGTTGAGACAACCTACATGGACGTACGTCGAGACAACTTACATGGACGTACGTTGAGGCAATACAGGGGTGGGGTGGCAGTGAGGGTGGGAGGGGAAGGAAACGGGAATGTGATCGGGGTGAAAGGTGACACCTATTCCGTACGTCTGCGGTTGTCTTAAGTGCGTCACATCTTGTGTCAAAGTTGTCTTAAGTGCGTCACATCTTGTGTCAAAGTTATCTTAAGTGCGTCACATCTTGTGTCAAAGTTGTCTTAAGTGCGTCACATCTTGTGTCAAAGTTGTCTTAAGTGCGTCACATCTTCTGTCAAAGTGGTCTTAAGTGCGTCACATCTTGTGTCAAAGTTGTCTTAAGTGCGTCACATCTTGTGTCAAAATTGTATTAAGTGCGTCACATCTTCTGTCAAAGGAAAGCGCTGTACAAAATGACACAATAATCATAATCCTGGTTAACACTTCTGGTATAACACTCTGTCTATTTATCGATGAGTTGAGATAGGCGAGGCATACGTTGGTAACTCAAAAAAGGGGATTTTGATATGTGTGGGGATAGAGGATTCCACAAGTTGAGACATATGCTATTTCTATGACACTTACCTTCTACCACCACAAGGTGAGACATATGCTATTTCTATGACACTTTCTACCACCACAAGGTGAGACATATGCTATTTCTATGACACTTACCTTCTACCAATAATCCATAAACGCTGCTCCCTGTGCTCCGACGACTTCTTGCTCCCCCCGTCTGACTTCTCGTATTTCCGATGTGCGGGTTCTGGACCCCTTCTTGGACGCTCTTAACGCTCCCTTGTCTTGACCCCATGGGGATGTCAGGATAATCCCTGGGATCTCGGCCGCTGATTCGCCTGGGGTCAGCTCTTTGATTGGCACCGGTAGGGGTTCCCTGGTAACCTTGGTCGGTGAGAGGTTGGTCCGGGATACCTGGGGAATACTGTGGTTGGCCTGTAGGCGAGTACTGTGGTTGGCCTTTAGGCGAGTACTGTGGTTGACCTGGCGGAGAATATTGTGGTTGGCCTCGAGGGGAATAGTTTGATGCAGCAACCTCCAGCCCAGCCCCACTGACACTCCTCATGCTACCGACCCTAGAGCCAGGGATTTTGTCTGGTCGCATGTTCTGATTGTTGTCCATACTCTGCTGCTGTAGTTGTACTGGGAGGGTTTGACTTTGCTCTGCCGGCCCGTGGACACCGCGCCTACTTCCTTGCCGGGAGTCCCGTCCTGGAATCTGTGAAGGTTCTCTAGGATATCCCTGTTGTATTCTGGTTGATCCTTGTCTTGAATCAGATCTGTATCCGCCTGTAGGGGCGTTTCCGATACTTCCCACTGATATGTTAGGATCTTGCGATTGTTGACGACTCCCTTCCTGGAAATCAGACTCATGGAAACGCCCCTGATTGCCCGGAGACATGAACTGGTCAGGGGGAATTCGCTGACCGTCATAAAATGACCCCTGGGCTCTGATATCCCGAAAACTGCCGGAAACTGATTCCCCAGTCCTGTTAAAATTCAGAGGCGGAACACTTCGCATGCTCCCCCTGTTTGACAAGGGAAGGTTCCTCTGGTCCATCTCATCGCGAAAAGATGCGTTGGGGGACTGTTGGGTCACTCCCCCTTGGTAGGCCATATTAGTGACTTGGTCTGAAATAGAGATGGTGATATAGTGATGTTGTTGAGACAGTACCCAGTACAACATGTTTTCCATATAAATTTTTAAAAACGCCTAATATAGCGATGTAACCAAAAAAATGTGGGGCCTTAAGTTGTAAAATCTATTTATCATTGAAACTAACAACCAACGCACCCTTGGCCCAACCTCCCTACGCCACTGGATCTATTGAAACTAACAACCATCGCACCCTTGGCCCAACCTCCCTACGCCACTGGATCTATTGAAACTAACAACCATCGCACCCTTGGCCCAACCTCCCTACTCCACTGGATCTATTGAAACGATTGCATGCGTATACATTTGAAGACATCAAGGGAAAAAACGGCAGTCACAATTTTAATTTTTTTTAGTTATCGCCCCTGGCTAATAGACAATTGAAAATAGAAGGTGCTGAATTAAGTTTAAAGTAGAAAAAATGGCTAAGTCCATAAGAAAAAGGGAAACGAAAAATCCGTTTACAGTGGAAAAAGGAGCATAGTCCAAAATTTTGTATTTGTACAATTGTATTTTATTCCCTGCACGTGACTCGGGGCGGGAATGACATAATCAGCCCCATCTCTCCTGTATTATGTCAGGTCATTAAAGAACACGGCAAAGACAATGTTTTTGAAAATAAAATAAGGATTGTTACGTGCTGTTATCCTTATGGAGAAATTAATATCTTATTTAAGTATGTGGCTCGTTCTAAAACAGTACACAACAAAAGACGATACCATATGTTAATAACAAAGAAAACGATATCCAAACTAGGGCTGTTTATAATTAATACATTTTATTAAGTTAATCATGAATTACACAACATGAAAATAAAATTTAAGCTATTGACTTACAGTATAATGATTGGCTTGTACCGGTACAATGTTGAAAAAGATACAATGATGAAAAAGGAATAGAGGTAATATTTTTGAGTATGTGCCCAAATGGAAACATAATGTAATTTTTTTCATTTCCAATACATATTAATAAGTAACTTTGTATATAACCATCCAGTTAATATCTTACATTTTATTACACACAGACATCAAATGTTAGTAAACAAATCTCTGTTTCGTGTAGAAAATCTCGTAATAGTGCTCTCCAAAATATCTCTCTCCTCCCTTTATAGTCTGTTCTACTGATATTTCTAGAAAGGGCTTACAAATTTTTTTCCTTTCCTGATTTTTCTACAGAATTCTAAAAATACAGGCTATAGATTTTATTTAGTTGTAAGCAAGGTCAAATAGACTATTTTTAGATAGCCACACCCTAAAATGCGGTTCCGAGCTTGGGGTCAGCTAGAGTTCATTCACTTGGAAAGATGGCGCAAGAGATGTTTCGATGTGATGAAGCGAGTATATCAAGCGTCCAAATATATCTCAAAAGGGAAAGGTCAATTTGAAATCCTTCTTAAAATCAACACTCACTCATAACTGCTCAGGTAAGTATTGCAAAGCAGCCGTTTCCTCCCTGTTTCTATTCTATATACGGGGTAAGAGTCCCATATGCCGGTCCTTTACGGGGTAAAAGCCCCCATCCCGGTATTATAAGTATTAAAAACGCCAAATCCATTTTTGTTAGTTTTATTAAAATTTAGATGAATACCTCTGCGAGTTGACCCGATAAAACTATTCAAAGGGTGCCAGAGATAATATTGTCATAATGTGCAAGGGGGGGGGGCAGTGATAATACGATCATATGGTGCCAAAGATAATATTATCATACGATGCCAGTGTTACTATTTTCATAGTATGCCAGAGATAATATTATCATAGGGTGCCATTGATATTTTCATAGGGTGCCAAGGGTAACAAGCGTAACGCCGGCTCCCCTTGAAACCTTCACATAGATTGACTCTTGGTGTCTTTCTCGCTTGGGGCGGGTTTTCTGACCGTTACTGTTTACTTGATTAAATTAGGAGGCAGTCCACGAGTCATACCAGAAGCGTGATATACATAGGAGATTATGCCCCAGCAAGAAGAGAAAGAGAGTGACGCATCGGTTTCACTTAAGATAACACTGTTCAAAAATATAATAAAATTTGTAATCACCTGTGTAATGTGGATGCAAAACCCCGGTGAAGAAAATACCCCCCCCCCCACATTTTTTTTTTTCAAATCCACCCCGGGCTGAATGTATTCTGATGGAATTCCAAATAATCTTTGTCAAATGTGATCTTTTGAATTAGGAATACATACGTCAAATCTGATCTATTGAATTAGGAATACATACGCATAAGAAATGTATTTACCAGTATGTAAGAAATGTACCATTAACTTTAAAAAATAATATGTGAACAACACAAAGAGAAGTGTTATAGTATCATGAGATGGCAGAAAGTTATACCTTAAAAGTGCTATTGTAGCATGGTGTGGAAGAAAGGCTAGACCTCAGAAGTGCAGTAGTAGCATTATGTGGCAGAAGGCTACACCTTAGAAGTGCTATAGTAGCATGATGAAATGATTTGGCAGAAGGCTACACCTTAGAAGTGCTATAGTAGCATGCTGAAATGATTTGGCAGACGGATATACCTTAGAAGAGCTACAGTAGCATGATGTGGCAGAAAGCTATACATTAGAAGTGCGATAGTAGCATGATGAAATGATGTTGCAGAAGGCTACATCTTAGACTTAGTTTGGCTTATCTTTCCATTCATTGATTTTTTTTATGCATGTACAGTAAACAGATTGTTAGTTTTGTATCGGTACACTCAGTTATTGGTACATACACAGTGTTATTGGCGCGGACAGTACACACACTCACGCACAGAGAGAGATCAACTGTTGTTAAATATTTCTACATTTACATATGGTATTAAAAACAACTCAACGGCGTTCATCCACTTTTTATTCCCTTATTAGTAGGATTATCAACTATTTATATGATATGCATCGCTGAATCCCCCAATAACATCATAATATAATTACATGGATAGGCCTACATTTCAGTCATATAAAAAAAATAAGGTAAATGGGAAGAGAAAGCATCCACGTTTTTTACCATGGTTGCCAACTTGATTGCCGTGACCCGTAAAATTAAGAATAAAACGTTTAAAAATAATGAAAAAAATGTCCTAATTTAGGGCCGGCCTTAGGCCACTGCAACCTATGCGGCCGCAGTGGGCCGCGCACTTTCATAGGCCCCGCCACGATTTTTTTTTCCGATACAAAATCTTAATTTTCACTGACTTATTAATTATTATCCTTATCCTCTACCCAGAATGGGCCCCGCGCAATCCGTTTCGCATAGGGCCCCGCATTTGTTAGGGTCGGCCCTGCCTAAATGTATGTATCCCTAAACCTAACCTGAACCCTAAATGTAGGCCTATCCCTAAAGAAGTCACGAAAAATGTGGAAGCTATCTCTTAGCATTAGTATTAGCCAAAAATATCTTCGTTATTTATTAATATAAATTGTATGTATTATTTATCAATAAAACTTAGTTATAATAAGTTCATAACCGAACTGAAACCTTGATCGTAATGCAATCAATAAATTCATTGTGATTATAAATCATTCAATTAATTCATTGTTTGTTAGTAGCTGTCTGAACCGTCTCATTGAGAGTAACATATTCAGACATTGACAATGTTTTCTGTTTATAAAAATATAAATAAATATATATATATATAAAATAAAGTCGACCCATTCTCGGGACGAGCACAGCTGATTTGTCTACAAAGTCGACATTCCGGTTTCTGTACCGGTACCCAAAAAGTTGACACACCTGAGCAGCCGACCGACACGGCTACCTGTTGCGTCTCTGATCTGCAAGCAAGTCAAGCTTCGGGTTTCAACTCTCTGAATGCTTACACTGGACTGATTGGTGTTACAACAACAAAATGTTACCTGTAAATTAGTCCTTAGAATATCCAACACACTGACATCATGCAAACATTGGATGTTGCGAAGTCACACACACAACTTTTCAAAAAAGCGGAAATGAAATTCCTAGTCGCGAGTGTCGAAAAGTTTTTAAGCACACACAACACGGCGAGGTCGCAGGTCGCGTAACTGGCTGTTTGTCACCGGCTCGGTGGTGTTGGCACGAGGAACTGTGTTAGGGGGCGGTCTGAAGTGGGTCACGCTAGGTGGGGAGAAAACTTTTTGTTTCACCCTTTAGAAAATAAAAGAAATGACTCGTATTCAATGGGTGAATAATGTATTTAAAAAAAATTAAAATTTTCAATTAAAGATTGTGATTTTATTTTTAACATGGTCCATACTCTAGGGGTCGTCCATTAATTTTGTCAACAATTTTTACTCAATTTTATACCTCCCACTTGGCCTTGGGCAAAAACTGTCAAACTTTCAATGACACCCCCTAAGTAATTATGTCACCTTTTTCTACCCCCACCCCCCAAAAAAAAATATTAAAATATAAATACATTTTACTTTGTGCTGATCTATTTTAATGACACAAAATTGTAGGAAAAACATTTTATTACATCTTGTAGCTTGTTAGTCAACAAGTTAAAAAGTTTTTACACTTGCATTTTATAATGCAGAATCAATTGAAAGGTTTTTAGAGACTAAATATCATTGTTTGTGGTATAAATATGATATTGTAAATATAGCTGAAAATTATAATATAGTTTCTAGCTGCTATCATCTTCCCATGGAGTAGCCAGGTGTTGCTCAATCGTAACAAGGGGCATCATGGACATCATTTGGGTAGGGCAGGGGGTATTTGCCCCCCCCCCCCCCTGAATTTGCAGGTTTTATTTAAATTGGTATGTACTGTGACGCCGCTAGTAATAAAAAACTTAACAAGCCGACGAAGCTTTGGTTTTGTCCTCCCCCCCCCACCTGAAAAAACCCTGAAATAACGCCCCCGATGGGCATAGTCTATAATAGCTAATTTATCATTTTCATCTTGCGGAACTGATAAACCAGACAAGTCAACTTTATCCTTATCTAACCATTCAGCACTTAAAATAGAAGCATTGTCGGTGTGAGCAATAATTGGCATAAACTCTTTCTATCTCCTTGCTGCTACTCGCATTGGTTGAATCCTTTTTTGTTGAGAAGCAGGTGCTAATTTATTATACCCAAGAGGACATTGTCGGTGCTTTTGAACATGCTTCTTTAGCATGACTTGTGATGCAAAATAGATGTTACAGATTTTGCAAATCCGTTCAAGCAGCGATGTTATTATTGTTCTTACTTTACTTTACCCTTATTCTCAAAATATCGTATTCCTACTCCCTCAATATCATTTCTCTCGACTGCGCATGACACTTGAACCTTGTCCTTGCTCCATACCTGCAACATGAGCGCAAACATACCACCCAAGTCATTTACGACAAACAGAATCTAAAGGTGAAGAGAGGCCAACGTTTCACTTCTCTTGCACTAACAAAGTGTGCTAACATTCTGACCAGCCATCTGCAGTGCACAGACAGACACACATTAAATAAATCGTATATTTTTAAAAAGCCTAAAAGTTATTAGACTATTTACAATCATTTACACTTATATAATTTTTTTAAAAATAATGTAATTGTAATAGCCAGTCATTGTTAAGATTAAAATTTTAATAGAGAAAAAACATGATTGTTGACGTCAACTAATCTAAACCCACTCTCCCCGCCCCCCCCCCTTGTCAACATTTGTCAAACCAAACATTTCCAAACCTTCCCCCGCCCCCAATTTTTTGACATAATTAATGGACGCCCCCACCCCCCACCCCCTTATACCGTCAACAGGGCTTCCCAGAATTTTAAAGTTTGGCCCATAGGTTTCGTAATTGCTTCAGGGGCCGGTACCATATTTATTCATTATATTTTCTTTTTATTCGACCATACGGCAACGTAAGTCTCGCAGACCGGCAACGTAAGTCTCACAGACCGGCAACGTAAGTCTCGCAGACCGGCAACGTAAGTCTCGCAGACCGGCAACGTAAGTCTCGCAGACCGGCAACGTAAGTCTCGCAGACCGGCAACGTAAGTCTCGCAGACCGGCAACGTAAGTCTCGCAGACCGCCGCCGGGGTCCACGGAACATCTTTTGAGAAACACTGCAGTTTTCAAGGGATTAATTAATACTCGTCCTAGTGTAGTGCGGTCTTATTGTTAATTTTTTGTTTTGTTTGTTGTGATCCTGGACAGTGAAGTACTTTGACTAAATGTCGCACGGGGCGAACACAAAACTCAAAAGTTGTGCTCCTTTACACTAACACCAGGGTTCAGAGGCGTAAATAGGGTGGAAGCCACTTTATAAAAAAAAAAAAATGGCGGTCTGGGGCGCAAAATGAGCGAGCCAGACTAATCAGTTTTTAAGTTTTAAAAAACGCATTTCTTAAAGTTAGTCTATATGTATTAAATAAGATAACATTGTGAACCCTGAAGGCATCATATGTCCATACTCTTTTGCCGAAGGCATCATATGTCTACACTCTTGCTGAAGGCATGGTTATGTAGGTGACATGTTTTAATACACGCCTTCCCCGCTTTCCCCGTGCATGACCTTTTGTAGTCAACACACTCGAGGCCGTTTTGGGGTGTAGCTAGCGAAATTTTAGACTTTGCTGATGACATCATATGTCCACACACTCTTGCTGATGTCATCATATGTCTACACACTCTTGCTGATGTCATCATCTGTCTACACACTCTTGCTGATGTCATCATCTGTCTACACACTCTTGCTGATGTCATTATCTGTCTACACACTCTTGCTGATGTCATCATCTGTCTACACACTCTTGCTGTGGGAATCATATGTCCACACACTCTTGCTGATGTCATCATCTGTCTACACACTCTTGTTGATGTCATCATCTGTCTACACACTTGCTGATGTCATCATCTGTCTACACACTCTTGCTGATGTCATCATCTGTCTACACACTCTTGCTGATGTCATCATATGTCCACACACTCTTGCTGATGTCATCATATGTCCACACACTCTTGTTGATGGCATCATATGTCCACACACTCTTGCTGATGTCATCATATGTCCACACACTCTTGCTGATGTCATCATATGTCCACACACTCTTGTTGATGGCATCATATGTCCACACACTCAACAGTTATAGTTACGCCACAGGATACTTGGATTTCATATACATGAATTAATTATATGATACAGTGAATTAGTTTGTTATTCACCATTTGACACACGTCATCAGATTCACACTTGACAGCATACTGCTGGTACAACACATTCCACACTTGACAGCATACTGCTGGTACAACACATTCCACACTTGACAGCATACTGCTGGTACAACACATTCCACACTTGACAGCATACTGCTGGAACAACACATTCCACACTTGACAACATACTGCTGGTACAACACATTCCACACTTGACAACATACTGCTGGTACAACACATTCCACACTTGACAACATACTGCTAGTACAACACATTCCACACTTGACAACATACTGCTGGTACAACACATTCCACACTTGACAACATACTGCTGGTACAACACATTCCACACTTGACAACATACTGCTGGTACAACACATTCCACACTTGACATCCTACTGCTGGTACAACACATTTCACACTTGACACCCTACTGCTGGTACAACACATTCCACACTTGACATCCTACTGCTGGTACAACACATTTCACACTTGACACCCTACTGCTGGTACAACACATTCCACACTTGACATCCTACTGCTGGTACAACACATTCCACACTTGACATCCTACTGCTGGTACAACACATTCCACTACATCGAAGAATGATAAAAACGTTAACTCAGATCGTGAATTTATTTTTTTACCTCATACAGATGACGAGTGCTTGCCCCACAGATGACGAGTGGTTGCCCTACCGATGACGAGTCGTTGCCCCACAGATGATGAGTGGTTGCCCTACCGATGACGAGTGGTTGGCCCACAGATGACGAGTGGTTGCCCTACCAATGACGCGTGGTTGCCCTACCGATGACGAGTGGTTGCCCTACCAATGACGCGTGGTTGCCCTACCGATGACGAGTGGTTGCCCTACCAATGACGAGTGGTTGCCCTACCGATAAAGAGTGATTGCCCCACAGATGACGAGTTGTTGCCCCCGAAGAAAACATCAAGAAATGTTTATCATATAAACTATTGATAGTGGATAAATTTCATAAATTGGTATGATCCTTCAGTCAATGTATAAAAATATGACTTATTCGTTCATATTTATAAGTGTAACATGTGTCGTGCTGTACTTTATTTGAAAAGTGCAAAGTCCCTCCATTTTGGCTAAGGATAAAAATCTCCTCCAAAAACTTTAAAATATAACTATCATGGTGAAATTATGACGTCATTCAACTGAAACAACAAAGTATAGGTACCCACTCTGTGTGTTAGCACCTTAAGGGTTAGTTTTTAGATAAGTTAACAGGTTGAAATTTATGCTTAAAGTTTAAAATATTAAAGGCCAACTAACCCCATTTCACGATGTTTACATTGAATACCCGTATGATGATCAAATTGAGAGTCTTTTATCAATTGGAATTCTACACTAGAAACCGCACCCACAAATTCATTTATTTAATTACTATAAATATGTTACCGTACAAATAGTATGACTTCATGAATCTCCATGGCCGGGACTAATCCTCAAAATGTAAGAAACATCTCCATGAAGATACACACATCTGTGTTAATACTCGGTAGGTATTGTTATTAGTGTATTTGGTTCTAACATGAATTGTTATAAAATTTAGAATTTTTCCATAGATCTAATCCTGGCGTATATTTTTGTTTCAAGTATTCGAGAAAGACAACACTAGCGTCGTATTCGGCAAATATTTCTTTGTACTCATTTGAGAATCGTTGAACTATTATTATTACCGATGCCGAGTTAACTTCTACTTCTATAATTTGATGAATTTTATAATGGGATCTCTTTTTTTTTCCTTGTGATTTTGTTTTTTATTCCGCAAAAGGAAGGAGGTGAAAGGAGATTATGATTCTAAACATTAACTAAAATTATACACCCCTATTATAGGTTACCGTCAGCCAAATGTGTGAGCCCCTTATAAATGAGGGGCCCCCAAACATGCCTGTGTACAGCTTGTGACGCTATGGACATCAAGTGACCTCACTGACCTATCGTGTGATCTCCATTGACCTATCATGTGACCCCACTGACCTATCATGTGATCCTGAATGACCTATCATGTGACCCTCATTGACCTATCATGTGACACCCACTGACCTATCATGTGATCCTCACTGACCTATCATGTGGCACCCACTGACCTATCATGTGATCCTCACTGACCTATCATGTGGCACCCACTGACCTATCATATGACCCCCACTGACCTATCATGTGATCCCACTGACCTATCACGTGACCCTGACTGATCTATCATTTGAGCCCCACAGACTTATCATGTGATCCCTACTAACCTATCATGTGACCCTGAAAGACATATCATGTGATCCCCACTGACCTGTCATGTGACCCCGACTGACCTATCATATGATCCTTACTGACCCATCCTGTGACCCTCACTGACCTATCATGTGATCCACCACTGACATATCATGTGATCACCACTGACCTATCATATGACCCTCACTGACCTATAATGTGACCTCCACTGACCTATCATATGACCCTCACTGACCTATCATGTGGCACCCACTGACCTATCATGTGACCCTCAATGACCTATCATGTGTCCCTCACTGACCTATCATGTGATCCTCACTGACTTATGTGATTATCACTGGGTTATTGTGTATGTAACTTTAAAAATGAGTGTTCCAGATTATAAAGGTTCTTAGACAAGGACGCTCCCTAGTTAACATCACTTTAGAAAACATACCACATATTATAAACTAGCGAGAACCCGGCATGCGTTGCAATGCCACTCAATGAAAAAAGTGTTTGTGTTTTAATTAAGTTTTAAAGTAATTTTTAAATAGAAAATATTTATTGTTTTTTTTCCGTCTAGTGCGTACACAAATAAATTAGAAGTTTTTTCAAAGCGTGAACAGGCAACATATAGCTGTCCACGTGAGAAGCGTGTATTTTCAAAATTTAGTCCACACACTTGTAGCGATTGGTCCACCCATGCAGTAGCTCTGTTTTAAATTATATTTAGATAGCTCAAATATTTATTATGTTTAAAATAAGGCCCCAGGCTCAAAACGTAAAATTTTAAAATGGTTATACTTATGTCACACACAAACTGAAATGTCGTTTGTATTTGATTGATTTCTAGCCACCCATGCAATAGCACTGTTTGAAATTATATTTGTATAGCTCATATAAGAAAAAAATAATTTTGGCTAATTCAGAAACCATTGGTGCGCACAACAACTTACCAAAGTTTTGTCGCAATCGGATGAATGGTATAGGAACGCATACGAAAATTATATTTAGCTCATAAAAGGGGGAAAAAAAGAATTTAGGTCCCCGGTCCCAAAACGGAATATTGTAAAATGTGTGTAATAATTCAGAAACATTTGCATTTTTTTTACAATTCACACAATTTTCATCACTTTGGATTGATGGTATAGAAGCACATACGGGCTATACTTATATATGTATAGATATAGTTTACCGAATTAAGATAACTTTTTTGCAATTATTCAAGGATGATCTGTCTGTCTGTCTGACTGCCTGTCTCTCTGTCTGTCTGACTGCCTGTCTCTCTGTCTGTCTCCCTATCTGTCTGTCTGTCTCTACCTGTCTCTATGTCGCTCTGTCTGTCTCTACCTGTCTCTATGTCGCTCTGTCTGTCTCTCTGTCTATCTCTCTTTCTCTCTGTCTGTCCCTCTGTCTCTCTGTTTCTCTGCCGGTCTATATGTCTCTCTGTCTGCCTGTCTCTCTGTCTCTATGTTTCTCTCTCAAGCTGTCTCTCAGTCTGTCTCACTGTCAGTCTCTGTCTATCTCTCTGTCATTATGTCTTTCCCACTGTCTGTCTCTCTGTCTATCTCTCTGTCTGTCTGTCTCTCTGTCTATCTCTCTGTCTGTCTCTCTGTCTCTCTGTCTACATCTCTGTATGTCTGTTTGTCTCTCTGACTGTCTCTCTTTCTGTCTCTCCTTCTGTCTCTCTGTCTGTCTGACTGCCTGTCTGTTTGTCTGTCTATCTGTTTATCTATCTATCTACCTATCATCTACCTATCTACCTATTTACCATCTACACGCCTGCCTGCCTACCTACCTACCTACCTAAATATCTACCAATCCAACTACTATCTACAGAAATGTTTACCCTCAAACTCTTAAAATTTTATCACAAAATCGTTCAATACATTATCTTAATAGTAAAAAAACACTCAGTATATATAATGTATACACATCAAAATCGTACATTGTACGCCAAAATCGTAAGAGTCAACAGGTCTGTATCGATCTACTCATCTATCTATCTATCTACCTATCTCCCTACCTATCTATCTACCTACTTACCAACCTACCAACCTACCTGCCTACCTACCTTTCTACCTACCTATCCATCCATCCATCCATCCATTCATCCTCTCACCACCCACCCTTCCATCCATCCATCCTTTCATCCATCAATCCATCCGTCTAGCTATCTTTTATCTACATCTCTATCTATCTATCATCTATCTGTGTATTTGTCTGCCTGTCTGTCTGTCTTTCTATCTCTCTATCTAATAAAATCTCTATTTTTAAAATTAAATTTTCACTTGTGTAAAGTGATTGGGTTTTGATACCCCTGGGGATAATTATGAAAATATTTTTATGTTTTGTTAAAGTCATTGATTTCTTAATTGGTTAACATATGTTCATATGTAAAATGAGAATATAGCTTCTTTTTTTTTTTGCAACTGAAATGTCATTGAATTGAAAGATATTGTCATCCAAGTAAAAATGCATGAACTCCATTTCCTACCATCGATATAAATGTATCGAAGAAGGTTAATTATTGATCAAATTTATTCTGAGGCTTATCTTGTGCTGCACAGGGCAAAATGAATGTATAGTGGGCTACACAGAGTTTTAAAAAAATAAATAAATCATCCACTGGATTGTAGCCCCCATACTTGCGCAGAAGACTTTTTTTGCATTTAATATGCTTATTTCTTATCTAGATCAGTGATAAGTGCATTAAAAATGCTATTTGGCTATTTAGTTTTGCTACACCAATTTAATTAAAAGGCATATTCTTATTAAAATTATTTTTAAATGTATAGTTTTTACTACTTTATAAATTTCATAAAAGTTTATTTTTGGAATGAATAAAAAGTACAAACTTATTAAATGTTAAAAATACAAAGCTAAATTATTATTTAAGTTTCATCATCATCAGGTCCCGTAGTCCTTCGACCGTTGGGGCGCCACAGATTAAGTTTAGCAATTTAAAAAGCAAATCAATGCTATTTATTAATTTTACTTATAAGAAGGGGAATGTACATCATCAGTTTTGTCACGCTCTTTTATTAAATCAGAGAACTTTTAGCTTTGGCTAAATAGGCTATTCGCACTATGACGTCATTTGCGTGATTATTTAGAACTAATTAATTTTAATTTTATTTCGCCTTATTGACAACGCGCTAAAGAACGCACTAACAACAACTGATGTTTAGGTTTTCCCGATAAATGTGATTACTGTGTATTTCTTTTATCATATTTTTTCTATTTTTTTTCATAACTTTTAAACGCATATAAAATGCTTAAGATAGTTCCTTATTTGTTTCTTTTTAATGTATATAAATATATCTTTATCGTCTAAAGGAGTATTATTAAAATAATTTTACTTTTCTTACAAAAACAATGCTTAAAATACTTGAATGTTTTAAAATTTCAACAAACGAGAGATTTTATGAAAGACGGCATTTAAAACTTCGTGATTAATCGATATTAAAATGATTTATTACACAAAGTCTCAAACCCAAAAACACATCGGGCAGTGAATTCAAGACATAGCATCAGTGAAATATTGGATTCAACAAACAAAAAACATGGACGCCGGGGAAGCAGCAATGGGTCAAATTGAATAGCAATGAATTTTTAATGACCAATTAAGTAAAAATACATTTGTTTGAAGCATAAAAAAGAAAGGAACAAAAGTTTTAAAACCTTATCAGACACACTAACTCAGGTGTTTTTTTTTTTTAAACTAATGCATATAAAATAATTATAAGACAAACAACTATTTAAAAAAATATTGTTTAATTAGTCTACCGGTATGATTAAATAGACTATAATAACGTTTATAAAGTAAGGGTTTTATTCATTTTTTTGTTGATTTTTTTTCCCACAAAGAGAGATAACTCAGAAAAAATAATTGTCTTTGCTAAAATTTGTGTCTACTTCCCTTATCTCCACTATTTTAATGAAGAATATAATTTTTATAATTTAATTTTTAATTTAAAAATTATTTTTTATAATGATTTTGTGATATTTTAGAAGCTTGTATTAAAGTTGTATTCAGATTTCAAAGATGTCATGGTTTAATCTCCAATGACAGAAGCATTACCTGACATTTATAGTGTTGTGTAAAACTCAATCTTGGCGCAAACAAAAGTAGAGAAAAATAAATCTAGAAATCACAATGGCTTCTATAAGTTATGGTAGTCAGTAGATGTCAGCTTGGAACATAAATAAATAAAATAGATGAGACAGAGCTCATGAGCAGGGAGGGGGAAATCAAGCCCCCCTACCCCCGGAGCAAAGTGTGTAAAACAATATAACGATTTTATTTTTGAATATTAAAAACGAGTAAATTGCCATTGTAAAACAGTTTTGAAAAGAACAGTGTCTGGTGCCTTAACCGATTACAATTAGTGGAATCAATGAAATATCACCACACTCGAAGTATTTGATCAGTCTTATATTTAAGGCTGATCTTGTAAAAGGGTAATAAGGGGAGAGACTGCAATCAGGTTAGCACAATAGGAAATTAGTAAAACACAGTAAGGTTAAACCTGAAAAAAGGAACGCAACAAAACAACGAACGTGTCAGCAGGAAGCCTTCATCGGCGAACAAACAGAAAAAACGAATAAAATAAAAAAGTAATATAGCATTTAGCTCAGAAGTAGTGTCCAAGAGGGCAGCAAAAGATCCAGATCCACCATTTATATAAATGGTAATGCCTAAGTATGGGGAGGCCTCCACGCCTTCGAGTGCATTTCCTGAGAGAGAGAGATACGCTCTTGGTTGGCTGAGTTTAACTTCATGATCTTTGTCTTGCTTTTATATAAATAAAAGCGAGATTCATCTGCGCCATCGATTTCTGCCCTACATCCCGATGAAAATGATCGCTAATTTTGGTTATGATAAATAGTGGCGCAGCTAGTATTAGTGCCACAATTGGCGGCCAAATATTTTTGCAGATCTTCCTTTCACGGCACAAACTCGTGCATTTGTCCAAACATGCCGCACATCCTCCTCTTCTTTTCTACCCAACTGGCAGGGGCGTAACTAGAGTGTTTGGCGTCAGGGGACATGATTCATTTTACGCTCCCCCCCAACTCTGAAACTAACTATTTTCAAAAATCAAAGCCAATTTTGGTGTCCCCGCTAGTCTGCGCCTATGGCATTTCTCAATATTCTATCTTAAAAATCCTACACATTTTAGTCCTGGAATGCTTACCAAAAATAATGAACGGACCCTGAATAAACAACAATGTTAGAATTCAAAATTAATTTATCAGTTTTGGGATTTAAAAAAAGAGATAATTGTTGATAATGAGTCACGATTTCACCATTATAAAAATGTTTCTCTTTTTTCTAGACACAGTGTTCATGTATATACTTTAATAATTATGTTAGTAAGCATTTGAAATGTGGAGATGTGAAGATTTTCTTTAAAATACCAGGTAACTGTACTGTAACACCAATTTAACTGGTTGTAAAATATACATAATACTGTCACAGATGTTAGAGTCCAAATGGTTTTCTCTACAGGTTCCACATAAGCCCACCAATTCCATTACATAAGTCCACCAATCCCCTACATAAGCCCACAAATCCCCTACATAAGCCCACAAATCCCCTTACATAAGTCCACCAATCCCCTTACATAAGTCCACCAATCCCCTTACATAAGCCCACCAATCCCCTTACATAAGCCAACAAATCCCCTTACATAAGTCCACCAATCCCCTTACATAAGCCAACAAATCCCCTTACATAAGTCCACCAATCCCCTTACATAAGCCCACACATCCCATTACATAAGTCCACCAATCCCCTTACATAAGCCCACAAATCCTTTTACATAAGTCCACCAATCCCCTTACATAAGTCCACCAATCCCCTTACATAAGCCCACCAATCCCTTTAAATAAGCCAACAAATCCCCTTACATAAGTCCACCAATCCCCTTACATAAGCCCACCAATCCCCTTTCTTTGTCTGTGTAACAAACAACCTCACTGGCCAGACATACACATATTCACAACACTAGCACACAACTTGTATATCGTCACCAAGTAATGTTTAACTGGACTGGTCACCGTCCGGTTGGTCCACACTGATAAAGTTCGTGCTCCACCTTGTCCTGCACTCGTCACAGCTGCTCAGACCAGATTTGCCAAACGGCCAGTAGTAGAGAAGAGGTCGGCCGGCGTGGGCGCCGTCATAGTCACGTGTGTACACTGGGATGTCCTCCCAGTTATGGACACAGAGGCGAGAAATCGGTTCCTGAAAACTGAGCATGCGCATTATCCTTTCCGGAAGTTGCGTTTTTTCGATTCTCTTTGTTCTCCCGGGGCTTGACCCGAGAGATGATGACACTGCTATGAAGGCGAGCTTGGCCAGCGGCCAGGGCTGGGAGTAGATGTCTCGGAGTAGAACCAGCTGATCAGACATGAACGCCTCCAGGGCGTTCCCTGGTCGGTACTTGACGTCGAAGTCTGTAAGGTAACAATTGGCTACAAAGTACTTGGCGATGTCCTCCCGTCCATGGAGCATGGCGAACATGAACGGGGACAGGCGAGGTATCTCCTTAGGGTCCATCCCGAAAGCCACCATTTGATCTACCTGATCGTTGGTGGCGCAGTTTGTGTTGATGATGCCGTTGCACACCAACATCCGGATAAACTGGTCATCGCCGCGGGCGATCAGGTAATTGATGTGCGTGGAGGTCACCAGGAACATGGAGTTTCGCTGACGCGACATGTCGCAGCCACAGAACCTGTCGATGAAGTTGCCGATGACGTTGAAGTTGTGAAACCCGACGAACGGGTCTGCGCCGTTCTCCAGCAGCCAGTTCACGCTGGGGCACAGGTAGTTCAGGTCGTTGCTGGAGGTCAACGCGTGAGTCAGGGCCGTGTTTCCGTACTTGTCCACCGTGTCCAGCTTGGCGCCCTCGCCGGCCAACAGGTCGAGGAGGCCCGTGACATTTTGGCGAAACGGTTTGGACACGGATATCATCAGTGGCGTCGCCCCCAAGAGGTTCTGCGCGTTGACATCGGATCCGTCGCGATGAACGAGAAACTGAACCATCTCTAATATAGAACACTTGTCGTCGTGACCCGTGGGCAGGAATTTGTCTATGATGAGCATCAACGGGGTGTTGCCAACCTCATCCTTTATGTTGAGGTCTTGACTCATCTCGATCAGAGCACGGACCACTCCCATGTGACGCATTCTTATGGCGTTGAGCAGCTCGCTCCCAAAATTGACATTGCGCACATCCGCTCCGGAGATCAACAACTTGTTCAAGCAATCCGCCGCGCCATTTTTCAGGGCCACGGCCAAGGCCGTGTTCCCCTCGTTGTCTCTCAGGTTCACATTCGCCCCGTTGTCAATCAACATCTCAATGACGCGCTCGTCGCAGTGTTGCAAAGAGTGGGACCGCTGCCTGCCTAGGGTCTTCACGGCCAGCATGAGGGCCGTCTCACCGTAGTTATTTTGTATGTTTAGTTTGGCTCCGTGATTGACCAGGTAGGTGAATATCTTGTAGGTCTCCGAGCGCGTCTCAAAGACCGAGGGACACTGGACGATTTTCATGACGGCCGTCTCGCCGTCGGCGTTGGTGGCGTCCAGGTCCGCGCCGCCCCTGATCAGCATGATGGTGTTGTAAGGCGACCTCAGCAGGACGGCCCTCATCAACGGGGGGATACTTCCGGTCACACAGATATCCAGTGATTCCGCCATTGTTACGCAATTCCATTTTGGGGACTTGATCTGTGACTTCTCAGGAGACATTCTTCCACTGTCCTGAGCAATGATGTATGGGGGTACTGCTGCTGGGAAATATCGATAGACAATGTCTGAGTTTGAAGACTCTATGTGTCCAGGTCATCATGTAACACCCTTCAGTCATTTTGTTTTGGCTGCGGCAAAGAAAATAATAGAATTAATTTTTACCAAGTTTTAAAAAAAAATGTATGTATTATTATTATTTTTCTTTGCGGTGACATGCAAACAGTGGCGTAGACTGAGGTGCGGATGGGGAGGGGGATGATCCTCCCCAGGGAGACACTTTTTCTTGAGTTGTGTCATTTACGGCAAACTGCAAAATTGTGTTGTTTTTTCATGAAAGTAGCGGTAAAAAGCTTGGAACCTCAACGCCACCCCCACCACCGGCATTATCCCTAACTACAAACAGGGCTGTCAAAAATTTAACCCCTCCCCAGGTACACGGAGACTCAGTTTAGTACCCGACGGGCTAGACACATTTAAAGGAAATTTGGGGATTCATTGGAGTGAAATATTTAAAATCTATATCTACTGCGTGTCTGCTCAGCCTTCATACTACGTGTCTGCTCAGCCTTCATACTACGTGTCTGCTCAGCCTTCATACTACGTGTCTGCTCAGCCTTCATACTACGTGTCTGCTCAGCCTTCATACTACGTGTCTGCTCAGCCTTCATACTACGTGTCTGCTCAGCCTTCATACTACGTGTCTGCTCAGCCTTCATACTACGTGTCTGCTCAGCCTTCATACTACGTGTCTGCTCAGCCTTCATACTACGTGTCTGCTCAGCCTTCATACTACGTGTCTGCTCAGCCTTCATACTGCGTGTCTGCTCAGCCTTCATACTACGTGTCTGCTCAGCCTTCATACTGCGTGTCTGCTCAGCCTTCATACTGCGTGTCTGCTCAGCCTTCATACTACGTGTCTGCTCAGCCTTCATACTACGTGTCTGCTCAGCCTTCATACTACGTGTCTGCTCAGCCTTCATACTACGTGTCTGCTCAGCCTTCATACTGCGTGTCTGCTCAGCCTTCATACTACGTGTCTGCTCAGCCTTCATACTACGTGTCTGCTCAGCCTTCATACTACGTGTCTGCTCAGCCTTCATACTACGTGTCTGCTCAGCCTTCATACTATGTGTCTGCTCAGCCTTCATACTACGTGTCTGCTCAGCCTTCATACTACGTGTCTGCTCAGCCTTCATACTACGTGTCTGCTCAGCCTTCATACTACGTGTCTGCTCAGCCTTCATACTACGTGTCTGCTCAGCCTTCATACTGCGTGTCTGCTCAGCCTTCATACTACGTGTCTGCTCAGCCTTCATACTACGTGTCTGCTCAGCCTTCATACTACGTGTCTGCTCAGCCTTCATACTACGTGTCTGCTCAGCCTTCATACTACGTGTCTGCTCAACCTTCATACTGCGTGTCTGCTCAGCCTTCATACTGCGTGTCTGCTCAGCCTTCATACTACGTGTCTGCTCAGCCTTCATACTACGTGTCTGCTCAACCTTCATACTGCGTGTCTGCTCAGCCTTCATACTGCGTGTCTGCTCAACCTTCATACTGCGTGTCTGCTCAACCTTCATACTGCGTGTCTGCTCAACCTTCATGCTGCGTGTCTGCTCAACCTTCATGCTGCGTGTCTGCTCAGCCTTCATACTGCGTGTCTGCTCAACCTTCATGCTGCGTGTCTGCTCAGCCTTCATACTGCGTGTCTGCTCAACCTTCATACTGCGTGTCTGCTCAACCTTCATGCTGCGTGTCTGCTCAACCTTCATGCTGCGTGTCTGCTCAACCTTCATACTGCGTGTCTGCTCAACCTTCATACTGCGTGTCTGCTCAACCTTCATACTACGTGTCTGCTCAACCTTCATACTACGTGTCTGCTCAACCTTCATGCTGCGTGTCTGCTCAACCTTCATACTACGTGTCTGCTCAGCCTTCATACTACGTGTCTGCTCAACCTTCATACTACGTGTCTGCTCAACCTTCATGCTGCGTGTCTGCTCAACCTTCATACTACGTGTCTGCTCAACCTTCATGCTGCGTGTCTGCTCAACCTTCATACTACGTGTCTGCTCAGACTTCATACTACGTGTCTGCTCAGCCTTCAGCTTTACTCATTGTTGAAATGCTGTTCTTCAATGTACATTTTATTTTTAAAACATTTTAATTTTTTTATGTTTTTTTCAAAGGTTTTCTTTCAATTAGCGGTAATAATCATTATGAAAGTACCCGAACTTTCAAAACATGCTTGACATAAGACGCATATACTTAATCGCACATACTATAAGAAACACATACTACAAGATGCACATATATTGAAAGTGGAAAAAATGATTTTTGGAATTCTTTATTTCAATAACACAGAGTCATGCTGTCGACAGAAAACTATGGGCACGCATGACGTCATTGCTATTTTTAAATATGGGCACGCATGACGTCATTGCTATTTTTAAATATGGGCATGCATGACGTCATTGGGAGATGACGTTGTTGGTTGTTATGGTTTAGTTGTTGCACATACCCCTATTCCTTGTCCTAGTCACAGTCCCTAGACAACAGAGCCATTGAGCTGGTTATCTCCTATGAGCAGTTCTGAAGCATGTCCAATCACGTGACTACACTCAAGTAGCCTTCACTACATAATTTCACCAAAAGCCCTACTACTCAATGTGGCTCGTCCTAGTAAGATATCTCTATATACCGTATGTCTAACTAAGACATCTCTAAATACCGTATGTCTAAGACATCTCTAAATACCGTATGTCTAACTAAGACATCTCTAAATACCGTATGTCTAAGACATCTCTAAATACCGTATGTCCAACTAAGACATCTCTAAATACCGTATGTCTAACTAAGACATCTCTAAATACCGTATGTCCAACTAAGACATATCTAAATACCGTATGTCTAACTAAGACATCTCTAAATACCGTATGGCTAACTAAGATATCTCTAAATACCGTATGTCTAACTAATCTGTTTGTCAGACATCGCACACACTCAGCCTCCCACATAGCTTCTATACTCTTGACTCCATATTTACACTTACGTCTACTTGGAACTCATTTGTAGTACTTTACTATGCTCCGGCTGTATATTTAAGCGAATGAAGAAACTTGTATAAGGCACTGTCGGTATACACCAGTACTTTAAAAAAAAAATTAATATATTTTTTTTAGAAAAAGGTATGCACCGGTAAAAAGGTATACACCGGTAAAAAGGTATGCACCGGTACTAAGACCAGCGGTCAGTGAGAAGTGAACACATTGGCGCTTCTCCCCATTATATATCCGAGTGTCCACCCAAACATCCCGCCATAACACATCCTGGTCGCCTCTCCTCGCCTCCCCCTCCCATTCAGTCTTATTATTGTAGTATAGCCTCCTACAAGCCCTAGTCACTATCACGAGTGTCAAGGACATACTGGACACGACTCTGTGAGGGCCGTGACCCATCCACCCATCCACCCTTACCCCGACAAGTGTCTATGCCCTCGGGCAGTCACGATTCAAAACATACCCACTCTCCCATGACGGGCAAACCTGTCGAGTCAGTCAAGCTTGACCAACTTTGAACGTTGGCGACACAATGTTTCAACTCTTCTCATGCCACAACACGATAAGCCGGTTTGACCAGTATATCGGGGGTGAAAACAGCCCATTGTAACACATACTGGCACAAACATCAAGTGTAATAATGCACTTTATGGTCAAACAACATATGTCATTAAAAAATATTTTGGATCCAATATAATATTGAAACGCAAATAAGAACGGCAAATGACATTCTTCATACAGCACATTCTTAACACATCACATTCTTCATACATCATCACATTCTTCATACATTACATTATTAATGCATCATCACATTCTTCATACATCATCACATTCTTCATACAACACATTCTTAACACATCACATTCTTCATACATCATCAAATTCTTCATACATCATCACATTCTTCATACATCACATTCTTCATACATTACATTCTTCATACATCACATTGTTCATACATCACATTGTTCATACATCACATTCTTCATACATCATCACATTCTTCAAACATCATCACATTCTTCATACATCACATTCTTCATACATCACATTCTTCATACATCACATTCTTCATACATCACATTCTTCATACATCACATTCTTCATACATCATCACATTCTTCAAACATCATCACATTCTTCATACATCATCACATTCTTCAAACATCACATTCTTAGCACATCCCATTTCCCACGCGGCACACCAATCTAAGAGCTCACAATCACTTAATATTTCATCTTCTACCTCAGTTAGTGAAAAGTTCATCAGTCGGCTGAAAACTGAAAGGAATGGATTCCTCATCCGAACACAGTGTTGAATTTTAACATTTGGGAAGTAAATAAATGTGAACGTTCAAATGATCCACGCTCAAGGCGTTGTCAGTGGGCTGTCAGTGGGCTGCCAGTGGGCTGTCAATGGGCTGTCAGTGGGCTGTCAGTGGGCTGTCAATGGGCTGTCAATGGGCTGTCAGTGGGCTGTCAGTGGGCTGTCAGTGGGCTGTCTGTGGGCTGTCAATGGGCTGTCAATGGGCTGTCAGTGGGCTGTCAGTGGGCTATAACTCTAATAACACGGTTCAGCTGGCGCTCAGCTGTTTTGGAATAATTAATTTTCGCTTTTTAAAATTTTTGTTTTACTTTGGTGTTCAAATCATTTTCTTGTCTCTCAAAGAGCAAATATAACACATATCGTCAAATAACACATATCGTCAAATAACACATATCGTCAAATAACACATATCGTCAAATAACACATATCGTACCGCTTAAAAAAATCAATTTCCTTGCATGTTTAAATTTATTGTTTGCGATTATTTTATTCGAATCTATCAAAACTTATCTCATTGTTTGTGCCAGGCGTGTTTAGCATAACGTCATTTTAGATTTTTGGCGTATCATCCTAAAATATTTATTATATAATAAACATTGAAATGGACATATAAATAAAATTACAGCTAGTAAAATGTTTTTCTATCACTTTTTTCCTGTGACTTTTTTCCTAGCAAATTTTGTGACTTTTTCCCGCTCACCCTCTGGTGGCACCCTGTTCTGATGGCACCTTGTTCTGATGGCACCCTGTTCTGATGGCACCCTGTTCTAGTGGCACCCTGTTCTGATGGCACCCTGTTCTGATGGCACCCTGTTCTGGTGGCACCCTGTTCTGATGGCACCCTGTTCTGATGGCACCCTGTTCTGGTGGCACCCTGTTCTGATGGCACCCTGTTCTGATGGCACCCTGTTCTGATGGCACCCTGTTCTAGTGGCACCCTGTTCTGATGGCACCCTGTTCTGATGGCACCCTGTTCTGATGGCACCCTGTTCTAGTGGCACCCTGTTCTGATGGCACCCTGTTCTGATGGCACCCTGTTCTAGTGGCACCCTGTTCTAGTGGCACCATGTTCTGATGGCACCTTGTTCTGATGGCACCCTGTTCTGATGGCACCCTGTTCTGATGGCACCCTGTTCTGATGGCACCCTGTTCTAGTGGCACCCTGTTCTGATGGCACCCTGTTCTAGTGGCACCCTGTTCTAGTGGCACCCTGTTCTAGTGGCACACTGTTCTAGTGGCACCCTGTTCTAGTGGCACCCTGTTCTGATGGCACCCTGTTCTGATGGCACCCTGTTCTGATGGCACCCTGTTCTGATGGCACCCTGTTCTGATGGCACCCTGTTCTAGTGGCACCCTGTTCTGATGGCACCCTGTTCTAGTGGCACCCTGTTCTGATGGCACCCTGTTCTAGTGGCACCCTGTTCTAGTGGCACCCTGTTCTGATGGCACCCTGTTCTGATGGCACCCTGTTCTAGTGGCACCCTGTTCTAGTGGCACCATGTTCTGATGGCACCCTGTTCTAGAGTCACCTTTTCTGATGGCACCCTGTTCTAGTGGCACCCTGTTCTGATGGCACCCTGTTCTGATGGCCCCCTGTTCTAGTGTCACCTTTTCTGATGGCACCCTGTTCTAGTGGCACCCTGTTCTAGTGGCACCTGTTCTAATGGCACCGTGTTCTGTTGGCACCCTGTTTTGTTTTTGAAACTTCAATCTATTATGAATGAAACGGATAAAAGCACGCTCTGTCAAATTTGTAATTTTCATTTACGTTATATGCCCTCACCCCACACCACTCCCACCCACTTGTGGGTGTAACCCGGGATGCTACTGTGTTAATGCAATAACCTAAAACTAATGCATCAACATCGCTAATGACATTCCTGACACTGACACACACAAACGAACACATATCGAGAGTTCGGTAGGCGAAACGACTGTGTTGCGTAAGCAGCAGCGTCCTCGAAGAAATTCGGGGGCGTCCACATGGGGTTTTGCCTCTTCGCGGCGTGGCAGACTAGTAGGGGGGACTTGTCCACCCGAAGCTAAAAAAACCCCGGCCAAACGCATGACTCCCAACGCAACGGGAGCTGCCACTAACATGATTACTAGTTGCTGTTAATGGATATGAAACTTGGGTGGTTATTAAAACCCATGTTGATGATTTTAGCTACGCGGCCGTGAGAAAGCCGCTCCTAGGCAACCGTTTCGTCCCGCCACTACAAACGTCCCGACCGAAAGACTCCCTGGGCGGTGGGGGTTGGTAACGCAACACCAAACCACCGGAGTGGAAGCAAAAGCCGTCCAGACCCACAGAGAGTTAACTGCGGACGCTTTAAACGCAGCGTCCTCGGTCGACCGGGCCTCCCCTAGGTCAAGGGGGAGGTTCCCGGCGCCCTCCCGCACGGGCTGGAGTCGGGTTAAGTCCTTCAGTGCTCTGGTTTGTGTGGGGGAGCGCCGGGGGGGGGGGGCATTAAGAGCTCGCGCTCGACGGCCCACCGACTCAATCTCTTATGCGACATTTTCAGTAGGCGAAACGACACACTCCCACATTTTTTTCTACATTATTTTTTAAATAACTTTGTTGACTATCTTCGGTTGGTGTTTTCGTTGTTCGTCATGGGCGCCGCCAGCAGAGGTAAGGATGTGGGTGGGTTGGGGCGCCGCCAGCGGAGGTAAAGATGTGGGTGGGTTGGGGCGCCGCCAGCAGAGGCAAAGATGTGGGTGGGTTGGGGCGCCGCCAGCAGAGGTAAAGATGTGGGTGTGGGTGGGGGATGGGCGAACCCAGCCAAGGGACAGGGGTGGATGAATTGGGTGAACCCAGTGGATGCCATGAAATGAGCAAATATGACAACACAAAATGGTTTTGAACTGAATAACTGAATAGCCAGTTGGTCAAATTTCAGATCCACTGCGGCTGTACCGTGCCACAAGGCCTTAGTTATGCGTGTCCTCTAGTCTGCCATGACTTAGTATTGTACGTTCAATTCACTACGGCACTTCTCTTTGTTCACAATTATCAGACACCACATTACATCCTGAAATACTTTCCTTGAAGACTCACGTATCACGTCTCCACTCTATGACGTCTGTACATACTGATGGCTCCCGACTGATCACTCTCACAACATTGACTCATCTAGGACACAGTGTTACGTACCTGTACAACAATGACGTTGGCTGGATGTACCCTCCTCCCTTACCCAACACGATAAACACCTGGTCTGACGTAGCATTGCGTAGCTACCAAGGACGATCGTGTTCTGTCCTCGCTGACCAACGCACCAGGGAGACAATGCTTAGTAGACCGTGTGCAATTCTTTACACTCTAAAGCAGATCTTCCCAACTTTTCTTGTCTCCCGTACCCCTTGCTTAGACTTTTCATTTTTGTCTACCCTCCAAACTTACACCCACTGATCCTTAAAAAGTATTATTTTTTTTAACAAATTAGTTCAGGAAGCCAATGAATCAGATAACAAGGCTAATGCCATTTATAAAACAAAAACTATCACCATCGGACTTACAATACAAAAATAGTGTCATTACATTCCAACAACAAAATTGTTGATCCGCTATTTATTGAAACATAACTTAACTTCAATTAATAATAAAAAAAACTTTGGCCGCGTTCCAACACTGTCAATTTAAGGTCTGTGTACCCCCAAGCGGCCGGCCACGTAACCCCCCACCAACCCCTCAGGCGTTCGCTTGCGACATTTTGGGAACCGCTGCTGTAAAGGGACACGTAACTCAAAGGAAAGTTTATGCTGCCGCCTCACGTGTTCCCTAAAGTTCCCTACAGTATATAAATAAATCTTCCGGCCTTGTCCTCAGTGTTGCCAACCCAATCCAGTAGCATTTAGGACAATTAGTTGAAGTCAAAATCTCGTAAATAGACCAAACTTTTACAGACACTGGTCAGACACACTTAAAATAAACTTGTGGTAACTATGACCTATGACCTATGAACCCTGAACAATGAAGTTACGAAAAGCAACTATCTGTAACTGTAATACTTTATTTCCATGACTCTGTGAACTGTGTCAAACAAAAGTATGTCAAAGTGTCTATGACTACGTGATACGTGCCTATGTCCGATGACAGAGAGACATAAGACATAAGCCTATTATGTAACATTTATTGTCTAACATTCTCACCATTGATGAGTTTTGATGATCACACAAATTTAAAGCAAGCAAGAAACTCAAGCTGAGAATTCCCGTTTCGTTTCACCTCAAAAGATTTGTGTACATTAAAAAAAAATTAATTATAATGACATTCTAAAATGTTTACGAACAAGCTATTCGAGATACGTTTACACACTGTCCGTAAGTTTACGAAAGGTTATTGACCTACCCCCATCCCAGCAACTGCAAAAAATGTTTTAAAATCATGTGGCCGATCAAGCTGTTAGAGCAGCGGTTCTCAACCTGTGGGTCTTGACCCCTTTGGGGGTCGAATGACCCTTCCCCAGGGGGCACCTAAGACCATCGGAAAGACACATATACTCTACAGTTATAAAGTAGCAATGAAAATAATTGTGTGGTTGGAGGGTCGCCACGACATGAAGAATTGTATTAAAGGGTCGCGGCATGGGCATAAGGAAGGTTGAGAACCACTGTGTTAGCGCCTTTGCTGTATGTTAGGACGTCAGTTCAAAGTTTAGAGCATTTCTAGTGTGAAATAAGGTATACAACAATTTAAGGTTTACAACAATTTAAGGTATACAAAATTTTAAGGTATACAACAAAATAAGGTATACCACAATTTAAGGTAAACAACAATTTAAGGTATACAAAAATGATGACTTAATCAATTTAACATGTTAAAACAGTTCAGCAAAATTCAGGCGTGTTTACACGTTCAATGTTCGACCACTCGATTGCAAGAAATTTAAGTCAGCGATCGCCAGGGAGGGTTCATAAAGTTCATTACAATATTATAGACTACATATAGCCCGCAAAACATTGGCGACAGCATGTGTGAATTTCCCATCTACTAGATATAGCCCGCAAAACATTGGAGACATCAATGCGTGAACTTCCCATCTACCAGATATAGCCCGCAAAACATTGGCGACATCAATGCATGAACTTCCCATCTACTAGATATAGCCCGCAAAATAAACTACCACCAATGACATCCGAAATGGACCCGGACACGCAGCGCCGCCATTCGGACCCGGGTCCCATTGTGGCAGTTTATATTTTAGTTAAACTGAAGAATTATGTTTACAAACACAGTCCATTTAATTATCTTTCATTTTGTCTTACGAACCCAACAATAATATTTTAAATTGTTTTTTTTTAATCTTAACCTCTCACTTCCGGTACCCGAGTACGAATAGTCACAGCCTTACTTTTTTTTCTCTACAAAATTAAAGCTCTGAAATTTTCATCGCATTTTAATTAAGTATTGGGGTTAACTTTATTAATAAATCATTGTTATGTAAATACCATTATAAATATATAAATGCGTGTCACGGCGTGTGATTTGAACAACAGCGGCAGAGGCCAAGTAATAAATGTCATTACAAGTGTAACGTCTGTTCTCGATAATTAAATTGCCAGAACTTTTGTTTAACCTGTCAGTGAAATCCTTCAAATTTTCAGCACAGTTCTATTATTAAATATTAAATTATTTGCATATCAGGCTTTCATAATAAGCCACTTTAATATTAATATTTTAATTAATGTATTAATGAGTGGTATTTGAACAACAGGGGTAAGTAAATTTCTTTAAAATATAAATATAACATATAATGTTATAAATAAAATCTTTAGTGTATACTATATTATATAAATATATATAGATGGCGCACACTGTGTTAGAAGGAAATGTATAAATATTAACACAATTTCCGTATGTTAAAATTCTTTAGTGGTCTTAGTCTTAGAAACTGATTGCTAAACAGAGTTTAATTCAAGCACATACCCCGTGCATCATAGAATGATACTATGATCGTGAACTCTGAAACACTCCAAAAAACGAAATACAATCAAATCTCAAGTTATAACCTCATTACCTGTATAGAAATAGAAGTTAGCATTCCAGCCTTTTATCAGTTATCGCCAGTGTGCTAAAAGACACACCCAGGGAAACATTGTCAGATAAAAGACACACACAGAAGACTGGTGTTTACATTGACGAGTCACGAACACACACACATTACTTTGAACACAGTCCCAGTGAGAACACACGAGTAGAGTCCACCAACAATGGGATTTCAAGTGTGCAAGTGATCGGTCTATTCAAGTCAAGCGTGTTCAGTGTATTCAAGTCAAGAGTGATCGGTGTAGTCTAGTCCAAGTGTTCAAGATGATTGTATCAGCCTGGATTGTTTTAATGATTGAGTTGAAATTAAAGACGCAGAATCTATAACCAGAAGTTTGACCTAAAACTGCTTGTGGATCCGTGGTGCTACATCATACTACATGTGTGTGCGTGCGCTGCGTATGTCCGTGTGATACATGTGAATGTGTGTCCTTGTACTACATGTGTGTCCGTGCGCTGCAATGTGTGTCTCACCGAGCTGATGTGTGTTTCTGGGATGTGAGTTGTTGTGTGTGCTGGGATGGGAGTTGTTGTGTGTCCAAGGATGTGAGTTGTTGTGTGTGCTGGGATGGGAGTTGTTGTGTGTCCAAGGATGTGAGTTGATGTGTGTGCTGGGATGTGAGTTGTGGTGTGCTGAGATGTGAGTTGTTATGTGAATGTGTGCTGCAAGCACATCTGTTTTATGTGTAGCCAATGAATGACTTGTGTTTATAGTTAGAGTAACACTCACGTGTCAGTGTCTATGTACTTACCAGCTATAACCCGCCAAACATGACGGTCATGCGAAGGGGGCCTAATGAGCCTAATCAGTGCTGTCTTAAGGCATGGGCATGGGCCAAGTGGGCACTGTCCTAGGGCCCCGCGCTTGTAGGGGTCCCACATTCCTAGGAAACTAACTCTTATAGAGGCATCATAATTTCATGTTGTTAATGAATATTGAAAGATTTTGACAATTTAATTGGATTTAAAATTCTAAATTTTAACCCACGATGTAAAATTAATTACAAAATTAATATTATAAATGCGAATCAAAGTTTGACAATTTTCAAACTTTTAAAGGGGAATATTTTATATTTAAAAAATGATCTTATCTATCTGTCAATAATTATAATTTATCATCCTCTTTGATTATTTATAGTTTATTTCTGATAATGTTTAAAAACTATTATTGATTTTGAATGACTTTTTTTTGTATCAATAAATTGAAATCATCGAAGTTTAACTTTAGTGAATGTTTATTTTTATTTTACATTTTTATTGCTCTGGTAATTTGGTGGGGATCAGGAACTGTTTGCCCCCCTTCACCCCACTTCTCACGGCCCAGGTGTTTGTGTTGATTGGGGGGGGGGAAGTGCATTGCTGTGCCCAGGGCCTCCTATGTTCTTAAGACGGCCCTGGGCCTAACCCTTGACAACGTACTGTCACAGTGACTGTCACAGTGAGGGTCACATTGAGGGTCACAGTGAGGGTCACAGTGAGGGTCACAGTGAGGGTCACAGTGAGGGTCACAGTGAGGGTCTTTGTCCGAAGTCTCTCCATCCACTATTTGCCACATCATTTCATTTTAGAAGTACAAAGTCTATCTTACACGAATCTTGAAAACAAATGTCTTATTCACTCTGTCTGGTGCACTTTCACATTGTCTTATGCACGCTGTTTTGTGCACTTTCACATTGTCTTATTCACTCTGTCTGGTGCACTTTCACATTGTCTTATGCACTCTGTTTTGTGCACTTTCACATTGTCTTATGCACGCTGTTTTGTGCACTTTCACATTGTCTTATGCACGCTGTTTTGTGTACTTTCACATTGTCTTATGCACGCTGTTTTGTGCACTTTCACATTGTCTTATGCACGCTGTTTTGTGTACTTTCACATTGTCTTATGCACGCTGTTTTGTACACTTTCACATTGTCTTATGCACGCTGTATTGTGCACTTTCAAATTGTCTTATGGACGCTGTCTGGTGCACTTTCACCTTGTCTTATGCACGCTGTTTGTGCACTTTCACATTGTCTTATGGACGCTGTCTGGTGCACTTTCACATTGTCTTATGCACGCTGTTTGGTGCACTTTCACATTTCTGTGGCACGCTGTTTTGTGCACTTTCACAATGTCTTATGCACGCTGTCTTGTGCACTTTGGGGAACTTTTATTTTTTTCACGCTATTGAAAATATTGCGAAATCATCTAAAATGTAAAGACATTATTTTCTATTAGGTACAGCCAAGAACAAACAAACATTTTTATTTTCGGTGAGAAAAGAGTTAACTGGGTTGGTGAATATCATTTCCGCTTTCATATCATTTGTGGTTGTCATGGTTTGGCTGAGTTAACCTCAAATGGTTGATGTTACGGGAGAAAAGAATTTTTTCAGAGTAAAAGTATACATTTTATTTTAAAAAAAAATATATTATGGGTCTGTTTTAAATCACCCTACTTAACTTACTGGATTGAGTTTAGAAACAACAAATTGCGCTAAATAGATTCTGGGGTTTGCGCCCACTCCTATTCTTTTCTATTTTTTAGGTAGGATACATGTATATACATAGTGTTTTAATTTAATTTATACTCATTTAAATGTTTTGTTGTACTTATGAAGGCATTTTCCGAAACATTTACTTGTGTATTATGTACAATTGTCATTAAAGCGGAACATTTATTGTTTTATTGCCACAAATTGTTCGTGTCTAATTAACCCATTTAAAAGCTTGATCCTTGATCGCAGTCCAACGCTCTTATAATCATTGATATGTTTATACAAGTATTACAAGTGAATGTTTGTTTGTGGGTTTGTGGATTTGTTCCACGTATGTTTTTACATGGATTGAGCTGGATCTTGACTTAACGTGGCACATATATCCATCGTTATCCAGGATCAAATACTGGGGGGGGGGAGAATTTAAAAATATTCCTTTGGGACAGGGGGCCCCGAATTCGTTTTTTTCCTAATATGAGCTATATATATAAAATGACCAACAAATACTTCTACATGAATAGATGAATCTAGACCAAACTTAGTACACGTACACTTGATTATCCATATTCAAATACCGAAGGGTACATAACTGATATTATCCATGCCTCTAGGGCCCCATTTCATTTTTCCGTTTATAAGCTATATACATATCATTAAGCTTAGACAACCTTATAGGTTCTATGTGAATTGATGGATATACAACTAGCTTGGTAGCAATATCCTACGTTTTTCGTAAAGAAATATGGTGGATTTAAAACTAATATATCCAATCCATTCAGGGCCGATCTAGAATTTTATAGACAGTTCAATAATTTAAAAAGATTAAATCTATGACATTTTTAAACCGATTGTAGAGGGATAAATTTTAAATTTAAATTTGTAATGTATCTGAATGTTTTTTATAGCCCCCCCCCCCCCCCCCCCATCTCAGGCAAAACTAAATAAGAAAAATTATGAAAGGGGCCCCCCGTGCCCCCTATTTGAAATTAAATGTAATGTTGTTATAGCAGTACATTAAATGTAATATAGTTATAGCAGTACATTAAATGTAATATTGTTATACCAGTACATTAAATGTAATATTGTTATAGCAGTACATTTAGTTGTATAATTTTTCGTGTTTGAAAACAAATTATGTAAGAAATTATTGTTTACACATTTCTTAGAGGATATTAAATTTAATCTAGAATGTTCCAGAAATTTCCCTTTTTTTCTACGGGGTCATATACGGGATCTAAAAGTGTATTGAAATTTTAACAAAGGGGTCATATAATGGGATTTTAAAGCTTATTGAAATGTTAACGAGGGGGTCATATAATGGGATATAAAAGTTTTTTGAAATGTTAACAAGGGGGTCATATAATGGGATCTAAAAGCTTATTGAAATGCTAACAAGGGGGTCATATAATGGGATCTAAAAGTTTTTTGAAATGTTAACGAGATCCAAAAAGTAAACTGAATTCACCGGTAACGCAATCCCATCGGGTAACGGGATCAAACCGGGATCCTATCGGGAAACTGGATCACATCAGGGAAGAGGATCACATCGGTAAACTCGATCCTACCGGGATTGGGATCCCACCAGAATCGGGATCAAATCGGGTCGTGTTCCCAAAGGCATCGAGATATCGACGGGATCGGGAACCCACCAGTATCGGGATCCCACCGGGATCAGAATTCCGATGGGATCAGGAACGTACCGGAATTGGAATCCAAAGGGATCGGAATCCCACTGAGAAACAAGATCCTAATGGGATCGTGAATCCGCCGGAATAGGGATCCACCGGGATCGGGGTCCTATCGGGAAACTCGATCCTACCGGGATTGGTATCCAATTGGTATCGAGAACCCACCGGTATCGGGATTCCACTGGATTGGGATCCAGAGGCACCAAGATCGAGATACCACTAGGATCAGGATACCTATGGAATAGGGATCCCAATGGGATCGGGGTTCAAACAGGATTCGGGATCCCACCGGGTACCGGGATACATCGGAAAACGGATATCGAGAAACGTGATCCGATTTGGACAGGGAACGAAACATATACAAAGTTATTATAAATGTGTTTTTATAAGCGAAAAAGTAATTATTTTTTTTTTACTATAGTGGTGTGTGTGTGTGTGTGTTTTATTTTATTTTTCTTTTTACATGGCGCTTAATTTCAAAGTTAATAAAAAGGCTGCACCTATTGGTACACGGGTACCAGAATTGAGAGGTTGGGATGCACCTATTGGTACACGGGTACCAGAATTGAGAGGTTGGGATGCACCTATTGGTACACGGGTACCAGAATTGAGAGGTTGGGATGCACCTATTGGTACACGGGTACCAGAGTTGAGAGGTTGGGATGCACCTATTGGGACACAGGTACCAGAATTGAGAGGTTGGGATGCATCTATTGGTACACGGGTACCAGAATTGAGAGGTTGGGATGCACCTATTGGTACACGGGTACCAGAATTGAGAGGTTGGGATGCACCTATTGGTACACAGGTACCAGAATTGAGAGGTTGGGATGCACCAATTGGTACACGGTTACCAGAATTGAGAGGTTGGGATGCACCTATTGGTACACAGGTACCAGAATTGAGAGGTTGGGATGCACCTATTGGTACACGGGTACCAGAATTGAGAGGTTGGGATTAAACAACGATTTAAAATATTTTTGTTGGGTTTGTAAGACCAAATGAGGTATTAAATGAAAGATGATTGAATATACTATACGTTTGTAAACTGAATTCTTTATTTTAACTAAAAAAACTACTACAAATGACATCCGAATAGCATTAGTCAAAATGTACACGGACACGCAGCGGCCCCTTTCGGACCCGGGACACATTAAACTCAATGCTATTCGGATGTCATTTGTGGTAGTTTATTTTAGTTAAAATGAAGAATTAAGATTACAAACGTATAGTCCATTCAATCATCTTGATGTAGAACGGTGATGTAGAACGGTGATGTAGACCAGTGAGTCTCATGCTGATGTAAAACGGTAATGGAGACCATTGTGTCTTATGGTAATGCATACCAGTGTGTCTCATGGTGATGAAAAACGGTGATGTAGACCAGTGTGTCTCATGGTGATGTAGAACGGTGATGTAGACCAGTGTGTCTCGTGGTGATGTAGAACGGTGATGTAGACCAGTGTGTCTCATGGTGATTTACAGCGGTGATGTAGACCAGTGTGTCTCATGGTGATTTACAGCGGTGATGTAGACCAGTGTGTCTCATGGTGATGTAGACCAGTGTGTCTCATGGTAATGCATACCAGTGTGTCTCATGGTGATGTAAAACGGTGATGTAGACCAGTGTGTCTCATGGTGATGTAGAACGGTGATGTAGACCAGTGTGTCTCGTGGTGATGTAGAACGGTGATGTAGACCAGTGTGTCTCATAGTGATGTAGACCAGTGTGTCTCATGGTGATGTAGAACGGTTATGTAGACTAGTGTGTCTCATGGTGATGTAGAACGGTGATGTAGACTAGTGTGTCTCAGTGTTCTTACCCCAGGGAGTCCATACAACAGTTACAAGTTATCTTATGGCAGTCTTAACCAATGTTCTTGTCGCTACACACTGCACATTTTAACCAACATCTTTGCAGCCCCGATTAGTAGTGTAGTAATTATTTAGCAACAAGGGTTCAGAGACGAACCAAAGCGTTTATCTCTACAATCCACGTGTTTCCGTTAAGTCACGTGACCACGGGCTTGGGATCTGCACTGATCATTGAAAGCTCCTGGAAATCGTCTGCCGCAAAAAGAGAAATGAAAAGAAAAAAATCGGTTGACTTACAACTTACCTGCAACAATTCCACTACATGACTCGAATCAGTTACTCCATGGTAAGAACATCCAACAACTCACAACAAAAGTTGGATTGTAAAATCCGACATGGGAAGTTCATTCGCTGAGACACAGTCCAATCGTGTCCTAACAAACAGCCGACATTTCTGGACACTCAAGACACAGAGCACAGGGAAGCTGTGACAACGAGCACACATTGTTTTGAGCTCACGTTTTACTGACACACACACACATTGGCACACACACACACTGACTCGCATGCTGACTCACAGTTTTTAATTACAGTTAAATTTTAAATGATGTTGCTGTTGAAACATATTTTGTAAGATTTATAGTACAGGCTTTTTGTTGATAACCGTACAAAGTTATTTGCTATGTAACTTATTACAGAATCAACAGGTCTTTCAATTGAATCAGCATGTCTTTCAACTGAATCAACATGTCTTTCAACTGAATCAACATGTCTTTTAACTGAATCAACATGTCTTTCAACCGAATCAACAGGTCTTTCAACTGAATCAACAGGTCTTTCAACTTAATCAACAGGTCTTTCAACTGAATCAACAGATCTTTCAACTGAATCAACATATCTTTCAACTGAATCAACAGGTCTTTCAAACGAATCAACAGCTCTTTCAATTGAATCAACATGTCTTTCAACTGAATCAACATGTCTTTCAACTGAATCAACATGTCTGTCAACCGAATCAACAGGTCTTTCAACTGAATCAACAGATCTTTCAACTGAATCAACAGATCTTTCAATTGAATCAACAGATCTTTCAACTGAATCAACAGATCTCTCAACTGAATCAACAGATCTTTTAACTGAATCAACAGATCTTTCAACCGAATCAAAGGGCCTTTCAGCTGCTGGTAGCAATTCATATTTTGTAAGACATGTTGAAATGGATGAGCCTAATAGAATTATTGGTATGATTGAAATTTCAGATTTAAAAAGTTCATCCATGCTACTAAGGACAAAAATGCTTCGCTTTAGAATTTTATTGCATTGTAATAATTGTATTATTTTATTGTGATGCTTTTTTTTTATTATCACTTTATTCATTTTATTATGATTATTATATTTTGTTTGGTCGGGTGGTGGTACAAATGGTTCTCTCAATACCAGACACGCGCATTTCACTATAACCCTGCTACCAGCACACACCCCCACAAATGTTGAATGTCATACTCATTAAACTCATAAACATAGCTGTTAGCCTATCCAAGTCCCGTTGCGAATACCTCACCATCGCCACTTCGCTCACCCACTGTCTCTTCTCACCCCCCCCCCCCCCAGCTCTCGGATCAACCAGATGTTTCAAAGAAGTGTGTGAAGTACTTCCACCAACATTAAAATAGTAGCGAGGTTCGAGACTATTCTTCCGCTATTGCTGTTCACAACATGGCGTAGTAACTCTCTAAACCAGCGACAACAAACAGCTTGTACCAACCTTTAGAAACTCAAAGAACTTCCTGGTTGATATCGTCCTTTTAAACGTTTTCAGCTTCACTTTTCGATGTCAATAATCAAAGATAAAGTTGGTTTGTACAAATGTCCTACAGTTTGGGAAATCCTGTTATCGATATTAGTTGAAATCATTTCCCCCAGAATCCATCCCATTTTGTACGCTTATATAGTTGACCCGATGTCAATGAGGAAGTATAATTTTGTTTTTGTCAAGTCTTCAGCTGCCTTTCTTTAAGTGGTATGAACAGAATAATGGCAATAAATAGGAGTCTATTCAAGACATAAATAACTCCACGACAGATCAATGCCATTGGAGGTACACACAGGTCGTACATTTCAAAAGCTAACTTTTGTACGCTCGACTGAATTGATCCCATTACAAGGAAGTGGTATGTGCCGTTGTATGGTTTTGCAAAGTTAATATGTTTTAAGCTTTTGGCTCGTTTGTTAAACTTTACGTAAGAAAGAACTGAACAGTATACAAAGAAAACGATACCAATGCTAGTGATATTAACAATACTCGATTTATTTATACTATTAAATTGATATAAAAATACAAAATCAAATGGAAAGAAATAAAACCTGTATTCACTTACAGCACAGCAAGTGAAAAAACTTTAATTCTCGAAAGATACAAATATTAATATGCGCACACAAAAGTAAATTTTTTAAAAGGATTCTACTAATATGTCTCGAGTCTAAGAAAGATAGATACAAATATTAATATGCACATACAAAAGTACACGTCTTTAAGGTTCCTACTAATATGTCTCGAGTCTGGGAACATGAACACAATTATTTCTCCCGGAGAGGAGAGCTGCTGACTTATTAATAGGGAGAAAGCTAGAACCCTCTATAAAATAGTTTCTAGAAATCACCCGATAGCATTATTTAGAACAAATAGAACGTAAACACCATTTTTCCCAATCAAGGGAGGGGTGGGTGTAAGAGACCATGTTACTTATGCATATACCACGGAGTTTTCGCACGACACTAATGTTTGTTCTCACGACACAATGGTGTAGTGATTTGATAATAAGAATAAAGAACACGAGAAAAGGGAACTAATTTTATATTTATAGCGTAGGGAGAATTAATTTTTTTTTAAATCTAGAGAGTGAGCGAGATATCTTCGATATAGGAGGACGACATGTTGGAATTTTCTGATGGATTTACTGAATAATAATTAAATAAAGTATTGTATGTGTATAGCTATATAGTTTTCATATTGCATTATAATTATTCTAACTTTGTTCTAATGTCAAGGAATCATGTGATGTATTTAGCATATATAATAAAGTACTGGGTAGTGTTCATTGGACTTTGTCGCTGACAGTCATTGAGGAAATGCAGTACTACATTAGCTAACTTTTATAGGTAATAATACGGAATCATAAACGCCTAGATTTCTATAAAAGTTACAATCTATAAACTTTACAGTGGGGTTGTTATCGCGCTACACATTTAATCAGCGGCGTAAATATCACAAAAAAGGCGGTGAAAAAGGGGGGGGGAGACAAATGGTGGTTAACACAAAACTACGTTGAAGTAAAATCAGGTCAACACACATGCTATAACAAAAAAATTTGATGTCCACGTTAAATATTAAACACGCTCCCTTTTAAGACATCAAACGTTCAATCAAGATTTGGGAATAATTGCTGTATTTAAAAAATACTTTTTGTATACTCTATAATAAACCATACTTTACAATAATTGTGGATATGTGTCTGTGCGTTAAAAATTATTTCAATCCACAACTCGGTCAATTCACAGCACAAATCCTAGACAAGCGACAACAGCATCAGCACCTAGAGTGGATAGGACTCAACTAAGACATGGGACTCAACTTGGATGGCAAACTCTAAATTCAAACCTGGAAATGGAGTCCCGTATGGGTAGGAAAGGTGAAAAATATGGTATTGTACACGATATACCTATTGCATACTTTGTTTCTATTTGTATACTTATTATAGACCAGTAGCCTTGGAGCGTGACCACAAAGCAGACCAAAAATCTGCCCCGTCTGCTTTGAGATTATATACCAAGACTAAAACACGTTTTCCTACAGCTGTCAATACGATCCCTGTCACATGTTTTGTCACACATTGTCACATGTTGTTACTCTGTACCATAGAGAGATAGACAATCCTCTCTATCTCTCTCACTCACCCATTCACACTTGACCTATAGACCTATCCACCTAACGACCTACCCATTTAACCTCAATATCTACCTAACTGCGTCTGTTGAACTATCTGCCTTTCTATCTGGCTTGTATTTGTCTCCGAACAAGAAAAAACAAACAAGTGAAGGTCAAAGGTGAACGACCTCTGCCTCAAAATCTCTGTACTCGATAACGTGTGTAATACTATAAATTGGGTCATGGGGATTTCAGCTCAAGTAACGACAACTCTGGACTCAATGAACAAAACAATTCTTTAAGTATAAGCGTTTACAACTCTTCAGTCCCTTGTTTATCTTTAGTTTTTTAAATGACTTTTTAAAATTTAAAAGTCCTCATTGGTCCTCTTTCCGCTTTAACGTTTGTGACGATCCGAGGCTGGACTTAAGAAAATTCTTCACTCATAAATCCGCCCCTGAAAACCCTTGTAAGATTATACCATTCCTCCCCCTTGTTTTGCCCCACAGTACCATAGACCACTCACCCGAAAAGCGTGAATTTTGTGTTCAACTCCTATCATTGATGAACCTTGAGAAAAAAATATCTTACACCCCCCCCCCCCCCCCTCGGTATTGCCCTGGAGACAGCAAAGCGGAGTAACGTCCCTTGTTGTTATTGCATTCTTAAACCAAATAGCTCACGCAAAAGCGTGATTATGGATTTTGTACCTCACACCGATAAACTTTGAGGGTAGAAGGTCAAGCCCGCAATATCAGAAATGAACATCTTTGGATGGGAAAGCATACAACATTTAAATCATGCAATTGAATCATCACCCAACTCGAATAAATAGCCAGAACAAGCAAGAATCTGTCTTTTATGATTTATAACTTCACTGTGGACGCTGGAAGGAACTAGACTTAGACCTTCATTAGCGTGATACATAACTGCAACCCAGGCTATTAGCAAGAATACGTCTTTTAAGATCTGATCACTTAACCGTGGACGCTTGCAGTACCTAGACTTATTATAGGACTACATTAGCGTGATCATTAACTGCGACTGCTACATGGAGTACTAGTGAGTACGCAACCATGATTTTGATATCATGGTATTGCACTTGTAATGTTCACATAGCTATGTAACAAATATTCGATCGTGTTTGATATTATTCTTATAATGGCTATATTACCTTATATTGATATTATGTATTATATTATTGCCTTTGCCGCGAGCTACGACACACCACCATCACATCATAGAGATGGTAGGTGGTTGTTCCAACTCGCTCATGTCTCTTTTAACAAGAGGACATTATGTTTACTATGTACCTGTAAATTTAATTGTTACTGATTAAATGTCTCCTACTTCATGAATTAAAATGTTTGCCTGGTCCAACATTGTCGCGAAGCAACATATGCTTACGCCGACAACGTTCAGACTTATAAATCCATCCACCTATTGGAGGTATATATATGTACAAGCTATGTCACCTTCCATACATCGATCTGAATTCGTTGCTGTTGGAACGGGACTTATCAGCGTATGACTATTCGATTGGATACTTATCCATTTTTGTATCATACTAAATTTAGCCTGGTTTCTATCACTGGACCGATCGACCTTGAAGCTGGAACTAGGGGATTGATCTATACATCCTACACCAACTACCTGACTGCTACTAGGACTTTGAGATCCAGGGAATCTTACTACCACGATTCATCGCTGGAGAGCCATCTTCACCATCGCCGAGATCCCACTGAACTTACGACCGGGAACTCCGCCTTCGCTACTCTACGCTTGTGATCCACCGAGATCATCGTGGAAAAATATAAACGTCAAGTCCCCAAGGAATGAACATAGTATCTTGAGCATTTATAATGATGATAACGTTAGTGTGACAGTGACAATTGAAGTACATTGGAATATCTCGCCTAATTATAGGACGTCTTTTGTAAATAATAATATTTAAATAAATTCTTGTATTTATTTCTCCTTTAACAATGACTTCGTTTCAGTCTATACAATATGTATATAGATATGTATTATGTCTGTGTGGTGATTGGGCTTAAGTAAAGAATCCCTAGACAGAGTGCTAATAGGAGATCTCGTACGAGAGATACTCCTCAATACTATATTATAAGACATATCACCACATGGACGTTCATTTCCTTTACACTGGAAAGCAGGATATTAAAAAAGTAAATATTGTATTTCCCAAAAAAAATGTTGAGAATACCATGTCACACAATGTCCTCTCAGCGTTGTGTCATGTTCAAATAAATAGCATTAAGTGCAGAATACAACGGGTTATGTAAAAAATGGTTGGTGCACACACGATCCATAAAGTACATGCTCAGTACAGGGTTTATTGTTTATGGGGGTGTGGTGGCTTGGGGGTGTGGTGGCTTGGGGGTGTGTGGTGGCTTGGGGGGTGTGGTGGCTTGGGGGGGGGCAGTTCCAGGTTTTTGGGTCGTGAGGTCCCGAAGTCGCCAAGGAATTTGGATAGACCCAACATATCCTTGGGATAGATGGGACCCAACAGAATGCTATTTTATATCCTTGGGATAGATGGGACCCAACAGCATGCTATTTTATATCCTTGGGATAGATGGGGCCAAACAGCATGCTATTTTATATCCTTGGGATAGATGGGACCAAACAGCATGCTATTTTATATCCTTGGGATAGATGGGACCAAACAGCATGCTATTTTATATCCTTGGGATAGAAGACGCCAAACAGCATGCTATTTTATATCCTTGGGATAGAAGACGCCAAACCAACTCGTACTATGTTCTAATTTATTTAACAAATTTCTTTCATACACAGGCAGTAGGAAACGTACATTACAATATGTTTGGGTCTCATACACAGGCAGTAGGAAACGTACATTACAATATGTTTGGGTCTCATACACAGGCAGTATACAGGAAACGTACATTACAATATGTATGAGTCTCATACACAGGCAGTTTGGGAAAAGAAACGCTATTTAAAAAAGGCACAGCACGGGAAAGACTTGACACATTTGAAATACAATCTGTCAGTTGTACAATGAAAGCTTTGAAATACAATCTGTCAGTTGTACAATGAAAGCTTTGAAATACAATCTGTCAGTTGTACAATGAAAGCTTTGAAATACAATCTGTCAGTTGTACAATGAAAGCTTTGAAATACAATCTGTCAGTTGTACAATGAAAGTTTTGAAATACAATCTGTCAGTTGTACAATGAAAGCTTTAAAATACAATCTGTCAGTTGTACAATGAAAGCTTTGAAATACAATCTGTCAGTTGTACAATGAAAGCTTTGAAATACAATCTGTCAGTTGTACAATGAAAGCTTTGAAATACAATCTGTCAGTTGTACAATGAAAGTTTTGAAATACAATCTGTCAGTTGTACAATGAAAGTTTTGAAATACAATCTGTCAGTTGTACAATGAAAGCTTTGAAATACAATCTGTCAGTTGTACAATGAAAGTTTTGAAATACAATCTGTCAGTTGTACAATGAAAGTTTTGAAATACAATCTGTCAGTTGTACAATGAAAGCTTTGAAATACAATCTGTCAGTTGTACAATGAAAGTTTTGAAATACAATCTGTCAGTTGTACAATGAAAGCTTTAAAATACAATCTGTCAGTTGTACAATGAAAGTTTTGAAATACAATCTGTCAGTTGTACAATGAAAGTTTTGAAATACAATCTGTCAGTTGTACAATGAAAGCTATAAAATGCAATCTGTCAGTTGTACAATAAAAGCTTTGGCATGGATATTTTTAGATTTTATAACTTTTCTTTTACATTGACTTTTTTGTATATATCTATAGAACAGCCTTCCTATAGAACAGCCTTCCTATAGAACAGCCTTCCTATAGAACACCCTTCATATAGAACACCCTTCCTATAGTATACCCTTCAATATAGATCTGCATTTCCCAAACGGTGGTCCACGGACCACCATAAAGTAACCCTAAATCTTGAACAGGTCTACCCTAAATCTTGAACAGGTCTAACCTAAATCTTAAACCTTAACTCTTCAACAGCCCCACCCTAACACTTTAACAGGCCTATCGCAAATCTTGAACAAATCAACTCTAACCCTTTAACGGGCCAAACTTAACTCTTTAACAGACCTACCTTTACTCTTGAACAGGCTAACCTTAACAGGCTTACTATCAATCTAAGGGAATTGACGGCCCCGGTCTGAACAGGAGATATAATAATAATAATAATAATAAAGTTCATTTGAAAAATCACGCTTCATCCCCAAAGGCTCGAAGCGCAGTACAAAAACTAATAAGCTGGGAGATAATAACAAGCTGGAAAAGATGGTAGACAACATCATTCCAGCAGGTGTTTGCGAAATAGATGAGTTTTTAAATTTGTTTTGAAGGACTCCAGCGTCTGGCTGTTTTTGAGAGCGTCAGGAAGGGTGTTCCAAATGGTTGGGCCAGCAAATGCGAACGTGCGCTTTCCGTAAGTTTCAAGGCGAACACGCGGTATCGAGAGTTTGCCACTATTCGGATGAGCGGAGTTGTCTAGTGGGTACATTATGTCATTATCTGGGTATGTAACATACTTTTGTTGTATTATGACTACCCCAGGTGGGTAACATATTTCTGTTATACTATCCCTTTCCCAGGTAGGCAATATGCCTGTGTTATACTTCTATCATTACCCTTGGTATGGTACATACTTCTGTTTTATTATCACTACCACGGGTATGTGAAATGCTTCTGTTTCACCCTCACTATCCAAGGTATGTAACATATCTATGTTATACTCTCACTATCACATAACATAAATATTTTACTGTAATGCCTTTCAGCTGTTTTAACGACATCCTTGTTTTCTGACCCGGACACCCGGAATGCCAAGTAATTATGCTGTTGATTCAGACGCCAGTTCCGAAAAACTATTTTCAGCTACTGGATCTTTTGTTTGTAAATCCAAATCTGAAGCTGAACTTGCAAAATCCTTGCTCGTAGTTTGTGAATCTAAAGTTGGAGAAGACCTTGTCAAATCCTTGCACAGCTTTTCCAGACAGCTTGCACATTTCATTTTAACATCTCGACCGTGGGGCCAGTTGGCAACGAGTGGACGCAAACTGGGCTCCGTGGCGTAGTCACAGGTGTTTACAGGTAGCTTCTCCCACAGGTGTGAACAGACTCTGGATATTGGCCCTTGAAACACCAGCAGTTGTTTTACAGTGTCCGAAAGCTTCGTCCGACCGAGCCTCTCCGCTCTCTGGGGTAAAGGTCCGAGCAATGCGGACACAGTCAAGAAAGAGAGTTTGACCAGGGGCCACGGCTGGGAGTAAAGTTTTCTCAGCAAGTCGCTTTGACCTTCCAATAGGCTATTTCGTAACCTCAAGGGTTCACGTTTGAGGTCAAGGTCGGTGAGGTAGCCGTTTGCGATGAAATATTTGGCAATGTCAGTCCTGTCGTGAATTAAAGCCGACATTAATGGGGAGAGGCCTTTAAGTGTTTCTCCTTCGGGAAAATCGCTGTTTGGCGTTTCGAATGTTGCGCACCTCATATCGAGCGCGCAGTTGCACACCAAGAATCGGAGCAGCTCAACCTTGCCAGCCTTAATCAACTGGTTTATATGATTCAAAGTTACCCGACCCTGTGCCTCAAAATCCAAGATTTGACTCAGGAAACTGCAGACCAGTTTGTAGTTGTGGGCGCCAATAAAAGGATCGGCGCCGTTCGAGAGCAACAAGCTGACGTTCATTTGAATAAAGTGAATGGCCGTCCTTGACCTTAACGCATGGGTCAAGGCCTTGTCACCTGCGACGTCAACAAGATCAGGATTCGCGCCGTGATTGATAAGGAGCTCCAGAAGGTCAGTCATGTTGTGGCGGAAGTGCCTCGAGACGACCAACATCAGCGACGTCATTCCCACTCTGTTTTTAGCGTTGACGTCAGCACCATGAAGTATCATGTACGAGCATGCACCGAGAGCTTCCGATCTGTCGTCCGTATTTTCTACCGTACAGTTACCTATCAGCAGCATTATCGGCGTGTTTCCGGTGTCATCTTTAATGTTGAGATTTGGACACTTTTTGGCTAGGTATTTAGCGCTGATAACATCTCCATTCTTTGCGGCATGAAGGAGGGCTTGAGCAGGGTCATCTTTTGCCTCATCATCACGCAGTTTTAAGACATTTTTCTTCAAAATCGATATCATGGCGAAACTTTCTACAACTGAATTACGTGCCAATTCCAATGTGTCCTTGTTAATCTGATTTTCTCAATGCCAATAGCAAGAGTGGAATCAGCCTCAGCCATCAAAAGACAAATGTTTATAAAGTAAACAATTTTTTTTTGAGTTTCCGAATACATTGCCTGCTTTGAAATAATCAGTTCCAGCAAATATCAAAAACTGACATGTCACTGAAAGGTCCGTGCAAAACTGACCTGTTAGTGAAAGGACCGTCCAAAACTGACCTGTTAGTGAAAGATTCGTCCAAAAAATGATCTGTTACTGAAAGGTCCGTCCAAAACTGACTTGTTAGTGAAAGGACCGTCCAAAACTGACCTGTTAGTGAAAGGTCCGTCCAAAACTGACCTGTTAGTGAAAGGTCCGTCCAAAACTGACCTGTTAGTGAAAGTTTCGTCCAAAAATGACCTGTTAGTGAAAGGTCCGTCCAAAACTGACCTGTTAGTGAAAGGTCCGTCCAAAACTGGCCTGTTACTGAAATGTCCGTCCAAAACTGATCTGTTACTGAAAGGTCCGTCCAAAATTGAACTGTTACAGAAGGGTCCGTCCAAAACTGACCTTTTACTGAAGGGTCCGTCCTAAACGGAAATGATCAAACACAATGCATGCTGCAGGGCCGTAGACACGGGCGGAAAGAAACACAAATGAAATATGTTGAAAGATATAGCCTCATCAATGTTAGAAGTAAGATTGCTGTCATGGTTAAGCCACTGTCCAGAGAGCGTCTCTTTCGCCAAGATTATAAACTTTTATCGAATACGCTGGATCTCCGAGAGACCAGCAAGTGAACGAAACCAGATGAATGGCCCAGATATCGCAACAGTAACTGCCACCAACGCAGCCCTAAACATCATTTCTTAAAGTTGAAATCCGATAAAAATTGGCCATGGGAAGACACGCCTGGGTTATGTACAAACACATTTTGTTGAGAAGGTAGCGGTCCAGTGCATTCTGAAGGCAGCGGTCCAGTGCATTCTGAAGGCAGCGGTCCAGTGCATTCTGAAGGCAGCGGTCCAATGCATTCTGAAAATAGAAGAGAGAAGTAAACAAAGTTATCAAGGAATATAAAGCATAAAAGGCGTGTCGCATAATTTAATGACCGGTCTAAATCAGAATTATATAATAATGTTGGGGGATGGGAGACAACTCATGTCAGCAGAAGTCATTCTCTTTACACGCGCCTTTAAAGGTGGAGACATTGTTTTTATTTATATCTAACAAATCATTGTTTTTATTTATATCTAACAAATCATATTAAAAAATCTGTTAAAAAAACAACAATTTATCTTAAGTGTAAAATTTATGTATTCATTTAATAATTTCTGTAAAAATTTAGATTTTAGTTGAAAGATGGATAATTTTTTACTTTTTATGATTTTTTGTTTCAATCCACAAGTCAGCACCTTTGTAAAACGCATTCAGTTTCAACGGGCTTTACGCCACGATTAAAATATCCCAGAATCCCCGAACGTATTTACACAGTTGGTATAGCAAGAACCCACCTGCTAATGTCAGTAGGAAAGCCTTTCTTAGTCTTAGCGGTTTGTAACATAGCTGAATGCTATTGTACCTTCAGTATGTTATCTACTTTATTAATATTGTGGCGTGTCCAGACCTGTAGTCTGTGGAGTGTCCAGACAATAGTCGACCCGTAGGGGTGGTGGGGGAGTCCCAGATCGGTACAGACTAAACGAAAGGTCAACCGTGTCAGACAACCCGCGACGGGATGACGGTGTTGGTTTTATGACCTAAGACCAACTGATCAAACAAAGGGTCAAGCTTGCCACTTTACCTGTGACGGGATGGATGACCTATTTCGCGGTGGGAGATAGGAATGGGATTGGGGCACTGGGAAGGAATCTCTAGGGACGCGGGGCGTATAAAAGGGACAGTCTGACGAACCGGGGAGAACTCAGCCGGGGAGAACTCAGCCGGGCAGGCAGGTGGACGGACGGGAGTTAGAGAGGGACCGTGACAGTCGGAGTGGAGTACGACAGAGAGATCGAGAGAAATAAGTGAAGTCAAAGGATAAGACAATTAAATGTTCAAAGACTATAACCCTCATTGTTTTGTCATATTGTTGCACACGAGAGACAGAGTGTACAAGGTTGCAGATTAATTAGAGAGCAGAGACGAGCAAGGTTCGCTACAATGGTGGCAGCGGTGGGATTCTAAACCTTGCAACGACTCCGAAGAGACACAATTTTTAGCCTGAGATGAAAGGTACAAGGAGCGGAACAACTACATCAAGAACAATGAATTTACAGTACTTAAACAACCTCCCGACATACAGTGGCACTTCAACATGGCACACGTTCATCATCCAGTTCGAAACGTCTGCGAAATTTTTCAAGTGGAGTGAGGAAGAGAAACTCTTTTATCTCAGCTTTGGATTGAAAGACGCTGCGGCTGAATTTGCTTTCAGTGAGTTAGGTGAAGCCGAGAGAGAGACGTACGTTGAACTTAAAGATGCCCTGGCGAATCGATTCAGAGACCACAGAACACCGGCATTCTTCCAAAATGTTTTGGAAAAACGAACATTTCTGAAAAACGAGACCACAGCAGAGTATGCTACTGACATCAAGAAACTGGTAGCGAAAAGTTTTCCAACGGCAGACCAGGCTACACGAGATGCCATTGGATTCAAACAGTTCCTTCGTGGGCTGCCAGACCAGTCTGTGGTGACACACGTTGGCACTATGTCAGTTCCTCCCACAGTGGACAGGGCGAGAGCAGCCCTCGACCATATAATAAATCTCAGGGACAATGTGTGTGTACCTGGACAGCAAGTGGCGTCAATAGGTACAGACCACTTGACAAGAGAAATAAGTGGCCTGAGACAGGACTTTAGAGCATTCATCGCATGGCAGAGGGAGTCAGTCAACCAGCCGGCAAGAGAAACAGGAGGTGTTCGGAGGGCGGAACCAAGGTGTTTCGTGTGTGACCGAATCGGTCATATTGGCCGTAATTGTCCAAACAGGAGGAAAGGAGGAGAAATTACTGATCGACTGAAACTAAACCACATTTCATCAAATGGTCAAAACATTCGTCCTAGTGCTGTTTTCGTGCCTGTGAAAGTGTGTGGTGTTAGGACAGAATTTCTAATGGACACGGGTGCGGCGGTGACCGTTATTTCGAGAAAACGATTTTTTGAAATTCCACGACGTCAGCGACCTAAGATTCATCATCATTTCTCACCCGTGAATCTACAGACAGCAACTGGAGCACCAGTGAATCTTTATGGGGTGAGTGACGTTAAATTATTGATTGGAGATGAAGTGTATCCCTGGACAGTATATGTGGCAGATATAGCAGAAGACGGTTACCTGGGTTTTGACTTTTTGAGTCATCACAATTTTTCTTTCTCAGTCAGCAAAGGTCTGAGCTTGGATTCTCACAATGTGCCGATTGTGGCTAAATATCCGAGTGCAAAGAATACGCCAGATAAAAGGTATTTCAGTGCGCCCGAACGTCCCCAGTTCTCAGCACCATTCAGTTTGAGAGTGAACACGGTCACCACACACAACAAAAGACAGCGTCCAGATAAAAGCCAGTGGACAAGCATGGCTCCTGTCCAGGTTAACATGTTACCCCGTCCTGAGATGGCCTCGCCATCGACGAAGCTCAGGAATGTGAGTAATAAATCAATCCAGTTGTGTGGTGAGGTCAATTCTAAGTCGGGGAAAAGGGAGGCAATTCCAGATGGACCAGTAAAGGGACAGAAAGGTGACCCAGACGCTCGAGCGGTAGTGCGCCTTTTCAACGTGGGTGACGTAGTCCAGTTTTCAGACTCAACAAACAAAGTGAGTAGAAACCAGAAGTTGAGCACAATTAATAAGTGGTGCGGTCCTCGTGTCATCAGTCGAAAGCTACGTAATAATTTATTCGAGATTCAAGGAGAGGGAAGAATGACATTCACAATTATTCATCATGAAGGCCACTATAGGATGAAGCATTATGACAGTGATCCACCAGACTGGATTTTAAAGTTACAAACAGCTTGCCTAAGAGACAATTTGATGGGAACCACTCCGTAGATTCCACGAGTTCTGCAGGAAGCATAGTGTGTTCTGGGACACTTAGATTCATCTTATAGCATGACAAATTTTTTATATAAATAGATTTATAGTGAATTAATGTTGATGGCTTTTTTTTTTTTCTCGAGGCACCAGAGGGTGACGGTTGGATAAATGGACACATGGATAATGTTCTAATCATGTAATGATTAATTTTAATTTGCGGTTGAAAGATTGTTTAATTTTATAAAATGTTTTTCTTGGTGACCTAGTATGACCTTTAAGAATGAAGGGTTTGAGTTAGTTTAAGGTGTTTTTGTAAACAATTAATTTTCCTGCATTTAGACGGTTCTGGCATTTTACTAGATATGTTGTCATTATGATTTTTGATTAGATGGATAATTTAGTGTTCAACTTTATGTCATGTGCTACTCCCTGTTAATGTATTTTCTAAATGTTTTACTTTCCGTTGATTTTCAAAATTTTGTATCATTCCTTGTTCTACCCTAATTGTCTGATTGTGTGAATGTAAAAATGCTCCGACTGTGACCCAAATTGAATCTGACCTTGACCAGAACCGTTTAGGAGACCGTAAATGGGATGACGTAGCGTGCATTACTTTGTACTGTTTCTAATTGAACGCTGAAGGTCTAAGTCACTTAAAGCCATTTAGAGATCAGTCATACGTAATTGTAGTGAGGATGTAACGTAATGTCGGGACGACATTGTTTTGTAAGATGGGGGTATTGTGGCGTGTCCAGACCTGTAGTCTGTGGAGTGTCCAGACAATAGTCGACCCGTAGGGGTGGTGGGGGAGTCCCAGATCGGTACAGACTAAACGAAAGGTCAACCGTGTCAGACAACCCGCGACGGGATGACGGTGTTGGTTTTATGACCTAAGACCAACTGATCAAACAAAGGGTCAAGCTTGCCACTTTACCTGTGACGGGATGGATGACCTATTTCGCGGTGGGAGATAGGAATGGGATCGGGGCACTGGGAAGGAATCTCTAGGGACGCGGGGCGTATAAAAGGGACAGTCTGACGAACCGGGGAGAACTCAGCCGGGGAGAACTCAGCCGGGCAGGCAGGTGGACGGACGGGAGTTAGAGAGGGACCGTGACAGTCGGAGTGGAGTACGACAGAGAGATAAGACAATTAAATGTTCAAAGACTATAACCCTCATTGTTTTGTCATATTGGTGCACACGAGAGACATAGTGTACAAGGTTGCAGATTAATTAGAGAGCAGAGACGAGCAAGGTTCGCTACAATATATATATATGTGCACTCACACTGTCATCACTAATTATGCTGCTGTGCCATGTGTGCACTCACACTGTCATCACTAATATGCTGCTGTGCCATGACATGTTAAGTTATTCTCAAGAATTAAACAGGTCCGATTAGATTCATCACACAGTTATTTATTATTCAAATAATTGATACAAATATGGTCCTTGAAATGGTTACATCCATGTAACTGGTAAAGTTACTACATTATAAGAAATATGACACACTTTAATATTATTCTATCCATGAATTAACATCACATTGAAATATGGCGTCCATCTCTCTCTGACTGTCACAAATGACTGGGTTGGGATTGAACAATGGCGCTCCAGTTTTAATTCATGTCATTTATAATATGTTTTGTTCGGGACTTCCCGATATGTAGTTATGTAGCACCACATTTATTTAATGCTAAACGCGCTGGGGTGCGATTTCCGGGGGAAGAGAAATGAGTGGCAAGAGAGACCAGGAGACGATAGTTGACTAGTTGAACATAGTTGTGACGAAACTGTGAACAGTCATGACTTTAGAGATTCATATAGGGAGTAGGTAGCTGACAGTTAGAGAAGAATATAGAAGAGTATATTTATTTGAGCAATAAATATATTTTCCTTTACCATCTGGACACCTGGAGTTGGAGTTGTTCAGTTTACGTTCGTCTACGTTGTGCTTTTGTCTGTCCCAACGCCTAGACACCCACAATATAAATCACAGAGAGGAGCGGTCCTGTACTGTAAACTACTACATCAATACCGTCTGTGATAAGTCGGGACCGGAGCCCTCCTCAGTAACAACCGTTCTGTGACACTGACCAAAGACCATGCACACTGTCGCTCACAAAAAATCATGACTTCTTCATTCGCCACAAAAATTAGTTCTCCTTATTCTCACCATATGATTAAATCACTACGCCACCGTGAATAAAAATAAATAATAATGTCATGTGACTGAGTACCGTTAACGCGTTGTGTTACACGGTTTAATAAAAATAGGCATACATTGTCAAAGAGTAGTATGTTTGCCCCATTCTGTATCCTCCCCAAACTAAAGAACAGCAGTTATCGTCCCTTCTAGCACACGATTTTCCGCCTCACCATTAGATTCAAATAAATTGTGTGTAACAGAGCACATTATATAAAGGTGTTAGATAATTTATAACTGGATTTTTATATTTATAGACCTCGTATTAGTCGGTAGTATTGCAATGCACTTCTCAGTTCTAGCCACCTTTATTACTTTTCTATTATATAATGATGTGAACCAAAAGAATTAACAAAAATTTTAAAATAATAATAATGTAGCGATCGACAAACCATAGTTATAATCATATGAATGTAATATCTATAAATACTATAACATAATATATAACCACTTATCGATTTTGTTAAGTTAAGAGAAAAAAATGGTTGTTTCAGTCAGTGGCGTCACTAATGGGTTAAAGAGGGAGGGGTGCTGATAGCACCGGGTGAACCCTTTCAAAGGATGTCACAAAATTGAACATGCAAATTCGACAGAGTTCGCTCGAGTATGTTTCATAGCAGAACAGGGTGCCACAAGAACAGGGTGCCACAAGAACAGGGTGCCACAAGAAACCGGCGCCACTAGCTCAGGCTGACACCAGAACAGGGTGCCACAAGAACAGGGTGCCACAAGAACAGGGTGCCACAAGAACAGGGTGCCACAAGAACAGGGTGCCACAAGAAACCGGCGCCACTAGCTCAGGCTGACACCAGAACAGGGTGACACAAGAAAATGGTGCCACTATTTCAGGTTGCCACCAGAACAGAGGGTCACCAGTTACTGCAGGTTGCCATCAGAGTAGGTTCGAATAGAACAGGTTGCCATCAGAGTAGGTTCAAATAGAACAGGGTGTCATCGGAGCAGCGGTCACAAGTACAGGATTCCACATGAGAAGTGTGCCACAAGAACGGGGTGCCAGCAGTGTGGGGGGCCAATAGAGCAGGTTGCCAGCAAAGTATGGTGCCATCGAAGTGGGGTGCCAGCAGAGTAGGGTGTCAGCAGAGTGAGGTGCCAATAGAGCAGAGTGCCAGCAAAGTTGTGTGCCAGCAGAGAAGGGTGCTAGCAGAATAGGCTGCCAGCATAGTGGTGTTACAGCAGAGTAAGGTGCCACCAGAGTGGGATGCCAGCAGAGTAGGGCGCCAGCAGAGTTGGGTGCCAGCAGATTAGGGTGCCAGCAGAGTTGGTGTCAGCAGAGTAGGGTGCCACCAGAGTGGGCTGCCAGCAGAGTAGGATGCCAGCAAAGTAGGGTGCCATCGAAGTGGAGTGCCAGCAGAGTAGGGTGCCAGCAGAATAGGGTGCCAGCAGAGTAAGTCGTCAGCAGCGTGGGGTGCCAATAGAGCAGAGTGCCAGCAAAGTTGTGTGCCAGCAGAGTAGGGTGCCAGCAGAATAGGCTGCCAGCATAGTACGGTTACAGCAGAGTAAGGTGCCACCAGAGTAGGATGCCAGCGGAGTTAGTGCCAGCAGAGTGGGGTGCCAGCAGAGTTGGTGCCAGCAGAGTACGGTGCCATCAGAGTGGGCTGCCATCAGAGTGGGCTGCCAGCAGAGTGGGCTGTCTGCAGAGTAGGGTGCCAGCAGATTAGGGTGCCAGCAGAGTAGAGTGCCAGCAAAGTAGGGTGCCACCAGAGTAGGGTGCCAGCAGAGTAGGGTGCCACCAGAGTGGGGTGCCAGCAGAGTAGGGTGCCAGCAGAGTAGGGTACCAACAGAGTAGGGTGCTACCAGAGTGGGGTACCAGCAGCGTAGGGTGCCAGCAAAGTAGGGTGTCAGCAGAGTTGGTGCCAGCAGAGTGGGCTGTCAACAGAGTGGGGTGCCAGCATCGTGGGGTGCAAGCAGGGTAGGGTGCCAGCAAAGTATGGTTGCAAATCACTCACAATCCTCTTTTTTTTACGCGTACAATTATTTTTTTCCACGATCTATGGCGTCATGTGAGACTAGATTTTTAAAACTGAAATATATTTTTTTTAAAAATTAATTGCTTTTTGTTATCTCCTATAGAAAAGTCCTCGCTTTCTGGTCTCGCAAATTTTTCAATTGAAATATATGTGAAGAATGTTGATTTTGACGAAGTGATTGACTGGTTTGCATAGTTGAAGTTGAAGTCCAGGAAAGTTAGGTTTTCACGGTCAAGTTTAATGTTTCAATAAAACTTTTTTTTTTTTGCAATTCTTAAACGCTATTAAAAGTTCTAATTTTTAAAAAAAAATGTCTTATGTTGCTTTGGAACTTGGTGTGACAAACAAAACTGCCAGTGATGCCGCATGATCCGGTTTAAGAACTACTCGGTGCTTATCCGGGGAGGGGGATGGTTCGGTATCCGGAAAGGGGGTGACGACACCATGAGTTTATCGCACGGAATAACACCAACCCTAACGACGCCCCTGGCTTCAAGGTCTTATAATAAATTCGGCTTATGCAGTCCAGTTTTAAGAGAAAGTATTATCATAAATCTAGTTACCTTAACATTTGAAGATACTGATTTGGCTCTCCACAATCGAGCTTTACAAAAAATCTGGAAAAAACAGATTGTGATCCAATATTTACAAGACGTCCGATCTGGTAACACGATACGATGATACGTCACAGCGCTGAATTCCGAGAAAGAAAACACTTGTGAAATAAAGTCTAGCCTTTATGGGGAAATAGATTTTGGGCAGTACGCGACAACTTTAAACCGGGTAGCACCTTAAGTGGTAGCATGGCAGTAGAACCCAGTATCATACTGTCAACGATTTTAGTTTGGGGGTTACGATATACAAGTAAGTATATCTAGCTCGGTGCTTCTCAAACTTTTTTCCGGGAAACACCCCCACTAGTTTCATTCCCACTGCTGCCATGTCTTTGCCCCATGTTACCGAATAGTTTAAGATTGTGTAGTGTAACTCTATAACATTGATGAGAGCAAACTTGTAGATTTAGTCACAATGGACGAGAGAGTTTCCATTTTAGTCGATTCAACAAAGAAAAAAACAACTGATCATATTGAGTCAGTGATACTGCAGCTTTATAACTGGTTTATTGGAGTCAGTAATACTGCAGCTTTATAACTGGTTTATTGGAGTCAGTGATATTGCAGTTTTAGAACTAGTTTATTGGAGTCAGTGATTTTGTAGCTTTATAACTGGTTTATTGGAGTCAGTGATACTGCAGCTTTATAACTGGTTTATTGGAGTCAGTAATACTGCAGCTTTAAAACTGGTTTATTGTAGTCAGTGACATTGCAGCTTTAGAACTGGCTTATTGGAGTCTGTGTTACTGTAGCTTTAGAACAGGTTTATTGGAGTCTGTGTTACTGCAGCTTTAGAACTGGCTTATTGGAGTCTGTGTTACTGTAGCTTTAGAACTGGTTTATTGGAGTCTGTGTTACTGTAGCTTTAGAACTGGTTTATTGGAGCCTGTGACATTGCAGCTTTAGAACTGGTTTATTGGAGCCTGTGACATTGCAGCTTTAGAACTGGTTTATTGGAGTCAGTGATTTTGTAGCTTTATAACTGGTTTATTGGAGTCAGTGATATTGCAGCTTTAGAACTAGTTTATTGGAGTCAGTGATATTGTAGCTTTATAACTGGTTTATTGGAGTCAGTGATATTGCAGCTTTAAAACTGGTTTATTGGAGTCAGTGACATTGCAGATTTAGAACTGGTTTATTGGAGTCTGCGACATTGCAGATTTAGAACTGGTTTATTGGAGTCAGTGATTTTGTAGCTTTATAACTGGTTTATTGGAGTCAGTAATACTGCAGCTTTATAACTGGTTTATTGGAGTCAGTGATTTTGCAGCTTTATAACTGGTTTATTGGAGTCAGTGATATTGTAGCTTTATAACTGGTTTATTGGAGTCAGTGATATTGCAGCTTTAGAACTGGCTTATTGGAGTCTGTGTTACTGTAGCTTTAGAACTGGTTTATTGGAGTCTGTGTTACTGCAGCTTTAGAACTGGTTTATTGGAGTCTGTGACATTGCATCTTTAGAACTGGTTTATTGGAGTCAGTGATATTGCAGCTTTATAACTGGTTTATTGGAGTCAGTAATACTGCAGCTTTATAAATGGTTTATTGGAGTCAGTGATTTTGCAGCTTTAGAACTAGTTTATTGGAGTCAGTGATATTGTAGCTTTATAACTGGTTTATTGGAGTCAGTGATACTGCAGCTTTATAACTGGTTTATTGGAGTCAGTAATACTGCAGCTTTATAACTGGTTTATTGGAGTCAGTGATATTGCAGCTTTAGAAATAGTTTATTGGAGTCAATGAAATTGCAGCTTTAGAACTGGTTTATTGGAGTCTGTGACATTGCAGCTTTAGAACTGGTTTATTGGAGTCTGTGACATTGCAGCTTTAGAACTGGTTTATTGGAGTCTGTGTTACTGCAGCTTTAGAACTGGTTTATTGGAGTCTGTGTTACTGCAGCTTTAGAACTGGTTTATTGGAGTCTGTGACATTGCAGCTTTAGAACTGGTTTATTGGAGTCTGTGACATTGCAGCTTTAGAACTGGTTTATTGGAATCTGTGTTACTGCAGCTTTAGAACTGGTTTATTGGAGTCTGTGTTACTGCAGCTTTAGAACTGGTTTATTGGAGTCTGTGTTACTGCAGCTTTAGAACTGGTTTATTGGAGTCTGTGTTACTGTAGCTTTATAACTGGTTTATTGGAGTCTGTGTTACTGCAGCTTTAGAACTGGTTTATTGGAGTCTGTGTTACTGCAGCTTTAGAACTGGTTTATTGGAGTCTGTGTTACTGCAGCTTTATAACTGGTTTATTGGAGTCTGTGTTACTGCAGCTTTCTTAATCTTTAGAATAATTAATTAGCATTGTTTGTTTTAACTATTTCATTGTTTAAAATAGGTAGAACTATTTATAGAATCATTTACCAACTCACCCTTAAAACCAATGAGTATTGTAGAGCCACCTTAATAGCAACCCCCCCCCCCCCCCCCCAACCAGCTTCGGTTACCGTCCAGTTTGAGAACCGTGGAATGGATTCCAAAGAGTGAGATTAACTGCTTAGCTAACATGAATGGTTCATAGAAAACAGACGACGTCTATTTAGTAGTATGGATTGTTCTCATTGATTAGAGGAAACCCAAGCATGTCTATCTGGTAGTATGGATTGATCTCATTGGCTAGAGGAAACCCAAACATGTCTATCATTTTAGCCTAGACTATTGTCCTCGTTAAAAGGTTTAATCAGTGTAGTCGCCTGGACTAGTGCACCCCGGGGCGAGCCAGAGCAATTTGACGCCAAACACCGCGAAATTTTGTTTCTTCCAAAAATCCCGCTCCCCAATAAAAGAAAAAAGTATTTAACGGGTTGTAAAACAACCCCACCCCCCTCTTGCAACGCCCCTGGGCGTAATGAAGAACAGTAACAATTCAAGGCATGGCTCTTGGGATTATGATGGAATAGTCCCTTAGGAGAGCGAGATGATTGATCAAACCTCATTATTTGTTCAAGATTGGGGAGATTTGAACCGACAGTTTTGGACCTACCGACATGGATCTATAATTCTGGACCTACATATCTGGACCAACAAATGTTTACCAACAGATGGGGAACTACAGATGTGGACTTAACAGTTCTTCACCTGCATATGTGGACTACAATTCTAGAACTACAGTACTGGACCTTTAGTTCTGGACTTAGAAATCTGGACATACAGATTTGGTCCTAGAGATGTTGACCTACAGTTTTTGACCTATAGACCTAGTCTACAGTTCTAGAACGCAATACTGGACCTACAGATCTGGACAAAAAAGTATGAACCTACAGATGTCGACGTACATTTCGAACAACGATTTTTTCTTAGAATGATCTTCCAGCTGTCACGTCCATCACATCGAACGAAATTCTTCAAGGGTCGCCACATTTTAAAAGTAAAAGGTTGTTAACTGTTTCCTCCACTGCCTTTCAAAATTCATTCAAGTCGCCCCCCACTCCAACCAGACACTTTAAAATATTTTTTAAAATAAAAAAATAAACATAATCTATCCATTCCTTATCTTTACAGTAATCTATCAATTCCTATCTTTACAGTAATCTATCCATCCCTATTTGTACAGTAATCTATCCATCCCTATCTTTACCAGAATCTATCCATCCCTATCTTTACAGTAATCTATCCATCCCTATCTTTACATTAATCTATCCATCCCTATCTTTACAATAATCTAGCAATCCCTATCTTTACAGTAATCTATCAATCCCTATCATTACAGTAATCTATCAATTCCTATCTTTACAGTAATCTATCAATTCCTTATCTTTACAGTATTCTATCTATCCCTATCTTTACCAGAATATATCCATCCCTATCTTTACAGTAATCTATCCATCCCTATCTTTACATTAATCTATCCATCTCTATCTTTACCAGAATCTATCCATCCCTATCTTTACAGCAATCTATCAATTCCTATCTTTAAAGTAATCTATCCATTCCTTATCTTTACAGTATTCTATTCATTCCTATCTTTACAGTAATCCATTCCTTATCTTTACAGTAATCTATCCATTCCTATCTTTACAGTAATATATCCATTCCTTATCTTTACAGTAATCTATCAATTCCTATCTTTACATTAATATATCCATTCCTATCTTTACAGTAATCTATCCATTCCTTATCTTTACAGTATTCTATCCATTCATATCTTTACAGTAATCTATCCATTCCTATCTTTACAGTAATATATTCATAACTTTCTTTACAATAATCTATCCATACCTTTCTTTACAGTAATCTAACCATACCTAGCTTTAAAGTATTCTATCCATAACTATTTTTACAGTAATGCATCCAACCTAACTTTACAGTAATCTATCCATTCCCATCTTTACAGTAATCTATCCAACCTAACATTACAGTAATCTATCCATATCTAGCTTTGCAGTAATCGATACATACCTAGCTTTACAGTAATCTATCCATACCTAGGTTTGCAGTAATCTATCCAAACTTTTTTTACAGTAATCTATCCAACCTAACTTTACAGTAATCTATCCATACCTAGCTTTACAGTCATCTATTCCATACCTATCTTTACAGTAATCTATCCAACCTAACTTTACAGTAATCTATCCATTCCCATCGTTACAGTAATATATCCAAACTAACTATACAGTAATCTATCCTTTATCCCAAGAAAAGTAATCTACAGCTATGCCAAAACTATCGCACCATTAGCCTAATAAGCCACCCAAGCAAGGTCATGCTGAAGGTCATAATCAACCGACTAAGACCATATGCCGACAGAATCATTTCTGAAGAACAGGCGGGCTTCAGGCAAGGACGTGGCACTGCTGAGCAGATCTTAAACCTCCGGATATTTTGTGAGAAATATGCTCAACACCAACAAAACCTATACCACGTCTTTGTGGATTTCAAGAAGGCATTCGACAGGGTTTGGCATGCTGCTTTATGGGCCACCATGACGTACTACAACATCAACACAAACCTAACCAAAATGATATGCAGCCTCTATGATAAGGCCAACAGTGCAGTCTTCTTCAACAACAACATCGGAGAATGGTTCAGGGCCACGGTTGGAGTACAACAAGGCTGCTTGCTCTCCCCCACCCTGTTCAACATCTTCTTGGAGAGAATTATGTCAGATGCACTGGAAACGCATGTAGGGTCAGTCAGCATTGGTGGCAGAACAATCACCAACCTACGCTTTGCGGAAGATATAGACGGACTGGCCGGAAGCGAAGAAGAGCTAGCCAACCTTGTAAAGCGTCTCGACAAGACTTCATCGTCCTTTGGCATGCAAATCAGTGCAGAAAATTAAAAAAATGATGACATATATCACCACTGGCATCGCCACTGAAATTAATGTCGGGGAGGAAAGACTAGAGACAGTTGGCTGTTTCAAATACCTAGGAAAAATTGTTCTGGAAGAAGGCTCCAAGCCCGAATTGATGGCCAGGATTGCACAGACCACAACAGCACTAAAGAGGCTCAAGAAAATATGGAACGACAAAAATAAAGCCCCCAGCACCAAAATCAGGCCGATGCGCTCACTAGTCCTCTCCTTTTTCTTGTATGCCTGTGAGTCCTGGACATTAGCAGCAGAACTTGAAAAGGAAACTAAAGGCGATAGAGATGAGATGTTTCAGGGGCATTCTTGGGATCTGCTATAGAGACCACATCACCAATGAACAAGTGAAAGAAAGGATTCGTCAAGCAATTGGTCAGTACGATGACCTCCTGGTGTCTGTAAAAAAGGGAAAACTTGAATGGTTTGGCCACTTAACAAGCAAACAAGGGCTCGCCAAAACAATCTTGCAGGACACAACAAGAGGAGGGAGAAGAAGAGGAAGACAGAGAAAAAGATGGCAAGATAACATCAAAGAATGGACGGGATTAAAACTAGGTGATGCTATGCGTAGTGCAGAAGACAGAGAGGAATGGAGAAGAATAGTGTACATGTGTGGCGCCCCAACGGTCCAAGGACTAAGGGACATGATGATGATGATGAGGATGAATCTAACCATTCCCATCTTTACAGTAATCTATCCAACCTAACTTTACAGTAATATATCCATACCTAGCTTTACAGTAATCTACCATACCCATCTTTACAGTAATCTATCCATACCTTGCTTTACAGTAATCTACCCATACACATCTTTGCAGTAATCTATCCATACCCATCTTTGCAGTAATCTACCCATCATCATCTTTGAAGTAATCTACCAAACATCATCTTTGCAGTAATCTACCCATCATCATCTTTGCAGTAATCTATGCATACCCATCTTTACAGTAATCTATCCATACCCATCTTTGCAGTAATCTATCCATACCTCTCTTCTCCGTAACAATACAATATGGCGCCGACCTATTTATTTGATCTCGTTGTCTTGACAGACCTCAAATAGTCAACCTCAGTGAGGTCACAAGAGGGGTAACTCAATCCTGGGGTGTCAGAGAGTAGAGTATCAATAACACACTGGAGTGTCAGTGAGTAGAGTATCAACAACACTCTGGAATGTCAGCGTGTCAGTGAGTAGAGCATCAACAACACTCTGGAGTGTCAGTGAGTAGAGTATCAACAACACACTGTGGTGTCAGTGAGTAGTGTATACCATAGTCAAATACATAAGTAATACAATCTCGTATACAATAGCCTCTTCTTCTTGAAATTAGTATCGCGAGAAAGCATATTAATTTGCGCAATTATACTCAAAGATACATATATATAGTTTTGTTATCTTCAGACAGTTCTGTCAGTTGATCTCGCTGCAGAAAATGCGGTTAACGTATTCATACAGTCGTTTATGCAGTGACATTATTATTTGTAGTGACTCCCTAATAAAGTTATTGATTCCCTTTTCACGACAGCAACTAGTAGATGACCCATCAAAAAAGAAGTGGATTTTAAAAATAAATTGGACAGCATAACGCATTTCCATCTTATATTTAAACACTTGACACGTATACGTTGTTGAGTGTGTGTAGCATGCAACACAACTTGCGTAATAATATTATGATATAGGCGATACAAGTTAAGAAAAGAAACATTTCTCTGTTGTGTAGTACCAAGTTCTCAGATTTTACTAACGGGGAGAATGACAAGACTGCAAGGTGGAAATACAAGACTATCAGGATTAAAAGATAATCAGAAATACAAAACTTTCAGAATTACAAGACACACAGAGTTACAAGACATACAGAATTACACAACATGCAGAATTACAAGACATGTACAATTCTTGTTTGAATAGTTTTATTTATCCAAACTTCTCGCAGCCAATAAATGCTTCTTCTTCTTTCGCCTTTTCGTCCTCGAGGAACAGCAGCCTATCTTCATCGGCGTCTGTGGTCTTTAGGACATAGGCCGCCTACAAGAGCCCTCCAGGCATCACGATCCTGAGCCAATCTCTCCAGCCTCCCCCAAGTGTGGCCAAGTTTCTTGGTATCCGCTTCCACTTCACGGCGCCAAGTGTTCCTCGGCCTGCCTCTTTTCCGTTTTCCTTGAGAGTTCCAGTTCAAGGCTTGTCTAGTTATGCTGGAGGCAGGTTTCCTGAGTTTATGGCCGATCCATCTCCATCTTCTCTGGAGGATCTCTTGTTCTACCGGTTCTTGCTTTGTCCGCTGCCACAGTTTCTGGTTGCTAAATGCTAATCTCTACTTAACATCTTGTCACAGAATGTAGATTTCACTTTATACACTTTATATTCTCTTTGGATACTGTATATTGAAATTTTCTCTTTGATATCATTACAGTTAGACTATGAAAGATTAAATTAATTCATTAAAAAACATTCTACCCATTTAACACGATATTTTTAATGGGTTAATGTAAGCAATATTTTAAGTTCATCACTTTGCCAAGCACAATGAGGGGGGGGGGGGGGGGCGGCGGGGTTTGTACTGCATAACTACCCTTCGATTAGCGCAGAGTACTGCAGCATCGGGAATATCCATTACCATATTTCTTAGACTGGTGATTGATCCTTGAGCCAATAAGTCATGAGGATGTCTCAAATCTTATATGTCTATCAACGTACGCAGCTGTCTCCTAAAGTCTTTTATGGCTTTCAAGATTAGATATTTGGACCTGCTTTAAATAACATCATGGCTTTTTATGATTAGAACATAAATAAAAAAGGATTAGGAAACATGTTAGGTTCTGAGACTATAAAAAGACATTTTCGCTAACAATTTTAGATCATTCAGTGTTACGAGCTCACTCAAGCAATTCAAGGGATACTACTGAGATATTTTTATTTTTAAAAAAATTATCTTAGGTACATCTTAAGTCCCTTTGCTTTTTTTCTGTTCATACCACGCTAGATGTTGTTATCTTTCTGCAGTTGATCTAGAAATAACACTTTTTGAGTGTGTGTAAAATCTGTAACTTTCCAATTCAATTGCAGAATCTAAAGACCGAAAAGGATCGCTGTTGTCATGGAGACTGTGAGATTTGTGCTACTGGTATTTTACCTTTTATGTCTGTGTGATTTGTGTGCAAGTGACAACTCCAGTGCTAAGGAGTCCGATGAACCAAAAGCAGCTTACAGTACGTTATAGTTCATGAAATTGACATAATTAAATTACATAATTTTTCAAATAATAATCATCAAATTAGCATTCAATTATTGCTTCAATTAAACTGATTGTTATATATATATATATATATATAGTGCCTATAGTGTGTATGAGGCGAGAGCAGTGTCTCTCAAATGAAATATCCAATACATTAATTTCTTAATTTAATAATAATAATCTCTCCCTCTCTCTCTCTCTCTCTCTCTCTCTCGCTTCACCAGGCGGGGATGCATCCACATCAAATCTCTCTCTTGCTTCACCAGGCGGTAGGAAAAGTAAACCTAGCAGTCAATTCATCAACTTCCTAGCAGTGCTCAGTGGCTACTTTACTAACGCTGAAGAAACGTGTTCAGGAGTACCCTCTACATCCAAATACGCCACGAAAATAGTTCCCACAGAAATTCAATCAGATGACGGGGTCAGTTTCTCTATATAACTGCGTCAGATAGAATATAAAACACTGTCATTTTAATAATTAGATGGGGTTAGCTTGAGATTAGAATGGGGTCACTTGGAAATTATACTGATACATTTTATCCAAAAGATCAAAAATTGAGAAAACGAACGCCGGATAGTTTTAATAGGCCGGACTGTGGTATGCCGATCCGTGGCAGACCGGACTGAGGTAGACGGGAATGTGGTAGATCGGACTATGGTAAGCCGGACTGTGGTAGGCGAGACTGTGGTAGACTGGACTGTGGTAGACTGGACTGTGGTAGACCAGTCTATGGTAGGCAGGACTGTGGTGGGCGAGACTGTGGTAGGCCGGACTGTGGTAGACTGGACTGTGGTAGGCCGGACTGTGGTAGACTGGACTGTGGTAGACTGGACTGTGGTAGGCTAGACTGTGGTAGGCCGGACTGGGGTAGGCCGGATTGTGGTAGGTGAGACTATGGTAGACTGGACTGTGGTAGACCGGACTGTGGTAGGCGAGACTGTGGTAGGCCGGACTGTGGTAGACTGGACTGTGGTAGACTTTACTGTGGTAGGTCGGACTGGGGTAGGCCGGACTGGGGTAGGCCGGACTGGGGTTGACCGGACTGTGGCTAATAAAACATTGTCAGTTATGTTACTAATAAATTTAATATTTACCTAAAAGCCAACATTCTTTTTTTAATGATGTGTTTAAAACATAGCGAATATTTTGATTTTTTGTTACCTAATAGATTTAGACTTAAAAACAATTATTTTGATTTTCATGCAACATTTATATTGTCCTCAGATTGTGGTGTTGTATGGGGAACATTATTTTGACAAGAAATTAATCCAAAGAATCCTATATGTTGTAGACGAAAAGGTGAGAGGGGAGAAATTTGTCATACATCCCTACGCACTGACACAGGCGGACTCAGGCCTTCTCGTATCTCGGTAAGTGGAGTTAGGGACATTATATCTCGTTTGGTAGAATAAATGAAGATATCTCTCGGTACGACGAGTGGAGAGTGTCAATTTCTATACTCCTGGATTGGATCATTCATCAAGTTCTTCCACTATTTCAATCATTAGTGAATAACTCAAGTCCTTTTAGTAACTATAACTTTAATTATCAGGAGCCACACGAAAAACATCTCTCTTCCCTAAGGTTCTACACCATAACTCCCGCACGACTACTACTTACGTCACAATACACATAAAAAATACGTCATTCAGACAAGCGCGTTCATTAGCTAATAAAAACTCTTTCACACACAGCGCATAATAAGCATGCATTCAAATGCAACAATAACTACTGAACTCAAATACTTGACAGAGAGATTATATCTTGGTAAGTAGAGTGAGGAGATTATTTCTCGGGAAGTAGAGTGGTTAGATTATCTCTCGGTAAGTAGAGTGGTTAGATTATCTCTCGGTAAGTAGAGTGGTTAGATTATCTCTCGGGAAGTAGAGTGGTTAGATTATCTCTCGGGAAGTAGAGTGGTTAGATTATCTCTCGGTAAGTAGAGTGGTTAGATTATCTCTCGGTAAGTAGAGTGGTTAGATTATCTCTCGGTAAGTAGAGTGGTTAGATTATCTCTCGGGAAGTAGAGAGGTTAGATTATCTCTCGGTAAGTAGAGTGGTTAGATTATCTCTCGGTAAGTAGAGTGGTTAGATTATCTCTCGGTAAGTAGGGTGGTTAGATTATCTCTCGGGAAGTAAAGTTGTTAGATTATCTCTCGGTAAGTAGAGTGGTTAGATTATCTCTCGGTAAGTAGAGTGGTTAGATTATCTCTCGGGAAGTAGAGTGGTTAGATTATCTCTCGGTAAGTAGAGTGGTTAGATTATCTCTCGGGAAGTAGAGTGGTTAGATTATCTCTCGGTAAGTAGAGTGGTTAGATTATCTCTCGGTAAGTAGAGTGGTTAGATTATCTCTCGGGAAGTAGAGTGATTAGATTATCTCTCGGTAAGTAGAGTGAAAAAACTCTCTCTGTAACGTTACTAATACAACTTCCGGTATTTAATAAATCAATCTTGGTGTGTGTCAAGAATTATTTCAGACGCCTCAGATCCTTAGAACGTTGTCGCCCTGAACAGTTTCATAACTTGTCATTACATCCCAAGCCAAATGTAACATTTGAAAATTAAAAAAGCATTTAGTTAAATTGGATACCCTTTGCAGGCTTTTTTCTAGTACCTAATGTGGCCCTGGTTCTGGTACCTAATGTGGCCCTGGTTCTGGTACCTAATGTGGCCCTGGTTCTGGTACCTTAATATGGCCCTGGTTCTGTTACCTTAATGTGGCCCTGGTTCTGGTACCTTAATGTGGCCCTGGTTCTGGTACCTTAATGTGGCCCTGGTTCTGTTACCTTAATGTGGCCCTGGTTCTGGTACCTAATGTGGCCCTGGTTCTGGTACCTTAATGTGGCCCTGGTTCTGGTACATGAATGTGGCCCTGGTTCTGGTACCTTAATGTGGCCCTGGTTCTGGTACCTAATGTGGCCCTGGTTCTGGTACCTTAATGTGGCCCTGGTTCTGGTACCTAATGTGGCCCTGGTTCTGGTACCTAATGTGGCCCTGGTTCTGGTACCTTAATGTGGCCCTGGTTCTGGTACCTTAATGTGGCCCTGGTTCTGGTACCTTAATGTGGCCCTGGTTCTGGTACCTAATGTGGCCCTGGTTCTGGTACCTTAATGTGGCCCTGGTTCTGGTACCTTAATGTGGCCCTGGTTCTGGTACCTTAATATAGCCCTGGTTCTGGTACGTAATGGTCCCCATTTACTGTACCTCATGCGGCCCTTTTCCTCGTACCCACGAAATCGCCCCCATGAACAATCTAAAAATAAATAGTTTACTGTTTTACAAAAATAAACTTGACAAAAAGCCTCTCAGAAAATACTTACAATTATTATAAATGCTTTATAGTTTATGCACTTCCGGCCCAATGCAATGGACTACGATTAGTCGATTGTTTTGTCACGTGATACGTGTAAAAACAAGTAATACTTCCGGTAGGCTGTCTGCAACACACTAGTCGCTCACAAATTTTTCTTCAAACAACTTTCTTCCTTTAATCATAACTGAATTATAATTATTGTCACATTTATGAATGTCATTTTAAAAAAACACGTGTATTCAAGAATATTTTGAAAAGTAAAATTTTAATTAACACTGGGGAAGCGCTGATGGAGACAAACATTTTGCTTTAGAATTAATAATGACAATGGCTGATCAGCTGTTTATCTGTTGTTATGTGTTGTTATGTGTAGCAGAAATGGCTGGTACGTATCACGTGACAAAACAAGGAAGTGACTAATCGTAGTCCATTTCTTCATTAAAAAACGGAAACATTATTTTATATACAAGGCTTTAGATAATACAGTAGGATAGATGTTATAGCATTGACATTCAGTTCACGGTGATAATCAAAAGAAAATGTTCATTGACTCTTGCTTCTCAGAAATGGAACATTTGAGCTCAACAAGCCCAGGTTACTTTTGAAAGACCTGGGATACGATAAGGCATGTACCCGGGAAATTGAACCAATGAAGAACAACCCATCTGGGTTTGTCTTTACGAGCTGGCCATTTTGCATGGACGACCAGAAGGTAATATGACGCTATGTATGTGTATGCTGCATGGACAACCAGAAGGTAATATGACGCTATGTATGTGTATGCTGCAAGGACATCAATTTGTGAATGTAGTAAGGTTGCTTGATCAGCTAAAGAGTTTGTGTCACCCGGGTGGTCTTTATTTTACCGCCCCTAATTAAAGAAAACCACAATGTATACAGGAAATTAAAAATGAAGTATATGAAGTAGACCGAAATATCCCGCACCAAAATAGATGCCGTCCGGAGCGGACCGCCTCCTCGCCTCTATCTTCTTACAACCTTGTATATATTTAACATTAGTAGCTAATCTAAAAAGTACAATTATGGTGTAGTCTAGTCTTATAATTTAATCTAAATCATATGATCACCAACGTGAGCTTTCAATAGCACTGATTCTAAATACATTGAGTATAAAGAATCAGTAGAATGTATTCACATTGGAGAGGGACGGGAGCCATATTTAATACTCCTTATAGATCTTCTTAAACCTTTGAGCAAGCCTTAAACTTGGGGCGACTCGGCTACCACTTTGAGAAGCACTGCTTTAAATGGAGCAACAACTTCATTTAACCTTCGACACTACTGACACCTCAATCTCCCTTTGTTTCAGAACCCCTCTATCTACACGGGCACCATTAACTGCACACAGCTTGTCGTTGTCAAAGATGACGTCAGGTACAGGAAGCCTGGCACAATCGGTCATCAGATCACTCTACATAAAACTCAAAGGTAAACTCATGGAACATGTGATTCCTATAGCCACAGTTAAATAAAGATGGTATCAGGTTAACGTTAGAAATGGAATGAGAAGAAATCCAGGAATGGTGGATGGATAATAAATGGAAGAATGGATTGGCGGTTGCAGTAGCGTCACTAGGAAATAAGTAAAACAGTAAGGTCAAATCTGAAAAAATGAACGCAACAAAACAACGAACGTGTCTGCAGGTAGCCTTCGTCAGCGAACAAACAACAGACAAAAACAATATTTATTTTTTTATTTCACGCCACTTACATACCCCTTCTCACCTTACTTAATTTATAAAATTAAAATCTTGATTTTATGATAGCTTTCGTCCTTAAAAGAAAAAAAGTTTTATGATACTAATGCAAATCAACGAGTACAGTAAAACTTAATCATTATTCTCATTAATATTGTTTAGAATATCTGGTTCACAATTGGGTGATACTTATTATATAGAGTGTAGTCACTAGCATTAGAATATCTGGTTCACAATTGGGTGATACCTATTATATAGAGTGTAGTCACTAGCATTAGAATATCTGGTTCACAATTGGGTGATACCTATTATATAGAGTGTAGTCACTAGCATCAGAATATCTGGTTCACAATTGGGTGATACCTATTATATAGAGTGTAGTCACTAGCATTAGAATATCTGGTTCACAATTGGGTGATACCTATTATATAGAGTGTAGTCACTAGCATTAGAATATCTGGTTCACAATTGGGTGATACCTATTAGAGTGTAGTCACTAGCATTAGAATATCTGGTTCACAATTGGGTGATACCTATTAGAGTGTAGTCACTAGCATTAGAATATCTGGTTCACAATTGGGTGATACCTATTAGAGTGTAGTCACTAGCAGTAGAATATCTGGTTCACCATTGGGTGATACCTATTAGAGTGTAGTCACTAGCAGTAGAATATCTGGTTCACAATTGGGTGATACCTATTAGAGTGTAGTCACTAGCATTAGAATATCTGGTTCACAATTGGGTGATACCTATTATATAGAGTGTAGTCACTAGCATTAGAATATCTGGTTCACAATTGGGTGATACCTATTAGAGTGTAGTCACTAGCATTAGAATATCTGGTTCACAATTGGGTGATACCTATTAGAGTGTAGTCACTAGCAGTAGAATATCTGGTTCACAATTTTAATGATACCTAATAGAGTGTAGTCACTAGCAGTAGAATATCTGGTTCACAATTTTAATGATACCTAATAGAGTGTAGTCACTAGCAGTAGAATATCTGGTTCACAATTGGGTGATACCTATTAGAGTGTAGTCACTAGCATTAGAATATCTGGTTCACAATTTTAGTGATACCTAATAGAGTGTAGCTGCTAGCAGTAGCATATCTGGTTCACAATTTTAATGATACCTAATAGAGTGTAGTCACTAGCATTAGAATATCTGGTTCACAATTTGGTGATACCTAATAGAGTGTAGTCACTAGCATTAGAATATCTGGTTCACAATTTGGTGATACCTAATAGAGTGTAGTCACTAGCATTAGAATATCTGGTTCACAATTTGGTGATACCTAATAGAGTGTAGTCAATAGCATTAGAATATCTGGTTCACAATTTGGTGATACCTAATAGAGTGTAGTCAATAGCATTAGAATATCTGGTTCACAATTTGGTGATACCTAATAGAGTGTAGTCACTAGCAGTAGAACGTTTCCTCTTAAAATAGTGTCAAGGTAGTCAGAAATGTATATAATGAAAAGAAGCAGCTCTCTACAATCGCCTTACAGAATATCATTTATTTTCCTATTTATAAATTTATAATAATATATGTATAATTATGTATTTTATCTAAATCTATGCAAATGTATCTTTCTATGTTTAAAAAAAAACTTTTCAGCTTTGACGTCCCAAATGTCATCACTGAAGGCATAAGCTGTTTCAAAAACCCTTGCCTCGCATAATTACAAGCTCTACCTGGCAATGGACGAGTTCCTGGGAATATTCACATCTCAAAGGAGATATATTTGGAATAATTGTTACATATTTCAGTGACATTGCGTAACGGCCTTCAAATTAAATAAACTAAGGGTGAATTAATGATTTGTTTCCTTAATACTTAAATTTATATGTTACAAGTCACGTGATCTGCAATGCAACAATATAACAATCAGGTTGAACATATTCAAACTCCACTGCTTTTTTTGAAGCTGTACTATAGTGTTGTCTAAACCTATTGGTATTTATGATGTTAATATAACGAAAATTGAAATAGCCCCCGGCCCCAAATGATTGGAATTTTTAAAATTTCATTATCCTTCGGTATTTTTTTTATTTCGATAATCAAGTGCATGTGTATTAAAAGATCCATCCTTTCATCATAAAGGTCCTATAAGAAAAACAAAAAGAATTGAGGGCTCCACACTGAAAGTAACAGTTCATCCCCTCCCCCCAGTATTACATTATGGATAATGATGGATATGTATGGCTAGTTTTATCAAGATCCATCTATACATGTAGGAACAAATTGACATTTTATGTCAGGGGTCTCAAACTCAAATTGTCTGGGGGCCGCAGGAGGTAGAGTCTGAGTGAGACTGGGCCGCAGGAGGTAGAGTCTAAGTGAAACTGGGCCGCAGGAGGTAGAGTCTGAGAGAGACTGTGCCGCAGGAGGTAGTCTGAGTGAGACTGAGTCGCAGGATGTAGAGTCTGAGTTAGACTGGGCCGCAGGAGGTAGAGTCTGAGTGAGACTGGTCCGCAGGAGGTAGAGTCTGAGTGAGACTGGTCAGCAGGAGGTAGAGTCTGAGTGAGACTGGGCCGCAGGAGGTAGAGTCTAAGTGAGAATGGGCCGCAGGAGGTAGAGTCTGAGTGAGACTGGTCAGCAGGAGGTAGAGTCTGAGTGAGACTGGGCCGCAGGAGGTAGAGTCTAAGTGAGAATGGGCCGCAGGAGGTAGAGTCTGAGTGAGACTGGTCAGCAGGAGGTAGAGTCTGAGTGAGACTGGGCCGCAGGAGGTAGAGTCTGAGTGAGACTGGTCAGCAGGAGGTAGAGTCTGAGTGAGACTGGGCCGCAGGAGGTAGAGTCTAAGTGAGAATGGGCCGCAGGAGGTAGAGTCTGAGTGAGACTGGGCCGCAGGCAGGGCCGACCTTAGGCCACTGCAACCTATGCGGCCGCAATGGACTCCGCATTATCATAGGCCCCGCCCAAGTTTATTTTCTAATTAAATCGTAATTTTCACTTATTATCCTTATCCTCTACCAAGAATGGGCCCCGCGCAATCCGTTTCGCATTGGGCCCCGCAATTGTTAGGGTCGGCCCTGGCCGCAGGAGGTAGAGTCTGAGTGAGACTGGGCCGCATCAAGTCTTCCACACAAAAAAGCGATTACAAAATTAGACAAACAAGACAAGTCGAATGGTGAGCATCGCATCACACCTAAACTCCACAAGTAGACCAGGCCGTTACATTGCATCACCCATAAACTCCACAAGTAGACCAGGCCGTTACATCGCATCACCACTAAACCCCCCAAGTAGACCAGGCCGTTACATTGCATCACCCATAAACTCCACAAGTAGATCAGGCCGTTACATCGCATCACACCTAAACTCCACAAGTGATCAGGCCGTTACATCGCATCACTTCTAAACTCCACAAGTGATCAGCCGTTACATTGCGTCACCCTAAACTCCACAAGTAGACCAGGCCGTTACATCGCATCACTTCTAAACTCCACAAGTAGATCAGGCCGTTACATTGCGTCACTCCTAAACTCCACAAGTAGACCAGGCCGTTACATCGCATCACTTCTAAACTCCACAAGTAGATCAGGCCGTTACATCGCATCACTTCTTAACTCCACAAGTAGATCAGGCCGTTACATTGCGTCACCCTAAACTCCACAAGTAGACCAGGCCGTTACATCGCATCACTTCTAAACTCCACAAGTAGATCAGGCCGTTACATTGCGTCACTCTTAAACTCCACAAGTAGACCAGGCCGTTACATCGCATCACTTCTAAACTCCACAAGTAGATCAGGCCGTTACATCGCATCACTTCTTAACTCCACAAGTAGACCAGGCCGTTACATCGCATCACCCCTAAACTCCACAAGTAGATCAGGCCGTTACATCGCATCACCCCTAAACTCCACAAGTAGACCAGGCCGTCACATCGCATCACCCCTAAACTCCACAAGTAGACCAGGCCGTCACATCGCATCACCCCTAAACTCCACAAGTAGACCTGGCCGTTAAATTGCGTATCACGGTTAACGGCATTATATCCTTGGTAAGAAAGTAAAATTCCCATTGATCTAAAGTACAACTATTCAGCTGATAAATGCTATGAAGATAATGAGCTTCTGGTCAACAAAGACGAAAAGGCATAAAATAAAACTATGGCGATTCCAAACAACGATTTTAAAACTAAAACGTGTTTAAACAGGAAGCAGGAGCAGGCAGTATTTATGAATTATTGATGCCAAGCAGGGCCGGATTAACCATTAGGCAAACAAGGCACGTGCCTTGGGCACCAAGCGTTTGGGGGCACCACAAGTCCTCAAGAAATATTTTTTTTGGAACAAATTTAAATCCAGAAACAACTGAAAATTGAACAAGTACTATGAAAATGAAGACATACATTATAATAAAAACTCACATTCAAGTTTGGTACAATCTCGAATGCTTAAAAATTAAGCGCATAAAAAAATTAAAAATCTCCTGGTAAAAGGTAATGAGTAGAATTCGGACCATGCGGACTCACTCGGCTTGTAAATAAATAATGCGGCCGTATTCGAATTTTAAAAAATTTTGGGGAGTTTTATAAACAATTTTAAACCATTTTTATATTCTCAATAAATAATATTAAAATAATAACATTCATTAATTAATTCGACCTGGAACCCCTTAGTAATAGACACAGAAACTTTTGAGAAATATTTAAGCTAGATCTAGAGTTGGCACAGCAAGATTTTAACTGTAAGTAAATATATATTTTTTACAAGTAACTTTTGTATGTATGGATCTATGTATTATTTTTAAAATGTTATTGTTTGTAATCTGGCTAGAAATTATATAATTAACTGATATTATTTTGGCATATTTTTAACATTAATGGTTACTAACTGTTCAACTCATGAGCGCTCTTTTTCTCAGTTGAAACGTAATAATAATCCAAAATAGATCAACAATGAAACAAGAAAGACTCGATTCGTTATACCAGCTTATGATCGAGGCAGATGTGTTGCGCAAAATTAACTTTGACGATATACTCAAAAACTTCGCTAGATGTAAATCTAGAAAAAACAATTTTAAAATGTAAATGACAATATCTTTTTGATTTTTTCATCTAATAAAAAATAAAGCATTTTTGTCTATTTTTGTTTCAAAATTTATTAAGTATTAATTTTAATACAGAAATAATTTATTGTAGGTTTTATATAAGTGATAGTAGTACAAACTACAAACATATTTGTTAACAACTGTTTTCTTTGCATAATATTGAACATACCAGTGGTCACGGTGAGTGAAAGATCAGGGGCCCCGGGCAGAGGGGGGCACCCATGAGGGTTTGTGCCTTGGGCACTAAAATGGCTTAATCCGGCCCTGATGCGAAGGCAGGTGCTTTTAAAAGGAGAAATAATTTTGAAATTATTATCGTACAAAAGGACTTTTTGACTAACCCTATTTTGAAAGGGACCAAGTTGACCGGCTCGGAAATGCCCTCACTTGCCACTCGTACACACTAGCGGCAATTTTAAAAATGATTCTTTGATATTGTCAGATTGCTAGGATTTACACAATTTTGGTTGTGCATTTGCCACTAGCGGAATTTTTAAACTTTTGATATATGATTTATGTATATACAATATTCGAAGCGTGTTTTCTCAAAGCAGCACTTTGGCCATGTTTGACTCACAAATATTATAAAATAACAAAATTTAGTCCGATTTTAAAACGTTGTTTTTTACCATTATAATGAACATCCAAAAGTATAGAAACATAACAAAAATCAGAAATTAGCCGGCGAGATTCGACTAAAACCGTCGCGGAGGGTCACATTATAGATACGAGAATGGAGAAAACGCGCTGGCCGCATTAACACTAAACAATGCTGTCAGGTATCGGGCGGCAAAAAATCGTCTTGCGGGCCACGAGTTTGAGACCCCCTGCTTTATGAAATATGAAATGACCAGTATGAGGCCGTAGTTTATTGACCTCCACTGAGAACATTATTGCAGGCGCCAGTGCATTCAAATATACCATAGTCCAATATCTAAGTAATTCAATCATAGTCCAGTGTTTCCAAACGTGGGGTCCACTCCCAACAGCGGGGCAATTTGATGGTTAAGAGAGGCATTTTGAAAACGACCTGCATGTCTAGAATTTGAAAACCCATCGTCTTGTAGCGCACATGAGGGCCAATCTGAGTAATTTCAGATTTAAATTACTTTCAAACCTTAAAGAGAAATTTTGGAAAAATAACAACCTTATAAAGTCACTCTATACTGCTCATACTGCCACTGTCAATCGTACTCTGGAGGCTACTTATAAAATTTCTTTACTCATTGCTAAAATCATGGAAAAAGCATGTTGTAGGAGAGAATTTAATCAAACCATCAATGTCAGCATTTCTCAAAAATTTTCTGGAAAAAGATGACATAGGCGTGAAAGCTATGCCACTCAGTAACAATACTGTTAGCAAAATTTTTTTAAAAAAGATGAAATGAGTGAAGATTTTGAAATACATCTTGCTGAAAGGCTGAAAACAAAAATGGTCTCAGTGCAAATGAAGGAATCAAATTTGAGAGACAGTGAGGTCGCACTGGTAACTTACTTAAGATATATTGATAAAGGAGATTTTGCTGAAGAAATGTTATACTGTAAATCATTAGAAAGAACCACTACTGCCAAAGATATATAATCAGCTGAAAAGTTACTTAGATTTCAATAATATACCAATGAAAAATAAATATAATATTTTGTGCTACAGATGGTGCTCCTAATATAATGAACAAAAAAAAGGTAACTTTAATTGATAATGATGAGAATCCAGAAATGCTTCTTGTTCAATGTGTTATTCATAGGGAAAACTTGGTATCTAAAAATAATTTGTCTGTTCTTAATGAAGTACTAAATTCAGTTATAAAGTTTAGTTTAACAATGCTATTATCGCTTATTATGTAATATTTTACCTTCATCTTTTAGGAGTACTGAAAAGGACAGAAAATCATTTAGGAAACGTTTAAAGACTTTTTTTGTTTAATAGATTTGTTGACACCTGAGCGCAGTGAGCATGCTAAAGTAGCATGGATACCAGCGCTATAGAATTATCCAATCAATCAATCAATGCCAAATGTGAGAATCTATTCAAGCTATTTTGTGAAGAAAAATGTGCTGACCGTGTTAGACTTTGACGTCACACTGAAGTATAATAAGGTGGCTCTCGAAAAGAAACTGCTTGAAAAGATTTATAGACCTTTTTGATACTCTTGGTGACTTTTTAAGTGAGAAACCCGATATGAAGTACCTGTTAACAGTGGATGGTAAAGCATGTGTGAGTTATTTAGGCAATATCTTTGAAAAACTAAATTTGTTAAATAACCAGCTTCAAGTAGCAAGTACAACTCTAGTCGATGCAAAAGAGAAAATATCTGATTTCATTATATTTATTGAATTTTATCAGTAATATGTTTATCATTTTTTTTTAAAGATACATTCGCTCAAGAAATATGAACTGAATGATACCGCTATACTTGGTATTGTCTGATACCGCTATACTTGGTATTGTCTGATACCGCTATACTTGGTATTGTTTCATATCGCTATACTTGTTATTGTCTGATACCGCTATACTTGGTATTGTCTGATACCGCTATACTTGGTATTGTTTCATATCGCTATACTTGTTATTGTCTGATACCGCTATACTTGTTATTGTCTGATACCGCTATACTTGGTATTGTTTCATATCGCTATACTTCTAATTGTCTCATACCGTTATACTTGTTATTGTCTCATACTGTTATACTTATAATTGTCGATCATCAAAAGAAATTGTCAGCTTATTTAGAAAAAAGATTTAAAAAAAAAAATTAAAACAAATTGATTTTCCAATTTTGATAAAGAAGCTAACGTTAGGGGATTTGTCTTATATTTCAAATATGCAATATCAAGAATAACTCGCAGAAATGCAAAATGATGAGTCTGTTAAAACTGTATTTAATATTTAAGGAGGGAAGACATGGCTTTATGAGTAACGGAAATCAGATATACACATTCGAAGAAATGGGCAAGACGGCTGTTGCGACCGTTTCTGTTTGCATCAAGCACAAGTTCCTCACTAAATTAGTCATCGCACACTGTATTTGTAATGTCTCATTGTATCTTAAAGTGATAAAAAATGAATAGTAAATGAAATGATCGATAATTAAAATATTTGAGAAAATGTTTCATTTCGTACTTGAACTACAGTCTCCATAATATGTTTTTACGTTTTCTTACTGTTTCCTCAAAAATTTCTTCATTACTAAAGCCTTTTTTTTCCTTCTAAAACCTTTCGCTGAGTTTTCATTTAGTGAACAAATCAATACATATATAAATACATATATATAAAATAGTAGGCATAGGAATTTTAGAAAGGCTTAGGTGGGGCATGGCATAATATCTAAGTAATAAAATCATGTATATCATAGACCAATAACTAAGTAATACACTTATATATACCCATAGTCCAATTTCTAAGTTGTTGTTGTTGTTCGTCCGTCAAATCGACTAGGACCATCCAGTCTTCCGGTTAGTGGGTGGGTTACGGTGAGTTCGTAGGTGGCTTGCCAATCCTATACGTGCTCGGAATAATCTCTGGCACCGCGAGCAGGGGATAGTTGCTGCAGTAGGGGATTTAATAATGTTCGTTCGGGCTTGCCTGCGTATCTCAATGGTGGCTATCCTACTTGCTTCATAAGATTTAGCCCCTATCTTGACCGCTGATTTCCACCTGACTCTGTCTTGAGCTGTCTGCTCCCATTTAGTGGGGTCGATGCTGAAGGCCTTTAGTGCCACTTTCAGTGATTCTTTGTAACGCTTCTTTGGCCTCCTTCGGAGCGCTTGCCAGTAGTGAGTTCACCATAGAATATTTGATTAGGGAGATGGTGGTCTTCCATACGGGCAACACGTTCCATCCAACGGAGTTGATACTGCATCAGAGTGGTAAAGATAATAGGTATGTTTGCTCTAGCGAGGACCTCTGTGTCAGGAACTTTGTCTTGCCACCTGATGCGGAGGAGTTTCATGAGGTAGGTTGTGTGAAAATAGCTCAGTTTTTTTTTTTGCGTGACGCTGGTAGACTGTACGCGTTTCACATCCATAGAGCAATTACGCGAGGACTGCTGCGCTATAGACCTTGATCTTTGTTTCACGTCTGATACCTCTCCTGTCCCAAACAGTGCTGCGGAGCCTGCAAAATATGGCACTAGCCTTTGCAAGTCTGGCATTCATTTCATCATCCATGATGACAGATCTACAGAGGGTGCTGCCCAAGTAAGTAAATTTATCCACCGCGTTAAGACGCTGTCCGCTGATGATGATGTTGGGTTCAACGTAGGGCCTCCTGGGAGCCGGCTGATACAACACCTCAGTCTTCTTTGCGTTGATTGTTAGGCAAAAGTTGTTGCAGGCCTCAGAGAAGATATCAACGCTTTGTTGAATGGCGGCTTCAGAGTCAGCATTGAGGGCAAAATCGTCCGCAAACAGAAGCTCGTTGATGGTGTTATGTTTGACCATTCTTTTAGCTTGAAGCCTCTTTAGGTTGAAGACCGATGCATCGGTGCGGAAACGGATTGGCAAGGCCATGATGGGATGCCTGAAGGCATCAGACAGAATTGCAGAATACATATTAGTGAAGAGTGTGGGGCCAGGACACAGCCCTGCTTCACACCGTTTGTGACAGGGAATGCTTGAGATGACTGACCGTTGTCCTGCTCTCATGCAACTGACGGAAGATATTGGTGAATTTCTCTGGGCATCCGTACTTCTTCATGATTTTCCACAGGCCACATCTATTGACCCTGTCAAAAGCCTAAGTAATATATTCATGAATACCATAGTCCAATATCTAAGTTATACAATCATCTATACATTAGCCTAATATCTAAATAATACAATCAGAGATCAATATCTCAATAATACAAACATCTAAACCAAAGTCAAATATCTCAGTAATATATGGCATCCTTCCGTCTTCACGAGGCGATGGAGTAGCTATGTAGGCCTACTCTTCGACGAGTGGCTCACTAGGCCAATCCTGGAGTGACATTCTCGACTGCATTTCTCGCAGGAGAATATTGATTCCTGGTTAATTTTGCCCTTCCGTGCTATTCTTTTTGTTTCAAGGGCTTCGTTTCGCACATCTTCTGCATTTTTCGACTCCTCGCACACTGATGTTCGCCAGCCGGAACCTTGTTCGGCAATGATCTCCCATTTGTTGACTTCTATGTTGGCTTCCCTCATGCTCCTTTTGCAAACGTCTATAAATCTCAGGCGTGGCCGTCCAATAAATATTGCCCCTTTTGCCAACTCTCCATACAGAAGTATCTTTGGAATACGGCCTTCTTCTATTCTCCTTACTGGCCTAACTAGCGAAGGCGCCTCTTGCTAAGAGTGGTTGCTAAGAGCGGTTGCTAAGAGCGGTTGCAAAGAGCGGTTGCTAAGAGCGGTTGCTAAGAGCGGAAAAAATGCTACACCTTCTGGCACGTTCCAAGACCTCTGTGTTAGGCATCTTGTCCTGCCATCGGATGCGTAAAATCTGACGCAGACATCATTGATGGAAGCTTTTGAGTTTCCGCTCGTGACTAGTGTATGTGGTCCACACTTCACTGCCATATAAGCGCGTACTAAGCACGCATGCCTTATAGACACTTAGTTTTTTTTTTTTTTCAGTTAGATTGAGATTATTCAGTTTAGCCATAGTTGCTGCTGCTCTTGCGATCCTGATGTTTATCTCTTCATCAACAGAGAGATAACTAAAAATATTGGATCCAAGGTATGTGAAATGCTCAACAACCGAAAGATTGTGACACTCGATAGTTATGATTGGATGGGACGGTGCTTCTCAGTATTACAATCATTGTAAAATATCTAAGTAATAAAATCTTGTATACTATAGTCAAATCTAAGTAATAAAATCTTGTATACTATAGTCAAATCTAAGTAATAAAATCATGTGTACCATAGCCATAAATCTAATTAATACAATCGTGTAAACTCAATCATAATATCGCAGTAATACGAATATGTATACAATTGTCAAATATCAAAGTAATACCATAGTATATACCTAGTTCAATATCTAATAAATACAATCATGTATACCCTTGCTAAATATCTCAGTAATACAAGCATTGTAAAATATCCAACTAATACAATCATAGTACGATATCAAAGTAGTACAATCATGTATATAATGGCCCAATGTCTAAGTAATACAGTATTCTAATGTCTAAGTAATACAGTCATAGCCTTATATTTCTTCTTCTTCTTATGTTTGAGGGCCCACGATCTATTTATTGATCATTCTGATCCTGGTTTGAATTCAAAGTTTGCCTTCTCTTAGATGAGTTACCGTCCAAGGCTAACGAGTCCCATCTCTTAGATGAGTTACCGTCCAAGGCTAGCGAGTTCGGAATGCCGGAATGTTTCATTGTATCAATGTTATCCGCCTATCGGGACTCCATCTCCGGGTTTGAATTCAGCGTTTCCTTCAGAGTCTCATCCATCCGGGGTGCTGGTGGTGTGTTTGCTTGGCTGGGCTTTGGTGGGGATTGAGCTCCAGACCATCAACTTGAGATTTGCTCAGTTTAGACCACTCGGCCACCCAGCACCCCCCCCCCCCCCGTATTACAATAATTTATATTAAAGCCCAGTAACTAAGTGTTACAATCATAATCTAAAATTTAAGTAATACAATCATGTATAACATATTCCCATATCTTAGTTATACAATGATAGTCCTATATCTAGGTAATACAGTCATGTATACCATAGATCAATATTTAAGTATTACAATCATGTATACCACAGCCAAATATCTAAGTAATACAATCATGCAAATCATAGCCGAATGTCGAAGTAATACAATCAGGTTTACCATAGTCTATTATCTAAGTAATACAATCATGTATTTCATATTTAAATATGTACGTTAAACAATCATTTATGCAATAGCCCAATATCTCAATAATACAATCATAGACCAATATCTCAATAATACAATCATAGACCAATATCTCAATAATACAAACATCTATACCAAAGTCCAATATCTCAGTAATACAAACACGATCAAATATCTAAGTAATACAATCATGTAAACCATAGCTCGGTATCTAAGTAAAACAATCATAATTTAATATCTAAATAGTACAATCATGTATAACATAGAAATAATTCTAATTAATAGAATCATGTATACCATAGTCAAATTTCGAAGTATTACAATCGTATATACCACTGCCCAGTATCGAAGTAATACAATCACGTATACCCTCGCCAAATATCTAAGTAATATAATTATTATAAAATATCTAATTAATACAAGTGTTACAATAATTATCTAAAATTTTGGTAATACAATCATGTATAACCTAGCAAATATATAAGTTAATTAATCATGTATACCTAGTCTAAAATCAAAGTAAGACAATTGTGTATATTATAGCCAAGTTTCTTATAAAAAAACATATTACAATATCTAAGTAATACAATCATATATGACATAGTCCAATATCAAAGTAGTACAATAGTGTATACCATAGCCAAATATCTAAGTAACACAATCATAGTCTAATATCTAAGTAATACAATCATAGTCTAATATCTAAGTAATACAATCATAGTCTAATATCTAAGTAATACAATCATAGTCTAATATCTAAGTAATACAATCATAGTCTAATATCTAAGTAATACCATCATAGTCCTATATCTAAGTAATACAGTCATGTATAAAATAGCTCTATATCTAAGTAACACAATCATAGTCCAATCTCTAAGCAATACAATCATGTATACCATAGTCAAATATTGATGTAAATCAACCATGTATACCATTGACCTATATCTAAGTAACACAATTATGTTTACCATAGTCCAATATATAAATAATACAATCATATATGCCATAGTCCAATATCTTAGTAATACAATCGTGTATACCATAGCCCATAGCTAAGTAGCACAATTATGTATACCATAGTCCAAAGTATAAGTAACACAATCAAAGTCCCATATCTAAGTAATACAATAATGTATACCATAGTCCAATATCTAAGTAATACATTCACCGTCGGATATCTAAGTAATACATTCACCGTCGGATATCTAAGTAATACATTCACCGTCGGATATCTAAGTAATACAATCACCGTTGGATATCTAAGTAATACAATCACCGTCGGATATCTAAGTAATACAATCACCGTCGGATATCTAAGTAATACAATCACCGTCGGATATCTAAGTAATACAATCACCGTCGGATATCTAAGTAATACAATCACCGTCGGATATCTAAGTAATACAATCACCGTCGGATATCTAAGTAATACATTCACCGTCGGATATCTAAGTAATACAATCACCGTCGGATATCTAAGTAATACAATCATGCATACCGTAGCGCAATATCTTAGTAATACAATCATAGCCCGATAACTACGTAATACAATCATGCATACCTTAGCGCAATATCTAGGTAATACAATCATGCATACCTTAGCTCAATATCTAGGTAATACAATCATGTATTCCAGGCCTGAACAACTCAAAATGTAAGGCGTATCGTAATACTTTACCCCTAAAAATGTGTTTGTCGAAAGATAATAAGACAGTAGAGAAAGGTTTTAAGGAAATAATAATAGTAAAGAATATTTCGTTACTTCGCGGGCCGCCAAGTGGGTGCTTGCGAGCCGCATGTGGCCCGCGGGTTGTATGTTATGCAGGCCTGATGTATGCCACAGGCCAATCTCTAAGTAACACAATCATTATACAATAGACCAATCTCTAAGTAATACAATCTCGTATACCGTAGCCTCTTCTCCTTACACCCTGAATGCTACTTCAATGAAATTAGCATTGCGAGAAATCATATTAATATGCGCAGTTATACTTGAAGATACATATATTATGATAAACTAGTTTTGTTATCTTCAGACAGTTTTGGCAAATCATCTCACTGTAGAAAATGCGGTTAACATATTCATACAGTCAACTGAGTATTGATATTTTTTTTTGCTGCGACTCCTTAATCGAGTAATGTATTCCTTTTTTTTTACAACTATTTAATTACCCATCAAGAATGAATTGGATTTTTTTAAAAATACGCAGTATAATAAATTTCCATCTCAAATTAATCATGTCACACATTTATGTTAATATTTGTTTTTAAAGATATGGTCATGGAATGGTGTGGCGAATACACATTTGTTTTTGTTTTATGCAATTAATGTATGTTAATTTTTAAGTTCATGATTATGTTTAGTTAAATCGTATGTACAGCGTGCTGAGCCCAGCCCTAGGTTGGGGTACTACGGTATAAAAAACTTCTTATCATATAATAATATTAATAATATCATATATTTTAATAGTATCATATAATTCATATTAATACTCTCATGTATTTATATTAATAATCTCACATTTTTATAAATAATCTCTTATATTTATATTTATAATCTCACATATTAATCTTACATATATCATATATTTATTTATAATATAATCTACTAATATTAATAATCGTATAAATTTATATTAATAGCTTCATTTATTTCTATTTATAATCTCAAATATTTATATTAATAATATCATATATCTATAACTTAAATACTAAACACGGACACGTGAACAGTAGAAGCTTTTAGAAATAAAGGAACTAATTCATAAATTATAACCCTTCTTGTATTTAATTGGTGTCGACTGTGTACAATGCCCCATAATTTCGTAATAATATTATGATATAGGCGATACATGTCTCTCTCTTTTGGAGTAACAAGTTTTCAGATTTAGCTGACGGGATAATTACAAGACTGAAAGGTGGAAATACACGACTATCAGGATCACAAGACTATCAGGATCACAAGACTATCAGGATCACAAGACTATCAGGATCACAAGACTATCAGGATCACAAGACTATCAGGATCACAAGACTATCAGAATCACAAGACTATCAGAATCACAAGACTATCAGGATCACAAGACTATCAGAATCACAAGACTATCAGGATCACAAGACTATCAGAATCACAAGACTATCAGGATCACAAGACTATCAGAATCACAAGACTATCAGAATTACAAGACTGCAAGGTGGAAATACACGACTATCAGAATCACAAGACTATCAGAATCACAAGACTATCAGAATTACAAGACTGCAAGGTGGAAATACACGACTATCAGGATCACAAGACTATCAGGATCACAAGACTATCAGGATCACAAGACTATCATGATCACAAGACTATCAGGATCACAAGACTATCAGAATTACAAGACTATCAGAATTACAAGACTATCAGAATTACAAGACTATCAGAATCACAAGACTATCAGAATTACAAGACTGCAAGGTGGAAATACACGACTATCAGGATCTCAAGACTATCAGGATCACAAGACTATCAGGATCACAAGACTATCAGGATCACAAGACTATCAGGATCACAAGACTATCAGAATCACAAGACTATCAGGATCACAAGACTATCAGAATCACAAGACTATCAGGATCACAAGACTATCAGAATCACAAGACTATCAGAATTACAAGACTGCAAGGTGGAAATACACGACTATCAGAATCACAAGACTATCAGAATCACAAGACTATCAGAATTACAAGACTGCAAGGTGGAAATACACGACTATCAGGATCACAAGACTATCAGGATCACAAGACTATCAGGATCACAAGACTATCATGATCACAAGACTATCAGGATCACAAGACTATCAGAATTACAAGACTATCAGAATTACAAGACTATCAGAATTACAAGAGTATCAGAATCACAAGACTATCAGAATTACAAGACTGCAAGGTGGAAATACACGACTATCAGGATCTCAAGACTATCAGGATCACAAGACTATCAGGATCACAAGACTATCAGGATCACAAGACTATCAGGATCACAAGACTATCAGAATCACAAGACTATCAGGATCACAAGACTATCAGAATCACAAGACTATCAGGATCACAAGACTATCAGAATCACAAGACTATCAGAATTACAAGACTGCAAGGTGGAAATACACGACTATCAGAATCACAAGACTATCAGAATCACAAGACTATCAGAATTACAAGACTGCAAGGTGGAAATACACGACTATCAGGATCACAAGACTATCAGGATCACAAGACTATCAGGATCACAAGACTATCATGATCACAAGACTATCAGGATCACAAGACTATCAGAATTACAAGACTATCAGAATTACAAGATTATCAGAATCACAAGACTATCAGAATTACAAGACTGCAAGGTGGAAATACACGACTATCAGGATCTCAAGACTATCAGGATCACAAGACTATCAGGATCACAAGACTATCAGGATCACAAGACTATCAGGATCACAAGACTATCAGGATCACAAGACTATCAGGATCACAAGACTATCAGGATCACAAGACTATCAGGATCACAAGACTATCAGGATCACAAGACTATCAGGATCACAAGACTATCAGGATCACAAGACTATCAGAATCACAAGACTATCAGGATCACAAGACTATCAGAATCACAAGACTATCAGGATCACAAGACTATCAGAATCACAAGACTATCAGAATTACAAGACTATCAGAATCACAAGACTATCAGAATCACAAGACTATCAGAATCACAAGACTATCAGAATCACAAGACTATCAGAATCACAAGACAGGATCACAAGACAGGATCACAAGACAGGATCACAAGACAGGATCACAAGACAGGATCACAAGACAGGATCACAAGACAGGATCACAAGACAGGATCACAAGACAGGATCACAAGACATTCACAATTTTGTTTGAATAGCTCTTTTTAATAGCCAATTGATTAAAATACATTTCTCACTATTTAACACAATTTTTATATTGGTTAATATAAGCAGTATTTTAAGTTCATTAATTTGCCAAGCACAATGAAGGGGTTTTTGTAATCCATAATTTACGTTCGATTAGCGCAGAGTGCTGCAGCATCTGAAATATCCATTACCATTTTTTAAAGAATGAAATTGTTCCTTCAGCCAATAAGTCTTGATGATGATTCAAATATTAGATGTATATCTACATATGCAACTGTGTATTATAGTCTCTTTTATGTCATTCAAGATAAGAGATTTGGATCCGCTTTAAATAACCTCATGCCTTTTTTTGATTAGAACATAAATGAATAAGGATTAGGAAAAATGTTAGGTTCTAAGACTATAAAAAGACTTCATTCGCTCACAATTTTAGACCATTTAGAGTTACGAGCTTACTCAAGTAATTCCAGGGATACTATTGTTGCTAGTTGTAGGCACATCTTAAGTCCCTTTGCTTTTTTCTGGCCATACGCTAGATGTCATCTTTCTGCAGTTGATCTATTAAAAACACATTTTTGTGTGTAAAATCTGTAACATTTTAATTCAATTGCGCCATTTGCAGATTTAAACACCCACAAAGGATCGCTGTTGTCATGGAGACTGTGAGATTTGTGCTACTGGTATTTTACCTTACATGTCTGTCTGATTTGTGTGCAAGTGACCAAGACTCCAGTTCCAGGGAGTCCGATGAATCCGAAGCATCTAATAGTAAGTTATAGTTGAGGAAATTTAAATAATTAAATTATAAAATTCAACAAAATAATAATATTCAAATTAACATTTAATTATTGCTTCAATTAAACCGATTGATCTCTCTTTGAGGAGTATTGAAAAGGACAGAAAATCATTTAGGAAACATTTAAAGACTTGTTTTTTTAATAGATTTGATGAAACCAGAGCGCAGTGAGCATGCTAAAGTAGCATGGATACCAATCAATCAATCAATCAATCATATTTATTTATATATTCTAGATGCCTTTTGTGTGTGTCATTTGTGGGGATGGTCTCTAATATGAAATTCCCAATATATTATTTTCTTAAATGATTTATTTAAAAAATAATAATAATATGCGGGCATTTAAAAAATTAAATCACGATAAGCTTTAAAGTCTAATTCTTGACTTTGACGTCATACAGTCACATCAACTCTCTATTTCTAGCTTCACCGGGATACAGTCACATCAACTCTCTATTTCTAGCTTCACCGTGATACAGTCACATCAACTCTCTATTTCTAGCTTCACCGGGATACAGTCACATCAACTCTCTATTTCTAGCTTCACCGTGATACAGTCACATCAACTCTCTATTTCTAGCTTCACCGTGATACAGTCACATCAACTCTCTATTTCTAGCTTCACCGTGATACAGTCACATCAACTCTCTATTTCTAGCTTCACCGGGATACAGTCACATCAACTCTCTATTTCTAGCTTCACCGTGATACAGTCACATCAACTCTCTATTTCTAGCTTCACCGTGATACAGTCACATCAACTCTCTATTTCTAGCTTCACCGTGATACAGTCACATCAACTCTCTATTTCTAGCTTCACCGTGATACAGTCACATCAACTCTCTATTTCTAGCTTCACCGTGATACAGTCACATCAACTCTCTATTTCTAGCTTCACCGTGATACAGTCACATCAACTCTCTATTTCTAGCTTCACCGGGATACAGTCACATCAACTCTCTATTTCTAGCTTCACCGTGATACAGTCACATCAACTCTCTATTTCTAGCTTCACCGTGATACAGTCACATCAACTCTCTATTTCTAGCTTCACCGTGATACAGTCACATCAACTCTCTATTTCTAGCTTCACCGGGATACAGTCACATCAACTCTCTATTTCTAGCTTCACCGTGATACAGTCACATCAACTCTCTATTTCTAGCTTCACCGTGATACAGTCACATCAACTCTCTATTTCTAGCTTCACCGGGATACAGTCACATCAACTCTCTATTTCTAGCTTCACCGGGATACAGTCACATCAACTCTCTATTTCTAGCTTCACCGTGATACAGTCACATCAACTCTCTATTTCTAGCTTCACCGGGAGGTAGAAAAAGTAAACCTAGCAGTCAATTCGTCAACTTCATAGCAGTGCTCAGTGGCTACTTTACTAACGCGGAAGAAACGTGCACAGGAGTACCTTCAACATCCAAATACGCCACGAAAATAGTTCCCACAGAAATTCAATCAGATGACGGGGTCAGTTTTTCTTTTAACTGCGTCAGATAGAATTTAAAACAGAGTCAGTTTGAAATTAGAAAGTTGTCACTTGGAAAGTATAATGATAAATTTGTTCAAACGAACAAAAATTTGAAAAAAAGCGAGAAAACTAAAGCCGAATAGACTTAATAGGCCGGACTGTGGTAGGCGGGACTGTGGTAGGACGGACTGTGGTAGGTCGGACTGTGATAGGCCGGGCTGTGGTAGGTCGGACTGTGGTAGGTCGGACTGTATAAGGCGGGACTGTGGTAGGTCGGACTGTATAAGGCGTGACTGTGTTAGGTCGGACTGTATAAGGCGGGACTGTGGTAGGCCGGGCTGTGGTAGGCCGGACTGTGTTAGGTCGGACTGTATAAGGCGGGACTGTGGTAGGCCGGGCTGTGGTAGGCCGGACTGTGTTAGGTCGGACTGTATAAGGCGGGACTGTGGTAGGTCGGACTGTGTAAGGTGGGATTGTGGTAGGCCGCACTGTGGTAAGTCGGACTGTGTTAGACCGGACTGTGGTTGGTCGGGTTGTGGTAGGTCGGGCTGTGTAAGGTGGGATTGTGGTAGGCCGCACTGTGGTAAGTCGGACTGTGTTAGACCGGACTGAGGTAGGCTGGACTGTGGTAGGTCGGGCTGTGGTAGGTCGGGCTGTGGTAGGTCGGGCTGTGTAAGGTGGGATTGTGGTAGGCCGCACTGTGGTAAGTCGGACTGTTTTAGACCGGACTGAGGTAGGCTGGACTGTGGTATGCCAAACTCTGTAAGGCGGGATTGTGGCTAATAAAACATTGTCAGTTATGTTACTAATAAATTTAATATTTACAGAAAAGTCAAGATTATTTTTTTAATGATGTGTTTTAAACACAGAGCGAATATTTTTATTTTTTTTTACCTAATAGATTTAGACTTAAAAACAATTATTTTGATTTTCATGTAACATTTAAATTGTCCTCAGATTGTGGTGTTGTATGGGGAACATTATCTTGACAAGAAATTAATCCAAAGAATCCTATATGTCGTAGACGAAAAGGTGAGAGGGGAAAAATTTGTCATATATCCCTACACACTGACACAGGCGGACTCAGGCCTTCTCGTGTCTCGGTAAGTGGAGTGGGGGGATGTTATCTCTTGGTGGGTAGCGTAAATGAGATATATCTTGGTAAGTGGAGTGAGAGAAGTTACCTCTCAGTTGGTAGAGTGGAGAGATTATCTCTCGGTAGGTAGGGTGGGTAAAGATTACCTCTTGTTTAGTAGAGTGAATAGATTATCTCTCTGTAAATTGAGTGGTGATATTATCTCTCTGTAAGTAGAGTGGTGAGATTATCTCTCGGTAAGTACAGTGTAGAAACTCTCTGTAGCAAACTTTATAATATAACGTTCGCTATTTAATAAATAAATATTGGTGTGTGTCCAGAAATTTTTCAGACGCACCAGATCCATTGAACATTATCAAAACTTGTCATTACCACCCAATCTAAATGTAACATTTGAAAATTAAAAAAAAACATTTAGGGTGCTGGGTGCCCAGCGGTCTAAACTGACTAAATCCAAATAGCTGGTGTTCTGAAGTTCAATTACCAACAAAGACAACATAACAAGCTGCCTGGGTGAATGAGACTCGCTAGCCTTGGATGGCAACTCATCTAAGTGAAGGCAAACTCTAAATTCAAACCAGGAGCCAAAGTGATCAATTATTTGATCGTGGTATCTCACATATGTGGAAAAAAAGAAAGAAAAACAAGTAAATTGGTTTCCTTTTTCAGGCTAGTTTCTGGTACATCATGCGGCCCTGCTTATGGTACCATGATATTGCCGTGTTGACTGTACCTTATACGGCCCTGTTTCTCGTAACCTTGGACATTGCCTCATGAATAAACTTGACAAAAAAGACTCTCAGAAAATACATACATATTGTATTTTCTTCCGGTACCATGCAATTTCGTCACAAAAATGGAAACATTATTTTTCTACACAATGTTTTAAATATGACAGTAGGATAGATGTTATAGCATTGAATCTTAAATTCACGATGATAACCAAAAAGAAAGAGTTTGACTGTTCATTGACTTTTGTTTCTCAGAAATGGAACATTTGAGCTCAGCAGGCCCAGGTTACTTTTGAAAGACCTGGGATACGATAAAGCATGTACTCGGGAAATTGAACCAATGAAGAACAACCTATCTGGGTTTGTCTTTACGAGCTGGCCATTCTGCATGGACGACCAGAAGGTAATATGTCGTTATGTATGTGTATGCTGCATGGACAACCATAAGGTAATGTGTCGCTATGTATGTGTATGCTTCATGGGCAACCAGAAGGTAATATGTCGTTATGTATGTGTATGCTGCATGGACAACCATAAGGTAATGTGTCGCTATGTATGTGTATGCTTCATGGGCAACCAGAAGGTAATATGTCGCTATGTATGTGTATGCTGCATGGACGACCAGAAGGTAATATGACGCTATGTATGTGTATGCTGCATGGACAACCAGAAGTAATATGTCGCTAGGTATGTGTATGCTGCAAGGACATACATTTGAGAATGTAGTCAGGGGCGCGATTAGCTATAGAGCTTGTGTCACCCGGGTGGTATTTATTTTATCGCCCTTAATTAAAGAAAACGACATTGCTTACAGGATATTAAAAATGAACTATATAAAGTATATTTAGTAGACCGAAAAGCCGTCCCAAAATAGATGCCACCCCTCACCCATATCTTCTACGCTCTTGTATGTATTTAAATTTAGTGGCCGATCTAGAAAGTACAGTGGCGTAGTATAGTGCGTAGTCTAGTGCGTAGTCTAGTGTTAATATTAATGTAAATCATGAGATCACCAACATACACTTTTTAACTTCTAAATACATTGAATATAAAGAAACAGTAGATGAGCGGGAGCCACAGTCTTATACTCCTTATAGATCTTCTTAAACCCTTTAGCAAGCTAACAACTTGGGGCTGCTAGGCTACCACTTTGAGAAGCACTGCTTAAATGGAGCAACAACTTTATATAACCTGTGACGCCACTGACACCTCAATCACCCTTTGTTTCAGAACCCCTCTATCTACACGGGCACCATTAACTGCACACAGCTTGCCGTTGTCAAAGATGACGTCAGGTACAGGAAGCCTGGCACAATCGGTCATCAGATCACTTTACGTAAAACACAAAGGTAACTTATGGAACATATTATTCCTATAGCCATAGTTAAATAAAGAGGGTATCTGGTTAACGTTAGATATGGAATGAGAAGAAATCCAGGAATGTAGGATGGATAACAAAAGTAAGAGTGGATTGGCGGATGCAGTAACTTCACTAGTAGAGTTGTTAAGTTTGTCAAGACGACTGGAAATAGACCAGGTTGAAGTGGACGACCAGCATCGTTTCTTATGTATTACTGTGTTCTTTATACGTTCTACGTCGTAGGAGTTGTCAAAATTTCAAACGTTTCAATGTCATACCGCCTACTGGACTCCATCTCCAGGTTGGATTTCAGAGTTTTTCTTCTCTTAGATCAGTTGCCATCCGTGGCTAGCGAGTGCCATCCATGGCTAGCGAGTGCCATCCATGGCTAGCGAGTGCCATCCATGGCTAGCGAGTGCCATCCATGGCTAGCGAGTGCCATTCATGGCTAGCGAGTGCCATCCATGGCTAGCGAGTGCCATCCATGGCTAGCGAGTGCCATCCACCGGGATACTGGTGAATTTTTTGCCGGGTATTGAATTAGCTTAAATTAAAGGAAATTGAAAGTTTCCAAAATATAAATATATTTTTTTCATTGTTAGTTTTGTATGAGTTATTTAGGTTATGATGAATCCAGTCAAATTTTATTTAAAAAAGAATTTCAGGAAATCAGATTATCATTCAAATAACATGACTATTCATCACTCTTTCAGTTCACGCCACCTAAATTTCTTCCCCCCCTACTCCCCCCCCCCATTTAAAAAAAAAAAAGAAATCATTATTTTCTGATAGCTTGGCTTTCGTCCTTAAAAAGAAAAAAATAATTCTCATAGTAATGAAAATCAATGAGTCAAATTACACTTAATCATTATTCTCATTAACATTATTTGGATTATCTGGTTGATAATTTGCTGATACCAAATAGGTTTTAGTCACTGGCAGTAGAATATCTATTTCATAATTTGGTGATACCAAATAGAGTGTAATCACTAGCAGTGGATTCTCTCCCCTCAAATTAATGTCATGAATTGCCAGAAATAATTATATAATCAAAAGGAGCAGTGATCTATAGTCGCCTTTCAGAATATTGTTTATTATCCTATTTATAAACGTATAATGTATGTATAATCTGTATATTTTATCTATGCTATCAATGTATCCTTTTTAAATCTCATCAGCTTTGACGTCCCAAATGTCATCACTGAAGGCATAAGCTGTTTCAAAAACTTTTGCCTGGCATAAGTACAAGCTCTACCTGGCAAGAAACAAGCTCCCGGGAATATTCACATCTCAAAGGAGGTCGCCGATGACTTAATAATTAATTATATAAACTTAATAAATGTTAATAATTGCTACATATTCCTGTGACATTTTATAACAGCCCTGAAATTAAATGAACTGTAATGGTGAATTAATTATTTGTTTCCTTATTATGATTAGTAGTAGTAGTAGTAGTTTGATATAGCGTAGTATCACTTAAATTTATTTGTTATAAGTCACGTGATCTGCAATGCAACAAATAACAATCTGATTTGGTTGAATATATTCAAACTCCATTGTTTTTTTGAAGTTGTAATGCAGGGTTGGCCAACAGGAGGCCCACGGGCCGCATCCATGTTGTGGCCCACGGAACTAAGTCAAACGAACATAATAGATGTTAATCATAGATTTTTAAATTAAAGCTAAGATAAAATTTGAAATATCTTTCTTTTTTTTTAAAGTCATTGGTTTTGAGCTATTTTAGAAATTCCACATTCTCGGGAAAATTCGTATTCTTTAGCTATTTGAAATATACCGCTATCTGACATGTAAGATTAATTACTTTGTTGTCAGACGCTTAAAAATTTGATACAAATTAATATGAGACTTCAACTTCTGATATAATATTTATATATATAGATATATATATATTATTCTGTGATCTTCGGCTTCTTCAGGAAGCACGCATCGCTATCGGGCTCATACTCATAACTACTTTCAGGCCGGCTTGACAAAGTTCCTTGATATTCTGGAGTTCCGTTCTGCTATCGTCACTTTGTCTCGAAACATTTTGCAATCGACTTTAAAAATAAATATTGATCATTTTTATAAAAGAGTTCAAATAACTTTCACCAAGTATCCTGTCTACCATATCGATTTACCAAGTATCCCGTCTACCAAATCGATTCTATAGTTAAGTAGACCCTTAAACGTTTTATTTAAGTAATTTTTATCCGGGGTGTTGTCCATTTTAAAAGACAGAAGAACTACCGGGACTGTATTCACGCGAGGACACTACTCAAACATTACAGTTCTTTGTTTGGACCGCGCTTTTGCTCTTTTATGGCCAAAATCAAGTCTGCTGGGCTGTGATGAAAATTAGACTGTCAACGTGGTTGGCTGGGAGCACACAAGTCCTACCAGTCGGGCACTCGGCTAGTAAGTGCTCGACCGTCTCCGTCGCCTGTCCACAGTGACGGCAGCTCGGGCCCCGAAGTGAATGCAACCTATTCAGGTAGCTACCGGTAGGGCAGTGCTCTGTCCTTGATCTAGACCTTTACCCCCCAGTTGGGTCATTGGCCTGTTAGGTTGTAGCCGGGTTGAGCGATGTTTCGTCAGATAGCTCTATCATGCGCGTGTGTGGGGTTGGGGGGGGGGGAGCGACCCGCGTGTCCGGGGATCCTTTCAATGGCCACTTCACCTCCATGTGACTGTATGTGTAGTACGAGTTCGAGAATTGCAATAGATCATTTCGTGTCCAAAGAGCAAATCCTCACAATTTGGAGAGTGCATTGTGAGTCGGTGAACACTACCATGGAGGCAGTGACACTACTTAGTCACGAGATTTGTTAGAGGCAGTTACATCGACATTGATTGGCTTTTTGTTACAACTTAACAACTTCATCACGCTTAACAACGGATGGTGCTCCAGCAATGGTTGGGAAACACAAAGGTTTTGTAAAATTGATTGAAAATGAGGCCTCCATAGCCGGTAATACTTCAAAGCTAAATTTTCAATGCATTATTCATCAGAAGAATTTATGTTAGAAGTCCTTCTAAATGGACCATGCCATGAAAGTAGTCGTCAGAATAATAATCTTCATTAAGTCGACAGGGTTGAATCAACGTCCGTTCCAAGAATTTTAAAAACTTTGGACTCAGATTATAATGACGTTAAATTTTATGCAGAAATAAGATGGCTGCCCCGTGCCAAAATGTTGGAAAGAGTGTTTGATTTGCAGCAATAAATTGAATCATTCTTTGCAAGCAAGTCAAAATGTATCCCAGAGTTTGACGACAAAGAGTGGATTTGCGACGTTGAATTTCTGTTCCATATAACTAGCCACGTAAATTACGTTAATACTCGTCAACAAGTGAAAGATCAATAAATTAATAAGAAGTATGATCATATTTTTGCATTTCAACTAAAACTTGATCTTTGGGAACAACAGTCCTACATTGTCATTGCAACCAGACGTCACACAGACGTCACACGGGAGGCGGCGGGTAAATACGCTTCTTGGATATCTGACTTTAACCTCGATTTGGAAAACCGATTTCAACATTTTAAAATAGAAAAAAAACTTATTTGTTAATTTGCAAAGTAATTCGCGGTAGACGTGAATTTATTACCAAGAAGATTACGAATGGAACATTGTGAAATGTTTTGTGATACACAGTTAAAAGGAGAAAATTCCATCAAGTAGATTTTGAAGAGTGATCACGAATTACTGATTTTCATTTGGAAATCTGTTTGCCTGTAGCGACAACATCAGTCGAGATAAAATGTGATGCACTTATTTCTGCAAGACAAAGTCAGATGTCTCACTTTTAAATTGGCTAATAAATAGGTTTGATTGTCAGTTATGTTTTATTTATATACATATTTCTAGTTTGCTTTTTTTACATGAAACCAGGCAAGCGTTTGACCACGATCTCACATACTGGGAAGCGACGATGTGGTCGAAGATGTAGCACGCTTGCTTGTTTACTTTAATTAACAAAACAAAATTAGGTGCGTGGCTCGGCAGGAAATATTATTTCTTGAATTTGGCCCGCCTCCTGATAAGTTTGGCCACTCCTGATCTATAGTGTTGTCTAAGCCTAATGGCACTGATATTGTTAACGACTCCTACCACACCTTGGGAAATTTCCCAAGATCTTGGGAATTCACAACCCCCATTCAGATCTAAGGAATAATTTTGAGAATCGGGCAAAACCTTGGGAAATATTAACGGGGAAGAATTTTTTTTTGTTACATATTTCGAAAAACGCAAAGGACATGTGATAAAACTGGTTTTTAATTTTTAAAACCACTCATAAATAAATAAAAAAAATCTTTTGAAATTAAATTTAATATTGTGAAGTATTAAAAAGTTAATAATTAAAGAAATTCAATTTTCTCTTTTTTTTGTTTTTTACGTTGAAGATTTACAAATTACATCCAGGTGTTGAATTTTTATCAAATTGACCTTTGTACACCATATGCATAGAACAGTCTCAACACTAAATAAAATGATCATAATCTTGAAATATCAAAAGAAATCAATACAGACTATTAATATTATAGAATTTGTAGAAAGGGGAAGGGCGGTAGGCTCGGAAACCTCATACTTAGGCTATTAGACATTAGCAACCATAAGAAAAACAGTACAAGCCAAGAGTGTTCAATCAAGAATCCATAGTAAAATTGAATGAATTTCAATTACTTCTACAATGTGTTCAAACTATGATGGGATGCATCTGTACAAAAAAAAAATCCAGCCTAATTTTCATCAGTGGGAAAAAATATTGTGGATTGACACATGGGTAATTAAGATATTACAATTATACATTATAGGATTATAAAGGAAAAGTTCATTTAAACAGTATTTATTTTTTTTTGAAAAGAAATTTTTATATGGTAAATTTACAAGAAAAAATACCTATTGTTTTCATAATAATATAAATCCATTTTAACACAATTATTATTATTAAATTTTGCTAAATTGCTTTGCAAACCTCATCAACAGACTTACAATAAGAAAAAACACTTTTTGATGGAGAACCTTTTGCCTTTGTAAAAGGAATTCTGTGTTGATTAGCCCTGTGAGCTTTGTTTCCAAGTGACTTCTAATAATTACACATGAATTGTAGATGATATTTTTACCAGAGAATTTGGAGGTAATATTTAGTAGACTAACTCCAGTGGGTATTGATATTTTGGATTATAAATTAAAATATTTTTTTTTTCAAAAACAAATTGTTTATTTATTTTTTGTGATAAACTTTTTTTAAAATGTCTTTTTAAATAAATTTTAGTCAATTACTGTACCGTGTGTTTCACGGGCATTAATTCAAGTTATAATTGCTTTAATTACATAGAAAACCCAATTTAAAAAAAAAAAAACTCCTATATATTTTATGATCTTGGGAAATCTTGGGAAATTTGTTGACCAAATCTTGGGAAATTTTTAAAAAGTGAGTGGCAGCCCTGATATAAGGGACATTGAAATGGTTACAAAACTTTCAGAAGCACCTGGTGTCTTAAGGCCTTGAATGGTTTGAAAGACTGACATTGGTGGGGAAATTGTCTTGTTTTGTAAAAAAATGTGTGACATGAATCAGATTAGTGGTCCCCCAATCTCAGACCTAACGTCATACTGTAGATTCCTCTTCAACTGCATGATGTTATTATTGTTACTTTCTTGAATTTTCCTCAATTCTTAAAAATATCGTATTCCTACTCTATGATACTCTATCGATATCATTTATATTGACTGCACATGACTCTTGAGCCTTGTCCTTGTTCCATACCTGCAACATGGTCGCAAACATACCGCCCTAGTCATTTGCGAAAAACAGAATCTACAGATGAAGAGAGGCCAATTTTTTACTTCTCTTGTACTAACAAAGTGTGCTAACACTCTGATCAGCCATATGCAGTGCACAGACAGACACACATTAAATAAATCCTATATTATTATAAGCCTAAAAAGTATATGACTACTTACGCACGTTAAACTTTAAAAAAAAAAGTAATAGCCAGTTAATTTTTAAGATTAAAATGTTTAATAGAGAAAATATGATTGTTGACGTCAACTAATCTAACCCCCTGCCTCCTCCTTGTCAACAATTGTAAAACAATTCCAACCACCCTCCCCTCCCCCATTTTGTTGACACAATTAATGGACTCCACCTTAACAGCATGAGTCCGTTTTTTTGTTGACCTCCCTTGAGAACATTTGTGTGGGTGCCCATGCAATCATGTTTATCACAGTTCAATATCTCAATAATACAATTATAGTCCCATATCTCAGTAGAACAATCATATATAACATAAACATATCTAAGTAACAATCATGTATACCATAGTCCAATACCTAAGTAATAGAATTATGTATACCATAGTCAAATATCTAGGTAATACAATCATATATACCGAAGCCTCTCAGTCTTACACTCTGAATTTTACTACAATTAAAATAGCATTGCGTGAAAGCATATTAATATGCTCAGTGTTAACTTAAAGATACATATAATATGATAAACTAATTTTTCTTATCTTCAGACATTTGTGACAGATCAACTCGCTGCAAAATGTGGTCACGATGTGAAGATGGTGTAGACTTGCATGACGTCACGATGTGAAGATGGTGTAGACTTGCATGACGTCACGATGTGAAGATGGTGTAGACTTGCATGACGTCACGATGTGAAGATGGTGTAGACTTGCATGACGTCACGATGTGAAGATGGTGTGGACTTGCATGACGTCACGATGTGAAGATGGTGTAGACTTGCATGACGTCACGAGGTGAAGATGGTGTAGACTTGCATGACGTCACGATGTGAAGATGGTGTAGACTTGCATGACGTCACGATGTGAAGATGGTGTAGACTTGCATGACGTCACGATGTGAAGATGGTGTAGACTTGCATGACGTCACGATGTGAAGATGGTGTAGACTTGCATGACGTCACGATGTGAAGATGGTGTAGACTTGCATGACGTCACGATGTGAAGATGGTGTAGACTTGCATGACGTCACGATGTGAAGATGGTGTAGACTTGCATGACGTCACGATGTGAAGATGGTGTAGACTTGCATGACGTCACGATGTGAAGATGGTGTAGACTTGCATGACGTCACGATGTGAAGATGGTGTAGACTTGCATGACGTCACGATGTGAAGATGGTGTAGACTTGCATGACGTCACGATGTGAAGATGGTGTAGACTTGCATAAGGCATGGGATTTTTCTTGACTGGTTCCAAAGACAAATCGCCTCTCTCTCCCGGCACCTGGATGGCGTCTCTCTCCCGGCACCTGGATGGCCTCTCTCTCCCGGCACCTGGATGGCCTCTCTCTCCCGGCACCTGGATGGCCTCTCTCTCCCGGCACCTGGATGGCCTCTCTCTCCCGGCACCTGGATGGCCTCTCTCTCCCGGCACCTGGATGGCCTCTCTCTCCCGGCACCTGGATGGCCTCTCTCTCCCGGCACCTGGATGGCCTCTCTCTCCCGGCACCTGGATGGCCTCTCTCTCCCGGCACCTGGATGGCCTCTCTCTCCCGGCACCTGGATGGCCTCTCTCTCCCGGCACCTGGATGGCCTCTCTCTCCCGGCACCTGGATGGCCTCTCTCTCCCGGCACCTGGATGGCCTCTCTCTCCCGGCACCTGGATGGCCTCTCTCTCCCGGCACCTGGATGGCCTCTCTCTCCCGGCACCTGGATGGCCTCTCTCTCCCGGCACCTGGATGGCCTCTCTCTCCCGGCACCTGGATGGCCTCTCTCTCCCGGCACCTGGATGGCCTCTCTCTCCGGCACCTGGATGGCCTCTCTCTCCCGGCACCTGGATGGCCTCTCTCTCCTGGCACCTGGATGGCCTCTCTCTCCCGGCACCTGGATGGCCTCTCTCTCCCGGCACCTGGATGGCCTCTCTCTCCCGGCACCTGGATGGCCTCTCTCTCCCGGCACCTGGATTGCCTCTCTCTGCCGGCACCTGGATGGCCTCTCTCTCCCGGCACCTGGATGGCCTCTCTCTCCCGTCACCTGGATGGCCTCTCTCTCCCGGCACGTGGATGGTCCTTGACAGTTTCTTGTAAAGAAATGTGGCTCAATAAAATTCAATCGTCCTGCTGCTGATTTTTGGCTCTTTTTGACTAATGAGTTTGCCGACCACTGACATACATAGAGAATTAGTACTCTGTAACAATGAGTGTATTGTTATTTAAACGCGTTCTTAAACGGATGGGTCAAGGCAATATTGTTTTGTTCTAACGAGTGTAGACAAAGACACGAATGACTTAGTGAATATACACCTTTTTTAAAACTCCATGACGTTCAGGGAGTTCGAGATAGCATCGTACGTACGTCATTACCAAACAAAATCAACTAAATATCTGATGACACATCACCCATTTGAAATTAATAGAGAGTCGGTAGTGCGCAATGTCGTGCGATTCATGGTGCGCAATGTCGTGCGATTCATGGTGCGCTCTCGTTCTGTTCACCACCTCCCCGCCCCCCTTTCCTACTACCTTTTCGCTACCTCCCGACTACCTTCCCATTCTTTGTACACAAAAGGTCACCCTAGCCGCAGTGAGCGTGTGTACAACACTGCCTACGCCACCATGTACGAAAGCAGGGCCAAAACACATATAGTACACTTCCCTTCTTATACATTCTCAGCTTTTGTTCTGTCGAGTCTGATATCACAGTTTCCCCCTCTCCCAAAGAGCCCCCCCCCCCCCACATCCCGTACCTTGTTCATAGTCTTGAATGGGCTCGGAGCCGTCTGAAGCTAGGGACAGGAGTTTTTTTTGTGGTCATTCATACGGTCAGACATGCATTCAATATGTTACGAAAACCTGTTCCGTTTAATATGGTCAAAGTATTCACACTATTATTTAAGTTTGGGAAGAAGATTTGGCCCGGGGGGGGGGGGGGGGGGTGGTTTGCGGGGACTATGGGAATTATGGGATAGTTTGCCTCAATCTTTGAGCGGTATTGTAAAGGATAAAAATCATTTAAGAAACATTAAAGACTTGTTTTTGTTTAAATGGACTTAAGAAAACCAGAGCACAGTGAGCATGCTAAAGTATCATTGATAACATCGCTATAAAAATATAAAATCAATCAATCACTCATTTAAGTGGTGGACAAAATGCATGCAATAGCGTAATATGTGGGGGGCTGCGACCAGATTGAATTAGCAGAAAATAAAACAACTTGGGGTAGGGGTGGTTGAAGGGGGTGGGGGGGTTGAAGGGGAGGGGGGTAAACCTGTTATTAAGAAGACGAAAGAAAGCAGCATACGTGTCGCCAAGAAGCCTTTGTCGGTGGACAGTACAGTACAAATAGTGTATATATATATATATATATGTTACGGCCAAAGCCCGAAATTGGCCAAATCTGGAACTGGCCGGCCAAATCGAGAAATGGCCAATATCGCCTCACATTGACCGGCCAATGTCCGATCTTTTCTTGATTTCGGTATTTGGAAAGCCATTTTGCGAAATGGCTTGGGGCGATCGGCCAAAGTCGGGAGAAAAAGGCCATGAGCAGATTTTGGGTGTTTGTATACCGTCATGATAATCACATTACATTGATTTTTATTATACTAAATTACCAAAATCGGTCAAATTAGCTTATTATAATAAATGATCAATCTCTCTTATCACTTGTTACAACATGATGAGCTTTTAGGAATTTCGAATTACACAGCAGTTTGTTATTTTTACATTTGCAATGATTTGTTGAGCACTTGATAGTGCGATGGCATTGTGTGTTGCCTTGACCGGTCAGTGAATGTGAAGAAGCGACGGTTCGTAGTGATTTTTTTTCTGTGCTTACGGATGCCAATGTGAGCAGTTTCTCACGCAGAATGGGAAACTAAATTCTGGAATACTGTTGAGAGAACACCGCGTTCTTTTCTTAGACAGCGCCCTCGACGTTCATGACAATTGCATGGACGCTTCATGGATCACCACGACCTCTGTCAACATCTGGACGCTTCGTGGATCACCGCGACCTCTATCAAAATCTGCTATGCGGATGCATACATTATCTCCAACTTTCGCTGGTGGAAATTTTGCATCCTTCTGCGTCATCAATTATTCCACAAATTGCGTGGACATCGTTGCCGCAGAATCCTCAAAAATGACACTCTTTTTCACACACTACACAGAATCTGTTCGCATTGTTATTAGTGTTGCGTCAGCACATCGAATATTGGCCAAGGATTTCACGGCACTTCGGGAAGTGGCCGAACTTCAGGGTTTGGGCCGTAAAATATATAAAGATTTTTTTTTAAATGCGTAAAACATTTTAAAAAATTATCTTATGGTTGTGTCTCAGAGATCTGCAAAACACCAGCATACACCGCCACCCTCCATCGGCTTGCATTGTCTGAAACATCAGTCACAGCCCTTACCCCATTCACATTACTGATAACTTTACGGCCATTTGTAAGGATCATTTTGGTGCCCTGTAAAGAAAATATAATACAATAAGGTCATACCAAGAGGTCATTGCATGAGGTCACACCGTGAGGTCATACCATGAGGTCATAAAATGAGGTCATTCAATGAGGTCATAAATTGAGGTCAAATCGTGAGGTCATACCATGAGGTCATTCCATAAGGTCATATTAGGATGTCGTATCGTGATGTCATTCCATGAGGTCACACCATGAGGTCATGCCATTAAGTCATACCGTGAGGTCATTCCATGATGCCATACCATGAGGTCATTCTATAAGGTCATACCATGAGGTCATACCATGAGGTCATACCATGAGGTCAAGCGTCAAATATAACAAGACAAGCACTGGATCAAGAAAGCGAAGAACTCACCAAAAAGTCTGGATTGAAGAGATCGACAAAGATGTATTAACGATTGGAAAGAGCTGGAGAAGATACATAGAGACCGGATGGCGTGGAAACAAAAAAGTTTATGTCCTATACTCCACTTGGACTTGAAGGGAATTGTTCATGTCCTGTGCTCCACTTGGAGTTGAAAGGGATTGTTCAAATTATGTGCTCCACTTGGACTTGAAGGGAATTGTTCATGTCATGTGCTCCACTTGGAGTTGAAAGGGATTGTTCAAATTATGTGCTCCACTTGGACTTGAAGGGAATTGTTCATGTCATGTGCTCCACTTGGAGTTGAAAGGGATTGTTCATGTCATGTGCTCCACTTGGAGTTGAAAGGGATTGTTCATGTCATATACTCCCCTTGGAGTTGAAAGGAAAAAGTAGAAGAAAACATTATATCTTAGACGCATTGGAGGAACTTTTACTGGTAAGTAGAAGCTTTCAATAGCTTCAACACACTTGCAGTGTTAATTTTAGGCCACTTTCTATTATGTCTGTTTAGGGCTTTTCTAATGATAATATTATGACAAGTAATTATCATTTTGGGGTACTTTTAATGATACTCGTTATGCATTTAGAATAAGTTTATGAAAATTTGAATGATAAATTTAGGGCATCTTCAGTTTCGCTCTATAAGGGCACAATCTATTTGAATATGAAGGATTTTCCGTGCATGCACTTACAACTCCATCGACCTGACAATGTATAGATAAACATTATTATTATCGCAGGGCGCGACGAATGTTTAGACAAAAAAGTGGGGGGGGGGACCACTGAAACAGATGCTGACAGATAACCGCTATGGGTGAGTGAATGCTTCGTCAATCTGTGCCTCATACATTGTTGGCTGATGGATGGAGCCCCAGGTTGAGAGCACCGCTGTTGGACATCATCCGGAGTGCATCTTCTATATATGCCATTTTTATACTGTATTCTGAATTGTTCTGTTTGATAGCAAAACTGTTAAAATTCGAAGGATTAAATCAATTCTTGAAAAAACATTTCTAGACATTTGGCCACATTTTTGAAATGGGTTAATATAAGCCATATTTTAAGTTCATCAATTTCCCAGTCACAATAAGATTGTTTCTGTGCTGAATAATTTCCCTTTGATTAGCGCAGAGTACTGCAGCGTCGGGAATATCCATTACCATATTTCTTAGAATGGTGATCGATCCTTGAGCCAATAAGTCTTGATGATGGCTCAAATCTTAGATGTCTATCAACGCACGCAGCTGTCTCCTAAAGTCTTATTATGGCTTTCCAGATTAGTTATTTGGACATCGTGGCTTTTTATGATCAGAACATAAGTGAATAAGGATTTGAAAACATGTTAGGTTCGGAGACTATAAAAAGACATCATTCGCTCATAATTTTAGACCATTCAGTGTTACGAGCTCACTCAAGCAATTCAAGGGATACTACTGAGATTTTTTTTATTTTAAAAAAAATATATTTTAGGTACATTGTATGTCCCCTTGCTTTTTTTTTGTTCATACCACGCTAGATGTCATCCTTCTACAATTGATCTAGAAATATAATTTTTGTGTGTAAACTCTGTAACTTTCCAATTCAATTGCAGAATCTAAAGACCGAAAAGGATCGCTGTTGTCATGGAGACTGTGAGATTTGTGCTACTGGTATTTTACCTTGTGTGTCTGTGTGATTTGTGTGCAAGTGACAACTCCAGTTCCAGGCAGTCCGATGAATCAATAGTATCTAATAGTAAGTTATAGTTCACGAAATTTACCTAATTAAATTACATATTAAAACCAAATATTAATATTGAAATTAATTACTACTTTAATTAAACCGATTGTTTTGTATAAATGTATATATATATATATATATATATATATATATATATATATATAATTGTATTTATATATATTCTAGATGCCTAGCGTGTATGTGATGAGATGAGTGTCTCTCAAATGAAATTTACAATATATTCATTACTTAAATTTTTTTTCAAACATAATTTGGGGTCATTTTAAAAATTATTTGATTCTTTTCGAATTGCTCTCTAAGTCTAATCATTAGCTTTGCCCTCATTGCATCCACATCAACTCTTTATTTCTTGCTTCAGCAGGCGGTAGGAAAAGTAAACCTAGCAGTCAATTCGTCAACTTCATAGCAGTGCTCAGTGGCTACTTTACTAACGCGGAAGAAATGCATTCAGGAGTACCCTCTACATCCAGATACGCCACGAAAATAGTTCCCACAGAAATTCAATCAGATGACGGGGTCAGTTTGAAATTTTAAAGGGGTCAGTTTGAGATTAGAAAGGGATCGGTTAGAAATTATACATTGTCACTTTGGAAATTCAACTGATTTTTTTCTCACGATCAACAAGTGAAATAAAGTGAAGAAACTAACGCCGGACTCTGGTAGGCCCGACTGTGGTAATCTGGACTGTGGTAGACCGGACTGTGATAGACCGGACTGTAGTAGACCGGACTGTGGTACACCAGAATGTGGTAGGCTGGACTGTGGTAGCCTAAACTGAAGTAGTCCGGACTGTGGTAGACCGGACTGTGGTGGACCGGGCGTGGTAGGCTGGACTGTGGTGGACCGGACTGTGGTGGACCGAACTATGGTAGACTGTACTGTGGTAGGCCGGCCTGTGGTAGACTGGACTGTGGTAGACTGGATTGTGGTAGACTGGACTGTGGTAGACTGGACTGTGGTAGACCTGACTGTGGTAGACCGGACTGTGGTAGACTGGACTGTGGTAGACTGTACTGTGGTAGACTGGACTGTGGTAGGCCGGACTGTGGTAGACTGGACTGTGGTAGACTGGACTGTGGTAGACTAGATTGTGATAGACTGGACTGTGGTAGACTGGACTGTGGTAGATCGGACTGTGGTAGACCGAACTGTAGTAGACTGGACTGTGGTAGACTGTACTGTGGTAGACTGGACTGTGGTAGGCCGGACTGGGGTAGGCCGGACTGTGGTAGGCCAGACTGTGGTAGACTGGACTGTGGTAGACTGGACCGTGGTAGGCGAGACTGTGGTAGGCCGGACTGTGGTAGGCCGACTGTGGCTAATAAAACATTGTCAGTTATGTTACTAATAAAGTTAATATTTACCTAAAAGTCAAGATTATTTTTTTAATGATGTGTTTAAAACAGAGCGAATATTTTTTTTTACCTAATAGATTTAGACTTAAAAGCAATTATTTTGATTTTCATGTATCATTTAAATTGTCCTCAGATTGTGGTGTTGTATGGGGAACATTATCTTGACAAGAAATTAATCCAAAGAATCCTATATGTTGTAGACGAAAAGGTGAGAGGGGAGAAATTTGTCATATATCCCTACACACTGGCACAGGCGGACTCAGGCCTTCTCGTGTCTCGGTAAGTGGAGTGAGGGGATGTTATCTCTTGATGGGTAGAGTAGATGAAACATATCTTGGTAAGAGGAGTTGTGAAAATATCTCTCGATAAGAAGAGTGGAGAGGTTATGTCTCGGTAAGTAGAGTAAAGAGATTATCTCTCGTTAAGAAGAGTGGAGAGATTATCTCATGCAGCTTTGTTTCTGGTACCAAATGCGGCCCTAGTTCTGTTTCTTGTACCCTGGACATTGTCATAATCTAAATATAAATATTTTACTGTTTTACAAAAATAAACTTGACAAATAAAGCCTCTCAGAAAATACTTAAACGTATAAATGATTTATACTTAATGCCCTTCAGGCCCAATGCAATTTCGTCGTTAAAAAAAGGAAACATTATTTTATGCACAAGGCTTTAGATATGACAGTAAGATAGATATTATAGCATTGACATTCAGTTCACGATGATAACCAAAGGAAAGAGTTTGACTGCTCATTGACTTTTGTTTCTCAGAAATGGAACATTTGAGCTCAGCAGGCCCAGGTTACTTCTGAAAGACCTGGGATACGATAAAGCATGTACTCGGGAAATTGAACCAATGAAGAACAACCCATTTGGGTTTGTCTTTACGAGCTGGCCATTCTGCATGGACGACCAGAAGGTAATATGTCGTTCTGTATGTGTATGTTGCATTAACAACCAGAAGGTAATATGTCGTTATGTATGTGTATGCTGCATGGACAACCAGAAGGTAATATGACGCTATGTATGTTTATGCTGCAAGGACATCAATTTGTGAATGTAGTCAGGGGCGTGATCAGCTATAGAGTTTGTGTCGCCCGGTTGGTCTTTATTTTACCGCCCCTAAATAAAGAACACCACAATGCGAACATGATATTAAAAATGAATTATATAAAGTACAGTGGTACCTCGACATACGAATTTAATTCGTTCTCTAACCTTGCTCGTATGTCAATTTGCTCGTATCTCAAAGCAATTTTCACCATTGAAATTAATAGAAATGCCATTAATTTGTTCCAGCCCCCAAAATGCTATCCCAGTTGTTTTTGTTACGTGTTTTCTAATAAGAAAAATGTATTTGTAGATGACAAATATTGTATAAAAACATAATAAAAGAGAATGTTAAGAAATAAACTGGTTTTATAAAGTGTATTTACCTTGGAAATCAGCTGACTTGAGCTTACGGAAGATGCTGGCGGAGGTGTAGGGTGGAGGAGATAGTCGTAGGAGCTTCACTTCATTAACTTACTCGCTACACTGTTGATGCTAAACTCTTTCGGTCACTTTAATTCACGTACTAGTTACACTCTTAATGCTACACCTTAACCCTAAACTTAATGGAACTTAACTAAACTTCACTGAACTTAATTAAACTTAAATGCTATTTTTTTTACATTCGCTTAATTTTCGTCACTGCAGCCGTCCGACCCGCTAATCCGGTTCCTCGTATCTCAAATATTTATCGTATCTCAAAGCAAAACATCGCTCGCTCGACGGCTCGTATCTCAAAAATCTCTTATGTTAGGGCACTCTTCTGTCGAGGTACCACTGTATATGAATTAGACCGAAAAGCCGCTCAAAAATAGATGTCGCCCCCCTGCCTCCTATCTTCTACGCCCTTGTACATATTTAACTTTGTGGCCGATCTAGAAAGTACAGTGCCTAGTCTAGTCTTATAAGTAATCTAAATCATGGGATCACAAAAATGATTTTATTTCACTGCTTCAAAATACATTGAGTATAAAGAATCATTATAATTTATCCACTTTGGAGAGGGACGGAGGCAAACATCATTACTCCGTTTCAAACTTCAGCGAGCCAACAACTTGGGGCTACTAGGCTACCACTTTGAGAACCTCTGCTCTAAATGGGGCACACAACCTCATAGAACAAATGACGCCACTGACACCTCAATCTCCCTTTGTTTCAGAACCCCCTTATCTACACGGGCACCATTAACTGCACACAGCTGGTCGTTGTCAAAGATGACGTCAGGTACAGGAAGCCTGGCACAATCGGTCATCAGATCACTCTCCATAAAACACAAAGGTAAACTCATGGAACATGTGATTCCTATAGCCACAGTTAAATGAAGATGGTATCAGGTTAAAGTTAGATATTGAATAAGAAGAAATCCAGGCTATGTGGATGGATAATTTAATCAAAGAATGGATTGGCGGTTGCAGTTACGTCATTAGGAGGCTGCAGGAGTGCGGATTGCAATGGGTGACAACTTTGCCAGAAGGGATTGACACTTGCAATGGATGACACCCGTGCAAGACGCACTAGGGGATGGATTAGTGCAATGGATGACACCCTTGCAAGACCCACTATGGAATAGATTAGTGCAATTGATGACACTCGTGCAAGACGCACTGGGGGATAGATTAGTGCAATGGGTGACACATTTGCCAGAAGGGATTAACACTAATCATATAGTGACATGACTGGGGGATAGATTAGTGCAATGGATGACACCCGTGCAAGACGCACTGGGGGAGAGATTAGTGCAATATTAGTAGCTAGAGTCTATGACGTCCGGGCCGATATATATGGTCTTATATCATTGTGTCGCACATATATTTAAAGGGGGTCAGTTGTCCCCAGTGCCGTGCAGAGGATTTTGGGAGCAAATCCAAAATCATTTGGGGGGTCTCGAATGATTTACTTGGTGTCCTTGGGAGGTCTCGAATGATTTACTTGGTGTCCTTGGGGGGTCTCGAATGATTTACTTGTGTCCTTGGTGTGGTCATGAATAATTTACTCGGCTGCCCCGGCCTCTTCATTGCCCCGGTTGCCCCCGACCCTTGCTAAAACTAATAAATTAATAACTAGTACTAAGAAGATGACGCGAAGATGACCAAGACTTAATATGTAGTGGCCCTTAGTTTGTTTTAATTGAGGGAGAGTTGCTCAAGGTCAAGACAACTGGAAATAGACCAGGATGCAGTAGAGGACCAGCAGCGAGTCGTGTGCGTTTACTTGCGCTCTTAAGTAAATACGTTCTACGTTTCAGAGTTTTCCTTCTCTTAGATGAGTCGCCATCCGGGTTAGATGAGTTGCCATCCGGGTTAGGGAGTGCCATCCGGGTTAGGGAGTGCCATCCGGGTTAGGGAGTGCCATCCACATGGGTTCTGGTGATGCTTTTGCTGGGGATTGAACTCGATTCCACTAGCTTGAAATTGAAAGTTTCCAAATATAAAGATATTATTTCATGTTGTTAGTTCTGCATGAAGTATTTTAAAGAAAAATTAAGGTTGTGACGAAGCCATTCAAATATTATAAAAAGATTTCAGGAAATCAGATTATCATTTAAATAACATGATTATTCATCACTCTTTTTTTAGTTCACGCCACCTACAACCCCTCACTCCACTTTAAAAAAATAAAATAAATAATGTCGATTTTTGTTTATAGCCCAGCTTAAGTCGTTAAAAAAACGAAACAAATTTATGATACTAATGAAAATCAATTGAGTACAGTTAAACTTAATCATTTTCTCTTTAACGTTTTTTAGAATATCTGGTTCTTAGTTTGGTGATACCAAATAGAGAGTAAGTCACTAGCTGTAGAAATTCTGGTTGATAATTTGGTGATACCAAATAGAGAGTAAGTCACTAGCAGTAGAAATTCTGGTTGATAATTTGGTGACACCAAATAGAGTGTAAGTCACTAGCAGTAGAAATTCTGGTTGATAATTTGGTGATACCAAATAGAGAGTAAGTCACTAGCAGTAGAAATTCTGGTTGATAATTTGGTGATACCAAATAGAGAGTAAGTCACTAGCAGTAGAAATTCTGGTTGATAATTTGGTGATACCAAATAGAGAGTAAGTCACTAGCAGTAGAAATTCTGGTTGATAATTTGGTGATACCAAATAGAGAGTAAGTCAATAGCAGTAGAAATTCTGGTTGATAATTTGGGTGACACCAAATAGAGCAGTGGTTCTCAACCTTCTTAATGCCGCGACCCTTTAATACGGATCTTTATGTTGTGGTGACCCCCAACCAGACAATTATTTTCTTTAGTACTTCATACTTGTAGAGTATATCTGTGTTCCGATGGTCTTAGGCGACCCCTGGGGATAAGGTCGTTCGACCCCCCAAGGGGTCAGGACCCACAGGTTGAGAACCGCTGAAATAGAGTGTTTTCTCTAGCAGTAGAATATCTGGCTTATAATTTGGTGATACCAAATAGTAGTCACTGGCGGTAGAATTTATCCCCTCAATAGTGTCATGAATTGCCAGAAATTTATATAATCAAAAGAATCAGAGCTCTACAATCGCCTTACAGAATATCATTGATTTTTCTATTTATAAATGTATAATTTATGTAAAATCTATGTATAATCTATGTATAATCTATGTATAATCTATGTATTTTATATATGATATCAATGTATCTTTTTGTTGTTATTTTTTTTAAAAAAACAATCTATTCAGCTTTGACGTCCCAAATGTCATCACTGAAGGCATAAGCTGTTTCAAAAACCCTTGCCTCGCATAAGTACAAACTCTACCTGGCAATGGACGAGTTCCTGGGAATATTCACTTCTCAAAGGAGGTCGCTGATAAATTTAATTAAGATTTATTTTTAAAGTATTGTTACATATTCCAGGGATATTGTGTGACAGCCCTAGAATTAAATAAAATGTAATGCTGAATTAGTTATGTGTTGACTATCACTTTAATTTCCTATTTTACAAGTCACGTGATCTACAATACAACAAACAACAATCCGACTTTGTTGAATATTTTAAAGTTGGATAAAAATTAAATATCAATGCTTTTTGAAGTTGCACAGGGAATTAACTGCTGTTTATATATTTTCGTTGGCCCCCCCCCCCCCCGGTTTTTTATACATAAATTTATAAATTTTTCTATTTTTATTTAATCATAAATCAAGCTATTTCCTTCAGACAAGAGAAGTCAACTATAATTTCATAAATGGCAAATTATTTGTGAGCCATTTATATAATACGTACACAATGAGTGTGGGGGGGGGGAGTGGTGAATATTATAGCCCCAAATAGGAGGGAAGTCCCAAATAGGAGGGAAGTCCAAAATAAGAGGGAAGTCCAAAATAGGAGGGAAGTCCAAAATAGGAGGTAAGCAGCCAAGGGGTGGGGGCTAAAAGTTGTCTTTTTTTGTGTACGTAATGCATGGATAACCCCTAATATAAATGTTCATAACATTGAGACATTTTCGGCTTGCTTTAAACTTGTAGCAATATATTCTCGACAATCTCAAAATGACGATAATGACATATAATTATATAAAGTTATAAACCGGCCCTAAGCCTCATGATCATTTTTGACATAGTGACTTACACATAAGTCTTAATATTATAGTTGTATGGTCATTTAAACATTTTTTTTAGTGAGCGCGTGTTTTTTTTTTAAATGTCTCCTTCAAAAATTAGTTTTCCGAAATTTGTAAAAAGAATTTTATGATTATTTGGCTGTCATCCCCTATCATCAAACCCACCCTTTCTTTCGTACGCTAGTGGCAACAACCCATGTACAAACTGGCAAGATCTTGGTTAACACATTACACAATTAAGTCAAACGAGAGAATAATTTTATAAAAATGTTCTTTTTTTAAATTTTTTCATTACAAATTAAGTCCAAAAATTATGTCCAAAAATTATGTCCAATTATAATTTGAAATAAAAAGTGTTGTTTGTCTTAAATCTAAGTAATATAGGTTTGTTGAGGGAGGGGGGATCTGTAGCCAGGGTGAAGGTCACGTCTGACGCTCATTAAAATGACAAATAACGACAACATCCGTTAGCACATTCACGGAGCAACACGAAGAATTTTTGACAGTCCCAGTCATGGTCGCATGGACCTGTGGAGAAAACGAATCATCGTGAAAGATGGAGAGAGAGAGAGAGAGAGAGATAGAGAGAGAGAGAGAGAGAGAGAGAGAGAGAGAGAGAGAGAGAGAGAGAGAGAGAGAGAGAGAGAGAGAGAGAGAGAGAGAGAGGATGGGTGTGAGAGACAGAAAGGGGGGGGGGGTGTGATCAAATCCAGGTGAAATCATGGTATTGTATTCAGGGCCGGCTCTACAGTTCCTGGCGCCCCGTGCAAGCTTTAATTTGGCGTCCCGGGCAAGTTCAACTTGTGCGCACTTTTTAAGTATAATCATAAAAATGTGTGCAAGGAAAAAACTGGGTATTTGGCAATTTGTTTAAATTGTTTTTCCTAACTTTCCTGCGTGGATAGTATGAACAATTAGCCTACCGTGAACAGTATGAACAATTAGCCTATCGTGGGCAGTATGAACAATTAGCCTACCGTGAACAGTATGAACAATTAGCCTACCGTGAACAGTATGAACAATTAGCCTATCGTGGGCAGTATGAACAATTAGCCTACCGTGAACAGTATGAACAATTAGCCTATCGTGGGCAGTATGAACAATTAGCCTATCGTGGGCAGTATGAACAATTAGCCTACCGTGAACAGTATGAACAATTAGCCTATCGTGGGCAGTATGAACAATTAGCCTATCGTGGGCAGTATGAACAATTAGCCTACCGTGGGTAGTATGAACAATTAGCCTACCGTGAACAGTATGAACAATTAGCCTATCGTGGGCAGTATGAACAATTAGCCTATCGTGGGCAGTATGAACAATTAGCCTACCGTGGGCAGTATGAACAATTAGCCTACCGTGGGCAGTATGAACAATTAGTCTACCGTGGGCAGTATGAACAATTAGCCTATCGTGGGCAGTATGAACAATTAGCCTATCGTGGGCAGTATGAACAATTAGCCTATCGTGGGCAGTATGAACAATTAGCCTACCGTGAACAGTATGAACAATTAGCCTATCGTGGGCAGTATGAACAATTAGCCTACCGTGAACAGTATGAACAATTAGCCTACCGTGAACAGTATGAACAATTAGCCTACCGTGAACAGTATGAACAATTAGCCTACCGTGAACAGTATGAACAATTAGCCTACCGTGAACAGTATGAACAATTAGCCTACCGTGGGCAGTATGAACAATTAGTCTACCGTGGGCAGTATGAACAATTAGCCTACCGTGGGCAGTATGAACAATTAGCCTATCGTGGGCAGTATGAACAATTAGCCTATCGTGGGCAGTATGAACAATTAGCCTATCGTGGATAGTATGAACAATTAGTCTACCGTGAACAGTATGAACAATTAGTCTACCGTGGGCAGTATGAACAATTAGCCTATCGTGGGCAGTATGAACAATTAGCCTATCGTGGGCAGTATGAACAATTAGCCTATCGTGGATAGTATGAACAATTAGTCTACCGTGGGCAGTATGAACAATTAGTCTACCGTGAACAGTATGAACAATTAGCCTACCGTGAACAGTATGAACAATTAGCCTACCGTGAACAGTATGAACAATTAGTCTACCGTGGGCAGTATGAACAATTAGCCTACCGTGGGCAGTATGAACAATTAGCCTACCATGGATAGTATGAACAATTAGCCTACCGTGAACAGTATGAACAATTAGCCTACCGTGGGCAGTATGAACAATTAGCCTACCGTGAACAGTATGAACAATTAGCCTACCGTGAACAGTATGAACAATTAGCCTACCGTGGGCAGTATGAACAATTAGCCTACCGTGGGCAGTATGAACAATTAGCCTACCGTGAACAGTATGAACAATTAGCCTACCGTGAACAGTATGAACAATTAGCCTACCGTGGGCAGTATGAACAATTAGCCTACCGTGGGCAGTATGAACAATTAGCCTACCGTGAACAGTATGAACAATTAGCCTACCGTGGGCAGTATGAACAATTAGCCTACCGTGGGCAGTATGAACAATTAGCCTACCGTGGGCAGTATGAACAATTAGCCTACCGTGGGCAGTATGAACAATTAGCCTACCGTGGGCAGTATGAACAATTAGCCTACCGTGAACAGTATGAACAATTAGCCTACCGTGAACAGTATGAACAATTAGCCTACCGTGGACAGTATGAACAATTAGCCTACCGTGGGCAGTATGAACAATTAGCCTACCGTGAACAGTATGAACAATTAGCCTACCGTGGGCAGTATGAACAATTAGCCTACCGTGGATAGTATGAACAATTAGCCTACCGTGGGCAGTATGAACAATTAGCCTACCGTGAACAGTATGAACAATTAGCCTACCGTGGGCAGTATGAACAATTAGCCTACCGTGGGCAGTATGAACAATTAGCCTACCGTGGATAGTATGAACAATTAGCCTACCGTGGATAGTATGAACAATTAGCCTACCGTGGGCAGTATGAACAATTAGCCTACCGTGGATAGTATGAACAATTAGCCTACCGTGAACAGTATGAACAATTAGCCTACCGTGGACAGTATGAACAATTAGCCTACCGTGGATAGTATGAACAATTAGCCTACCGTGAACAGTATGAACAATTAGCCTACCGTGGACAGTATGAACAATTAGCCTACCGTGGGCAGTATGAACAATTAGCCTACCGTGAACAGTATGAACAATTAGCCTACCGTGGGCAGTATGAACAATTAGCCTACCGTGGGCAGTATGAACAATTAGCCTACCGTGGTCAGTATGAACAATTAGCCTACCGTGGGCAGTATGAACAATTAGCCTACCGTGGATAGTATGAACAATTAGCCTACCGTGAACAGTATGAACAATTAGCCTACCGTGAACAGTATGAACAATTAGCCTATCGTGGGCAGTATGAACAATTAGCCTACCGTGGACAGTATGAACAATTAGCCTACCGTGAACAGTATGAACAATTAGCCTACCGTGGATAGTATGAACAATTAGCCTACCATGGGCAGTATGAACAATTAGCCTACCATGGGCAGTATGAACAATTAGCTTACCATGGGCAGTATGAACAATTAGCCTACCGTGGGCAGTATGAACAATTAGCCTACCATGGGCAGTATGAACAATTAGCCTACCGTGGATAGTATGAACAATTAGCCTACCGTGAACAGTATGAACAATTAGCCTACCGTGAACAGTATGAACAATTAGCCTATCGTGGGCAGTATGAACAATTAGCCTACCATGGGCAGTATGAACAATTAGCCTACCATGGGCAGTATGAACAATTAGCCTACCGTGGATAGTATGAACAATTAGCCTACCATGGGCAGTATGAACAATTAGCCTACCGTGGACAGTATGAACAATTAGCCTACCATGGGCAGTATGAACAATTAGCCTACCGTGGACAGTATGAACAATTAGCCTACCATGGGCAGTATGAACAATTAGCCTACCGTGGATAGTATGAACAATTAGCCTACCGTGGACAGTATGAACAATTAGCCTACCGTGGATAGTATGAACAATTAGCCTACCATGGGCAGTATGAACAATTAGCCTACCGTGGATAGTATGAACAATTAGCCTACCATGGGCAGTATGAACAATTAGCCTACCGTGGATAGTATGAACAATTAGCCTACCATGGGCAGTATGAACAATTAGCCTACCGTGGATAGTATGAACAATTAGCCTATCATGGGCAGTATGAACAATTAGCCTATCATGGGCAGTATGAACAATTAGCCTATCATGGGCAGTATGAACAATTAGCCTATCATGGGCAGTATGAACAATTAGCCTACCGTGAACAGTATGAACAATTAGCCTACCGTGAACAGTATGAACATTTAGCCTACCATGGGCAGTATGAACAATTAGCCTACCGTGGACAGTATGAACATTTAGCCTACCATGGGCAGTATGAACAATTAGCCTACCGTGGACAGTATGAACAATTAGCTTACCGTGGACAGTATGAACAATTAGCCTACCATGGGCAGTATGAACATTTAGCCTACCATGGGCAGTATGAACAATTAGCCTACCGTGGACAGTATGAACAATTAGCCTACCGTGGGCAGTATGAACAATTAGCCTACCATGGGCAGTATGAACAATTAGCTTACCGTGGACAGTATGAACAATTAGCTTACCGTGGGCAGTATGAACAATTAGCCTACCATGGGCAGTATGAACATTTAGCCTACCATGGGCAGTATGAACAATTAGCCTACCGTGAACAGTATGAACAATTAGCCTATCATGGGCAGTATGAACAATTAGCCTATCATGGGCAGTATGAACAATTAGCCTATCATGGGCAGTATGAACAATTAGCCTATCATGGGCAGTATGAACAATTAGCCTATCATGGGCAGTATGAACAACGAGCCTATCATGGGCAGTATGAACAATTAGCCTATCATGGGCAGTATGAACAACGAGCCTATCATGGGCAGTATGAACAACGAGCCTTTCATTGGCCGTATGAACAATTAGCCTATCATGGGCAGTATGAACAACGAGCCTATCATGGGCAGTATGAACAATTAGCCTATCATGGACAGTATGAACAATTAGCCTATCATGGGCAGTATGAACAACGAGCCTATCATGGGCAGTATGAACAATTAGCCTATCATGGGCAGTATGAACAATTAGCCTATCATGGGCAGTATGAACAATTAGCCTATCATGGGCAGTATGAACAACGAGCCTATCATGGGCAGTATGAACAATTAGCCTATCATGGGCAGTATGAACAATTAGCCTATCATGGGCAGTATGAACAACGAGCCTATCATGGGCAGTATGAACAATTAGCCTATCATGGGCAGTATGAACAATTAGCCTATCATGGACAGTATGAACAATTAGCCTATCATGGGCAGTATGAACAATTAGCCTATCATGGGCAGTATGAACAACGAGCCTATCATGGGCAGTATGAACAACGAGCCTATCATGGGCAGTATGAACAACGAGCCTATCATGGGCAGTATGAACAACGAGCCTATCATGGGCAGTATGAACAACGAGCCTACCGTGGACATTTTTTTCCTAGCCTTTAGATCAGCAAATCTTTTTATTGCACTTTCTATATTTCTACCATGGCGCCCGCATGCAATGATTTTTTCATATTTGTTAAGATCGTTGATGGCGCCCTAAGCTCATGGCGCCCCAGGCAACTGCCCAAATTGCCATTACCTTGAGCTGGCCCTGGGTTTATTTAAAGCAACAGCTTTTTACTTTCCAAATACGCTTACCCAAATACAGTAAAACCTGGAAAATTGCAAACCTTGAAATAGCGTAGTAACTGGCATATGTGCCAACTCAACCCCGCCTCTTCCCCCCCCCCTCCCCCGCCCCTGAAACAGATTCCTGTTTTGAACACGATCATCAGTCTGGCTGAACCTGTACATAACGACAGTTATTTAGATATGACAAAGAAGAATCTTTCACATCTTCAGAATCCCTATCCTAAATCCATTAGAGGGGCGGGGCGTAGCATCACGTGGGATCGTTTTCCGATTTCTCTTCCCTCTCTGTTGTTAAAAACTGTTTGGACTAGTAGAAGCTCTTGACCGACATTAGGTGACGTTATTGACCACTGTTTGGACAATTAGAAGTTCTGGACCTACTTTCGGTGACGTAATTGACCCCATTCTGGGGTAATAGAAGCTCTAGACCTACTTGTAGAGATGTTATTGACCACTGTCTGGACTAGTAAACGCTTTTGACCTACTTCCGTTGATGTTATTGACCACTGTCTGGACTAGAAGAAGCGCTTGACCTACTTTCGGTGATTTTATTGACCACTGTCAATAGAAGCTCTTTGCCGTCCATTCCGGGATGTTATGCTCCTATCATTTCTGCTATCCAACTCTCTGTTTTATTTATCTTCTTGATCACTATTAGTAGGTCAAGATCATCGCCGCGTCCTAATACTTGTTAATGATTTTGAAGGATATTGTGTTTGTTGGTGTTATGTTCGAAGACGGAGATGTCCAACAACTTAAAGTACATCTCACCTAAACTGCTTCTATCTTCTATAGAAGATCTATTCCAGATAAACATATTTGATAAATAAGTTATGTTTTAGATCAGTTTTTTTTATAACATTGATATTATTTTGAAAAGAAGGTGGAGCCTTCAATAAAATTGGAATGAGAAGTGGTTCTCAATAAAATTATAAACTCAGACCCGCTGATCTGAAATAGTGAAGACGCGTCACGATAAACGCCAAGAGGAGATCAATCTCCGGTAAACAGAAGATCAAAATAACATTTATTGTTTTATACTAAAACTAATTTGGTCTCAGTTATAGTTTAATGTACGGATGAGACCACGATATAAGATGAATGAGCACATGACCATAACAGTGAGTAGTTTCTTACCATCTTTCCCACAAGTGTCCTTATGTGCAATAGCGAGCGTCATCTGTTTGTTCACGGCTGAAACAAAATAAGAGATAACAACGCAAGTTTGTGAAAAATGGAGATCGAATATTTTACATATATTCTTTTTTGTATGAGAACTGAAAAGATATAAGGACTCAACGGTGATCAAGGGCATGGACGGACATAGAAAGACAAAGAAAGACATAGAAAGACATAGAAAGACATAGAAAGACATAGAAAGACATAGAAAGACATAGAAAGACATAGAAAGACAAATCCTTTATAAAATGTAATTTCAAGGAATGAGGGAAAATTTGACAAAACATGCATAAAAGTAACGCACTTTATAAGAATCCCAATTACTGCTCCCCCTCCCCCCACCCCTACCAAGGCTCGCAACCGCCCTTTATTTTTACGCCCTTGAACTAAATTAATATTCTAATGACACACCCGTTTTACACAGCAGGTTTATTTCACCAACTATTTCACCAACTATTTCACCAACTATTTCACCAACTATTTCACCAACTATTTCACCAACTATTTCACCAACTATTTCACCAACTATTTCACCAACTATTTCACCAACAGTGAGCGCAGTTATCATGAATCTCATACAGCGCAGTTATCATGAATCTCATATAGCGCAGTTATCATGAATCTCATATAGCGCAGTTATCATGAATCTCATACAGCGCAGTTATCATGAATCTCATATAGCGCAGTTATCATGAATCTCATACAGCGCAGTTATCATGAATCTCATATAGCGCAGTTATCATGAATCTCATATAGCGCAGTTATCATGAATCTCATATAGCGCAGTTATCATGAATCTCATACAGCGCAGTTATCATGAATCTCATACAGCGCAGTTATCATGAATCTCATACAGCGCAGTTATCATGAATTTTATTCCGTGAAATCAGTGTCATCATATTTCTTTCATCTTCCCCCTGAAAAGGGGTGATTTTGGGGGGTTAAGGTTGACGGGGCGGGGCTGAAAATTTGAAAGATTGTGTTGTCATTGGCAACGAGTCTTTGTGACAAATTTCAGTTCGACGGGAAGTGGGTGACTCAGCCGTCCGAATATTTTGCCTGTCAACCACCCAGCCAGCCAGCCACGAACAAAGGCGCAGTAATTTTTGTTAAGGATTTAAAAAGAGAGATAAATTAAAACAAATATCCAAGAATATTATTATGAGCTAGTGCACTATTTCACCATCTAAACCACTTTTCTCCCGGCCCATGAATAACAAAAGTTTGCACTTCAACAACGAGCACTAAATCCACACGAACTATAAACAAATTTTTTAAAAATTGCGCACCAGTGAAAGATTTGTCTTGCGCACCATGGAAATAAAGTATATATCACCAGGTTGTTATTTAAGTTGGGTTACTTACACAGCAACACCGTCAGCGCAATAAGCGCCAACAGAACAAGTCTGGTCTTGGGCATGACAACTGTTGGATTGCTCTGAAAAATTAAAGAAACAAAAGATTTTGAACTTGAACTAGCTTGAGCCGACACAAAATTGGACTTTTATGAAAGTCGTTGCTAGACTATGATGAGCACTGATTAGCCATAGGCTTTAACTAAATGTATTCAACCTACACGCCTGTACAATTGCATGCAGGGCTATGTAGAGATAGGACCATGCACATTTAAGACCATGTGACATAGGACCATGCACTTTTAAGACCATGTGAAATGACTATTTACAATCGGAGCAATGCAAAAGGTACCCCCAGGATCACGTACAACTAGTACCATGTTCTATAGGACGTAAACATCTATGACCATGTTAATGTTACACCAGGGCCATGTACTACAGAACATTGTACTAATAGGACCACGTACAACCAGTACAATTTTCTATTGAACCATGTACCTAGGTCCATGTACTCCTAGGATCATGTATACCTAGGGCCATATATTACAGAACCATGTTAATCTAGGACGATGTACACCCGGGATCATGTACATCTGGGACCATGTACCGCAAGGACCATGTAATACAGAACCATGGCAACCAGGGCGTTATACGGCCAGCTTATCGAAGTGTACAATTTGTTTTCATTCTTTGGCTTCGTCTCTATGGAAACCACACCGCCAGATTAGAACATTCCCTTTAGCCGATTACTTTAAGTGATTATTCCCCGGCCTTATTTCCCTTTCTGTGTCTTACCATAAACATATACAAAATTAACCATCTACACATGTCCATTCTTAAAACAATTGTTTAAGTATCGCAATGGCTGTATCAAAGAAAAGCTCATCTCCTTCGGGTTAGATCTAACAGACTGAAAAATACAACCATGCGAAATGCATTGAAACATACACACGAAAAACAACACAGCAGTTGCTACTTACCACCAATGTAGCGCTGCTAGTAGCTCGCAAATGTTGTGACAAATATTTCAACTGTAATTAACTGATCACGTACAATTAATTAACTTAAGCCAATCAAAACTGAGACGGTGTAGGAACGGTAAGTGAATCCCACCGGCGCCAGGGCTCCAACACTTCATGCTTTCATTTCAACGAATGTAAACATTATGATAAAGGGAAGTCACGTTGAAGATATAATCACGCTAGATAACTGTTGTTAGGCTTTCTGTGTGGTGGAACTTGAGAGAGGCCAAGGCATTATTTAAATTATTTTTTTGCCGCCCCTAATCAACGGAAACTACAATGCATGTAGAAAACACATAGAAAAAAAAGCTATATAAAGTTTAATGAAGTGAATAGAAATTCCCGCCCCAAAATAAGTGCCGCCTAGGGGCGTGCTGCCCCCTTTCTTTTCCTACACGCATGACTGGCTTAACATTATAACACCCACCCCCCCCCCAAAGGGCCGCACAACAAACTATTCAGAAGTCATCGTGCATATTTTAAGTTCTTAATGAACGTCCTTGACCCATCGATTAGAGATAAACTATTCTGCGAAAAGTCGAAACTGCAGTTTTCATTAAAATTATTTCATCGGCCTCGCCTCTACATGATTAACATTTCCCTTCTAGCCTTTCCGGGTAATTTAGCAGTGGTAGAACTTTGTTTAACCCCAGACACATTACTGTCCGTCATCATTTGAGTTTATTGTTTTTCACGTGTTACAACTTAAAGACACGGCTTTCAAGATACGTTAACACTGGTAGATCATCCCGTCGCGGCACGGGGGCATTGTTGTGAAGTGAAGCGTAAAAAGACTTAGAGAAATTCTAAGACGCTCTTGCATGTTTCCGACTTGTGCATATTTTGTATTTCCGTTAAGTTGAACTTTTGAAGTGAGTTTTCAAATGATAGAATTTAGATTGATTGGCATCCTTGTTGCATCGGGTGTGGGCTGTAGGGTTGAAGAGACTTTCATTATTGGCATTTCAGAAAATTCTTTGACTTCACGATACAAATCAACAACACAAGTTATTCTCATTCTGAAGAAGCAAGAGTTTAATCTTCAAAATAAAAATGTAACCCCCCCCCCCCCCCCCCCAAAAAAAAAAAAAACCAGCAGATAATATTTCAATTTGTTTAAGGGCGATAGCCAATGCCATACTAAAGACTTTAACTAAAGATAGCTGCATTTAGGCTAAATGAAAATGAATGAAAAGGAGAGTGGAGATGGGGGGGGGGGGGGGCAGGATGGAAGGAGAGGTGGTGGAAGCAGAAGGTGGGCGGAAAAGGTGGAAGAAGGAGTTGAAAAGAAAGGCTCTCACAGCAAGCATGGGTCAGTGTGATTATGTAAACATTTATTACATACCTACTTAAATCTAAACATACAAGAAAAACGGGGTCAGGTGTAGCAGTGTAACAGAAGTTTTAAATACACCAAGTACCCGAATAGCAAAGATTTTGTCAATTTTTCGCAATCATCTAGCTAGTCTCTTCTATTGTAAGGGACTAGTTCATCTTCTGTGGTGTCATGGTCATCTAGTTCACCTTTTGTGATGTGATAATGATCTAGTACACCTCCTGTGGTGTCATAATGGTCTTGTACACCATCTATGGTGTTTTTAATTACCTGACCTAATATGAAATATTCCAATTCTGTGGTCACGAGCCGACCACCTTCAAATCTGATCCAACTTCGTGAGTAGACATTTTTCTGTATCAGTCCTCTTGACATTCACATTCATTCTATCGTTACATTTCAAATAGTTACGTTTAGGCAACAGTTAACGTCTAACACTTATGTGAAATATGGAATGTTAAATATCATTACTCAATAATCTGTGTTGCACAGCACGAAGGTTTTTAATTTTTCTCAGTCATCCCTTGTTGCAAATCTTTTTAGAATCTTATTTACGGAACACGTGCCACTACAACACTGCAGTTTATTATACCAAACTATTTAATAGATATTGTGGCTAGATGTCACACCAATGGGACACAGAAACACTGTTGTAAGCTGTCACACCTATGTGAAACAGAAACGCTATTGTAAGCTGTCACACCAATGTGACACAGAAACGCTATTGTAAGCTGTCACACCTATGGGACACAGAAACGCTATTGTAAGCTGTCACACCAATGTGACACAGAAACGCTATTGTAAGCTGTCACACCAATGTGACACAGAAACGCTATTGTAAGCTGTCACACCTATGTGAAACAGAAACGCTATTGTAAGCTGTCACACCTATGTGAAACAGAAACGCTATTGTAAGCTGTCACACCTATGTGACACAGAAACACTGTTGTAAGCTGTCACACCAATGTGAAACAGAAACACTGTTGTAAGCTGTCACACCAATGTGAAACAGAAACACTGTTGTAATTTGTCTGGCAAATATAAAGCTAAATGGGAAATTATAAGATATTGGATCAATGGTAAGAGTTTAAGACCAATCCAAACAAAATGAGACCTAACAAATTTTACACTTACACCTATGCAACATAGAAACACTGTTGTAAGCTGTCACACCTATGCGACACAGAAACACTGTTGTAAGACGTTACACATACAGGCCACTTGCAGAGACGGTAAGACATATAAAAAGAATAGAAAAATGCACAAGAAATAGAATGTGTGGACCAACAACGGATGGTATTTACGAAATCAAAGTTTTGCTGTGTTTTGCTTTAAGCACCAGATTTTGACACTAGTAAACGTTTATTTCCAAAAGCTCATCAATTATAAAAGATCCAACTAACAGGAATGGGGGCGATAGTAACACAAAGATAATAAATAAAGCTATGATCAAAGTCTTTTTACAACTGGGGAGAAATAGAAATGGAAGAAAATATGTATAAATAATTCACTGGCCATTAAATGATCTCTTACTGACTGTGCACATGATCTCTTACAGACTGTGTACTTCGTACAAGATCTCTTATAGACTGTGTGCTTGGTACATGATCTCTTACAGACTGTGTACTTGGTACATGATCTCTTACAGACTGTGTGCTTGGTACTTGGTTTGGAAAGATGATTAACAGTTGTTATCCTGACAATTCCCCAAGAAATTGACAGTGTTGCTTCCTTCGTAGGTTCAGATAATTTTAACATGCGTCACACAGTCACACGAGGACCCACTGCACTTGAAAATTAATTTTGAATTTAATTTGAAAATCTACATTACAGTCCTGATTAATTTCCACCATGGTTATGACCAGTTAAAAGACACGTCATGGCCGGTCAATAACAGAAACAAATTCTTGGATGGTTGTACAAGTTGGTCAGAAAAAAAAGTGATCACGTTTGTTAATAAAAACCAGAACTGAATGTTTCAAGAAAGTGATAGCTCCCATTCCCTGAGAACAGATTCACATAGTGAATGAAGCTTCACTACAGGAAATATCCCATAAGTTTATATAAAGGAGAAATTAATGACACAAATTAAGATAAAGACTTTGATTAATATGACCTTTAAAATGTGTAACAAAGACAAGAAAATGACATAAACTAGCAACTACTTAGTGTCACAGCAGCTATGTGTTAATATGTGTGCCATACATTTGTCAAGCAAACTATGTGAATCAATTGAAAAATCCATTAGACCTTTGGTTACAAGTATTTTAATTGGAGGGCTCACAGGGAAACTAACAAAAAATTCATAGAAGCAAATCCAAGCCATCACAATGAGAGAAACTTATTTCAGTCTCAGTTGGGCTGTAGGGTATTAAATCTATATTATGTTTAAGATAACATGAAATATTATAGAGATCACAGTAAAGCAAGTGTATAGGGTAAGTATCTGAAAAATACAAAATATACTGTAGACTAATTCAAAAGAATGAAATGCAGCATCTTAGTGGAGCTCAACTGTTGTACAATAATTAAAGACAAGCTAAAACATATGTGATAGTTCATTGATTTTCTAAAAATAAAATTTGTACTGAAAAGATTTTAAATTTAAAATTGATAAAATTATATCTGGCTTTACCGTAAATATTTTAGAAAAGAAAACTTTGTTTAGTAATATTAAATTTTATTTATTTAAATTTTTTTAAATTTCCAATTCATGAAATTTTTTGTAAACATTCTTAAAATGTCCTTCTGACCCCTTGTAATACCAGTTGAGAACCACTTTTGTATACTGGCACCAAAGGAATGCCATCAGTCAACTTGACAAGACAGTGTTGGAAAAAAAAAGGGGGAAGAAACTTCTGTCTTAAATATGAAAATGGGAGTTATCTCCCAATACATCACCAAACCCTATCAGCTTATACAAGCTCTGAATCGTCCCAGAGACATTGTCCCTTACGAAATGCAGCAGTGTTAAATAAGTTCAAATGTCAACTCTCAGTGATATATGTTATACATATGCAAAGCTGTAAGCTGTGGTTAGCACATACCAGAGATGAAGTTAACTTAATGTTAAGGGCTGCACTTCAATTCAATGTCAACAATACACAGTTTTCATTATGTAAAAAAAACTATCCCAAATACGGAATGTTTACATCTCATAGCTGTCACAGCTGGAGAAGATGATCACAATCTCAAATATTAACAAACTGATAGTCAACAACTGATTCTATATTTTAAAAAGCAGATTTTCAGCAATTATCAGTCATGCAAGTTCTTTAGCAAACCAATTGTATCACTATTTTTTGTCAGGGCTCGTGACTGCATACACATTGATGAGTTACTTAAATCTTTAAACACAATGCTATTTTAGTGTCTTCTTCTGTTAGATTCCCACTTATAGAAGAAAATATATATTTTTAAATGTTATTATTACAATAATTGCAATGAATGGAAAAAAAATAATTTCAAATGATCTATTGGTGTTAAAAATACAATAATCTCATTGATCATAATAATCAATTTAAAAATTATCTATTGCTATGATATTTCCAACAAATTTTCAAATAACTGATTAAATTGATTAAAAACTACTAACAACAAAACTATTGCTTCTATAACCACCAGATTAACCAACAATGGCAACATTATCATCTTCCCACATTTGTTTTAAAACAGCACTGTGGTAATAAACTCACAGTCCAGTTACACACAAGGAAGCTAGTTTATATGACAAAAATAAATGCCCGGCCTAATTTTATATTTAATTTTATATTTAAGTGATCAGGTCATCGTGTACTGTAATATATATGTTATGTAATAAAAACATAAAAGGAGTTTGCTGTAAGGAATAAAAAATATTAACAAATCAAAACAGTAAACTTATAACAAAACAAATAATGATTTAATAAACTCAGATCATACGTGTGACAAGCCAGCACAGTTCAGCAGATTCAACTAAAAAAATCTCATGTATAATATCACCATAAATGTAAATAAATAAATTGTGGAACAAGGTACGTTCAGGCTAATTGATGATTATTGTTTTTGTTTCTTGTTTTGTACGTCTGCTGAAGAAGGCATCTTGCCAAGTAGTCCTTTGAATTGTCCTGTATTTTCATTTCAAGCCTAAACATATCTCGTTCCACTATTTCCTTCACACGGCTAAAGGCGGCTCCTTATACATCACCATAAATGTAGAATGTTGTTGGTTTTTTTTTTGGTTCATGGACACCCAACATCATATTAAAGCCATAAAGAGATCTCTTACGGATAGAAGCTCTTTAAAATTACCCTTCATTTAATTAAGATATGTAATAGTGGATACAAAACAAACACTAAATGATTGGAACAAGTATTTACATTCTTGGTTATATTGGGAAAATTCTGAATAATTTAACTATAAAAAACAAGCACTTAATCTTTCTTTTTTTTTAAGTTACTACATAATGCAGAGGTTCTCAACCTGTGGGTCGCCAGCAATGAAAATAATTTTGTTGCTTGGGGTCGTCACAATATGAGGAACTGTATTAAAGGGTCGCAGCACTAGGAAGGTTGAGAACCACTGGCATAAGGTGTGGTGGACTAGTTTATAAAGACACAATATAAACATAGGTTTCTATGGAATGAATGATGAATTTCAACTCTCATTGTAGTATGAAATAAGTTGAAATTTAAAGGAACTATTAATGAGTGCTTCTATAAAACCGAATTGGTAAATAGACATTAATTTACACAAATATATTTTTTCTTAGGTTATATTTATTTCAAAAGTACTTTGATCTTAACAATATAATTAACAGCTATTAAGATAAAATTTACTTTTAAAAGTATAATTATTATAATTGATGGACAAATGAGATTTTTCCTGCATAGTAAATGTCCAGGTAGACTGGACAAACTTCCATATTGGACGTTTGGTCAGTTTAACAACGGTAGAAGACATAATCATTTACTCTTCTACCAAGCAATCAAGGTAAAAACTGACATACAAAAGAAAAAAAGAATTATTATTTAAAATCGTATGCCAGATCTTGGAGTTTTATGACATTAATTTCTGTGTCATTTCATTTCATTTTTAAAATGTATGCACCAGAACTTTCTTTTACCAAAGTAAATCAAAAGTACAGAAGCTTCACTCACACAACCATAAGTAAAAACAATGCTAGAATTTGTACCAAAAAAATTGATGTAAAATAAGTTAGAATACCAGGTGATGACACAGGTGAAATTAAAACAGTTTATAAGATGTCGTCCATAAAGGTGAAATTAAAATATTTTATAGCATATCATCCATACAGGTGAAATTAAAATAGTTTATAGCATATCGTCCATACAGGTAAAATTAAAATATTTTATAGCATATCGTCCATACAGGTAAAATTAAAATAGTTTATAGCTCTTCTTGAGCTGCTTCTGCTTCCAGCTGGGCAACTTGTTGTAATCAGAGTAGGACATGTTGAACAGTTTCTTGAACTCATCATCACGCAGGTGAATCTAAAGACACAATGTGAAGCATCTGATTTGTATCATCCGGTAGTACAGTATGACATAAGATTGAACAAACCTCAAACTTTTTGACAAAGGCCTTTGTCCACTGATGTTGACATAGACTTACTTTAATTATCAATTAACCAAAACAAATTCATCAGCTATTTTTTAAGACATGTCTATTGTCTCAAAAGAAATTTTATCAGCTATTTTTTAAAACATGTCTATTGTCTCAGAACAAATTCATCAGCTATTTTTTAAAACATGTCTATTGTCTCAAAAGAAATTTTATCAGCTATTTTTTAAAACATGTCTATTGTCTCAGAACAAATTCATCAGCTATTTTTTAAAACATGTCTATTGTCTCAGAACAAATTCATCAGCTATTTTTTAAGACATGTCTATTGTCTCAGAGAGAAAAACGAAATGACCTTAAAATGAGACAAGAAATATTGAGGCCAAAAGACATTTAAAAAAAAACTATGGGTTATGTGCAAGGTGATCACTGGGATAAATGTAAACATTGTCCTTGATTTAAGTCCTACTGCACATGACACAACTTACCTCCCTTGCTGATGCATCAACACCAGATGGCAGCTCCTCAGGGGAGACTTGCAGCTCAGCCAATGAATATTTGGGTACTTCATTGAAATCTTGAGAAGCATTTGTGCCATTCTGAAAACAAACAATTACCATTCTATCTTTATATTTAGAGATGGGAATCCCAAGATACCTGAACACTACACACTTAACTCTCGAAATATGTCTCATGACCAAACTCAAACCAAACCTGAACTCTGCTGATGACCAAACCTGAACTTCAATGTCACAGAGTACAAATTAACCCAAACAAATCTATGCCAAAATTATTAGAACCAAACATGTTTTACAATTGTGGTACATTACCACTTATTCCAGAAACACTTACATTTTTAATGAAAACTAGAAACCCAATTGCAACATGATTTTTTTTTTATCATCCCCAACCCACCAGTCCCCCACCAACACTCTTGGCGCTTAATATGCTTGATTTGTTCTTTTATTGTGTCCTTATTGCAAAAACTAAAAAACCGGTTTATAACCAGATTTCTAAAAGCAATAACCAGTTTGATTAAAAAAAATAGTATTACATTTCCTAATTATTACTGAACCAAACCTGAACTTAAGTTTTCACCAAAATTAAAAAAGACAGCTCTATTTCCAGCTTTAATTTTTTTGTTACAGATGACGTCGACTGGACGTCACGATCACCCACTTTCAATTAGCAAGGACGTCACGTTGTCGTCATAACAAAGAAGCAAAGAACTTTTCTGAAATACCAAGGACTTCACGTCGACGTCATATTTCAATGCTATATATTTCTATATTTGTTTATCTATAGAGAAGTTAAAAAGCAAATCGGATAGAAAATGAAAAATACCTGAATTTAAAAAAAAATTTTTTAAATAAATATTTTTTTTATTGCCGAGTTAGCAAAAATCTAGCAAAAACCAGCGGTAATGAAAAGGTTAATAATATTAGTTATATTAGGCAATATGGTTCCCTGCACTGCATCATTAGTTAACATGAACGAAGCCAGAGAATTTATATTTCCATCAATTAATTTTTTTTGTTTTTTAAATGTGCTTAACTTTAATCCTTTCTAATTATCAAAACTGTTACTATTTACTAGATGCTGGTTATCTTAAGTTGCTTAAGCATCCAAGTAAATTATATGAATCCCCACCAAGTCAAATTGACCAGCTTTGTATGACTCACCACTTGGACTTGAGTAATTGGAAGGTTGCCCTCGCCAATTTGTTTCTTGAGTTCTTCAAAGGACAAACCTTTCTGTTGGACACAAGTAAAATACATTCAATGGCAAGAAGACTGTTGATAGCACACATTCGCTTAAGCATGATCTCTTCCAAGAGTGGTTCTATCATTTTATTTCAGTCAAAGACTGGAACTCAGTCACTAAAGGTAGGTCGGGGGGGGGTTTCAATGATTTGCATGAAGGCCATTTATTCTGGGGAGTTCAAATGAGTTTCTTTGAAGGAACTTAGTTGGATGGGTCTTTCCTTGTGTTGCTCTGAAGGAACTTAGTTGGATGGGCGTTTCCTTGCGTTGCTCTACAGAAACTTAGTTGGATGGGCGTTTCCTTGCGTTGCTCTGAAGGAACTTAAGTGGATGGGCGTTTCCTTGCGTTGCTCTGAAGGAAGTTAGTTCTAGGGGGGTTTCATTGATTTGGTGTTTGGCAATCCAAATTATGAATACAAGCTCATACTACAAATACAGTTTACTGATCACATGTTATGATCCAAATCAACTTAACAAATGTCTTTGTAAAAGTGTTTTCTTATGAAACCTAGTAAACATTTTTATTAAGATTAACTTTGATTTACAAGCTAATTTCATTAGTCTCTACTGAAATTGAAATTGTACAATAGGAAATGGCGTCAGCGAGCCGTCAAGCTAGTACCAAGCTCTTTATGCCCTCCCTAAAGCAATCCCCTAAGCACGAGCATCAGGCCCCAAAGCGGCACACAGGAGATCTCTCTTCGCCAGGACAGCTTCCGCCAGCACCCACTCAATCAGGTACCCATGGAGGTGGACCCCTGTCCAAGGCCATCCGGTCGGCCGTTGACGCTGCTCTCACAGCATCAGCAGTCTACTTTCCCAGGTATATTTACATCCTAAAATCTTCCCCCTCCCACCCCAGACGCCCTCTAATATGAATTTCTACAGTGGGTTTCTACCTCGCAACTAAATTACGAAGCAGCTGTGACAAAATGGTTGCCTGGGAACAGCTTCCTAAATTGCTGTGTAAATAGAATCAACTCTAATTAGTCTCTATTCCATTGCTGGAGTTAACTATTATTATCATTCTTTACCTTATTTTATGATTTGTATTTTTATACCACTCAATCAATTGAAAACAAGTTGGACTCCAACATTTTATGTTGTCACAACAATGTAATGGGAGTTAACTCCATCTTGTCATGCTATCATTAAAATATAATGGGAGTTAACTTACACTCCACAGGTCTCTGTCCCAAACTCCAAAGAAGCCAGTGAAGCTCGGGGGTTCAAATCCTTGTTTGACACTGAGAATGGCAGTGTCCACATCTCGACCTGAGGGATCTGACCTAAGGTAATCCTAGAACAGATCATATATTTTGACCAGTAGTTTACAATGGCTTGAGTGTAGCAATCAGACAAATTGGAACTAAATCAAAATACAAACATTATACATACATAACATACCACATGACAAATCTACACTTTAAAAAAATATGCTGGGTGGCCGAGTGGTCTAAACTGAGCAAATCTCAAGTTGATGGTCTGGATTTCAATCCCCGCCAAAGCCCAGCCAAGCAAACACACCACCAGCACCCCTGGTGGATGGGACTCATTAACCTTGGACGGCAACTCATATAAGAAAAGGAAACTCTGAATTCAAACCCGGAGATGGAGTCCCGATAGGTGGATAACATTGATACAATGAAACATTCCGGCAACTCCCGGGTGGATGGGACTCGTTAGCCTTGGACGGTAACTCATCTAAGAGAAGGCAAACTTTGAATTCAAACCAGGAGTTAGAATGATCAATAAATTGATCGTGGGCCCTCAAACATAAGAAGAAGAAGATTTGGTGATTAGTAATTTTATTTGATATCTCATTGATACATTTTGAAGACAAGTTGTGCGAGATGAGTTTGTTTCTAAAAGATGAATTACTTTACAAATACCAGTGGCATAATGTAAAGAAAAATGTAATAACAGACCTGTTTACTCTTACAAATATGGCGTGCAATGTACGATTTTGAGGTGTAAACATTATTTATACTGTATGTTTATTTTTTATTTTAAATTTAAGGTTTTGAAATGTTTTGTGATGATATTGTACGATTTTAAGAGTTTGAGAGTAAACAGGTCTGTAATAATGAGTCCCTACTATTGCATATTATACAATGTAATAATAATGAGTCCCTACTATTGCATATTATACAATGTAATAATAATGAGTCCTTACTATTGCACATTTCTGTGAGGCCTCCCTCTCAGTCTTGTTGCTGCTTTTGCCCAGCCAGATGTAGACACACTCCCAGGCATCTAGTATCATGACGTCGTCCTCTATCAGGTCAGACTGGACAATGATACAACAACACACGTGTACAAGTACTCAAGTTAAATATGGAGACAAATTAGGTAATGATACATATTTATATATGGAATAGTTGAGTAACAGATATTCATAGTCAATTTAGACATCTCCAAAAGCATCATTAAGTGAGCATATCAGTGGCCTAGATAAGGTTAGTGCCACATGGGGCGGGCTACATTTCTGATACCCAGTTACTTGAAAAAACTGCAGTTTTCCAAAGATGCCACCCCTCTATATTAGGAAAAAAGTGCCGCCCCGCCTGCACCCCACTTCCTACGCCACTGGAGCCTATGATAAAATGTATGGAACAATATGAGTCTTGTTGTTACCTGGACAAAGTCATGGATCTCCTCAACACTGATAAATCCTTTGGCATTTGACAACTGGAATAACCTTGGTGGGTGGCTGCCTTCATCCTGTTACAGGACGAAATTGTTAGAGACTTTTAGTTGGTCTATCAGAGTACATATACACTATTACATTCAGATCAAGTACAGATACATTGTTACATTGTAATCAATGAAAACCTGCGGTAGACAAAGTACATCGTACAAGCCACATGCAGCAACATTGATTTGGCTAATGAGGCCCACTATTTTATTAAAAATGTACAACACAGTTCAAGTATGGAACACAAACTTGGCAGGGGTGGGGGGTAGTGTCACTTAAATTGTTGACACGATGAATTGTTGACACAATGAATTGTTGACACAATGAATTGTTGACACGATGAATTGTTGACACAAATTATTGACACGATGAATTGTTGACACGATGAATTGTTAACACAATTAATTGTTGACACGATGAATTGTTGACACAATGAACATCTTCTAAGATACTCTTGTACGAAAATGTGTGCAACTCATTGTCATTTATTATTATTTTAAGGCAACCAGAGATATTGGCTGTAGAGGTTGTGCAATCTCATAAATAGTGTTTTAAAAAAAACTCAATATAAAATTTGTTTAAGAAGTGCAGAAACATTTAAAGCCTTCAATAATTTTTAAACAGCATGAAATAAGGGCAGAAAAAAACCAGCAGATAATTTACAAAGCTCTCACTTGAAATACTATGGTTAAAACCTTGTTCTGTACAACACTGAAACCATCTTACCAGAAAGTTGACCAACATTGTGACTGGACTGACCTGCAATATTTTATCAGAAGCGTAATCTTCTTTGCCTCCGAGAACATTCCAGAAGTCTGGTTTCTCCTGGCCTTCAAAAACATTAGTCAGTGTTCTGTGAAAGACAGACCAAGTATGGATTAGAGGCTACTTTACAGACCAAGTATGGATTAGAGGCTACTTTACAGACCAAGTATGGATTAGAGGCTACTTTACAGACCAAGTATGGATTAGAGGCTACTTTACAGACCAAGTATGGATTAGAGGCTACTTTACAGACCAAGTATGGATTAGAGGCTACTTTAGAACAAAACTTGTCAGATCATTTTATGCTGTTAAGTGACAGTGTCAACTGATTTGATATTCTGTTAAGTGACGGTGTCATCCGAGTATATATTCTGTTAAGTGACGGTGTCATCTGAGTTGATATTATGTTAAGTGACAGTGTCATCTGAGTTAATATTCTGTTAAGTGACAGTGTCAACTGATTTGATATTCTGTTAAGTGACGGTGTCATCTGAGTTGATATTCTTTTAAGTGATGGTGTCATCTGATTTGATATTCTGTAAAGTGACGGTGTCATCTGAGTTGATATTCTATTAAGTGATGGTGTCATTTGATGTGATATTCTGTTAAGTGACATGTCATCTGAGTTGATATTCTGTTAAGTGACAGTGTCATCTGATTTGATATTCTGTAAAGTGACGGTGTCATCTGAGTTGATATTCTTTTAAGTAACGGTGTCAGCTGAGTTTCATCAGTTTATGCATCAAATTTTAATCTCTTTGTGAGGAATTGTTTTCTTCTTAAGAATATTTATATAATATACCTGGGTGATCTAGCAGCGATATTTTTGGCCATTTCTCTTTCATCACCAGTGCAGCCTTTACCAGCCCAACTGTACACAGCATTTTTGGTGAAAATGACAAAGACATCATTGGAGTTAAGAGATGATGCTCTCAGTGGGACCTAGATGGCAGAAGATGACAGAGACATCATTAGAGTTAAGAGATGATGATATCGGTGGGACAATGATCTCAGTGGGATCTAGATGGCAGAAGATGATAAAGACATTATTGGAGTTAAGAGATGATGATCTCAGTGGGACAATGATCTCAGTGGGATCTAGATGGCAGAAGATGACAAAGACATCATTAGAGATAAGAGATGATGATCTCAGTGGGATCTAGATGGCAGAAGATGACAAAGACATCATTAGAGATAAGAGATGATGATCTCAGTGGGATCTAGATGGCAGAAGATGACAAAGACATCATTAGAGATAAGAGATGATGATCTCAGTGGGACCTAGATGGCAGAAGATGACAAAATCATTGATGGAAAAAAAACCCAAAAAAGCAATGTCCTTCCATAACTCCTAGATGTTATATCATGTTAAATACACTCAGGAAGTAAAGAGATTGTTTTCTTAGCAGAAACTCTGGTTGAATATTCTAATACATTGAATCCCAATGGCATAAAACATTCTTGTCATCATGATGTGACACTTGCAGATAACCTGGTTTACTGCAGCAAACTGCCTAATGGATTGCTTCATCGAAGTAACAAAGACATTTCAGATGGTACATACCTGGATAGCTTTACAGGTCAGTGACGATGTCCCTCGCACCTGTAACATGTATTTATCACCTGGTCCCTCGTAGTCTTGTCCACCACTGGTTACTTTCCCTTTAGTCCATCCTGCTTTCCCTCCCTTAGGTAAAAAAGAAATCACAACAATTGGGTAAGGTTATTAAATGACAGACTTTTGGTCTAATGAAATGACAGACTTTTGGTCTAATGAAATGACAGACTTTTGGTCTAATGAAATGACAGACTTTTGGTCTAATGAAATGACAGACTTTTGGTCTAATGAAATGACAGACTTTTGGTCTAATGAAATGACAGACTTTTGGTCTAATGAAATGACAGACTTTTGGTCTAATGAAATGACAGACTTTTGGTCTAATGAAATGACAGACTTTTGGTCCAATGAAATGACAGACTTTTGGTCTAATGAAATGACAGACTTTTGGTCTAATGAAATGACAGACTTTTGGTCCAATGAAATGACAGACTTTTGGTCTAATGAAATACACAAAAAAAGAGCATCCAAATATTTTAGCTTTTAATGACATGCACTTAGAAAATATTTGAATAAACTTAATCAGTGTTGCATTTTGGAACCATTAGAAATGTTATGTGAACTTATCTCCATGCAAAATAAAACGTGTAAGATTTTCCAATTACCTCAAAGATAACCATCTCAGACATACTAATTACCTCAAAGATAGCCATCTCAGATATACTAATTACCTCAAAGATAACCATCTCAGATATACTAATTACCTCAAAGATAACCATCTCAGATATACTAATAGCCTGAAAGATAACTATCTCAGATATATTAATAGCCTGAAAGATAACTATCTCAGATATACTAATTACCTCAAAGATAACCATCTCAGATATACTAATTACCTCAAAGATAACCATCTCAGATATTCTAATTACCTCAAAGATACCCATCTCAGATATACTAATTACCTCAAAGATAACCATCTTCCCCCCAAACAATGCCATGAAGTGTGGAGGTTCTTTGTACTGCACCACTCTGACCTGGTTGGGTTCACAAGGGAGAAAGTGGTTTTAATTTTGTCAATCTTTTCAAGTTTCTGTATCACTATCAAAATAAACAAATATTGTGTTCATTGTTACAACTAGGTTAAACCTGTGCCGCAGTGACTGGTTCAAGCAGTGCTGCAGTGACTGGTTCAACATGTGCTGCAGTGACTGGTTCAACCTGTGCTGCAGTGACTGGTTCAAGCAGTGCTGCAGTGACTGGTTCAACCGGTGCTGCAGTGACTGGTTCAACCTGTGCTGCAGTGACTGGTTCAAGCGGTGCTGCAGTGACTGGTTCAACCGGTGCTGCAGTGACTGGTTCAAGCGGTGCTGCAGTGACTGGTTCAACCGGTGCTGCAGTGACTGGTTCAACCGGTGCTGCAGTGACTGGTTCAACCGGTGCTGCAGTGACTGGTTCAACCGGTGCTGCAGTGACTGGTTCAACCTGTGCTGCAGTGACTGGTTCAACCTGTGCTGCAGTGACTGGTTCAACCTGTGCTGCAGTGACTGGTTCAACCTGTGCTGCAGTGACTGGTTCAACCTGTGCTGCAGTGACTGGTTCAACCTGTGCTGCAGTGACTGGTTCAACCTGTGCTGCAGTGACTGGTTCAACCTGTGCTGCAGTGACTGGTTCAACCTGTGCTGCAGTGACTGGTTCAACCTGTGCTGCAGTGACTGGTTCAACCTGTGCTGCAGTGACTGGTTCAACCTGTGCTGCAGTGACTGGTTCAACCTGTTTTGTTGTAATAACTGGTTCAACCTGTTTTGTTGTAATAATTGGTTCAACCTGTTTTGTTGTAATAACTGGTTCAACCTGTTTTGTTGTAATAACTTGTTCTCCCTGGTCTTCCATTGAAGTAGAATAATGATATATTAATAGATTTTGTATTATAAAATGCTTTTTTACTATATTACCCACAACAACATTACCCACAACAACATTACCCACTACAACATTAACCACTACAACATTACCCACTGCAACGTTACCCACTGCAACGTTACCCACTGCAACGTTACCCACAACAACATTACCCACAACAACATTACCCACTACAACATTAACCACTACAACATTACCCACTGCAATGTTACCCACTGCATCGTTACCCACTACAACATTACCCACTACAACATTACCCACTACAACATTAACCACTACAACATTACCCACTACAATGTTACCCACTACAACATTACCCACTACAACATTACCCACTACAACGTTACCCACTACAACGTTACCCACTACAACGTTACCCACTACAACATTAACCACTACAACATTACCCACTACAACATTACCCACTACAACATTACTCACTACAACATTAACCACTACTTACCCACTACAACATTACACACTACAGCATTACCCACTACAATGTTACCCACTACAACATTAACCACTACAACGTTCCCCTCTACAACATTAACCACTACAACATTACCCACTACAACGTTACCCACTACAACTAACTTCAGCATGTTATTTTTGATTTGATGACCCTCCCTATCAAGACCTTTTAACTATGAGGTTTTCTCCCTTTGCTTCCTGTGATGTCATGTTTCTTACAGACTTTCCCCCAAATGTAATCTCAAACTTGTCACTATCCTACTATGTGGAAATCTGTTTATAATTTTGCTAGGCAGAATTGGAGAATCCTGGACTTGAGTGTTTGCCCTGACCAATCAGGCTTATAAAAATAAAAAACTTTGCCACAAAAACAATGCTATTTGTCAAATGTTAATCAATATTGACTCACACAGCATTTTGTAACAGACCAAGTAAACTACGAATTTTCACCCCACACTAATATTTATTGTCACTGCACCATGGCGTAGTGATGTGAGGATAATTTGTCACTGCACCATGGCGTAGTGATGTGAGGATAATGAATGAAAACAAGACAAAAGCAGGAACTAGTTTTTACAGCATAGGGAGAATTCATGTTTTTTGAGTAGAGAGAGGTAGTGTACGATTTATCTTGGGTGTGAGCAGACATATTGGATTTCTAAAATGGATTATTGAATTAATATTGGATGGAGTGTTATTGAAGTATTATTGTGTGTGTATATAATATATTCTTTGCATTGCAACTATGATTGTTACGAGGATATCCTGATATCAAGGAATTATTTGTCTTATTCAATATAAGTAATAAAGTGCTGTGTAAATTATCCAATTGGACATTGTCAATTCTTGAGAGAGAGGGAGAGGTAAGTTTGAGGACAGTGGAATGAATTATTCAATAAGCAGTGGCAAGCATCCATTACATTGAGTTCACAGTATTAGTTAACATTGTTACAATAACAATTGTTACACATTTCCTAAAGCAAGAGTTTTAATTGTTCCATAGTAAGAGCAACTTTCCAGGCTTTTGTCTCAGTTTAACAGAATAATTTGCAAGTGCATTGTCCTCAGTAACTTGACTGTCCAGCTTACCTGTACAGGTTTACCATTGTACTTGTCATCTAGTTGTACCGCCATCAGTGCTGCCGCCCCCTGCTCATCTGATGTTGATTTTAAACCCTATTTGACAGAGAAAAACATTCAGTGTACTGTAGTGTAATGCAACATTGTGTACTGTAGTGTAATGCAACATTGTGTACTGTAGTGTAATGCAACATTGTGTACTGTAGTGTAATGCAACATTGTGTACTGTAGTGTAATGCAACATTGTGTGTACTGTAGTGTAATGCAACATTGTGTACTGTAGTGTAATGCAACATTGTGTACTGTAGTGTAATGCAACATTGTGTGTACTGTAGTGTAATGCAACATTGTGTACTGTAGTGTAATGCAACATTGTGTGTACTGTAGTGTAATGCAACATTATGTGTACTGTAGTGTAATGCAACATTGTGTACTGTAGTGTAATGCATGACTATAGTGTGAAACACTTCAATGATCCTATTGATAAATACTTGCATTAAAAGACTACTGGATATGCTCTAGACACTTAAATAAAAGTTCTAGCTCCTTTCCGGTCATTACATGCTTGATAATGGCTAAAAATAATTTTTTTAAACAAATTAAAGCACAACACACTACCATCAAAACAATGAGGAATTTAATTATTGTTTTAAATTTTAAAATTTTTTTTTACATTCAGAGCAATTACGAAAACATGTAATCTATGTAGTAGGTATGATAAGCTGTACTACTTTGAATTTTATGCAGCTGTAGGCAACCTTTTTTGTGAGATGGGTAGCATGGAACTAAATCTTTTTCTAGGAATATTGAGTTCTAGTTTCAATTACATCCCCTTGAAGAGGGGCTTCCAAAATGTTCTCTTAGTTCAGCTATAACAAATGCAGTTGAATAATTTGAAAAAAAAAGATTATTCTTATTACAGTGTAACACATTCTTATTACAGTGTAACACATTCTTATTACAGTGTAACACATTCTTATTACAGTGTAACACATTCTTATTACAGTGTAACACATTCTTATTACAGTGTAACACATTCTTATTACAGTGTAACACATTCTTATTACAGTGTAACACATTCTTATTACAGTGTAACACATTCTTATTACAGTGTAACACATTCTTATTACAGTGTAACACATTCTTATTACAGTGTAACACATTCTTATTACAGTGTAACACATTCTTATTACAGTGTAACACATTCTTATTACAGTGTGACTAATTCTTATTACAGTGTAACACATTCTTATTACAGTGTGACTAATTCTTATTACAGTGTAACACATTCTTATTACAGTGCAACACATTCTTATTACAGTGTAACACATTCTTATTACAGTGTAACACATTCTTATTACAGTGTAACACATTCTTATTACAGTGTGACTAATTCTTATTACAGTGTAACACATTCTTATTACAGTGTAACACATTCTTATTACAGTGTGACTAATTCTTATTACAGTTTGACAAATTTTTATTACAGTGTGACTAATTCTTATTACAGTTTGACAAATTTTTATTACAGTGTGACTAATAATTCTTATTACAGTGGGACAAATTGACAAACATAATCATTATCGATTTGTAAATTTCATAAGAAAATTAGTCCAGTTCCCAAAAGCACTTAGGCCTGATTAAACATTACAGCAGGCCAAATGTGGTGAACAAACCGTAAGACCATTCCCCCCCCCCCCCCCCCCGATCTAATTCTTATATGTGATAAGTGGTTGCCCACCCTTGCTTTAATCCATATATGTGATAAGTGGTTGCCCACCCTTGCTTTTATCCATATAAGTGATAAGTGGTTGCCCACCCTTGCTTTAAGCCATATATGTGATAAGTCGTTGCCCACCCTTGCTTTAATCCATATAAGTGATTATTGGTTGCCCACCCTTGTTCTAATCCATATATGTGTTAAGTGGTTGCCCACCCTTGTTCTAATCCATATATGTGATAAGTGGTTGCCCACCCTTGTTCTAATCCATATATGTGATAAGTGGTTGCCCACCCTTGTTCTAATCCATATATGTGATAAGTGGTTGCCCACCCTTGCCACATACCAGCCAGTAATAGATGATGTAAGCTTCTCTGCCTTGTACAGTGTATGTATAGAAAATAACATAGCAGTCTCCACCGTAAAACTCTCCGTAGTGGACACTCTCTATCGGCACCATCTCAAAGTTTTCGATTCTCCAGATCTACAAAAAACAAAAACAAGAGCTGACTTTTTAAAATAGCCATTTTCTCATGATAATTAATCTCATGATAATTAATCTCATGATAATTAATCTCATGATAATTAATCTCATGATAATTAATCTCATGATAATTAATCTCATGATAATTAATCTCATGATAATTAATCTCATGATAATTAATCTCATGATAATTAATCTCATGATAATTAATCTCATGATAATTAATCTCATGATAATTTATCTCATGATAATTAATCTCATGATAATTAATCTCATATTTTAGCAAATTTCATTAAAAACTTTGTGACCCTTCCTGAATACAGCATTTTCATTGTCTTTCAAAATTAGTTTAAAAAGAAATATTTAAAGATGTTTTGACCAGCTGTCAAATAGATGCAGACTCCCTCTCCACTTTTTCTGTTTGTGTTCAAGATGATTAAGACCAAGATCATTGAAGTAGCATTACTTTACTTTTTAAGAATCATTTTTTTTATTTTGTACAACATATGTTATAAACTATAAATTAAGCTAATTCTTTTAACAAATATAGAAGTTATTGGTCAAAGACAATTTCTAAAAGTCTAGCCCCGACATAGGTCAAAGACAATTCCTAAAAGTCTAGCCCAGACATTGGTCAAAGACAATTTCTAAAAGTCTAGCCCCGACATAGGTCAAAGACAATTCCTAAAAGTCTAGCCCAGACATTGGTCAAAGACAATTCCTAAAAGTCTAGCCCCGACATAGGTCAAAGACAATTTCTAAAAGTCTAGCCCAGACATTGGTCAAAGACAATTTCTAAAAGTCTAGCCCAGACATTGGTCAAAGACAATTTCTAAAAGTCTAGCCCAGACATTGGTCAAAGACAATTTCTAAAAGTCTAGCCCAGACATAGGTCAAAGACAATTTCTAAAAGTCTAGTTTCATCATACGTCAAAGACAATCACTTAAAATGTAACCCCATAATGTAATGTCAAATAGTTTAAATGAGTAGAAGACAGTCCCTCACCTCAACTTTACCAGATCCATCATCCACCATCTGGGTCTCTGCTGCCAGTGCATGGTTTGTGTGCAATGTTGCTGCATCAAACTTTGTTTGGACTGTTTTGGCTGAAAAATTTGGTATCAAGAAATATTTGCAGTGAAGGACCAAGACAACAAGTCGTATTTGGTTTATTTATTGGGAGACCATCATTTTATAAGTTGAGTTGGTTTTTTTTAACATATGAAAACCAGCCAAATTTATAGTTATTATTTATTACATAGAAGTTATAAAATTCTGAAAATCCTTACCCGGCTTCTTTTATATGAAGGTTGGGTGGGTGGGGTGGGGGTTTAGGGTGATACTAAGTACAGAAGGGGTAAGAAATGTATGGATGACCCTGATACAGGCATAGAAATGAGAAATGTATGGATGACCCTGATACAGGCATAGAAATAAGAAATGTATGGATGACCCTGATACAGGCATAGAAATAAGAAATGTATGGATGACCCTGATACAGGCATAGAAATAAGAAATGTATGGATGACCCTGATACAGGCATAGAAATAAGAAATGTATGGATGACCCTGATACAGGCATAGAAATAAGAAATGTATGGATGACCCTGATACAGGCATAGAAATGAAATAGAAAGAACATTGTATTTGGAAGTCCCATCAAATATTTATTGTCCCTTTAAAGTTTCTTATATCACCAATCTGCCTTAGGGGGAGCGATTCAAAGAAGATTTGGTTCAAAAGCTAGAATTTCTATATTTCATCCCAAATATGTCAATGACTTCATATCAATGAAATAATTATTAATGCCATGATTTAGTGACATTACCTAGAAGACGCACTCATCTGTCCTACTCTTTGTGTAAACTTTGTCAATTTTGTCATAATTCAGTGTACTGTGTTAATGTCCTAATTCAGTACATCATGTTAATGTCATAAAAAATAGTGCATCATATTAATATCATAATTCAGTGCATCATATTAATATCATAATTCAGTGCATCATATTAATATCATAATTCAGTGCATCATAATGATGTCATCATCCAGTGCATCATAATGATGTCATCATCCAGTGCACCATATTGATGTCATCATCCAGTGCATCATATTGATGTCATCATCCAGTGCTATGTCTCCATTACTTCAAAGGTGCACTCACCTATTCTACTTCTTGTGTAAACTTTGCCTGGAGGGGGAGGCTGTGGCCAGTCTTTGAAAAGACATTTAAAATCTGTTGGCTCTGCCCCTTCCACAACTCTTGTTACTTTTGTGTCTGATGGGTAGCCTTTCTTTTTTAAGAAACCCTGTAGAGACAAATAACTTAGCCCTTATTTCTACAAGCACTTTATATAATCAAACAAATAACTTAGCCCTTATTTCTACAAGCACTTTATATAATCAAACAAATAACTTAGCCCTTATTTCTACAAGCACTTTATATAATTAAACAGGGTTGTTATATACAAGACAAGGTTTTAAGAAACCCTGTAGAGACAAATAACTTAGCCCTTATTCCTACAAGCACTTTATATAATTAAACAAATAACTAGCACAATAAATAATGCATACAATAAAATTCATGAATTCATTTGTATCTATTATGTGTACAGCAAACATACCACAACTGTCTCCTACAACCTTGTGGATAGACTATCTACAACCTTGTGGATAGAACACCTACAACCTCCCGGATGGACTACCTACAAACTTGTGGATGGACTACCTACAACCTTGTAGATGGACTAACTACAACCTAGTTGATAGAGTACCTACAAGCTTAGGTATTAAATGTCTTTCAACCTTGTGGATAGAGTACAACAACCTTGTGGATAGAGTACAAACAACCTTGTGGATAGAGTACAAACAACCTTGTGGATAGAATACAAAAACCTTGTGGATAGAGTACAAACAACCTTGTGGATAGAGTACAAACAACCTTGTGGATAGAGTACAAACAACCTTGTGGATAGAATACAAAAACCTTGTGGATAGAGTACAAACAACCTTGTGGATAGAGTACAAACAACCTTGTGGATAGAGTACAAACAACCTTGTGGATAGAGTACAAACAACTTTGTGGATAGAGTACCTACCACAGCATTTCTCATGGCTTCCTTTTTCTCCCTCGGGGAAGCCTTCTTACCAATCCACAGCCAAGCACCTGAGGGGCCATTGTCAATGATGAAAGAATCCTAATAAAACAAACAAGAAATATATTTTGTAATAAGCACCAGAATGATAGAAATTGTAAAATAGAACCATTAGCCTCACATCAACTGTAAACTCATAATTAAATGAATAAATAAAAACGTTAAATAACAAAAAGAAATCACAAGACCACTGAGGCACATGTTTGTCTAACCCTCCAATAACCTCTTTGTTGTTTTAAATCATTCTTGAGATATCATGTAATTATATTCCTTTTCAATTGTATAAATGTCTACATATGTTTTTAGAATAACTTTAGCAATCTGACCCACTTAGCAATCTGACCCACTTAGCAATCTGACCCACTTAGCAATCTGACCCACATTTACAAAAAACAAAGACCCCTGTTGACGCATTTAATAAATTGTATTACTGAGAGAACAGCAATTGTTGTTCTTCCCTACGAATTCTGTGGGGTGGGAATTTATGGTACTAATATGAGTTTGGCCTGAAGCCACAATAAGTCCTTCCTATACCACTGTCTGGTTGGTAAAACTTTTCAATAAGTCCTTCCTATACCACTGTCTGGTTGGTATAAATGTTCAATAAGACCTTCCATGGTTGGTAAAATTATTCAATGAACACAGATTATTGCAATAGTGAAAGATTCATTCACATCTATTTTTCTGACCAAAGTATTCCTACAGGGTTGTTGTATACAAGACAAGGTAATCTCATTTTAACATTTAAAAGTGGGCCTTCATGTTTTGTTTTGGGAGTTTGTGCACGGAATTACTAATCCAGTTTTTGCACAGGATTACTGAGCTTGAGCTTGTGCACAAGATTATTGAGCTTAAGTTTGTGCACAGGATTATTGAGCTTGAGTTTGTGCACAGGATTATTGAGCTTGAGTTTGTGCACAGGATTATTGAGCTTAAGGGCAGGTTAAACACCTAAAATCTTAATTTTTAGTTAAAAAAACTAATTTTAGAAAACTGCTTATCTGTGAAGTATATTCATTTCCAAACACAATCGTACTTTTATTTTGTAAATAAAAGCAATAAAAGTATTTTAATTAAATTTTTGAAATGTGCAAGGTATAAACAAAATTACCTAATTAATTATGCAAAATTTTAAAATGTTTATATCTTTGCTTGTAATTATCCGATTTAAATTATTTTTTCACCCACATTTATGAAATTTAAATCCATACCATTTTATTAAGGGAATATACTATGTTGTTAAATTTAATTTCATTGGTTGTTAGAACAGGATATCCTTTGCCAAAAATAGTTTTCAGCCAATCACAGCGCTTCTTTTAAAACCACTAGGCTCACTGGGCCTACCTGCATTGTTTACATTTTTCAGCAGTTCATTCACACGCGGTGGAAGTATTTCTAAACTGTGTTGGATTTTTCTGTTTTTAAAGGGCCTCCTAATTTTATTTGATAATAATCTTACAATAGCAATGGATAAAGTTAAAGCAAAAAAGAATGGAAATAGATATCGCTGTAAAAAGCGTAAATTTCAGGGAAATAGATACACTAAAAAGGATAAGCCTAGTGGTAGTGAAACTACCACTGCTACTTGTACTCAAGTAACTGTGTGCAGGGAAAACGTTCCTGATAATAATATCATCGAAGATATTGTTATGGACACTGTTGATAATAATTTAAAACCAGTACCCACATCTTCTTCCTTTCAAAAACTTAACGATTCATTAAATATTTGTAGTCCAAAATTTCCTGAAATTAGTGGTTATCGCTTAGTAGATGTGGGATTAATTATAACATTAGTACAATCATTTGCTTGTTCATTTTGTGAGCAGCTTACAAATTATTCTGTTAGAGAAAAGCTAAATGGGGTGAGCAGTATTTTATATTTTAAATGTACAAAGTGTAGGCATGAAATTGAATTTAAGACATGCACCGAGAATGTCAACCTGCGATTGCAGTTAGCGATGAACAGCATTGGCTGTCATCAAGAGAAAACCAAGAGATTTCTTGGGAATATGGACATGCCTCCCCCTGTAAGTGCTCCTATTGTATCTAAATACAAGGAGAGAATTCATTCTGCTACTAATGAAGTAGCAAAACAGTGCATGTCTCAGGCTGCATTGGAATTGAAAGAAGCCCAGGGTACAGATGTTACTGTTTCCTGTGATGGGACCTGGCAACGGCGCGGCTTTGTTTCGAAGAATGGAGTAGCTACTGTTTTGTCAGTAAATTCTAATAAAGGGCCCTCTAAAGTAGTTGATACTCATGTGAGTAGCAATTACTGTGATAAATGTGCCAAGGCCAAGAAAAGATTTCCTGATATTTCTGATTATCAGGAGTGGTTTGTAAACCACATGGATGCCGGTGAATGTGATTCTAATCACCAAGGTACATCTGGTCAGATGGAACCAAAAGGCATATTAAAAATCTTTCGCCGTTCTCAACAAAAGTATAATCTCACTTATACTGGCTATTTAGGGGATGGGGATTCTAAAAGTTTTAAAAATGTAGCTGAAGCTAATCCTCCAGTTTATGAAGGAGTTACTATATCAAAATTAGAATGTTGCGGTCATGTCCAGAAGCGAATGGGGAAACGCTTGCTAGATAAAGTTAATGAAAATAAAGGTAAATTATTTGTGGATAATGGTAAAAGTTATAAAGGAATAGGTGGGGCAGGCAGATTAACTAAATCTGCTATAAAACGCATTCAAGGACATTATGGTGCAGCAATTAGAAAAAATTCAGGGGACATGGGTAAAATGAAAAAAAGTATTTGGGCAATATTTCATCACCGTGAGGGTAAACATAGCGATTGCGGTAGTTGGTGTCCCAAAGATAAAGATTTGATAACTGCGAATAAGAATGTTCTTCCTTCCTTTGTTATAAATATTATTATGCCAGTATTTAAGGAGCTTTCATCTGATGCTCTTTTAGCAAAATGCGTTCACGGGGGGACTCAAAACGCAAATGAAGCATTCCATAATTTAATTTGGTATCGCTGTCCGAAGACCTCATTTGTTGGGAGAAAGAGACTAGAAATAGCTGTAGATGATGCCACCATAGTTTATAACAATGGTGAATTAAAAAGGGGGGACATTTTTAAAAATTTAGGTTTAAATTTTGGAAAATATTGTTTTCAGACATTTTCTAAAATCGATAAAAAGCGTGTATCATCCTCGCTTATTCAAAATTTAGATAAAAGTAAAGCTAAAAGGGCTAAAAAGTCTATATTATCTAGTAAGGAATTGGATCAGGAAGAGTTTTATGTTGCAGGAGGGTTTTAATCTTTGTAAATTTCCCTAAAAATTGTAAATTTGTAAGTTTTCTTTAATTTTCTCAAAATCTCATTTTTCATTAAAAAAATTCACATCAAACCCTATAACTTCTAAATTACTAAATGAATTACTGCATAAATTGGCAGGCATTTTCTTTGCATACTTGTTGTGCTAGTGTAGTAATTTTAATTAGATTGTTTTACAAGTATAAGAAATATTCAGGAAAATGTTAACCCATACCCCAAGATTTTTTCATCGAAGAACATGGATATCTATAAAATTCAGGTAAATTACATTTTTTACTTTACTACAAATATTTTAGTAAACTATTACAACACCATTATGAATTACAACATATCAATTTTGTAGGGTTCTAGGTCTATCTCTTCTTGAGATATCAAAGCCCACAATTTGGTCATTTTTATATATTTTCGCAAAGATTTGCCCTATAATTGATGAAAATCATTATTTTTTACTAACCTGGATTTTTTATATATTTTTTTAATTGATCTATAAGATGATTACTAACAACTGAAACAAAAAAAATGGTCAAATTCCCTTATTTCAATTTTGGTGTTTAACCTGCCCTTAAGTTTGTGCACAGGATTATTGAGCTTAAGTTTGTGCACAGGATTATTGAGCTTAAGTTTGTGCACAGGATTACTGAGCTTGAGTTTGTGCACAGGATTACTGAGCTTAAGTTTGTGCACAGGATTATTGAGCTTAAGTTTGTGCACAGGATTATTGAGCTTGAGTTTGTGCACAAGATTATTGAGCTTGAGTTTGTGCACAGGATTACTGAGCTTGAGTTTGTGCACAGGATTACTGAGCTTAAGTTTGTGCACAGGATTATTGAGCTTAAGTTTGTGCACAGGATTATTGAGCTTGAGTTTGTGCACAAGATTATTGAGCTTGAGTTTGTGCACAGGATTACTGAGCTTGAGTTTGTGCACAGGATTACTGAGCTTAAGTTTGTGCACAGGATTATTGAGCTTAAGTTTGTGCACAGGATTACTGAGCTTGAGCTTGTGCACAAGATTATTGAGCTTAAGTTTGTGCACAGGATTATTGAGCTTAAGTTTGTGCACAGGATTACTGAGCTTGAGTTTGTGCACAAGATTATTGAGCTTAAGTTTGTGCACAGGATTATTGAGCTTGAGTTTGTGCACAGGATTACTGAGCTTAAGTTTGTGCACAGGATTATTGAGCTTGAGTTTGTGCACAGGATTACTAAGATTGAGCTTGTGCACAAGATAACAGAGCATCTTGACATTTCACAATTTATAACACTTCAATAGTTTAGAAATTGGCATCATTACCTGTACTTTATTTGTCATTTATGAGCATACAAGTTAGAAAGGCAGTCAGCAATAAGTGAGTACAAGTATAAGTGTTTACAAAGAGTTATTAAAATGTAGATTACAGAATTATAACTTACCTCCATCATTAAAATTCCTTATCACTAGTCATTGAAAAAATTGTCACATCTGTTTTACAGATTAAATTTATTATCTAAAGCATCAATAATCCAGAGTTGATTATTTTTTAAAGGGCCGTGATCTCTGAATTCTGAAGGAATGTTTTGAATGATCAACCTAAGGCAGTTAAACAGAACAGTATAGCTTGTGTCTAGTTTGGGAATACTGATTTAAATAACTTAACACAAAGTAATAAAATAGAGACATTTCAATATTATGGTCTGCATTACACAGAGAACAAAGTATGTCATATACTTGTATATCTCACCTTTTTATCTCATGCTTTTGTAATCCTGGACAGACATTTAAGAAATAGAGTTTGACGGGTTCAGGAAATACTCAGCAAAGCAAGTTACTTTGGAAGCCATGACAGATCTTTATAATACAATCTTTGGTCACATTTTCTTAATAAAAGGTGGTTTCTTAGGAATGAGCATAAGCATTATGTGATGGGCACTGTGAGAAAAGGGGCACTGTGAGAAAAAGGGCACAGTGGGAATAAGGGTACTGTCAGAAAGGGCACTGTGAAATAAGGGCACCATGAGAATAAGGGCACTGTGAAAATAAGGGCACCATGAGAATAAGGGTTCTGTGGGAATGAGGGCGCTGTGAGAAGAAAGGCACTGTGAGAATAAGGACACTATGAGAATAATGGCATTGAGAAAAAGGGCAGAGACAATGTGTCAGCAAGAGTCATGCCATTTGAGATGTAATTGTGAATATAAAGGATATCACAAGAGGTTGTGTAGTAGTACATAATGGTCCTAATGTCACAGTTACAGTAAACACAGTTACAATCTGATCAGTGAGTCTCATGTGAACATCATGTAATTTTGAATATACTGAATATTACAAGTGGTGATCGTGAATTGCTAACACAGGTTGGTTTCATATGTTATAGCAGAGACAGGATCATACGTAACAATACGTTATATCTCAGCTTAGAGCATGCCAAGGGAAAGTTTGGATGGTTACAGAACATCCATAAGTTCAGGCAATTGCACAAACAATGTGGAACCTAATAAACCTATCAAGTGCATGATCAGTGAAAATAAAATAATTTTAATTGCAAATTGGCATGCACATTTTGAATAAGCCAAGACTTAAAAACGGCTTAATATAATTTTAGTTCCAATATAGAAATAAAAACGATTGTACATTATTCATTACAGTTACAGAAATATTTATTTTTGGTTTGTTTTGGATATCAAATAAAAATTATGCTTCTTTATTTAAGTATGTAAATTTGCTTGACTATATTCTGAGGTACCTTATTGTTTGTGCTTTGCTCCTTGTTTCATGATGCACTTAGCATGGGTTAAATGCATGGGTTAAATACAAGGGTTAGAAATGATAAGCTTCTTCACTCTGGCATGCCTACATACCTGGCTAAATTTCTGATGGGGCTAGCAGTGAAATAAAAGTCTAGACATTGAAGTATCATGATGGCTGAAGTCAAGAACATGAGTTGTGTGACAGAATGGACATGGGTAACTTCTGATAATCAAAGGGCACAGATAACTATGGAACATGGATTATTACCTCTGATAACTATGGGACAATAATTTTAACCTCTGATAACATTGGGATATGGATCTCTGATAACTATGAGACATTAATTTTAACCTCTGATAACTATGAGACATTAATTTTAACCTCTGATAGCTATAAGACATTAATTTTAACCTCTAATAGCTATGAGACATTAATTTTAACCTCTGATAACTAGGGGACATGGATTATTACTTCTGATAATTATGGGGCATGGATTATAACCTCTGATAATCATCGCACATGGCTGAGAAATGTGTGTGTCCAACTGAAAACTTTGCTACTCCACTCCCTGATAAAGCTCACTAAATTGCCCTCTGGAACAGTTCATGCACAAATAAAATAATAACATGGTCTGTTATATAAAGGAACATATGTGCCTGTATCACAATAATTTATCTTTTTGAAACTATTTCAAATAACTGAGAGTAAGTTCACATGCAAATATTTACATCTGGTATCACTATGGTAAGAGCACTCGAAAGTTTTACACAATGGCCTTAAACGATTCCATGAATGGCCTTCAACTATTCCATTAACATCCTTTCAATTTTCCATGAATGGCCTTCCACTATTCCATAAATGGCCTTCAACTATTCCATGAATGTCCTTCAACTATTCCATAAATGGCCTTCCACTATTCCATAAATGGCCTTCCACTATTCCATAAATGGCCTTCAACTATTCCATGAATGTCCTCCACTATTCCATGAATGGCCTTCAAATACTCCATGAATGGCCTTCAACTACTCCATGAATGGCCTTCCACTATTCCATAAATGGCCTTCAACTATTCCATGAATGGCCTTTCACTATTCCATGAATGGCCTTCAACTACTCCATGAATGGCCTTTCACTATTCCATGAATGGCCTTCCACTTTTCCATGAATGGCCTTCAACTATTCTTTGAACAGCCTTCCACTATTCCATGAATGGACTTCCACTACTCCACGAATGGCCAACTATTTCACAGTGATAGTTGTGGACATTTACCCAATCAAACAAAAATAATTCATTGAATTAAAAGTCAACTTAAAAATTTTTAAAAAAGCTTACATCTGATAGCAAATCTTTCTTGGACAGTGGTCCTGGTTTGACCTCCTGGATCCGTAGTGTGCCGTCCTCTTCTTTACATCTTAACATTTAGGAATGAACATTTTAGGAAACAAAGAAAGATAAATGTTGGTACAGTTTCCAATAAATGAAATGATAAAATCATAGACTATCTCATCATGTCTAAAATGGCTATTTTAGCTGGCTTAACTTAAAGTTGTGTAAGGTAGTGAAACTTGTATTAGCTGGCTAAAGTTGTGTCAAGTAGTGAAACTTGTATTAACTGGCTAAAGTTGTGTCAAGTAGTGAAACTTGTATTAGCTGACTTAAAGTTGTGTCAGGTAGTGAAACTTGCATTAGCTGGCTTAAAGTAGTGTAAGGTACAGAAACTTGTATTAGCTGGTTTAAAAGTTGTGTCAGTTAGTGAAACAATCATTAGCAGAGTGAACATAACATGAAACAAAAGCATCTTTTATCTTTTAATGTAACTTTCAATTACTGTTAAGTCTCAAACTGTGGGCACTAGTCCATGTGTAATTTTGTAGGGATTACACTATTATATTTAAATTGTGAGATATATATATATGGGCCTGACAGGGCCTGGTCATGACTGCAGTTATCTTTCTATATCTACATTCACAATAATTTTATCTTGTTGCTGAAAAGCATGAAGAGTGTAGGTGTGAGAACTTAAGTGCTAGCTGGTCAATTGACCGGTCAAATGATCAGCCAGATGACCTGATAGCCTAGTGGCAATCAGACACAGATCACAGTGGAAGCAGGCTGGAGAGAAGGACTTGTGTTACACTAGACTCCTTGCTGCGCTATTCTAAGTTAGTGATAAGGATGGGTTGTCAATCATAGATGTCTCGTCTTGTCTTTCAATTTAATGAATCCGTCAGAAATTGTTCATAAAATAACTATTTCTTAGAATCACTTCAAAAACCTACGAGAACAGTTTGATGTTGGCTGACATGCTCCTCTCGCTAGATTCATCCTCTCCTGCATCTTTCCCTGACTTGACTTTGTTCTTCTCTCGCAGGAGTAGATATTTCTCTAGGACCTGGCAGGGGGTAACAAAAGAATACACATTTGGGCAAACAAGGTTTCAGGCCATCATAGAATAAAATAAACGAAACTGTTCGACTTATCGTATTTTGGTGCTTCAACTCATTGGCCGACTCCTGTTTACACAACAGTTGTTTATCAAGACTTACTTGCTTTGTTTATCAAGCCACAGGACTTACCTGCTTTGTTTATCAAGCCACAGGACTTACCTGCTTTGTTTATCAAGCCACAGGAATTACCTGCTTTGTTTATCAAGCCACAGGACTTACCTGCTTTGTTTATCAAGCCACGGGACTTACCTGCTTTGTTTATCAAGCCACAGGACTTACCTGCTTTGTTTATCAAGCCACAGGACTTACCTGCTTTGTTTATCAAGCCACAGGACTTACCTGCTTTGTTTATCAAGCCACAGGACTTACCTGCTTTGTTTATCAAGCCACAGGACTTACCTGCTTTGTTTATCAAGCCACAGGACTTACCTGCTTTGTTTATCAAGCCACAGGACTTACCTGCTTTGTTTATCAAGCCACAGGACTTACCTGCTTTATTTATCAAGCCACAGGACTTACCTGCTTTGACTCCTGGTCTAGTTTATCTTCCTGTCCATCTTCCAACACAACAATATTAGCCTTGCCGCCCCTTTCATCTCTCAGCTTTCGACAATGGTCAAGTGTCTGAAATTTATTATAATTTTTTTTTAAAAATCTTAATTAATCATTTACACAAATATTTTTCAAGTAATTGAATTTTAATGAGATTAAATACAGCACAACACAATAATATTGGTTAACTTTTGGTACGCATATCAAATTCAACTTAAAAAAAATGTACACAGCAGATTACTTGTTTCAAGGTCGCCCATGTTATGTAACAATTTTTAATTTAGAACTTACTTTCATTTTTTCCGTCCTGTTACACTCAGCCCCTAACCAAGGAAAGATAATTTGACCTAGATCCACAATGAAGCAGTCGCCGTGGTTCATCTGCTCCCAGCTTATTTCAGTGCACTGAAGGGAGGTAAGATACAAGACAAAGTTCTTAGTGTCTGCCAAACTGGAAAATCATCCTTGTTTTCCCCCCTTTCCCATTATTTTGTCCTCATTTCCACCAGGACAGATATAAATTTGATCAGAGGGATTTTCAAGGAAATAGTGGAACAGGACAATAAATGAAGAAGTTTTCGGCTAAGAGCCTTCCTCGGCAGACTGGACAAATAAAGAAACAACAAGAAACTGAAAGTAGTTAAAAAGCTTAAGTGTTGGCCATTAATGCTATTGCTAGAAGTTGGGTTTTCCAAAACCAAGATTACAGGAAAAAAAAATGTAAGTTTAAATACTGATTTTAACAGTCAAAAATATTTTGGGAATATGTAAAATATTAGAAATAAGAAAAGACAAACAGGGAAATTGAGGATCATTAGTAGGAGAGTATGTGATTGATTTCATATGGTCATATTGTTCCAAAAAGCTGAATTAATTTGTTTTAACTTCTAACTCTCGCTGGTGTTTTTCAAACGATTCATTGTGCCAGATAATAATTTGGTAGCAACATATTAGTGCAAATAGGTCACCTCTGAGAACCGGGGATTCCGTTTTCCTTTGACATGAATTAATCTTGGCTGGAACACTCCTTTGTCCACATGGTTGAAACCAGACTTTGCACCTCCTGCTTTAATCCTATTGATTACAAATTCAATCTTTAATCCCATTTTGGGGAGACAAATACAACATTCAATCCTATCGTTGTATTAGTTAAACAATATTTAATCTTAATGACGGATTACAAATACAATCTTTAATCCTAATGACACATTACAAATACAATCTTTAATCCTAATGATACATTACAAATACAATCTTTAATCCTAATGACCGATTACAAATACAATCTTTAATCCTAATGACACATTACAAATACAATCTTTAATCCTAATGACACATTACAAATACAATCTTTAATCCTAATGACACATTACAAATACAATAACTTAAGTTATTAAAAAAATCATGAAGGCCATAACTGATAAGAACCAAAACTCACTTTATGCCAGATGGGAAGTAGCTCAGGAACCGTTGGGACTCGTGTCCTTCAACTTCTCGATGTTGGACTGGAGCACCCCCAAGTAGATCATCGAGCTCAACAGATTTATAAGCTGCTATCCCTGCTTCATCCTGAGGAAAGAGTACAGATTGACAAGTGGATGATTAAAATATTGACCTCATTTGGAACCTGGCAGTGGCATGTGAAGATCCCTTAACAGAATTATTCAAATTGGTCTTTGTCATTAAAACATATATTAGAGAAAATAATATGGATTTAAAAAGAAAGTCAAGATAACTTCAAGAAAATATAATCATATGTAAAAATTATAGCATCGAAAAATAGCAATATGGTGTGCTAGTATATGTTAAAAAAAATTCAATTTATAAATATATGTAGCACACTATAAGATGTAAAAATATATGTTAACAAAACAAACCTGAGAAGTGTCATTGCCCAGCCAAAAATGAACATGGCTGTCTAATGGACCTCCTTTTGCATCTTTAATCTGAAAGAACCATATCAAAGTGTCAATTTTTACTGTCGAAAAAAAATGGCTGAAATTTCAATCCAAATTTTAGAATAATGCTAGATTCTTTAAGAGCGTGTCAGATATCAATTTCATATAAAATGATCATTTACATTGAATGAAGTAACAAGAGTTTCATTTGAAAAATTGTTTTTTTGTAAGCAAGCGTACTTTGAAATATGATAAGAGGAAAAGATTGGGGAGAAACGTGATAATGAAACTATCCTAATTTAAAATATGCATACTTGATGAGATGATGCCTTAGATTACTGACGACAAGGTGGACATTGACCACAAATAATAGAGGTATTTCGACAATATTTTAACGCTAAATAATATAAGAATAATGTTTAATGTTACTGCAAAGGAAACATTTTCTAAGAATACTTTTGTTTATATCCAATCGGCTGTTTACGTAACTGTCATATTTATATTTAGTAAGATGACCCAAACATTTTCCCAGAATACACAAATATAAAGCTGAAAAATAAATGAAGATTATTGCACACAGCTATCAAATAATAATAAAATTTTATAAAATTAGGCAATTAGGCAACTTGACAGAGCTGTAAAAACTGAAAGCTAGAATGAATGTGAAACAGGGTAAAGTGTTTGTGACCATGTGAAGCCGGGTAATATATTTGTGACCATGTGAAACAGGGTAATGTGTTTGTGACCATGTGAAGCAAGGTAATGTATGTGTGAACATGTGAAGCAGGGTAATGTCTTTGTGACCATGTGAAACAGGGTTATGTGTTTGTGACCATGTTAAACAGGGTAATGTCTTTGTGACCATGTGAAACAGGGTTATGTGTTTGTGACCATGTTAAACAGGGTAATGTCTTTGTGACCATGTGAAACAGGGTAATGTGTTTGTGACCATGTGAAACAGGGTAATGTGTTTGTGAGCATGGTCTGAGATCTAGCAAGAGATTGGTATGGAACAAGTAGATGGTGGAATAAGTAGATGGTGGAATTAGTAGATGGTGGAGTAAGTAGATGGTGGAGTAAGTAGATGGTGGAGTAAGTAGATGGTGGAATAAGTAGATGGTGGAGTAAGTAGATGGTGGAGTAAGTAGATGGTGGAATAAGTAGATGGTGGAATAAGTAGATGGTGGAGTAAGTAGATGGTGGAGTAAGTAGATGGTGGAATAAGTAGATGGTGGAGTAAGTAGATGGTGGAGTAAGTAGATGGTGGAGTAAGTAGATGGTGGAGCAAGTAGATGGTGGAGCAAGTAGATGGTGGAGCAAGTAGATGGTGGAGTAAGTAGATGGTGGAGTAAGTATATGGTGGAGTAAGTAGATGGTGGAGTAAGTAGATGGTGGATTAAGTAGATGGTGGATTAAGTAGATGGTGGAGTAAGTAGATGGTGGAGTAAGTAGATGGTGGAGTAAGTAGATGGTGGAGTAAGTAGATGGTGGAGTAAGTAGATGGTGGAGTAAGTAGATGGTGGAGTAAGTAGATGGTGGAGTAAGTAGATGGGGGAATAAGTAGATGGTGGAGTAAGTAGATGGTGGAGTAAGTAGATGGTGGAGTAAGTATATTACAAGATCAGAGTTAAATTGTTTCTTACTAGCAGAAATAAAAGAACAAAAATTTCTGCTTCAAATCTGAGTTTTCTTTTTTTTAATGTATTTATTTCATTAAAAAGTTCTGAAAAAGTTATGGACATGTTTTGCAGTTAAAATCAATGGATAAAGGTTTGTAGTGAAATGAGACATTGGATGAGATGCAGTACAGACTAATGAAAGTACTCCAACAAGAATTATATCAATTAAAAATGTATGATCAGGACCAGATATGCTGTGAAGCTGTTGCAGTAGTGGTATTATAAGCATGGAACTATGAACACAATGTAAATAGATGGTTCACCCATTAAAGAATGTATGACAATGCAGTTCAACAGCATGATATCACACATAGACAAACCATAAGTTTTGCTCCAATGTTGAAACAGAAAAAGTGTCTGAGATTATCACAACCCCATAAAATTCAACAAGTGTTATTGATAATTATTGACACCCCAGGCCTGTATGTTAGGCAACTATACAATACCATGTTACCAACCAACAACAATACATATTTATGTTAGTGAACTAACTGTGAACTAGTAATTTGTTAGGCTATGCAAATAAACCTATTGCTGGAGCCCTTGGGTTAGATTTTCCACAGAAAATATTTCTATCTTTCACAGAACACATGATTGGCATAAAAAGGTTGGCATAAAAAGGTTGTCTTAAAAATATTTTTTAAAAGGTCTTTTTCATTTATCCAATTAACACTTATCTAAGATCCAGGTGAATTTTTCAATATTTCATATTATTTACTTTTGTATTCAGGATATTGAAATGGATCATTTTAAGTTATAAACCTATAAGTCCATATGCGGTCGACCACACTTTGATTAGAAGCAGTAGTTTAAAAATAAATATTGTTATTGCTGTACAGGTGAGGGAGTAGGCAATCAGCATTGAAATAACAACAGTACCTGCATGTCTACACCTTTAGGTGTTTGGCCTTCTTCAGCAATCTGTTAGGTATATTTTAATGGGGTGCAGACAATATGCATTAAGTGATATATTTATACAGTCTACAAAGTACAAGAACAATCCACAAATAGACTTTGCAATGTAATATAAATGTATTTGAATTTGATAGTGATAAATGTATTTGGCAGTGATAAATGTATTTGGTAGTGATAAATGTATTTGGTAGTGATAAATGTATTTGGTAGTGATAAATGTATTTGGTAGTGATGAAATTTTATGATTCAATAGAATTCTGAAGCTTAATTTTTACCAGTGCCCTTTATAAAAAAGATTTAGATTTCTTTTTTTCATTTCATTGTCTTAAAATGAACAGACATATAATACATTTAGCTGATAATAGCTATTCATGAGACAATATATTTGCAACAATTAATTAAAGTGAAAAAAAATTAATACAGTCATGTCATCCTCATTGGGATAAATTACTGAAATATCTCATTAGGAAATGGCGTCAGCGGGCCGTCGAGCTAGTGCTCCTAATGCCCTCCCCGGCGTCCACCCACACCCGCCAGCCGCCGGGTGTCCCCGGCGCCGGGCCGTGCGGGAAGATGCCAGAGACCTCCCCGGGCATGGGACGCCCCCACCAGCAACTGCTCGATCGAGTTTGCTGATGGAGGCCCCCCCCCCCCGCCCGGAGACGTCTGGTCGACCGAAGACGCTGTGTTTCAAGCGTCCGTAGTCCACTTTCCTAGGGGCCGGGACGGTAAATTAACGTCCTAATATCTCCCCCCCACCCGTCCCGGGGAAGCATCGGACGCCCTCTAGGAGGGATTCTACAGTGGGTTTCTACCTCGCAACTAGTTCGCGAAGTAGCTGGGACGAAACGGTTGCCTAGGAGCAGTTTTCTCTGGACTGCATATTTAGAATCACCGGCCATAGGCTTCCACCACAGCCTATCGCCTCATATCCCTTAACGGCAACTTGTAATCATGATAAATTACTTGAATTTTCAACAAAAATGATTTCCATCCTAAATTTTCATTGAAGAGGTATCCCTGAGAAATAACTTATTTTTCATTTTAAAATAATTAAAATAAAAATAACTTTGGTACAGAAATTATAGGGGGGGGGGGGGGGGGCGCAATCCTAAAGGCAGCCAAGATTCTCCTTCCAACAGTTTAGCCAAGGCTGCCACTCCAAGATCTGGCTCTTAAGTCACCCCCCACCCCACCAAAAAGAAGCTACACCATTTTCATATAAATATGGATGGATGCCAATGTAAGGACATATTGGGCAACCTGTCGTAAGGCTGCCCTGTATGTCTGTATATTACCGATTAAGAACCCCTGGACTAAAAAACATATGAGAAAATATGATACATAGATAGTTTAAGAAGATACAGGGGTGCACACCCTACTATAGATATTTAGTGGCACAACATGGAATATCACAGGAGGCACTTACAGATAATACAATGTAGGAATCACCTCTGAAAAATTCTCCATAGAATTCTTTAGCTATGGGCATCACTTGCAAGTTCTGTGGACAAAATAAGGAAACATCCAACTTTTATCTTACAAGTAGACAATTTATTGTCATAAATAATTGAACTGAGATTCAAGGAAAACAACAAAGTGCACAGTACACAGGAGAGAATTAAAATCATTTATTCAAATGTCTTACCCCAACTTTTTAAAAATAATTTGGCGATTAAATTCCCACACTCTGGACCAAACCTTCACTGCCCATGATAGTGGTTTGTTCCACTTTGAGATTATATTTCAATGAAAGTTATACAGGGCCTGGTTGTAGTAAAAGGGAAGTACGACCCCCCCCCCCCCCCCTAGTTAACTTGTCTACCTGGCACAAAGTGGACTTGAGGCTCATGTAAAACTATACAACAGTGCTGTCATATAATAAAGTGGTCTAATAGGTCTAAAAGGCACAAAGTGGACTCAAGGTTCATGTTGAAAAATAGAGTGCTGCCATACAATAGGTTTTTACCCCATATGGAAACTATTTTTTTGGACAAATTTAACAAGGTATTGGGACTACAAACCTCTATCCTCCATATGTAGAACCCCGACCTTTTGGGGTCAATCCTGGAGAATGCTTGGTCTAAGCGACTCATGTCGAACTCTGAGAAGAAAACAAATGCATACTTAGGTATACTAAATATAGTATAAAACAAGGGTCTCAAACTAGCATAAAGGGTGCAATGGGAAAATTTGATTACCCCAGGGAGACAACATAGTCATTAATTAACATTATTAAGCATTGTCCCATAATAGAGCAGTGTTTCCCAAAGTGTGATACCTGTACCCCTCGGGGTATATTGCATTGTATGTATGTGCACCTCCTGGTGTGTGCGTGCACCTTCTGGTGGGGTAAAAAATATTGAGTCAGGTAAGTGCCCCTGCTGTATATATCGGAGCAGATGAATTATACAGTGACAATAAGGGAATGGGAAGGTACAACTGTTGTATTATGTTGTATATTCTATCAGCGCAGATGAATAGTACAAAAAACATCTTGAAATTCAAATGTATGGCATTATGAAGTGAAAGAAGACAATATCAACGAAAGAGCCGACTTTTATTAAATTTTATAATAATGAAATTACAGAAGATGAAGTTAGGTTCTTCCATATGTCTTCCATTCTATTACTATTAAATAGAATTATTCTGCAGAGAATTTTTAAAAAATGCGATATACTCCAAACTAAGAGATGAACAAGCTGGTTTTAGACAAAACAGATCATGCACTTACCAAATTGCAACCATGCGCATAATCATGGAACAGTACCTAAATTTTGTCGACTTCGAAAAAGCATTTGACAGCTTAGACCAGTGGTTCTCAGCCTTCCTAATGCCACGACCCTTTAATACAGTTCCTCATGTCGTGGCGACCCCCAACCACAAAATTTTTTTCGTTGCTACTTGATAACTGCATAGTATATGTGTTTTCCAATAGGTAGACGACCCAAAGGGGGTCGCGACCCACAGGTTGAGAACTGCTGGCTTAGACAGAGATACTGGTATTCCCCAAAAGCTAACTAACTTAATTAATAACACATACAAGGCTATGAGATGCAGAGTTATACATGAAGGTGAAATCACAAACCCATTTATGATAGAATTTGGAGTTCGACAGGGATGTCTGCTCTCACCATTGCTCTTTCTGTTATCCAATGACTGGATCATGAGAGAAACAAATGGGATGGGGAAAATTGAATCCAGTGGATACATTTCAGACAGTTGGAGGATTTGGATTTTTCAGATGACATTGCACTTTTATCACATATCCATAAACAAATGCAGGAGAAAACAACAAAACTTGACTCTGTATCCCAGCAAGTTGGACTTAGTTTAAATAAAAGGAAAACAAGACCTTAAGAATAAATGCAATGGATGATGGAGTCTTTGGGATTAAACTGAGAGGAGCGTCTCTGGAAGACGTTGATACTTTTACGTACCTGGGAAGCATCATAAATAAAAATGGTGGCACCGATGAGGACATAAAGTCCAGAAGGCCAGAGAAGAATTCAATGCGAAACATCTGGAACTCAAGTGAAATAATGACAAAACAAAGTTAAAAATATTCAACTCAAACGTCAAGGCACTTCTTCTGTATGGCTGTGAAACTTGGAGAACAACAAAAACAAACATTAAAAAACTGCATGTTTTTATAAACAGATGCTTGCGAAGGATCCTCAAAATATGATGGCTTGACAAAATGTGTAACACTGTCCTTTGGGAGAGAACATCAAGTGTTCCGGTGGAGACGGAGATAAAAATGAGAAAATGGAGATGGATAGGGCACACATTAAGGAAACCAAACACTAATATCACAAGACAGGCCCTGAACTAGAATCCTCAAGGTACCAGGAAAAGAGGAAGTCCAAGAGCCACATGGAAGAGGGGCGTAGAGACATAGGCGAAGAGAATGAAGAAAAGCTGGGCTGAACTAGCAAAGATAGCCCAGGACAAGGACAGATGGAAAAGTCTTGTGATGGCCTATGCTCCATTGGGAGTGAGAAATGTCAAGAAGAAGATGTCCTCCATGAGCTGAAGACTATAAAGGGTGCTTGTTTGTTTAAAGAAGAAAACCGGGGAGGCGTCATAAACTGAATGAGCAACTAGGCCTCCACGTAGCGTATTCTAAACAATAAATAGTGCGTTCACAAAGAAATTTGACGAAAATTTGATTGTGGGAACTGAGCATAAGAGATGGGGAGAGACATCAAACCATCAACACGCATTTACCACGCTATAGAAAACTATCAATAATAGTAATAATAATAATTTATTGTGCCAAGGAAATCCACAGCAGTATTTCTATCCTCCAATATATCAAATACAAATATTTGACTTTCTTTTCTATTCGTTATAAATCACATGATGAATTACTCTTTCTGAAACGTTATGTTTAAGGGGGCGGGGGCAGGCGTGTCCAGTATCACTTGACCACTACTAGGATCTATTTGGAGGGGCAGGAGTGTCCAGTATCACTTGACCACTACTAGGATCTATGTGGAGGGGCAGGAGTGTCCAGTATCACTTGACCACTACTAGGATCTATGTGGAGGGGCAGGAGTGTCCAGTATCACTTGACCACTACTAGGATCTATTTGGAGGGGCAGGAGTGTCCAGTATCACTTGACCACTACTAGGATCTATGTGGAGGGGCAGGAGTGTCCAGTATCACTTGACCACTACTAGGATCTATGTGGAGGGGCAGGAGTGTCCAGTATCACTTGACAACTCCTAGGATCTATGTGGTCGACAACTCTGAGCAAACCTTCATAAGATTGCAGACCTGTTTACCCTCAAACTCTTAAAATCGTAAAGCATCATCACAAAATCGTTCAATACATTATCTTAATATAGTAGAAAATAATCATACAGTATATATAATGTACACACCTCAAAATCGTACATTGTACGCCAAAATCCTAAGAGTAAACAGGTCTGAGAATGTGAAGATCCTCCTGTGTTGGCCACAAAACTTAAAGATTATGCTTTGCCCCCCCCCCCAGGGATAGCGGCCGGGGGGGGGGCGGGACATAGTAATCCGCAGGAGGAAATCCAGCCTTGACTGTGTCATCATCATCATCATCATGTCCCGTAGTCTTTCGACCGTTGGGGCGCCACAGATGACATAAAAACTATTCTTCTCCATTCCTCTCTGTCTCCTGCCCTAAGCATAGCATCGCCTAGTTTTAATCCCGTCATTCTTTGATGTTGTCTTCCCATCTTTTTCTCTGTCTTCCTCCTCTTCTTCCTCCTCTAGTTGTGCCCTGCAAGATTTCTTTGGCGAGCCCTTGTTTTCTGGTCACGTGGCCATACCATTCAAGTTTGCGCTTTTTTACAGACGCCAGGAGGTCATCGTACTGCCCAATTGCTTGACGAATTCTTTCTTTTACTTGTTCATTGGTGATATGGTCTCTATAGCAGATGCCAAGAATGCCTCTGAAACATCTCATCTACATCGCCTTTATTTTCTTTTCAAGTACTGCTGTCAATGTCCAGGACTCGCAGGCATATAAGAAAATGGAGAGGATTAATGAGCGCATCAGCCTGATTTTGGTGCTGGGGGCTATATTTTTGTCGTTTCATATTTTCTTGAGCCTCTTTAGTGCTGTTGTGGTCTTCGCAATCCTGGCCATCAATTCAAGTAAGGTCAAGTTTAGATGAAGCTGCCCCTTCCTGCGTTAGCAAAATGGACCACCATTAGGGCGAACCATCTCGGGGGTGCCTCTGGGAGGCGAGGGTTTGCGAATAGGGCTTTGGGGAGGGGGGGGGGGGCCTTAAGAGCCTCAGCTCGGACAACTGACGCAATTTCTTATGAATGACATTTTAGATCAAAGCAATGTAGCGTACTTAGATAAACAATAGCAGTGGCGAATAACCCATAAATGACAAAATATTATAGACCCCTGTTATTCTGGATGGTTACAGTCTACTTTGTTTGAGGAGCCCTCAAACCCAAAACCTGTTTTTATTACCAAAAAAAAAGGGTCCATTACTGCGCCCGAAATTTCTGACTCCCACACCCCCCCCCCCCAAAAGAAAATCATACACACACATACGCACACACACGCTCACACACACACTTGTTGAAACCCAATTCAGTCACGCGGCAGATGGACGAGTCTTGAGATCTACTTGTCAACCTGACACAACAGATCATCAGCTCCACTAGACCTGGACTCAGCTTCACTGACCGTGTGATCCATGGTGACGAATGAGTTTTCTGACACTAATGTGGACCCACTACTCTTCCCCTCCCCTCCTACACAAGCCAGCCAAAGAGAGCGTTGAAAAGAGATTATGGTATATACTGTCTACATAAAAATGGTACTTCATTTTGGATTTATTTTTTATACTAAAATTGAAAGAAACAAAACTAATGTATAGTTAAATCACAATGGACCAATTAGTTTTATAAGGTGTAACGCAGTATTTCACAACGTGGGGCGTGAGCATGCCCGGGGAGAGGGGGGGTGAAGACGTTTGCGGGGGGGAGGGGGGCATTTAGTCTCTGAGGGAATGTATTTACATTTCAAAAAGAGGAGGTTAGGGTAACGTGTTGGGACATTTGACCATTTAAAGTGCTCAGGTGGGGCGTCAAAAAGGTTGGGAAACACTGATGTAAAAATCGGAGGCCCCCTGCAGCCGTAGGGGTTGCAGGACACACGCGACGGCTCTAGTGATACCATTCCCCCATCTTTCTGTGACACGTTTGGATGGAAATATTCAACCACCACCTCTTACCTCACAGACTGTCTCGTCGTGCTTGCATTGGCTTATTGACTTTTGGGGGTGTGGGGGGAGACACCACCAAAATAAATATCAAGCAACCCGATTTTAAAAAATATTTTTGTTGTTCTCTTGGCCCGGTACCGAGTCCCGACACGGCATTCGGGAAACGCTGACGTACGGGATAATATATCCGTCCTGATACGCAGTAAAGAATAACATCGAGACATTCTCATGTCATTATTTCTCAAACGAAAAATCAACAGACGGAGAAAAATGTCACAGAAATAAAATGTCTGCTGCACCCCCCCCCCCCCCAACCAACGCCCCACTACAAACATGCAGGACAAGCGACATTGACATGCAGGAAAAGCGACCTTGAAATGCTCTCAAGCCATAGCTGGCTCGTAAATACGTGCAATGAAAGTAGCGTAGAGAGGAAGTAAGGCTTTTGATATACAGGTACACACAATGGAAACATACATAACAATGCAAGTACAAACCATGGAAACATGTATGATATAAGTGATGTCAACATGACATCCTCAAGAATGTCATCCATCAAAATTGGACTGGAAACATGTATGATATAAGTGATGTCAACATGACATCCATGACATCCGCAATAATGTCATCCATCAAGATTGGACTGGAAACATGTATGATAGTGATGTCAACATGACATCCTCAAGAATGTCATCCATCAAGATTAGACTGGAAACATGCATGTATGATAGTGATGTCAACATGACATCCTCAAGAATTTCATCCATCAAGATGGGACTGGAAACATGTATGATAGTGATGTCATCATGACATCAATGACATCCCCAAGAATGTCATCCATCAAGATTAGACCCATGTATATTTTTATCTGGCAACTAAAAACACGGCACTGTAATGAAAAGATATGTTAAATGTGGTCAGCTGTCTCCATACACTGTCAGCGTGGGTGTAATGCGTATCATTGAATTGTAATAGGTAGCAATGTACTGCCAATCCAGTAACAACCGGTTCTGTGCTTGTTGGTTGCTGAACAAATATCTAAGTATTTCTGTCTGTTGTCTCTGTAAAATAATGCGGATAATTTTAACCCCGAGTTCTGTGGAATGGGGCTAAATTTTAACAACCGATCCGACCATAGTCATTATGCCGTAAACCTGCAGAAGTAGATGACGCACTCACATCGCATGGCTTGCTCGTCCTGTCAGCGCAAGTCTAAGGCTGACTAACATCATGTTTTGGAGGAACTCGCAGTCGGTAAGCTATGTCGCATTTATGTATGTTGTTCACATAAGCTGGCTTCAAACTGATGAATAAACAAACGTAAAACATACGCTCGTTACTAGCAGTGTTTCTCAAGCGGGATCCCGTAAACATAAGCTTATAGGAAATTAGTAAAACATAGTAAGGTTAAACCTGAAAAAAGTAACGCAACAAAACAACGAACGTGTCGGCATGAAGCCTTCATCAGCGAACAAACAGGAAACGAAAAAAAAAATATATCAAAAATATAATATAGCACTGAGCTGAGAAGTAGTGTCCACGAGGGCAGCGAAAGATTTAACATAAGCTTGTCACTAGTGTTTCTAAAGCGGGATCCCGTTAACATAAGCTTGTCACTAGTATTTCTCTATCGGGATCCCGTTAACATAAGCTGGTTACTAGTGTTTCTCAAGCGGGGTCCCGTTAACATAAGCAGGTCACTAGTGTTTCTCAAGAGAGATCCCGTTAACATAAGCTTGTCACAAAGGTTTTCTCAAGAGGGATCCCGTTAACATAAGCTTGTCACAAAGGTTTTCTCAAGAGGGATCCCGTTAACATAAGCTTGTCACAAAGGTTTTCTCAAGAGGGATCCCGTTCAAATTATTAGTATACAAAACAACTCCCCTGGGAAATCCTCCCATCCCGGATAATGCCAATTGTTTTTTTTTTTTTCTTCCTTAAACTTGATTGATCACAAATTGCCGCTATAAGCCACGCCCTGTAAAATCTAGTTAACTAGGTTGAATGGGTGAGCTCGGTAGCTCAAGTCCTCAGGTTCTCAAGCATTTTAAAGTCGTGACCACATTTATAAAGGCAAAGTGATCCACGCTCCATGCATTGAAGACAAAAATAATGTTTATAGGGTACATTATGGTAAATGTTAACGCATAAAAACCAGATATTTCTACATGATATAATTTTAATAAAAAGACGTGATCAATGTCATTATGACCTTGTAACTGAGACTACAAGACACCAATTAAAATAAAAAAATATTTGAAAATCACTATATCTCTCAGTGTATTGTTTCAGGCGATCACAAATATCCCTTCCCATCGATTTGAGGTCACGTCCCATGAGCTTAGAACCGCGCTGCAGTAACTTTCTATTGTGAAATCTTTTATTTTTTTACTTGAAAAATAAACCCTGGTAATATTTATGTATGCACACGTGTATCAACATTTGTCAATGAAAACATGTATCAACATTTGTCAATGAAAACATGTATCTACACGTGTCAATGAAAACATGTATCAACATGTGTCAATGAAAACGTGTATCAACATTTGTCAATGAAAACGTGTGATTTCGTGACGATTTCGAGTTTAGCATTTGCTACCTGTGAACAACGCAAAACTCAAAGTGTACAAGCTTTTGTTTTGTTCTACAGGCGGTCGTATCAACTTTTGCTTTTTCAGCAAAATATCGGCTAGCTATCTAGCTATGTATTCTCATTAATATATATCAGTGCTGGATTCGTCTATAAGCTGAATGAGCTACAGCTTTGGGCCTCACAATCTGCTGGCTATAGATTTTAATTTTTCTTTGATCAGCTGATGTTAGCGGCACATACTAAGACGTGAAAGTATAGACAAACTACTACTACTACTACTAAAGACTTCAATTTGTAATAGGAAATGCCACCATACTTAATTATGGGAGCTGGTAGGCCAATACATAAGTGTCAAAGTAAGGGGCACATACCTAGACGTGAAAGTATAGACAAACGACAACAGACTTCAATTTGTAATAGGAAATGCAATCGTACTTAATTAAAATTATGGTAGGCCAATACATAAGTGTCAAAGTAAGGGGCACAAACCTAGACGTGAAAGTATTGACAAAATACTACCTGCTTCAATGTGAAATGCAATCATACTTAATTAAAATTATAGTAGGCCCATATATAAGTGAGAGGTCTCTAAACTTTGACATTTTCACTGCATGCTGTCTTTACAATTTTATAAAAATGTTAACATAACTTTTGAAGACATAGAGGCCTATACCACGTGCACTATGTCTGGTTTAAAAAACATAACAGTAACTAACAGTGCCAACAAGTACCGTCTGAGTGCGGCACTTCTTCTTTCGAATAGTGGATATCTGATAGTTTTGTTTTTGTGCTTAGGGCTGAACATATGGGAGGGGGGAGAGGAGACGGCGTTATGTGAGACACCAAATCCTATGAATGTGAGGTACCATATATTTGCCACTGACTAACAACATCCTGCTCTCGCATACCACAACAGGGATTCATTTACAGAGGCCTCTACGTGAATCACGCAGACTCCTTCAAAATATGAAATCATATTTTTAGAATCTGACAACGAATGAAAACAGCTCAAGCCACTTGAGTAGTGAAGCAGTGCTAGCAGTAGAGAATTTGATTATAAACATTATGAGCAGCGGCTCTCAACCTGTGGATCGTAGAAAGGGCCTTTCACGTGGGTTGCCTAAGACCATCGTAAAACGCATTTACAGTTATTAGTTATTAACTCTACAGTTATGAATTTTATGGTTGGTGGTCACAACAACGTGAGGAACTGAATTAAAGAGTCGCGCCATTAGGAAGGTTGAGATCCACTGATTTAGAAGGGGGACCAATGCAAAGCTGCACTTCTAAACATAATGTTTCATCATACTTGATGAATGACTCAAACATTTTAGAATAAAAGTAGAGGAGAACTATACATAGGAACACACTTGAAGGCGATTTCTGGTATCATTAAAGTATGCATAGGTTTGGCACTACATCTTAACTTGGTAGAGTATTTATTTATTTTTTTTAAACTTTAACTTTAATGCAACCGGGCCACGTATTTTTGGCCACCGTGCACACATTTGCAGCGACCACCATTCAGAGTACCATCAACTTCATCAAAGCAATTGACACAGACCTCCAGCCTAACATCTGAAACCTACTACTTGCACTAGGCCTACATGTAAATATAAGACAGGTGATTTAATGTGACCATACATTACCTATATGTCTCTCAAACACAAACGTATCCAAATTATGTCCACATAAAGCTCAGACTCGGTTCATCTTTGATAGTTGACAAAGTCGCCAATAGGTACACGTTTGGTCAATCCAATCTGTCCCATCGAAAGGGGGATAACCGGACAAAACTTGGCCACTCCAGGAAGCTAGAGAAGAACGTGTCCAACTGTCAGTTCTGACCGGCAGCTAAGACATGGGGTCAACTTTGGGCGGTGGGATGAGACCTGGGGTTAATTCACTGGACAAATAGGTCCCTGGCGTAGCTGAGATGCCTTGGATAATGCGACATTACTGTGACTGCCCCTGATGGACGGACAACTCTTAATGTATTCAAAGTGCAAACTATTACAAGTTTAGGGCCCTTCTGGGGGGACCACGTGATGTTTTTAAATTGTGTCCAAAAATAGATTGTTGCATGCCTGGTAAGACAACCTCAAATGTGATCAAAAGAAACAGATACTGTTTTAGAGATCAGAGAATCCATTCGATTGGATGCTAACACTACCATGTGCTAGCTCTGCATGAGCGTCACTATAGAGGACGTCAATTGGTAAAGAAATCAAAAACCATTTCAGTTTCATCAAAAGCCAATTTGATGGCATTCATTTATCTAACCGTACAATGTATGGATGGTTGTGGTCCGTACAAAATTCTGATATAGTAGTAGTTTTACTTTTTTAAGAAAATAGTCAATTTATCTGGAGCGGGTTGTTGTTGGTAGCATACTAAAAATAATCGCCCACCAGCTTTGGTTGGTGCATTGATGATTGGGGCTGGGGTCATATTCGCTAAATAAACGTTAGATGCAACTTTTCTTCCCCACCCACACTCGATATAATACAAAGTCTAGATATATATTTAGTAATATATAAGCAGCTGAACCCGGCTTCGTGTGAAATTTCAAACAGGGACGTCATTTGGGTAGGGCAAGGTGGGGCATTAACCCCCCGCCCCCCATTTTTTTTTTTGAATTTGCAGTTTTTATTTAAATTGCTATGTACTTTGGCAACTCTAGTAATAAACAACTTAACAAGCCGACCAAGTTTTGGTTTGGCCCCCCATCCCCTGAAAAAACCTGAAATGACGCCCCAAATTACAAACACCCACCACGAAAATTTTGGTAATTGCACACGATGTTCCATTTCATTTCAATAGTCTTGGTGTATTTCCGTTACTCATCAGTATGATCGATGCTCCCACTTTCAATTTTTCAAACAAAACCATTAGTCCACAAAAGATAAAAATATTAATCCAGTTCATAGTAAAATGTTACCCCTACTTCTAACACAAGAGACAAACATTTGTGTTGTTAACGAAGAGATCCTTTACAGCAGGGCGGAGACATAGAACTAGCTGTCACCAACTAAACCCACGAATCTTTCTGAAGGCACATTTTGGTGTTTGACACCACGGATTAAAGCCTTGCACCTTAAACACGGTGTTCATGTAGTAGTGCAGGGCCGCAAACACAAGATACGCTGACCTGTGGCTGGCCTCCCAATGACGAAAACAGTTGCTACAAATCCATTGATTTGGGGGGGGGGGGAGATGTGGGGACATAGTTCTAACCCCATCCACCTGTCGTTTTGTAAAACACGAATTAAATTAGAAAATAATATTTTAATAAATACGCTTTTCTATCTTATTCTTCTTTGTTATTCTCCAGCCTCCTCCCCCCCCCCTTTTCTTTTGCCTTGTCATCTAAACTTATTTTGTACGAGGGATTTGGGCCTTTATGTTGTTCACACCTAACTTCTATTTTCTACTAGATCACGTGAAATGGATCGTCAGCTTTCTAACGGTATACTACCCACCCCATCATTTATCCCCTTTAGAGAAGTATAGAACAGCCAAGTGTGGTTTAATGCCTTAAGAGTGGGTGGTTTGTTCTGGGAACATGTCTAACGTAAACACAACCCACCAGATACCATGATATTGTATCACCATCACTCGACTGATATCACTCTTGTTTACTACTGAGCTGATACTTGTCGCGTAACCGTCACCAACAATACACGCGAAGATGCAATTAAACGCATGCTTTTATTCAGTGTTATTTAAATGGTATCTCGCACCGTCGAGATGTTGTTTAACTGCGAACAATTTGTTGGATTGGATAAATGAATGGACCTACCGGTATCTAATTGTGTTTGTTTTGAACGAGTTTCTGCAACTGGGTGAACAGGAGTCGTCCGCATAGTGTTGTTTAATTTGTAACACATAAATACAAAAGCAAGAATTTGCGCGAAATGGTGTTTGGGGGGGGGGGGAGAGTTGGGTATGGGATGATTTATAAAGTGGTCATTTTCGTTTACAAAATAAAGTTTTGCAATTGGTCTTTCTGGTTATAGACATTTCTGGTGGAGGAAATGATGTGCCACATTCGTAAAACATTGTCGGTTCTAATAAGTTTGTGATAGAACGTTCCAGATGTTTGTTGTTAAAGTTCGGCTTGGTTCATGTTACACAGTGTTGTTAAAGTTGAGGGTTGGTTCATTATACACAGTGTTAAAGTTCGGTTCGGTCGTCAGCAGGGATCGAGTACGGTGTGTTCATATCGAGTTCGGTTCGATTCCCAATTCTAGTAAAATTTCAGTGCCCAAAAGTACGGTCAGGGATTGGATAAGTTTGACCAGATAGATTAGTTTGACCACCATTATTTGACATGAAACTTTTCAAGTTGTCTTGTTACAGGCCAAGTCATCAAGGGGTTTGAAATGAGACTTTTTGTTACAGGCCAAATCATCAAGGGGTTTGAAATTAGACTTTTTGTTACAGGCCAAGTCATCAAGGGGTTTAAAATGAGACTTTTTGTTACAGGCCAAGTCATCAAGGGGTTTGAAATGAGACTTTTTGTTACTGGCCAAGTTATCAAGGGGTTTGAAATGAGACTTTTTGTTACGGGCCAAGTCATCAAGGGGTTTAAAATGAGACTTTTTGTTACAGGCCTAGTCATCAAGGGGTTTGAAATGAGACTTTTTGTTACAGGCCAAGTCATCAAGGGGTTTGAAATGAGACTTTTTGTTACAGGCCTAGTCATCAAGGGGGTTTGAAAAGAGACTTTTTGTTACAGGTCAAATCATCAAAAAGATTTGAAATAAGACGTTCAAGTTATCTTATTGCATGTCAAGTCATCAAAGGATTTGACATGAGACTTTGTGTTCAATGTCAAGTCATCAAAGGATTTGACATGAGATTTTGCGTTCAATGTCAAGTTATCAAAGGAAATGAGACGTTAAGGTTCTTGCTACAGGTCAGATCATCAAAAGAAATGTTAAAATACATGGACTAAAAATTTATAAAGGCGATGTTAACGAAAAGGTTACGGAATGTTGTTTGGGGAGTTGACGCGTGTACTCCTAGCTGACGGTACACCCAGTCACACACGACTGCACACATACACTCTTCCTGAACAGGGTGCTATCTATAATTAGTCGCATTGGAAGGGCTTAGTTAACAGCCACTAAGACGTAATCCCAAATTGAACTCCCAACAGCGGGCTATTTGTTGGACTGAAAACTGCACACTGTACAACGCATCTTTATAATCCATATGAGCAGAGACTCAATAGTCCAATAGTCAAAACTTATTTTAATTTTGCGGGCCACTGATGTAGGGTCTTGCAAAAAGGAACTTTTTCTTTAATCAATTTCTTTGTGTTTTTTTTAATATGCTTTTTTTATGTAATTTTATTTTTTTAGTGAAGGTACGCGCCGATACGACACACCTGCGCCTATTTTGATCTGACTCAAAAGAATGATCTCAAATCTAAAGTACAAAAACAAAGATTTGCAAAACCACAATCATTTTAAGGGGTACATTTATGTCAATAGCATTTCTTTCGTTGCTCTCCAATTAAGTGTAGAATGATGTAAAACTAAAATCAGAAAACGCCAAAATGCATCCCTGAGTTTGGTGTGGGTACGGGAAGAGTTTGGTGTGGGTACGGGAAGAGTTTGGTGTGGGTACGGGAAGAGTTTGGTGTGGGTACGGGAAGAGTTTGGTGTGGGTACGGGAAGAGTTTGGTGGGGGTTCGGGAAGAGTTTGGTGTGGGTACGGGAAGAGTTTGGTGTGTGTACGGGAAGAGTTTGGTGTGGGTACGGGAAGAGTTTGGTGGGGGTTCGGGAAGAGTTTGGTGTGGGTACGGGAAGAGTTTGGTGTGGGTACGGGAAGAGTTTGGTGGGGGTTCGGGAAGAGTTTGGTGTGGGTACGGGAAGAGTTTGGTGTGGGTACGGGAAGAGTTTGGTGTGGGTACGGGAAGAGTTTGGTGGGGGTACTGGAAGAGTTTGGTGGGGATACTGGAAGAGTTTGGTGGGGATACTGGAAGAGTTTGGTGGGGGTACTGGAAGAGTTTGGTGGGGATACTGGAAGAGTTTGGTGGGGATACTGGAAGAGTTTGGTGGGGATACTGGAAGAGTTTGGTGGGGATACTGGAAGAGTTTGGTGGGGATACTGGAAGAGTTTGGTGGGGATACTGGAAGAGTTTGGTGGGGGTACTGGAAGAGTTTGGTGGGGATACTGGAAGGGTTTGGTGGGGGTACGGGAAGAGTTTGGTGGGGGTACTGGAAGAGTTTGGTGGGGATACTGGAAGAGTTTGGTGGGGATACTGGAAGAGTTTGGTGGGGATACTGGAAGAGTTTTGTGGGGTTACTGGAAGAGTTTGGTGGGGGTACTGGAAGAGTTTGGTGGGGATACTGGAAGAGTTTGGTGGGGATACTGGAAGAGTTTGGTGGGGTTACTGGAAGAGTTTGGTGGGGTTACTGGAAGAGTTTGGTGGGGATACTGGAAGATTTTGGTGGGGTTACTGGAAGAGTTTGGTGGGGATACTGGAAGAGTTTGGTGGGGTTACTGGAAGAGTTTGGTGGGGTTACTGGAAGAGTTTGGTGGGGGTACGCGCTGCAAAGGAAAAAAAATCAATATTTTTTAAATTGTTATTTAAGTATATACAATTTTGTTTTTAACGAGGGGTACTCAGAGTTGCGAAAAGGATAGGGGTACACAGATGTCAAAAGTTTGGGAAACACTGATTTGTTGAACAGATTTTGATGTATTATGTCTCAAATAAACTCTATACAATGTATGTATATGTGTCACCATTATGTGCCATCATTGAATTAAAGACAAAACAACAAATAAGCATGTTCAGCGTTTATTGTGTGTTCATTTATTTGCTAGCTGTGATGACAAGCGAAGAGTTGACTCGCGATCAAATGGCCCGTGAAGCGATTTGGTTGCCCACCCCTGATGTAGTCTATAGAATTGTATCCGTCCACTGTGGTCAACCCTTGCTAACGAACATTGATCGTTTTGCTTATTTCAGCTTACGTCATCGTGGTCATGGCGTGAGCAGTTTTTTTTTCTCATCCTCAAAATATTGCGCAAGGCAAAACCAATTCTTGTCACTCAGCTCCTCCAACAGTGAGAGGGAACATTGGTTACGGCAAATGGATCTAGCAGTGCACTGTAAGCGTGACAGATGACATGGTCGTGACGTGCCCGGTAACAGAAAGATACTTGAACGCTGCTGCGGGTGTAAAGTGTCCCCTTGCCTAGGGTGTAGGAGAACTTTCACAAACAAACTAACCCAACAGAGGAGACCCTTCACGGCCATGGACGTCTGCATGGGGAAGGAAATGCCCACACCCCCTGGATTTTGCGAATATTATGTGTCACAATACTTACATTTTTTTAGAATACTAATACTAACAATATCAAGCTTTTAAAATGTACTTAGCTCCGCACTCGATCTTTATTCATATGGCCGACTGTAACCTACTGTAACCTACTATGGACTACTGTAACCTACTGTAACCTACTATGGACTACTGTAACCTACTATGGACTACTGTAACCTACTATGGACTACTGTAACCTACTATGGCCTACTGTAACCTACTATGGCCTACTGTAACCAACTATGGCCTACTTTAACCTACTATGGCCTACTGTAACCTACTATGGCCTACTGTAGCCTACTATGGCCTACTGTAACCTACTCTAACCTACTATGGCCTACTGTAACCTACTATGGTCTACTGTAACCTACTATGGCCTACTGTAACCTACTCTAACCTACTATGGCCTACTGTAGCCTACTCTAACCTACTATGGCCTACTGTAACCTACTATGGCATTCTTTAACCTATTATGGCCTACTATAACCTACTATGGCCTACTGTAACCTACTCTAACCTACTATGGCGTACTGTAACCTACTATGGCCTACTGTAACCTACTATGGCCTACTGTAACCTACTCTAACAGACTATGGCTTACTGTAACCTACTCTAACCCACTATGGCGTACTGTAACCTACTCTAACATACTATGGCCTACTGTAACCTACTCTAACCCACTATGGCTTACTGTAACCTACTCTAACCTACTATGGCCTACTGTAACTTACTCTAACCCACTATGGCTTACTGTAACCTACTCTAACCTACTATGGCCTACTGTAACCTACTCTAACATAATATGGCCTACTGTAACCTACTCTAACCCACTATGGCGTACTGTAACCTACTCTAACATACTATGGCCTATTGTGACCTACTCTAACCCACTATGGCCTACTGTAACCTACTGTAACCTACTATGGCCTACTGTAACCTACTCTAACCCACTATGGCTTACTGTAACCTACTCTAACCTACTATGGTCTACTGTAACCTACTCTAACCCACTATTGCTTACTGTAACCTACTCTAACCTACTATGGATTACTGTAACCTACTGTAACCTACTATGGCCTACTGTAAACTACTATGGCCTACTCTAACCTACTATGGCCTACTCTAACCTACTATGGCCTACTGTAACCTACTGTAACCTACTCTAACATACTATGGCCTACTGTAACCTACTCTAACCCACTATTGCTTACTGTAACCTACTCTAACCTACTATGGCTTACTGTAACCTACTGTAACCTACTATGGCCTAATGTAACCTAATATGGCCTACTGTAACCTACTATGGCCTACTCTAACCTACTATGGCCTACTGTAACCTACTCTAACCTACTATGGCTTACTGTAGCCTACTGTAACCTACTATGGCCTACTCTAACATAATATGGCCTACTGTAACCTACTCTAACCCACTATGGCTTACTGTAACCTACTCTAACCCACTATAGCTTACTGTAACCTACTCTAACATACTATGGCCTACTGTAACCTACTCTAACCCACTATGGCCTTTCTGTAACCTACTGTAACCTACTATGGCCTACTGTAACCTACTCTAACCCACTATGGCTTACTGTAACCTACTCTAACATACTATGGCCTACTGTAACTTACTCTAACCCACTATGGCTTACTGTAACCTACTCTAACCTACTATGGCTTACTGTAACCTACTCTAACCCACTATGGCTTACTGTAACCTACTCTAACCTAATATGGTTTACTGTAACCTACAATGGCCTACTGTAAACTACTATGGCCTACTCTAACCTACTATGGCCTACTCTAACCTACTATGGCCTACTGTAACCTACTCTAACCTAATATGGCCTACTGTAACCTACTCTAGCCTACTAAACCCTGACCATGATTTATTTATTTTAATATTTGTGCCTGTGAATAAATGTAATTTTAAAATTCGTAATACAGTGAAACCTCCGTTTTACGACCTTTAAATTGCCATTAAAACGAGGTCTTAAATTGGAGGGGTGTTCAAAAGAGATAGGACATTTTCGAAAAACGACATTTAGAAAATTAAGTAAACAAACCAAATAGATACAAAAAAGGACACGTACCATTAAGTATAGGCAACATCTACCATCTTTCTTTCAGAAATATAGATTAAACTCTGTCTCACAACCAATACAGTCACTATTCAGAAATATAGATTAAACTCTGTCTCACAACCAATACAGTCACTATTCAGAACTATAGATTAAACTCTGTCTCACAACCAATACAGTCACTATTCAGAACTATAGATTAAACTCTGTCTCACAACCAATACAGTCACTATTCAGAAATATAGATTAAACTCTGTCTCACAACCAATACAGTCACTATCTCCCTGTTCCTCATTAATTAAAAAAAAAAAAAATCAATGCTGGTATGGTAGTGGTAGTTGTTTAAATGCCCGTGTAAGTGCTGAGTACATGCTTAGAGTTATAACTACCGGTATTGTATAAGATAAGCGCCTTAATATTGTTGTAATTATTTTTGTTCAATCATTGAATAGTTGCTTTTTTTAAAAAGAAAGCTGTTATTTCTGTTTGTTTGCATGATCCCCCCACCCGTGCATGTTCTTTTAGTATGCCACTTTGAACAACAGATATGGTGTCGGCAAGGTCTGCAAGCCCCTGCTCATGGCAAATTTGATAAGCTCTTTGGAGTATTTTAAGGCAATTGAGAAGTAGAAAGGTCTAAGAGTTATTTCCTTTTCACTATTTCATAGCTGCTTTAGTGCATCGTCTGCTGTTAAAAGTTGTAAACGAAACTGTTTTCTTCAAGCGCACAAATATAGCATTGCTTTGGAATCTGACTTTTTCAGGTGCCAGCTAGGTAGTAAAATTGAATTATTTAAAGATCGCAAGTCGTGTTTTAGAGAAAGTCGTTTAAGAGAGGTCGTTTATATAGTACAAAGAATCGGTGAATTTTTTTCCGGTCGTATGTTGGAGGAAGTCGTTTAAGAGAGGGTCGCAAAACGGAGATTTTACTGTATTCTATTGCATATGCTATAGCAATGTATAGCTATAGACTGGCACAAACTTAAGTAACCCATTCAATTGTAGGCGCTCAGAGATTAGACCATTTAAAACTCCACCATTACTACAGATAATTTTAGATATTGTTTTGACACAAATCTATTTAACATTACATTTATATGAAATGAATTAATTTGCATTCATCATTGCTTTATGCGGCGTTGTTTAACATTAGCTCACAATGATTTTGTTGTGCACATTCTTCACAAGTTACAACAAACCCCCCCCCCCCCAGACCCTTTCTCCAAAAAAACGTCTGCAGAGGTCCATGGTCATGGCAATGACGAGCTGTGACGTCATCACAAACATGCACTAAATAATGAGATGACTATGAAGCAACGTTTAGATGAGCTACCGACTCAAATAGAGGAAAGTTAATTATTTCAGTGTCCTTAAACAGGGGAAAATAATTGTTCAATATCATCTCTAAAATATCTGCTAAACAAGTGGGCACATGTTTTAGTTCATTAAATGCTTAATTTATTTAACAATATAAAATGTAAACATAGAAGACTTAGTCTTATAGACCCTTATATGACATCCTAAACAAAGTGGCGACATTTTCGTACCATAGACCATTCCCCAGCTGCGCCTACCCCCTCTTTTTCCCCCTCTTTTTATTTAAACTTATTTAGTATTTAATATTTAAAACTGTATGCTGTTTGTCCAATATTTAGAAGTGTGTGGGGTTTGTGGCAAACAGTATCAACACTAGAAAATCAACATTTAGAAAAGCCGACCCCTGGTGAGGAGTCCCCGACACAAGACTGATCTTGTAGGTTGACTCAAATAACAGAACACTGCCCGGCAGAAAGCTAATATATAGAAGGCTGGATAACAAGAGTAATCCTAACCCATGTTATAGCATCTTGACAGCATTGGTCGCGACATAGACACTCGGTCAACAAAGGAAAATCGTTTCAAGAGTTGGTAAATCTATTCCATGACAGCGATACAAACAAAAGATTTGTTATTTTACAGAACAATGAATCATAGCAACAACAGCGACACCTAACAATGAATCACAGAAACAACAGCGACACCTAACAATGAATCACAGCAACAAAAGCGACACCTAACAATGAATCATAGAAAAAACAGGGACATCTAACAGTGACACCTAACAATAAATCATAGCAACAACAGGGACAGCTAAGATATATTTTTTGGAGAGTAAATTAAACTTTTCTGTTGAGACTTGCACCCACTACTCACGTGCACCCACTAACACACCAAATCCAGCCTTCCCCTCTTTCAGTTATTAATATATGTAATAATAGAACCCTCACTCCCATAATGAAACTATATTTACTATGAGTCATGAGCTTGATGCTTGCACTGCTAAGATTAGAGTTGGCATTCAATATTAACCGCATGCACACCGTATCAAACGCCATTACTTGTAACTTAGATTCAGTTGGTGATATAAAGCTTTAACCCAAATACCTTTTTTTTAAACTGTGGGATTTGACTTTATTTCCACATCACCACAACAGCTCCTCCTCCACCCCCACCCAGCCCCCAATTTTTTCCAGCGTTGTGACTGGGGGATGAATGGACGATTAAATAATTCTAAAGCCGATGTGAATAAATGGCAGGACTGATCATAAACTTGTGAGGTGTGCCCTTCCGGTAAATCCCAAGAGGCCAGAGAAGATCGTTTTCTACACAAACCAAGCTTGGATAACATTACTTTTCTTTTCAAGCTTTTTCAAAAGTTTTGGGGGTTTTCTGAATACACAAAAGAGTAATAATATGGATTTTTTTTAAAAAAGTATTAACTGTAACTACAGTACAAAATGGGGGAGAGTAGAGAGAAATGAGAGAGATAATATCATCAAGAGCAGGCCAACCAGAGAAATAGAGCATATTATAGGATATAGGCTACACGGCTGGAAGACTTTTCGATCTTTTTTAGAAGGGGATTATATAGCTGTATTTTTTTTAAAACCTTTTATTACATATAAAATATGAGATGTTGACGTTCGTTCCATTTGTGTATTCGTTCTATTTGTGTGTTCGTTTAGTGCGCTGACAGTTAAACATATCTTCACACAGATGCACTATTTGATAGATGTCAAGATTTTTATCTGAGTTTTTCTATGGACCACAGTTTATAGAATCTCTGAACACTCTTCATAACTTGGCTGAGCTATGTACCATAAACTACAGAGCCTCTGAACTTTCCTAGTAGCCTGTGTGACCATTAATCAAAGATTATAGAACATCTAAACTTGACCCCTCGTTACGTTGTGAGCTATACGATCCCAAACCAGTGATCCCCAATCTATGGATCGTGATCCACAAATAGTCCAATGGTTCATGGCATGTTTGAGGCGGCGTTTATAACGGTGTAAGTGGTTTTAATTTTTGCTATGAATATCATTATGTACCGGTAGTAAAGAAAAGGATCTAATGCGTTTGTTACCTAACAATTGCTTCTTTTTTAATTAACTATTATTTTATTTTTTGAAATTTTGATTTAAATATAACCGGGTGGTCAACAACGCATGTAAATAATGAGGAAAAGTATGTAAATAATGAGGAACATGGTACTTAGAGGTGAAAAGATTGCCTTGGGAACCACTGTCCTAGTTTGTACAACTTCTATTGCCTTGGGAACCCTTGTCCTAGTGTGTACAACCTCTATTGATTTGGGAACCACTGTCCTAGTTTGTACAACCTATATTGCCTTGGGAACCACTGTCCTAGTTTGTACAACCTCTATTGCCTTGGGAACCACTGTCCTAGTTTGTACAACCTATATTGCCTTGGGAACCACTGTCCTCTAAACTTTCAAAGTTGGCAGAATGAAATCAACATGCAACCAACCCTCATTTATTTTCTTCATGCTGAGCTGTCAGAAAATAATGTCACATCTCTTACTTCTGGCTTTACCTCTTTCACCTGTAATGGCCTGGTTTCTATATAATATCAGTTCTTCTCACCTCACGCGTTACATGCCCAGGGACCCAACATGACAATAGCGCCTTATAATTGTGTTAATACGTTACAATATTCAGCCTTTTCAATTGAATTCCAATTTATTGTTTAAATTATCACTATTTATTGATCAGTCTGTATCAGATTTCAAATGGTTATGAGCCTGAAATCCATTATCAATTTGCAACACACAAAAATTATGTAAAAGAAATACATAGTTCTGCTGCATGAATTTTTAGCATAATTACGAAAGATTTTAAATATTCTTTATAAACTGTTATATTTCTACAACAACATATTTTTTTATAATCAAACTTTACCTGATGTTGAATCCATTTTACTTATTATTGGATCTTTGCTATATTCCAATATAAAATTCACAATTGAAAACAATGACAAATTTTTAAAAATTTAATTGGCTGATGTTCACTAAGAAATGGTTGATATATCCTTCAATGCATATATCACTAATAATTAATTCAATAAATAACAATAACTGCTATGTACTTCTTCAAAACACCTTACAGATCTCATATTAATACATTATTTCAAGATTCAGCTTTGACAGATATAATTAAAGATAATCATTGACTTTCCATAAATTACCCGGTATGAAAATAAAAAATCTATAACTTGTTAACACAGCATGAATCAAATACAAAATGTCCATATCCACCAGTTCCTTGACTGGGTGTAGAGATAAAATAAAATATTAAAAAAACAGATAAGGCCATAAAGAAAGCCTGATAAGTGATTTAATAAAACTCTTTCCTTTACACTGTAGAGTGTAGACAAGGTTGAATCACTAATGTGGTTTTATAGTCAAAATCTAAAGTTACATAACACTAATAACAGCCAAACTTACTCCAATGTTTGCGTATGACATTTAACAAATTATTAGGTTTTGGTCTATTAAGTTATAATTATTATTTATTTACTGACTATAATTTCAAATATAATACATTAATATCATTTCATATAAAAGCTTATTTGAACTTCATAATATTTAATATTAATAATAAAATAATACAAATATGGTACAAAATAGTAGTTATTTGTTAGTAGGAAATGGGATATTATTATATTACTATTAGTATTAGGATTATATATTATTATTTATTTTATATGCCTATATTATTATATATATTTATTATAATTATAATATAATTTTAAATATAAAAGTATCATATCCAGGCAATCTTCAACTCTTGAATATAGGTATAAGTAAATTATACATTTCTGGGACCGCCTTATATTTCTCAGATACCGCCCACTAGTATTAGTATTCAGATTCGGATCTGAGTGGCTTACTTTAACTTAAACTTTAAGGCAAGGCAGGGCTGGTTACTCATCCATGAAAAGTTTATTGAAAAAAAAAATATGTGGACAATGAGATTGAGCTTACTGACGAGCCCTGGTTGTGTGGGTGTGTACCGGCTTATCGAAAATCGGTGCCAACTACAAGTGAAAGGTAGTTTAAAATATTTTATTCAATTTGAAACGTAAATACGGTTATCTCATTCTTTATTATGTGTAACTTTAACACTACTGGGAAGACTGCTAACCTAGGGAATAGGACGCCATATTTGTTTATCCTTGGTCACCATTGACTCGAAAATTAATGCATAATCTTATCACAAGCAGACCACTACTTGGGCCTACTGTGCTAAAGATCTTTTTCGATTATTTAAAATAAAATGTCTACCCGAATCATAGATACGTTTCACAAGACACGCCGTTGATTGACTTAAATAATGTTATCACATACCTTTTTTGCGACACTATCCTAACATGCGACAATCGTCTGCAACCGATACCGATAAGAACGACACGCTGTGGAGGGTGACTGCTAGGTATGGCACGCGGCTAAAAATAACTTGGAAACCCTAATTAATCTAACCGGTTTTACTTGAAAAGGCCGTGGGGGGGGGGGGGGGCAGTGTTATGATAATTAAATAAAATTAATAAAGCGTATTTTAAGGCATAAAACAAAAGACCTATTCATTTCCACTTTATATCACGAACAAAAGGGCCCTCCATATCACGCCATATATGAATATGAAAAAGTGCGTCACGCTATTTTGGACAATGTTACACCCCATCCCCCTTTTTTTTGCCCGTCACAAATTTGGGACCCCCCTCCCCCGTCCGAAAGTACGTCACATTTTTAATTTTTTTTTAAAAAGGTGGAGGGGGGGGGGTAAAAACTTTAAAACTAATAAAAAATTTAGCTAACACCGTTCACTATTAAAATCTCCTTTCAAAATACATCCAGCACAACATAAAGTTAGACATCACTGTCATTTTCAGCTTTTATGCGTATGATAATATATATATATATATATATGTGTGTGTGTGTGACGTCACATATGACCTAACTCTCCCCCCTCCACCGTGTCACAAACTGTCACACTTTTTTTAGACCCCGCCCCCATCCACGAGCGCGCTTACTTTATGGGCGACCCCCAAAGGTTATACTAGACAACACCTTGTGAAGACGTCACAATACGGCCATACAGACAAATCCGTCAAAGGATTGGGGGGGGGGGGGTATAAAAACACCTCCCATCCCCCAAAAAATTAAATTAATTAATCAATTTATAAGTATACTTGCTAGTCTTGGTCATGCAGTGCCGCTGTTAGTCTTGGCCATGCAGTGCCGCTGTTAATCTTGGTCATGCAGTGCCGCTGTTAGTCTTGGTCATGCAGTGCCGCTGTTAGTCTTGGTCATGCAGTGCCGCTGTTAGTCTTGGTCATGCAGTGCCGCTGTTAGTCTTGGTCATGCAGTGCCGCTGTTAGTCTTGGTCATGCAGTGCCGCTGTTAGTCTTGGTCATGCAGTGCCGCTGCTAGTCTTGGTCATGCAGTGCCGCTGTTAGTCTTGGTCATGCCGTGCCGCCGTTAGTCTTGGTCATGCAGTGCCGCTGTTAGTCTTGATCATGCAGTGCCGCTGTGAATGTTAATTTATTAAGAGGAGTACTGCGTACAGATTAAAGTATTTAAAGCCATAAGAACTACACATATGTTTATGTTCAGTTCATACGATCAAATTTGCGTTAAATTTCTTTTTGAACGCACTATTCAGTAAAAAAAAATGGTGCGTTCAAAAATAAATGTGAAGCAAATTTGACGAAAATTTGACAGTGTGAACTGAGAATAAAAGAAAACCTGAAGAAGGACAATGTTAAAAAAAAATGTTTTGAATTGTCCTCAGGTTTGCCTCTACCATGCGTATATTTCTTAGAATGTAATTCAGCTTGACAGCCACCCTAACACACCCCGTCACACTTATCATGTCTATATTCAAGAAAGACGCATCTCTTTAATTTACATTAAGGTCCAAGAAATGCATTGGTTGGAATCGATTACATTTCACTATGCGGAGCAGAGCACTGTGTTGTTTGAATGTTTGGAGTTATCTGCGTTCATTTTGTGTGCGTGGGTGCAGGTGTGTGTGTGTTATTACTGTTTGTTTGTTTCAAGACACCGGAAATCACATTGGATCAGATCAAAACAAGAAGAATGAGGAATAAACTTTAATTCAGTTTCTACCGTTGTATTGTGTGTTTGTTAGTCGTCTCCATTTCTCATACGTAGGCCTACGCGTCTACGCATATGTAAGCCTACGCGTCTACGCATATGTAAGCCTACGCGTCTACGCATATGTAAGCCTACGCGTCTACGCATATGTAGACTACATGACAACATGGATCATTGAATACGGGAACTCCGGTAAAGTCTAATGGACTACGATTAGTCACTTCCTTGTTTTGGCACGTGATATGTGTAAGTCTTCGGTAGGCTGTCTGCTACACGTAACAACACATAACAACAGATAACAGCTGATCAGCCATTGTCATTAATTTTTAAGCAAAATGTTTGTCTCCATCAGCGCTTCCCCAGTGTTAATTAAAAATTTTACTTTTCAAAATATTCTTGAGTACACGTGTTTTTTTAAATGGCATTAATAAATGTGACAATAATTATAATTCAGTTATGATTAAAGGAAGAAAGTTGTTTGAAGAAAAATTTGTGAGCGACTAGTGTGTTGCAGACAGCCTCCCGGAACTCTTACTCGTACTTACTCTTATCACGTGACAAAACAATCGACTCATCGTAGACCATTGAGAGGGACGCTTAGTTTATTGAGCGCTGGATTTCTTGTACACACTAACAGTGCAACAGCTGCAATAGTTGGATAGTGTATCTGTGTTGTGGGCGTGTATCTGTGTTGTGGGCGTGTATCTGTGTTGTGGGCGTGTATCTGTGTTGTGGGCGTGTATCTGTGTTGTGGGCGTGTATCTGTGTTGTGGGCGTGTATCTGTGTTGTGGGCGTGTATCTGTGTTGTGGGCGTGTATCTGTGTTGTGGGCGTGTATCTGTGTTGTGGGCGTGTATCTGTGTTGTGGGCGTGTATCTGTGTTGTGGGCGTGTATCTGTGTTGTGGGCGTGTATCTGTGTTGTGGGCGTGTACCTTCGATTAGTGGGGAACATAGCTTAACACAAACATTTGTCAGCTCGACACGTGGAAAGTTCTTTGCGACATCTGAACAGCACACGGCGACAGACGATAGATATAAACAGGAATAACAGAGCACTTAGACATATGGACAGGACGCAGTGGTACATATGGACAGGACGCAGTGGTACATATGGACAGGACGCAGTGGTACATATGGACAGGACGCAGTGGTACATATGGACAGGACGCAGTGGTACATATGGACAGGACGCAGTGGTACATATGGACAGGACGCAGTGGTACATATGGACAGGACGCAGTGGTACATATGGACAGGACGCAGTGGTACATATGGACAGGACGCAGTGGTACATATGGACAGGACGCAGTGGTACATATGGACAGGACGCAGTGGTACATATGAACAGGACGCAGTGGTACATATGAACAGGACGCAGTGGTACATATGAACAGGACGCAGTGGTACATATGGACAGGAATCAGTGGTACATATGAACAGGACGCAGTGGTACATATGGACAGGATGCAGTGGTACATATGGACAGGACGCAGTGGTACATATGAACAGGACGCAGTGGTACATATGGACAGGACGCAGTGGTACATATGAACAGGACGCAGTGGTACATATGAACAGGACGCAGTGGTACATATGAACAGGACATATTGACTCACAGGCATAGCCTAAACAGCAAACATACGGCAGGCCCGCACCTGGTTTGGGGGGGGGGGCAACCATGGCACTTGTCAGGGGCCCGAGCTAGACAGGGGCCCGCCCTTTTTTCGAGTTTTTAAAATAGTATTATTATTATTATTAGTGGTTTTTATATAGCGTGGTACCCCAGGGCTGGGCTCACCACGCTGTACGTACAATTTAACAAACATAATCAAATGAACATCAATTAACATACACTAATTAAATAAAACAAAACAAATCTATGTTTACTCCACACATTCAAGAACTATCGACATGTCACGCCAAGGACGGAACCCAGTGACCCAGCAGCATCGTTTATCGGTCATATGCAAATGGTTATACAAATACACAAGACACACACAGATGCAGATACACACAGAAACACAAATATACAGCTACACACAGACACATACATTCACTGTAAACAAATACATCGACACGTGGACAGCTTACAGCGAACTATGGACAGCTGACACCGACAAACGGACAGCTAAAATCAACATTTTGGACAGTACACAGACGCATATCGACACCACTCAGCTACAAAGGACAGCAAAAATCCTGACATTGACATCAGTCAGCAATGCGTATAATATGTAATACGATCCATTCAATATGTAAGTTAAGCAATTTATTTTTGCAATATCTTTCGAAACCATGCAACTTAAATTTGTGCATTCGAAAGATTTTTTCGTTGATTGAAGTTGTCAAGTGCGCACGCCTCGAAACCAAAGCACCGTCTATAAATAGAATACGTGGCTGTCAATTTGTCGTAAGACATTAGCATTTTAAATATTATTTAGAATTTAGAAGACCATTTGGTGTCTAATGAATATCAGCAACACAAAGGATGTTAGTTTTTACCTAGTTATGCACACAACCACACGTATTGGTATTGACATGGTCAGTCCCCTACACCCCCCCCCCCCTTTCAACCCCCGCGCCCCCGTCACTGGGTGATAGTTGACACCTTAATTTACAATTAAATTTTAAATAATCCAATATATTCTTTGAAAATGAAAGTTATATGTATTTCCTCCCTTTAATTAAGGAAACTTTCCAAAGATTAAGTCACTAATGATTATCTAGGTATGAAACAATGAAAGAGAAACAACCTTTGGTAGGACGTTGCGTTTTAAAAGTACGAAATTAGTTCCCTTTGAAAAGGGGGGGGGGGGGAAGTTCACAAATACAATTTTCTTTTAAACAAGAGAGACAATCTTTGAAAAAACCTTTACATTTTCAGAATATGCAAATGTCCCCTTTACAGTTTCTTAAACAAATTGTTCAGTATATCAAGAAAGAAGATGTTTGTTTTAATTTTTAAAAAACAATATCTCCGGAAGATTCCGTCGGACTATATAAATTGTCAAGATGATGGAGTGGCTGATTGACACTTCATCGATTGGCTAATGAGGCCGATCCTGGGTGACTTCTCGCAGGAGAACAATGACCTCTGGATAACTTTGGCCTTCCATAATGTTATTATTTTTTTTCAAGGGCTATGTTTCGCGCATTGTCTGCCTGTTTGACTCATCCATTCACTGTTGTGTGACTCCTTCATACACTGCTGTTTGACTCATTCATTCACTGCTGTTTGGCTCCTTCATTCACTGCTGTTTGACTCCTTCATACACTGCTGTTTGACTCCTTCATACACTGCTGTTTGACGCCTTCATACACTTCTGTTTTACTCCTTCATACACTGCTGTTTGACTCCTTCATACACTTCTGTTTGACTCCTTCATACACTGCTGTGACTCCTCATATGCTGCTGTTTGACTCCTTCATACCCTGTTTGACTCCTTCATACACTGCTGTTTGACTCCTTCATACACTGCTGTTTGACGCCTTCATACACTTCTGTTTGACTCCTTCATACACTGCTGTTTGACGCCTTCATACACTTCTGTTTGACTCCTTCATACACTGCTGTGACTCCTTCATATACTGCTGTTTGACTCCTTCATACCCTGTTTGACTCCTTCATACACTGCTGTTTGACGCCTTCATATACTGCTGTTTGACTCCTTCATACACTGCTGTTCGCCATCTGAAACGTTGCTCAGCGATGATCGCCCATTACCGATTTCTACGGTGACTTCCCTCATGCTCATTTTGCAAACGTCCGTTAAATCTCAACCGTGGTCGTCCAATATGTCTTGACCCTTCTTACTGGAGCAGATTCTTTGAAATACGGCCTCCCTCCATTCTCGTGGAGCTCATGTAAGGTCTTAAGTAATATATATTTTCCATTTTTGAGCACTTCGGGAGGAATGCCACCAATACCTGGAGCCTTCCCATCGGCGAGGTAATCTAATCAATTGCTTTTTCGAGCTCCTGCAAAGTTAGCGCTTTATCTATTTCTTCCATTGCTAAAAAGACGGGGATATTATCCAGTGACTACATTCTTTACTGACGGGCTATAACTAGTTTTATAATAATATATTCTTCCATAGCAGAGAGTAAAATGTCAATTTTTATTTAAAAGTAACACCAACAACGAGAAGTGTTTGAGAACAAGCTGAGAATATTGAATATGACTTATTGCTGAGACGGTGTTTAATAGTTGCATATAATATACACATTAGAAAATAATGAGAAAACAGAACGCTTGTCATAGTTCATTGACTTCACAATTGAAAAGGATGTTTTAAGACAGAAATGTTATGGCCCATTGACTTCACAATTGACAGAGACATTGTTAGACAGAAATGTTATGGTCCATTGACTTCACAATTGACAGAACATTTTAAGACAGAAATGTTTTAGTCCATTGACTTCACAATAGACAGAGATATTTTAAGTAAGACAGAAATTTTTTAGTCCATTGACTTCACAATTGACAGAGACATTGGAAGACAGAAATAATTAAGACAGAAATGTCAATAAATTAGAAAAAAACATACATTTGTAGGCCCAAAAGAACATTCTCATTTGACCTATATTTGTGTGATCACATATCGTAAACATTCAATTCAACGAATAGAAGTGAATCTACTGGCACCACACTCTCACTTATTACGAAAGTTCCAATCTGACCATATAGGTAGAACAGAGTCATGATCGTAAAGGTAGAACAGAGTCATGACCATAAAGGTAGAACAGAGTCATGACCATAAAGGTAGAACAGAGTCATGACCATAAAGGTAGAACAGAGTCATGACCATAAAGGTAGAATAACAAAGTCATTTGTTAGTAACATGCTTTTAACCTTGGACAACGGCACAGCTTTTTATTTATATATATATTAGTTTATTGTTTAAGACTTAGAAGGCGTGGAGGGGAGGGCTGGGGAGAGGGTTTGCTGAGGAGAGGGTTGGCGCATTCAGAGATTAGTTCTGTCTTTATTTCCAAATGCATGTACAGCTTAAATTTTAAAACTGTGGTAAATGCCCAAAGCTCCCCATCCCACGGGACGCCACTGTCTGTTCGCCATTTGCCCACACGTAATTCAACAGTTTACTAGATAGTCACGCCCCTGCTTCTGTGGGCGTTACGAAACTCTTCTCGTGTCTGCAACTCCCACTTTTGAGTTTCACTGTCTGCGCATGGCAGCAGTGTTGGTTTCCTGTTTCGAATGTCGACATCTAGGCACAGACCTGTCTCTCTGTTCATCAGGTGCTGCTTCTGCAGACAGACAATTTGATCAAATCAACTTTAAAAAGTTATTTCATGTTCGTACTTTATTCTGAAATTAATGCTATAAATATTCCCTAACTTTACTGATGTTTTTTAAATATTTGTGTCACCAACTGTTACAAAACACCTGGTCATAAATCCACGTGTTGACGCCCTCTGGATTGGGGCGCCTTAAAGTGTAAAGCTCCACGTCGAAGAATCTCTTTTTTCCCATGCTGACAGCACCGACCCCCAGGTTAGTTTCAAGAGAGGACAGTATGCCAGGTCCGGCTGATCTCCACAGCTGTTGGGTGAACGGAAAATGATTTCTTGTATTTACAAAAGCGTTAGTCTCCCCTGACTGACATATACAAAAAATCAAAGCAATTGATATTTGATCCTCTCGAACGCCAACAACATTTACACTTCAAAGTGAAACAATCACTGTACTGATATGGATAATTTAGGCCAACTGCTTGACAAAAAAAAACTCGTTATAAAACATAAAAGTACAAGTTACAGAAGCATTTATGTAAGGGGGCGTCCATTAATTACGTCAACAAAATAGTGTGGGGGGGGGGATGTTTGACAATTGTTGACAAGGAGGAGGTAGGGGGTTTTAGATTAGTTGACGTCAACAATCATGTTTTCTCTATTAAAATTTTAATCTTAAAAATTGACGGGGGAGGGGGGGTAAAAAATTGCGTAAAAATTGTTGACGACCCCTAACACAAAGGCGTCGGACAAAAAAGTTATGCAAATTTCAATTGAAAATTTTATTTTTAGCGATAACATATTTTAAGAATCTGATTTAGGAGAAGAACTTTACAGCTAAACTAAAAATAATGTTTTGGACGTTAAAAAAAAATAATTCTTTAAAAAAATAAAAATAGTAGGCCTTGTTTAAGCTTGAACCAAATTAATATTAGTCTGGTGTCCATTTGACTGACATGAGGCCTTTTGAAAACAAAACGATTATTTTAAAAGTGGGGATTATTTGTTAGTGTCTTTGACCCCTGACCTGTAGAGCGTTTAGAATGTCACATTTCTCTAACACTGGATGGCGGCCTTCGAAAATTGACCGAAGACAGAGCTTCATTTCTTTGTTTTCAATCTGAAACAAAAATAGCATCTGATGCACAGGCCATTTAAATAAATTTTTCACCAGGTACTATTTTCCAATTAACTATTTCGGTGTCATCGTATATATAAATATATTTATAAGAAATTTCTAAATTGTTAAACTAAACGAAACAACTTCTACATCATGAAATACTTGACTATTACCCGTGAAAGACGATGTGTTAAATATTTATAAAGGGGATGCTACAGTATATTCTGAAATCACAGCACTGTCCCAAGTGTGCTCTCGCTCAAAGTAGTTCCAGCCACACAAACGGCGAGAATTATTCATTTGAAATATTCCTAGTGCAGTGATTCCCAAAGGGGTCTATATCGACCCCCAGGGGTCGACGACAACTTGCAAGGGGTCCATGTCAGTGAGAAAAAAAATTGGGGGATCCATGAAATGAAAATGGGGGTCAACGATCGTGGATCTCAGGTAAGCAGGTCGTGACTTCTATTTTGGCATTCCGTGAATGGAAAATTCACATACACAGATAGAACCTATTTACTTGCATAATATTACCTTATAATCTAAAGACATATCTTCCTATAAGATAAATAGTACAAGCAACTATGAAGTAAACATTTTAAAAACATAAAAAATGTTTAAGAATTATTATAAACTAGCAGGTAATATCAGGTAAGCAGAGGGTCTACACAAAACCGACAAACATGGCAAGGGGTCTACGATACAAAAAAGTATGGGGACCTCTTGTTTAAAGTATAATTTATATATTTGCAAGTTTATCAAGAGATTTTAGCCGAAATGTTCATAATTGAAATATTAAATTAAAATAACTTTTATAATGGTTTGTTTCGTCTCCAGTGGAGCTTCATCCCACGTCTTTACACTTAGAGTAGTTAGTGATTTTAATCTTAGATCAAGCTATGTTGCCACTTAAGTCATACCATCTTCTATTTCGATGTAAGTCGACAAAAACGATTGCCTCTACCTGCCCGAAGTACGGACTCTGTTCATTTATTTCCCATCTGAGCTCAGGGTGGACATTGTCCAGATACCAGTCAAAGTCGTGACATCTTAGTGACCTTCTCAGGTCTATCCTACTGGACACGTCACCAAAATCTGGCTGGGAAGGACAACATGCTGTGTTAACATATGAATTATGTCATCGAAATCTGTCTTGGAAGGACAAGATTCCGTGTAAATATATGAATAATGTCATCGAATTCTGTCTTGGAAGGACAAGGTGCTGGCTTCACTTTTCTAAACATTTACGGGGGTGTTATATAGTGGTACATGTTCTATTAATAAAGTATTATCCTTACATAATATGTACAATTTAGAGCCCGTAAATAAATAATAAATGTGTGTTTCTTTCAATTCGATAATACCAAGGATTCAATATTTCATCTGATTATACAACGTGTATATTCTTAAATAAATGTATTCCTATACAATAATCCATTCCGATACTTACGATGTTGTAGGCGTTTCTCTCGTAGAAGAAATGCTTGTATCGATCCATCCAAGTCTCGGCTACTCGAAACGAATTCTTCTTGATCATCTCGGTGTGGTTGGGCCAGATATTCGGTGACTTGTCTCGGAACATGTGGGCAACATGGGAACATATGGATGTCTTGAGGGAACCACCACACATCCAAACCTGGGGAAAACACCGGGGAACAAGGCGTTGGCTGTAAAGATATTTCAAATGGCCAAAAGGTTTACAGTTGAAAAGGTTTACAGTTGAAAAGGTTTACAGTTGAAAAGGTTTACAGTTGAAAAGGTTTACAGTTGAAAAGGTTTACAGTTGAAAAGGTTTACAGTTGAAAAGGTTTACAGTTGAAAAGGTTTACAGTTGAAAAGGTTTACAGTTGAAAAGGTTTACAGTTGAAAAGGTTTACAGTTGAAAAGGTTTACAGTTGAAAAGGTTTACAGTTGAAAAGGTTTACAGTTGAAAAGGTTTACAGTTGAAAAGGTTTACAGTTGAAAAGGTTTACAGTTGAAAAGGTTTACAGTTGAAAAGGTTTACAGTTGAAAAGGTTTACAGTTGAAAAGGTTTACTTTGATGCTCATTGGTTTGGTTTTGTTCGGCGCAAAATACATTCTAAATATCATTTTATCATGTTAACAAATATAGTTAACTATGATGATGATGTTGATGTTGATGTATATGTTGATGTTGATGGTGATGATGATGATGATGATGATTGATGATGATGATGATGATGATGGTGATGGTGATGGTGATGATGATGATGATGATGATGATTGATGATGATGATGATGATGATGATGATGGTGATGGTGATGATGATGATGATGATGATGATTGATGATGATGATGATGATGATGATGTTGATGATGATGATGATGTTTATGTATGTAGTTTATTAGAGGATTGACAACAAGTAGGACTACGATGTTTACTGTTAATAAAGAGTATAATAAAGTAGGGCTTAACCGGGTGCTGTATTTTACATCGGGTCCGGGAATTTAGTAAAAAAACACCCGGTGGGCCCAAGTGTTACAGCAAAAGAGTTAACTTTTAATTTTCTTTAATATTTATCGACCTTTAAACAATGGTCTTACAGCCAGTCCTAAAGCCAGTCCTACGGCAAACCTGCCGGCCTTTAAACAATAGTCTTACAGCCAGTCCTAAAGCCAGTCCTACGGCAAACCTGCCGGCCTTTAAACAATAGTCTTACAGCCAGTCCTAAAGCCAGTCCAACGGCAAACCTGCCGGCCTTTAAACAATAGTCTTACAGCCAGTCCTAAAGCCAGTCCTACGGTAAACCTGCCGGCTTTTAAACAATAGTCCTACAGCCGGTCCTACACCATACCTGCCGGGCTTTAAACAATAGTCCTACAGACAGTCCTACACACTTAATGCCGGCCATTAAACAACAAGCCTACAGTGAGTCCTATAGTCAGTCCTACAGAAAGTCCTACGCCATACCAATGACTCTTTATTGAAGGGAACAAATTCAGCTTCTTTACCTGAGTTCAACCGTCACACATGACGTCACGCATGACGCTCGCTGCGTAACAGCTTTCTTGTCTTTGTCACTCAGTGAGAATTAATTTAAAACATGTTGAGTAGGGAGAGGGCCGGTTGCGAAAAGGAAGTAGGACACACCAGAAGCAAAATATATACGAATAAGAAATACACGGCCCATGCTAACCATCACAAATTAATAAACATTTAACACAATTCTACATGGAAAGAAATTTAGGTCTCTAAAAATATTTTTTTTAAAAGCCATTCTTAACTAGTAACCTTTGTAAAGTTAAACACTTTTCAATTTTCAGCATTTACAATCTAAAAAGTTTTAATACACTTCTTAATTAATTAACTAAACGTGACATTTATAATTTAGTAGCACTCAACGTTACACGCCGGCATGCGAAACGGATTGCGCGGGGCCCAGTCTGGGTAGGGATAAGGATAATAAGTGAAAATTAAGATTTTGTATTAGCAAATAAATTAGCACGGGGCCTATGAAAGTGCGGGGCCCATTGCGGTCGCATGGGTTGCAGTGGCCTAAGGCTGGTCCTGGTTACACGCCATCTAAGTTTGTCTTCATTCAACTCGTTGTGTCTTTGTTGTTGTTTAAATGAAATGAATGGCAGGTAAACATGTGGGTCACTAATTGATGAAGAGTACATGCTCTGTATTCCAGTGATTTACCTTGAAGGACATTTCAATATTCTCCCCTCCCCATCCCATCAGCTGTGGATCGTACCTGCCGAGCTGATTGAACCACGACCTTGACACCGCATACAGCCCTCCTGGCATGGTCGGAGACCTTGAAGACAACATGGCAATAATTAGGCCTAGTCACTTCCCTTTTGACCTTAGCAAAACAGATACTAAAATGAAACTAATAATAAACTAACATAAAATTAATATGAAAATGAAACTAATCCTAAACTAATAATAAACTTATGATAAATAAACTAATACCGGTAAGCTACTTGCAATTTATATATTTAAAAAAAATATATATTTGGCTTTACAAGGATTTACTTTAAAAATGTATAACTATAACTATTTACTTTAACAAAAATGTAAGGCTTTGTAAATATATACATATCTATATATTTGCGTTTGCAAAAAAATATTACAAAAAACCCCTTGGACTTACCATCGATTTGTATAAAGAAAAAATAATATTTGTCTTAATAAGGATTTGTAATTTTTTTTAAACTGTTGGCTTAACACGGGGAAAAAATTACGAAATTGAACTAAAAATTTAATATCGAATGGTTTAAGTTTAATGAGATAACACTCTTTTTACCCCGTCCCACCCATTTTTTTACTTGAACAAAAAAGCAATAATTTTTTTTTTATTAATTATAAAATGTTATAGTTTGTTTCTATTTCTTTAAAAATAGATTTGAACCGGAGCGGAAATTAAATTGCATGGGTTGACATGCCACATGTGGTTTGACATGCCACATACTTCTCGTAAAGACCTTTGACCTGTTTCCTCTTGGACCGGTCCATCCAGATGAACAGGAGATTGTTAAGGCTGACTGATCCGATTGGCGCGTCATCCACAGTCAGGTCTATTGCAAACGTGTGCTTGTTAATTGTTTCGATGGTGGGAAATGTAACGGTTTTAGGGTCGTCTCTGATGGGGGCAAGCAGGGGCTCGATCCAGCCTGTTTTGTAAAATGTACATGTCAATTGTTCGAAACATCTTGTATAACGGTTAGATGTTAAATTAATGAATGATATACACCGTTATACAGAATGCCTACAATACAAGTGCTGAACGCTCTAAGACATTGAAGTTCACATAAAGGAGTGTGTCCAGGAATCAATCTAGAATACAGAGAGAGGACGATATCAACCATGCTCAATGATGTGAGTTATTTTCAATAGTTAAAGCCATATTCAAACTATCCACATGGCCGCATGAGGCCGGCTCAGTGGCGTAGCGAGTGTTGGTGCCGCCCTCGTACAAGGAAAAAAGTATGCAGGTTTCTAAAAAATACCGCCCCTCCAAATTACGTCAATAAAATAGCCACCCAGGGTGGACAGCCCCCCCCCCCCGCACCCCTTCCTACGGCACTGGGTCGACTGCCCATCTTAAGAGTAAAAGGAGGCCTTTGTTGTTGGTGTTACTTAGTATATCTCTATGTCTGCATCTCCAAGTATTTACAGAAATAAATATTATATCATTAAAATTAAACCAAGTACCTGGAAAACACTCAATGTGAGAATCCAGAAATATGATGACCTCTCCTGTGGCTAACCTTGACCCCAAATTTCTTGCTTCAATCAGTCCGAAACGACGAGTTGCCCGGATGAGTCGCACTTGTTTGATTGGTTGGAGGTAGGCCTCTAAGGGGAGTTTCAGGTAGTCTTGTGCGGAGAAAATAAAAAATCTGAACATTATATTGCTTGATACAACGAAACAAAAGTTTAGACCGAGGCATTTATTTAAATCATGTATCTCTGTGGACAAATAAATCATCATAACATTAAATTAAATACAGACATACACAGAATCGGCACGTCGCCATAGGCGGTCTTGTGGTGTATTGGTAGCTCGTCTGCATCAAACTATCTGAAAGTAAAGTAGAATGGACTCAGCCAAGCAGGATTGCTGCTTTATGAGAAGACCTGAGGGAACTCACACACACACACCTTGGATAGTGCCTTAATAGTGAATTAAACGATAAAATCACAATGACAATGGCGCCAAAATATTCTTTTTACTGGCCCTACCCTGGCGTCAAATTGTTCTATGTATTGATGAGCGCCATTTTCAGGCTTCTCCCCGGGCGCCGCCTCACTTGACGTGGCCTGCATACACCACGCGCAAACAACAGATACATACTCGCACACCACGCGCAAATAATAGACACATACTCGCACACCACGCGCAAATAACAGACACATACTCACGCAAATAACAGACACATACACACACACTGAGAAAGAAGAAACTAACCACCATGGCGTACATATGTAAAATAAATATCCGCGGTCAGCGCTGTCCACAACATACAAATAAGAGATATATAATATAAATATGTGTTCAATGAAAGACAGAGGCGCAGACAATATCTGTCCAATGAAAGACAGAGATAAGCAGACAATGTGTGTCCAATGAAAGACAGAGATAAGCAGACAATGTGTGTCTAATGAAAGACAGAGAGGAGCAGACAATGTGTGTCCCATTAAAGATAGAGATAAGCAGACAATGTTTGTCCAATGAAAGACAGAGATAAGCAAACAATGTGTGTCCAATGAAAGACAGAGAGGAGCAGACAATGTGTGTCTAATGAAAGACAGAGATAAGCAAACAATGTGTGTCCAATGAAAGACAAAGATAAGCAGACAATATGTGTCCAATGAAAGACAAAGATAAGCAGACAATATGTGTCCAATGAAAGACAAAGATAAGCAGACAATATGTGTCCAATGAAAGACAGAGATAAGTAGACAATTTGTGTCCAATGAAAGACAAAGATAAGCAGACAATATGTGTCCAATGAAAGACAGAGATAAGTAGACAATGTGTGTCCAATGAAAGACAAAGATAAGCAGACAATATGTGTCCAATGAAAGACAAAGATAAGCAGACAATATGTGTTCAATGAAAGACAAAGATAAGCAGACAATATGTGTCCAATGAAATACAAAGATAAGCAGACAATATGTGTCCAATGAAAGACAGAGATAAGCAGACAATATGTGTCCAATGAAAGACAAAGATAAGCAGACAATATGTGTTCAATGAAAGACAAAGATAAGCAGACAATATGTGTCCAATGAAATACAAAGATAAGCAGACAATATGTGTCCAATGAAAGACAGAGAGGAGCAGACAATGTGTGTCCCATTAAAGATAGAGATAAGCAGACAATGTTTGTCCAATGAAAGACAGAGATAAGCAAACAATGTGTGTCCAATGAAAGACAGAGAGGAGCAGACAATGTGTGTCTAATGAAAGACAGAGATAAGCAAACAATGTGTGTCCAATGAAAGACAAAGATAAGCAGACAATATGTGTCCAATGAAAGACAAAGATAAGCAGACAATATGTGTCCAATGAAAGACAAAGATAAGCAGACAATATGTGTCCAATGAAAGACAGAGATAAGTAGACAATTTGTGTCCAATGAAAGACAAAGATAAGCAGACAATATGTGTCCAATGAAAGACAGAGATAAGTAGACAATGTGTGTCCAATGAAAGACAAAGATAAGCAGACAATATGTGTCCAATGAAAGACAAAGATAAGCAGACAATATGTGTTCAATGAAAGACAAAGATAAGCAGACAATATGTGTCCAATGAAATACAAAGATAAGCAGACAATATGTGTCCAATGAAAGACAGAGATAAGCAGACAATATGTGTCCAATGAAAGACAGAGATAAGCAGACAATATGTGTCCAATGAAAGACAGAGATAAGCAGACAATGTGTGTCCAATGAAAGACAGAGATAAGCAGACAATGTGTGTCCAATGAAAGACAGAGATAAGCAGACAATGTGTGTCCAATGAAAGACAGAGATAAGCAGACAATGTGTGTCCAATGAAAGACAGAGATAAGCAGACAATGTGTGTCCAATGAAAGACAGAGATAAGCAGACAATGTGTGTCCAATGAAATACAAAGATAAGCAGACAATATGTGTCCAATGAAATACAAAGATAAGCAGACAATATGTGTCCAATGAAAGACAGAGATAAGCAGACAATATGTGTTCAATGAAAGACAAAGATAAGCAGACAATATGTGTCCAATGAAAGACAAAGATAAGCAGACAATATGTGTTCAATGAAAGACAAAGATAAGCAGACAATATGTGTCCAATGAAATACAAAGATAAGCAGACAATATGTGTCCAATGAAAGACAGAGATAAGCAGACAATATGTGTCCAATGAAAGACAGAGATAAGCAGACAATGTGTGTCCAATGAAAGACAGAGATAAGCAGACAATGTGTGTCCAATGAAAGACAGAGATAAGCAGACAATGTGTGTCCAATGAAAGACAGAGATAAGCAGACAATGTGTGTCCAATGAAAGACAGAGATAAGCAGACAATGTGTGTCCAATGAAAGACAGAGAAGAGCCTACTAACCGAGTGTTGAGAAGTCATCAATGAGTAAGATCTCCATCAGCAGCTCCGCTGGTGTCTGGTCCAAGATGCTGTGGACAGTCCTCAGTAAGATCGCCCACTCCTCGTTACAAAATGTTATAACGATGGAAGCTGTGGGAAGTTGACCGTAGTTCTGGGACAAACACCTGGAGATTCAAAGAACAACCACCAAACCAGCGTACATGATTGTTTTAGCGTGCCTGATTGTTTTAGCGTGCCTGATTGTTTTAGCGTGCCTGATTGTTTTAGCGTGTTTGATTGTTTTAGCGTGCCTGATTGTTTTAGCGTGCCTGATTGTTTTAGCGTGCCTGATTGTTTTAGCGTGTCTCATTGTTTTAGCGTGTCTGATTGTTTTAGCGTGCTTGATTGTTTTAGCGTGTCTGATTGTTTTAGCGTGCTTGATTGTTTAGCGTGTCTGATTGTTATAGCGTGTCTGATTGTTTTAGCGTGCCTGGTTGTTTTAGCGTGCCTGATTGTTTTAGCGTGCCTGATTGTTTTAGAGTGCCTAATTGTTTTAGCTTGACTGATTGTTTTAGCGTGCCTGATTGTTTTAGCGTGCCTGATTGTTTCAGCGTGCGTGATTGTTTTAGCGTGACTGATTGCTTCGGCATGCCTGACTGATTTAGCGTGCCTGATTGTTTAGAAAAAAAAATTGATTTGAACATATTTGTTATAAAACGTAAAGAATAAAACAAAAAAGTTAGTTGATTCTAACGCATGGGTGTGGTTCCGTTAAATTTTAACAGATAAGAGCAACATAATGCTGCGTATCAAACTTAAACTTTATACGATGTAAGGCAGGTGGTTGAAGATGTAAGGCAGGTGGTTGAAGATGTAAGGCAGGTGGTTGAAGATGTAAGGCAGGTGGTTGAAGATGTAAGGCAGGTGGTTGAAGATGTAAGGCAGGTGGTTGAAATACATTTGAATAATTTAAAACAAATGACAAAACGGGGTGAAGAGGGTGCATCACCAAAACCCAAGAGGAAAACGGCTCAAAGGCAGACCGAGGCTTAGCTGGGTGGATGATATGGAAAAAGATCTACGACAACTAGGAATCCAAGCATGGAAAGAAAAGCATTCGTTAGGTCTGAGTAGAATTAAGTGGTGGGGCAGGCCAAAGCCCTTTATGGGCTGTAGCGCCATATGGATGAATGGATGGATGGTCTGAGTGGTGGCGTATTCTTTCTGTCCCCAAGGCATGCACAAAAACATACGGTGAAAGATCTTTCTCTTACTGTGCCCCCAAACAATGGAATTCTCTTCCACTACACATCCGCAATATATCAACCATCACAGCCTTCAAAACTGCACTCAAAACAAAGCTCTTTAAACTCTACTACCCCGACTGATTCCCACATCTGACCGATAAACGATGCTGCTGGCCGTCGTCCATGGCTTGTCATGTAAAAGTTCTGGGGTCGGTGGGGTGAATGTGCAATAGTTTTTGTTTTGTCTCTATACAGCTGTTCTTTATTACATAAATGTATTTTATTTTATTGTCACGATTATGTCTCTTTTTCTAATATTTTTATGTACAGCGCGGTGAGCCAAGCCCTAGGCTGGGGTACCGCGCTATATAAGACAACTAATAATAATAATAATAATGTAACCGACAAACTGAAGTACTGCAGACAGACTACTTACAACCTACCCAGACAACCTACCAATAAAACCTACCCAGACAACCTACCAATAAAACCTACCCAGACAAACCTACCCTGACAAAGCTACCCAGACAAACCTACCCAGACAAACCTACCCATACAAACCTACCCAGACAAACCTACCCAGACAAACCTACCCAGAAAAACCTACCCAGACAACCCTACCCAGACAACCCTACCCAGACAACCCTACCCAGACAAACCTACCCAGACAAACCTACCCAGACAAACCTACCCAGACAAACCTACCCAGACAAACCTACCCAGACAAACCTACCCAGACGAACCTACCCAGACAAACCTACCCAGACAAATCTACCTAGACAAAGCTACCCATACAAACCTACCCAGACAAACCTACCCAGACAAACCTACCCAGACAAAGCTACCCAGACAAACCTACCCAGACAAACCTACCCAGACAAACCTACCAAGACAAACCTACCCAGACAAACCTACCCAGACAAACCTACCCAGACAAATCTACCCAGACAAAGCTACCCAGACAAACCTACACAGACAAACCTACCCAGACAAATCTACCAGACAAACCTACCCATACAAACCTACCCAGACAAATCTACCAGACAAACCTACCAAGAAAACCTACCCAGACAAGCCTACCCAGAAAGCCTTACATCTTATCAGATAGCAAAAAGCCTATAACTCAGAAAAAACACCTACTCTGAGGACCTTGCCTCTGGTAGAGTTCTATGGACGGCAATCTTCCTGCTGACCCACTCGTCGAAATAATGATTGTTGAAATCTTCATCTTTCTGTTTCCACTGCTCACTCGTGAGGTCATTTTGTCGGAACACAAACCCGCTCGCGTTTTCACCTGGGAATGACAAACGATTTTTTTAGCCTTTTTTGCACAAAACAACAACTAGATTTATAAATAGAAATTTAGCACTTTCACATTTATTCGTCAGGGGGCCAAGTGGACAGGACCCCCATGCAAATTTATGTATATTTGGCTTATTGGTGTGTAGATTCAGCTGCAAGTCAAATGTCTATCGCGATCTCTTCGCTGATTCAACGATCATTACTACTTTAAATTACAATACTCAACTTCCTTATCCAACTCAATGTTTTGAATTATATTGAATAAGCGTTCGTTATATGTTGTCCAGTCCGATGGTGGACCTTACTTTCCAGACGAGGCTACAGTCAATTTCCAAAACATTTTCTTCTGCCCCATATAATTGAAAAGATTTACTTTTCCATAAAATTCTTTTATCGTATTCTTACACTCCCATCGAACCAACTCATATCTTTGATATTTTGAGTCCACACTTTTCTTATTTCTTTACAGAAGTTTGGATCACCTTTATAAATAAACACGCAAAAAATAGGCTTATAACACTGCAAACATATAAAAGAACTCATACTCACCCGTGCCAATAACGAATTCTCTTATGTCCCAATCCCACTCATAAATAAAGACTGCACTCCCCAGAGACTTTTATGTTGTGACATCCCTCCTGCCTCCAACCCAGCGTCACCCCTCCTGACTCCAACCCAGCACCACCCCTCCTGGTCAAAACCCAGACGCACCCCACCTGGCCACAACCCTCACCCTAACTTTTTTCGAATTTGAGAAGAAGAATTTTCTTTAACCCTTTGAATCCCGTTCAAATGTAGCCATGGGAGGAAGAAGAGAAAAAAAACCAATGTATGACAAAAGACAAACACACATTTCAATGACCTGGTGAGTCAGGATGGCCGTATTCAATAAAGTCCGGATAGATGATCTCACAGTTCCTGTAACTTCGAAATTTGTCTACTTCCTGTCCTACGTCACCTTGATTCTTTTCCCGGCCGCTTGCGGCATATAGTGAACAATTCGTGGACCTTTCTTTGCGTATAACAAGTGACGTCACAACCGTTTCAAATTTCTCAACCGGTTCTCTTTCGTGGTTGATGTGAGATCTCAAGAGTAAAATGGCGAATATAAAAAACGTAACAAAAATGATTTTGTTGAGTTTCCTCTTTCTGATAGTGAAACCGCGACACCGACACATGTCCCAAACTGGCAAGGTGAGATGATATAAAACAATTTACAAATAAAATGTGGTGTTGTCAGCGTTCACTTTCACTTCCGATCACATATCACGTGTTTTATGTATGACATTGCACAGTTGCCTTTACAACGACATTCGTGTGGGGGAAACTCTTTGCTTTTTCGAGACGTTAAGATTTAGAAATAAAAGCAATAAGCAAGAGCAGTATTTGTAAGCTGAAGTGTGGATCAATATTTCGTGTACCTGAAATCGGGAGTACTCGAATATCACATTAGGAAATGGCGTCAGCGGGCCGTCGAGCTTACGCTCCTTATGCCCTCCCCGGCGCCCACCCGCACCTGCCGGCTGCCTCGGCGGCAGGCCGTGCGGAAGGGCGCCAGAGACCTCCCCGGGAGTACTAGAACTGATGGCTTGTCAATTCACTGCCAAAATATTATGAAAGTACAGTTCTGGACTCCACCACAATAGGATGGTACCATTCTGCTATAGTGGATATCAGCATTCAGGGTTGCCAAAAATATAAAAATCCGCTCGTGTGGAATGGCTGACCTCCCATTGTGCGCCTTTAAAATGCTGGATAGGGGAACGCTACCGCAGATCTGGCGGGTATTGGGGAAATAAAATATCTAGGACGGAGCAAAGCCAGCAAATGATTTACAAAAGCTGATCCAAAACAACGCCAGCTACCCTGAGAGCTTTAAGAGGCACCCCCCCCCCCAACCCCCAACCGAGATGGTTGTACGTAAAAGAAGAAGTAAAAATGTTACGACAGCTGAATCGGACTGATATTTACTGCTCTCGACTTATGACTGAACAAGAACATGATTTATGGATGTTGACCTGGAATTTACTGAGTCTACACAGAGCAGGAGCGCTGGCCCGTCTCAGTGGCGAATTTATGTAACCTGGAGGCAGACGGCTCGCCATCAAACAAAAATGAGATGGATTGACGATGTAGGGAAGAATTTACATCTGCTGGGGTCCACGCCTGGTGGCGGAAAGCCATGGATCGATCCGAATAGAAGGATGTAGGGGAGCAGGCCAGGGTTCTACATTGGCTATAGCACCACTGATGATGATAAATATTCTAAATATCAAACACATTTTTTAAAGGGACAACTTAAAGTGTAGCTTGCGGTTATGGATGCCTTGGAGCAAGAGATCCCACCATTCCGCGGAATCTCACCAGAAAAGGGCAAACCACCGAGAATGGGATCCTACTTGGGGAACGGGATCCTATTAGGGAGCGAAATCCCACCCGGTAATTTTTATTTGGACAACTTTTAAATTTTAGATTAGTCTTTAAATCAAGATGTTGACCGGCCGTATCTTGAAAATTAACTGAAACTGGCTGGGCCCTGAAGATATATAAATTTTAAAATTATTGTAAATGTTTGTTTCCTTAATACAATACAACTTTTTTTCCTTTAGCGATATGTTTTACAGGACCCTTAATTTCGATATTAGCTAAAAAAGGCTGTTTTCCAAATGCTTTCCCGGCCGACACCGGGTATATTAGCTAGTTTTTAAAATAAACGTATAACGCTGACATCAAATATCCGTAGGCTACCGCAACTTTTTTATATAGCTAACTAACACACATATTCTGGTGAAAGTTTGAGATTACTCTCTTATGATCCCGGCTTATAGTACATTGGCTAACAGCTCCATCTGCTGAGCTGAGCCATACAACATTTTCCCTACTGCTGTCTAGCCGCCAGAAGTATGTACCTATGGGGCAATGCTCGGTGCGCATCTGTGTCACTAAGCTCTTTTGTCTGCGGCCTAACCCCCACCATGGGTCCTGTTTGCTAGGAGTGTGCAAAATTGAAAAGACGCCTCTGGCGGTCGTGTTGTCTGCCCATTGCCTGTACCACTTCGTCCTGAAGTGGTCTGACAGCCAGTTCTTTATTCCCAAGCCAGTCATTAGTATTTCTGGCTGAGGCTGGGCAGCCCCGGTTTTCACCAGAGTGTCTGCTTTCTCAATGCCACTCACGTTGGCGTGACCTGTGACCCATTGCACTGTCACCTTGCCACAATGATGAAGTCAACCAGGTGAGTGGTACCTCATCGCTTTCCCAAGATCTCGAGAGCAGATCTTGTCCAAGTACACGATCACATCGAGCCCCGCAAGCTCGTTTTCCGTCAGTGTGTGGTACACGCTCTCTATGGCATCAAGCTCTGCATCAACGTTTGATGCTGCAGTCCCACAGGTCCCCGAGAGTTCCTGATTTTGTGGCCACCTTACTGGGTTATAGTATGAGCGCACCATACCCAACAGTACCGTCTCTTAGATTGGCAGAGCCATCCGTAAAAACTTTCATAGGTATTTTGGAATACATAACCATGGTCTCAATGGCAGCCACATTCTGAACATGTTCAGGGCTGCGCTTCGTCACTGCTGCATCGGTCAAGGCCAAATGTATGGAGGGACGTGAGGGTTCCGCGTATGGCGGCTTGACTGAGATTAGGGTCAGACGTTCTCTATTTCGGGGCAGGTCGACTGTCCTCTCCAGCTCCACGACCTGGTGCATGAATGAGGACCTCCCAACTCCCAAGTCGCCTGCCCGCCACATTTTTAATATTTAGCTATGTATTATGACAGCGGCTTTTGCCTATTTTATAACATTAGTATACATGTATTATGTGACATTCTCGCCAATGTTGAATTTCTCCTGAGTGTGATCATACAAGTTTAAAGTTAAGGCAAGCGAGAAGAGATTTTTTAAAAAGTCTCGTTCTTTCATTCTGTTTCACTTCAAACGACGTTTGTGCAATGTCTCATTTTGTACGGATATCCTGAAGTTCTTACGGACAAGTCAAATTAGGTCAAGTGTTTACGCACTGTCCGTGAATTTATAGGCGGTTGTCAACCCCGCCAGTATTATCGTTAAGAGCAGAAAATTTCTTCACTCACAAACACACACACAAACAAACAAAAACTCACAAATTTTAAAACAAAGTCGGTGTGAAAAGTTTCCTATATATGTCTGCCACAAGTTTTCTACTGAACGTAGTTAGTTGTAGTCAGTAGTTAGTTAGTGAGTTGTTAGTTAGCAGGTAGTTAGTGGTTAGTTAGCTAGTAATTAGTTATTTAGTTAGATAGTAGTTAATTAGTAGTTAGAAGTTAGTTAGTGGTTACTTATTTAGTTAGCTAGTAGTCAGTTAGTTAGTTAGTAATTAGTTAGTTAGTATTTAGTTAGTTATTAGTTTATTTCATTAGTAGTTCGTTAGTTAATTAGTAGTTAGTTGGGTGCTGGTTGGCCGAATGGTCTAAACTGAGAAAAATCACAATTTGATGGTCTGGAGTTCAATCCCTACCAAGCCCAATCAAGCAAAAACCTCTCCAGCAACCTGGGTGGATGGTACTTGTCAAACTTGGACGGCAACTTATAAAAGAGAAGGAAACTCTGAATTCAAACCCGGACATGTAGTCCCGTAGGCGGATAACATTGGTACGGATAAACTTTCCGACAACTCCTGCTACGCAACTGGTGTCAAGAGGTGTGGAGAGAGGCTATTTACTGTTGGTAACCAGATTATCTTCATAGAAGGATAATCCCAGGCCTTGTGGATTTCGTCCTACGAATTCCACAACATCGACACATTCTGACGGACGGATGCCAGCAACAACAAAAAATATTATTTAATAGATAGTTATTTAGTACTTAGTTATTTAAAAGTTAGGAGATGAGAGTTAGTAGTTAATACGTTAGTAGCTAGTTAGATGGCAGTTAGTTAGTTAATAGTTAGTATTTATTAGTTAGGTTTGCTGTTCTTTGTTCTCCACCTAAGCTATCAACTTGCAATGACAATATATCCTGTCTCACTAACTCAATAACATAGAAATAACAACCAGTCTTACTAACTCAGTAATAACGTCACGACAACCGGTCTCACTAACTCAGTAATAAAGTCACGACAACCGGTCTCACTAACTCAGTAATAACGTCACGACGACCGGTCTCACTAACTCAGTTATAAAGTCACGACAAACGGTCTCACCAACTCAGTAATAAAGTCACGACGACCGGTCTCACCAGCTCAGTAATAAAGTCACGGTCTCACTAACTCAGTATTATAGACATGAAATTAGGTCTCACTAATTCCTTAATTTAGAAAATGTAACCTGTCTTAATAAATCAGTAATTTAGACATGACGTCTAGTCTCACTAACTCAGTAATAGAGACACGACAACCTGTCTCACTAACTCAGTAATTTAGACAATATATCCGGTTTCACTAACTCAATAATATAGACACGACATTATAGTCTCACTAACCCAGTAATAGAGACACGACAACCTGTCTCACTTACTCGGTAATAAAGACACGAGAGCTGGTCTCAGTAACATAGAAACCACAACCGGTCTCACCAACTCAATAACATAAAAATGACCACCTGTCTCACTAACTAAGTAATGAAGACACGATAGCCGGTCTCAGTAACATAGAAACCACAACCTGTCTCACTAACTCAGTATGATGGACACGATATCTGCCCCACTCAACATTGGTACTGCAACAGTTACTCTCCAACACAACGAAGTTGTCGTACGATGTAACACGTGTCGTGCACCAAGGAAGCCAAGCTACCGCGCATCTAACACTCATTCTGATTGGCTTATTATTTATTTGTCTAACAATGTCTGTTCTTGTCATTTGTTGGTTCGCGTAAGAGGCACTCGTTTAAATCGCAGATTCCCTAAAACGTTTGAGTCACGACCCCGTTTCTTATAGATGTTAAGTTACCTGCGACACAACAGATAAAAAAAAATTGTAATTCAGTGAGAGGAAATACATTAGGGTTGGTGTAACCCAGGTGAGGTCCAGCCCCCTCCCCCACACACACACATCTAGTGACGCCACTGATACGAAATTATTGAAACTTTATTACGAACCGATTGAAATCAACATTTTGTTGAATTCATTATGTTATTTAGTGCACTGCTTCAGCCGTCGCCCCCACCCCCTTCCCCGAGCCGTCACGTGACTTTGGGAGGGACTCTCTGGCACTTATCTGTTGTTTGCCTGCATTAAAAGTTGAAAATTTTTCTTCCACGACACAAGTTTGGGCCCCTTAAAAAAATTTCTCCAGGAGTTGTAGGCCCAACGCGACGGCTCTGACCCCCCCCCCCCCACCTCAAACCGCCCTTTTGGGGTCGTGACTCATGGGATGAGTTCCCGAAGTGTAAATGGTTACAATGAGTTATTCCAGGCCTGAACAGCCCAAAATGTAAGGCGGACCGTAATATTTTACGAAAAACTTTTGCTGGCTGAAAGGTAATAGGACAGTTTGGGGGAGGGGGGCAAATAAGAAAATAATAAAGAATATTTCGTTACTTCGCGGGCCGCAAAGTGGGTGCTTGCTGGCCGTATGTTGTGCAGGCTTGAGTTCGGGTGTTTTCTGCTTTGTTAAAGACATAGAGACCATCCAATGATATTAACTTACGGTGTACTGTCAATTAAGCAACAACCGGTTCATCACGTACCATTCATAGAAATACGTAAACATTTTTATTTTTTTGTATTTTTAAACACCGGTTCAGTCGAATATTTAAAGTTTAACAACCCTTTCGCCCGAAAAAAAAACGGCTCCAACACATATCTGAAATGAGAGCTAGAGTCTAACTTTAACATCCCTGACTTGGCCAGCCATAATTAATTAAAACCACAAAATTCATACGTATATATTAAGTGTATGAAGTGGATCGAAAATGCCGTCCTAACATAAATGTGGCCCGGGGCTTATCGCCCTTTATGCCCCCCCTATTTCTACTCCCCTTGACAGAAAACAATAAACGTGTATGCAAGTATTTGGCAAACCTCTCATTTCACCCCCACCCCCTCTGAATTTTTTCCTCCACGAGTCGATGCATTATCACAGCAACCATAAGACGAGCATGCACCGAGGGCAATCAGCTGTGTTTGATCAGATTCTCTCATTATTGATTGCAATCACAAAGTCTCTGGTCACGTGGACAGTAATCCAAAACTAAAACAGTCTTAACCCGTAATTCATCTAACACTGAATAGAACGAACATAAACAATTCCGTGGAGGCTGAGCAGATGTGCAACACGCCGGGTGTGTGGATGACACGTCCTTTTATTTGTAACACATCACATTTTTGTAGCGGTGACATACGGTCATTACAAAATATCCTCTTTTTGTTGAGTGATCGAAAAAATAGTGAGAATATGGGTATAAATATCACTTTTTGTAATTTGGAAACTGGGTAAAAATATCCCTTTCTGTAGTGGGTTTATGGGTACAGATATCCCTTTTGTAGTGGGGTTATGAGTGTAACATGTGAAATGCAACATGCCACTACAACATGTGTCCTGCAACATATGACCTGCAACATTTTTCTTGGATTTACTTATTTCAGTATCACGTGAGTGGGATGGTCGCGTAATCTCCATCATATAGTTGGCTTTGTTCGTTACCATGGCAGCGACGATGTGTTGCGCTTGTTGTTACCTCTACGCTTTGGTAATTCGTCATAGATCCTCCGGTGAAAAGCGATTTGTCGCATTTCGGACCTAGATTTGAAAATAATGTAGTTTTTCCTGCAACGTACCAACCCAAAATATTAATTCAAACTAATTCAGACCGATTGATAAAATTAAGACAAAACTTGAGAGAAAACACGTATTTAATTGTCCAAACAAAAATTAGATCCAAAATATATTACATTTATAAACATATATTACATTTATAAACATATATTACATTTATAAACATATATTACATTTACAAACAGATATTACATTTATAAACATATATTAAATTTATAAACATATATTACATTTACAAACAGATATTACAATTATAAACATATATTACATTTATAAACATATATTACATTTACAAACAGATATTACATTTATAAACATATATTACATTTATAAACATATATTACATTACAAACAGATATTACATTTATAAACATATATTACATTTACAAACAGATATTACATTTATAAACATATATTACATTTATAAACAGATATTACATTTATAAACATATATTACATTTACAAATATATATTACCTTTACAAACAGTTATAACGGCTATTTACGGACCGTTATAAATGGAGAATTTAATCTCTTATCTTTTGTCTATGGCTCGTTCTAAAAACAGTCCATAATAAAGGACGATACCAAAGTTTAAAAATAATAACAAATAATACGACACACAAAGCCAGAGCTAATTACAATTAATACGTTTTTAATGTATGAATTTCAATTAAATTACAACAGAAAAAGAATGTGATTAAAAATCATTAACTTACAGTTTGCAGATACCGGTACCGTGTATAAAAATACAATGAGCACAAAATTGTACAACTAGGAAATAGAAAAATCTACACACAACAAAGTATTAAATAATGACACAGCACATCTCGTGGTAAAGGAAAGGAAATCTCTCTCGTCATTTAATCTTATCCCTTTTATACCCTGTTCCAGATGATCATATCATTCTCGAAATGGAATACGCAGTCTTACTGCTTCCCGCATTCTCGAGATCATTCTATCATGTTCGACAGAAACGGACGATAGGAAACTAAAATGTCAACAAAGTGATATTTTTCTAGCCGCCCCCAACACGGCTTCGACTGAAAGAGGTCATGCACGTGGAAGGCGGGCTAATCGTGTATCAAAACACGTCATCCCTCATAACACAGTTATTACATTTACAAACATATATTACTTTTACAAACAGATATTACATTTAAAAACATAAAATAATATGTTACTTTTACAAACACATATCACATTTACAAGTGCAAGAAACTTACAATAAACTGGTTCGAAGTTTTTTTCGTGCCCAGGTCGATATGGACATCCAGGCTGACGTCACAGACAACAGCCACGAGGGTTTCAACCAGAGAACGACAATCCAGAAGTTCGTCTGTATTAGTTTGCCTTTGAGGCTGCCCCATTCTGACATTTAGACTAAACACTATGGGAATTTCATGTTCTGTGTTTTCTAAATAAAATCATCCACTCCTTCTGAAAACGTTTTCAAATTGTTCTACGTCTATTTCTTTAGTTCATAGCCTGCTTGATCAACTTTAATGTAATTGTTTTTGATGAGGTACGGTATGTGTGCAAGTGTTCAAATAGTTTAGTTTCACCCCAAAATATGTAAGAGGGTCGGATGGGCGGAAATATCAGAGGCGTGTATCCCCTCTTCCGAGTGGGGACGGCAACCCTGTACCTCCCACACCTACTACCACCCCACCCCCAAATTGGTCCTGGCAATTTTGTACTGTGACCAGTGGGGGTCAAGCCAGTCGTGGGTCATTGTTGTTTCATTCGTGAGTTCACTGTGAATATTAATAATAAAAAAATGTAGGTCTACTGTTAAAGATTTGTTTAAAAAATATTGCTAACAAACTATGTCATACTTTTCAGCAAGTTAAATGATAAGATCCTGAGATTTTTTATATTTTTTAAAATGAATGTTAGTATTCCTATAATTGTTATTTTAGTTTTAATTCTTAAAATTCCTTGATTGATCGGGAGTCGGGTCGGCCGTTCGGTCACAACACGTGTTGTTCCATACTGATTATGTACTTTAGGCAATGGAAAAAACAGAATATTAAAAAAATAGCACTTTGCTGAGAAGTTGTATCCAAGAGGGCAGCAAATGAATTGTTTCAGAAGATACCTGATACAGATAATACCTGACAGATGACACCTGACACAGATTATACCTGACACAGATGATACCTATTACAGATGATATCTGACAGATTATACCTGACACAGATGCTACCTGAAACGAAAGGGGCTGGACACAGATGATACGGACACAGATGATACGGACACAGATGATACCTGACACAGATGAGAAACTCATTTTCTTGAAATAAAGATTATGAAAAATAAATAAATTAAGTTATATAGTCATTAAAGCATTATCATATTTCAAACTTATATATAAAAACATTTATTTTTTAGTGCAATATTTTCATTTCCATGAACATTGGTAATTTATTAACGTATACGGTATATCAAAGATTTTTTTTTTCATTTTCTTCTTATTCTCCACTTAACCCAGTCTCTCGGATACGAATGAATAAGAGTACATCATTTTTTTAAAGCAATATTTATTTTAATGAACTTATTATAAGCACATTAAAAAAAATATTTTAAAAATAATTAAATAATTCTTTGTCCAACACGCCAACTTTGCGCCATCCTTTATGTAAGTTCAAGTGGTGCACACATTGGTAGGTGCCGTGCTATGTCTATGGTGCCGTGTCTTGTCACAACAAGCGAGCGTCTGTGACAGTTACTCTCTCAAAATTAGGAGGATTTTCAATTTAGCCACCGACATGTGTATGTAGTGAAATAATCAAATCCGAAAAAGACGATAAATTAATTAATATATTATTACAATCTCTTTAAAAAGAGTTCATTAATTTCCCCGGAAGTAGAAAACTTAAAAATCCCTTATGTGGGTGACATCGATTAACAAATAAGTAAAAATGTTCAATAGAAATAAAATTCATTACTCGTTATTTTTCATTATTAATTTCTAGTTTACATGCAATCAAAGTTATTCTTTTATTTAAAAGATTGATGGTAACTTTTGTTAATAAATATATATGACAATGAACGGTAGACAATATAAAGTATCGATACTATTAATATATATATTAACTCAACCAAATACACCATTAAAAATAAATAAAACACATTCAAGCCACACACATCACGCATTGACATTATTATTGACATCTAAAGTTCATAAATAAATTTTTAACACTGCCATCACTGTCATGGGATCTGCGGGTGATTGGTGCTTGATTGAAAGTGATCCAGGAGTTTTTACTGAGCTAATTAAAGGCTTTGGTTAGTGTAGTTATGATTAATGTATGAGTCAGTATGAGTAGTCGGTAGTATGTACTATCATTTACTATGTATGAGACCAAATATAAATGCAGTGGCATAGATGGGGGGAGAGGGACGATGGCCCCCTGGGATGGTTGCACCTTGTATGGAATGAGGGGCAACCCTTTTGGCTTGTTGTCATGCATATAAATATGCTTTTTTGTGGAAGCGGGGTGTGGCACAATTATTTTTTTGTGGGAGGCGGCAATAATCTTAACCCACCCTTAATCACCCTGACCCTAGTGAACCTAGTACAAGACTTACTTGTAGTAAACACTAACCATAACTATGCCACTGACTAAGTTACATTGACTACTGCTAGAAGTAACTAATCTAATTTGTAGATGGAAGCCCATCTTTATAATTGTAGGCTATACCTCATCATTGTCATCATACTATATCTATTTTGGGCTATTTCACACTATTAGTGCCCAGCGTGATTTGATCGTTTACTTTAGGGTTCAGGTTAAGTTTAGAGATATATTGTTTTAGAAGTTTATGGATAGATTTATGGTTCAGGTTAGGTTGAGGGATAGATTTAGGGTTCAGGTTAGGTGTAGGGATACATTTAGGAAATTTTTTCATTATTATATAAAGTTTTATTCTTACTTTTACAGGTCGCGGCAACAATTTATTTCCTGCATACAAAATTTCTTATTTACTTAATGCATGCACAGCAGGAGAAGTTAAATTTATTACCACTGACCAGACTGCAATAATGAAATCTGAATGTTTGCTAGTTTTTATTTGATAAATGTAGCTGAATGCAAGCTTGCAAAGACAAATTAACTTCGGATTTCATTCTAAAAAGCAGCAGTCATCTATTTTTTAAACTGCCCTCTTTTCCCCCCAAAAAATTATTCCAGTCTCCAATATTTGTCATTGTCAGCTGAACCAGATCTAGTGTGTGGTATGGCCAGAACGCAAAGATCATACCCATTATATAGATTTACATTAAATTTATACTGTATTTTTATTTTTAAACTCTTTAAATTTTTATTAAATCATTATTTTAAAAATTCTTGATAAAAGAAAATTATTTTGAAAAATTTGATCATAGATTTGTAAACATCAGCATCCCCAGTTATTGGTTTTAAAACATATACATTGCTGATTTCTAATCACCATACAGTACATGTTTTTTCATTTTTTTCAGTCATTAAAAAATTTAATTTTAATGCTTAATTAACTTTAACAGGTTGCAGGGGTGTTCAAGTTGAAGAAATTTGGAGTCTAGATCCAGAGAGCTTTGAATCATTGAAGTAAGCCTTAAACATCTTTTTACCCATTGTTATTATATAAATATATAAAAAAATAGGCTCCTTTTATTTAGTTAGATCTTTATCTTTCAGAACTCGTACAGGCGTTAAAAATATTAAGACATATTTAAAATTAAATTAAAGTTAAAGAGATAATTTTCAAAATTAAGACTCTACCATTTGAAAATACAAGTTGCCAATATATTTAAATTTTTCTAATTGAATTTTGGAGTGCATTTTGGCTAACTTCATTACGTTCCTTTGCATGAAAAACTGTAACATTCTTTCTTTAATATGTCTCTTAATTAAACATAACAAAATTTAAAATAATACAAAGAGGGTCTTTATTGCAGTATAAATGTCTTGTCTAGAAATTTCAAAATTATTTTAAAAATTTGTATTGATATACTTACTGAAAAGTACATCTAGGAATTGTTTATAATGATATCATTTTTTATATTACTTAGACCAGTTCATGGGCTTATATTTCTCTTCAAATGGTCACCCAATTCAGAACCTGACGAGTCCATCGTCCAGGACAGCAGGCTACAAAAAATATTTTTTGCATCTCAGGTAAGACATTTTTTTATTTAAAAATGTGATAGTTTCTGATACCAGTACGATGAATTACCTTTTTGTACTCCATACTGTTTTGTGAAAAGCAGTTTTGTGCTAGATTTTTTAATTTGGTATTTATAAATATGATGATAATGATGATTGAGTACTTTTAAAGTGTTTGTGTCATTGCTATTTTAGCATGCTCACCACGCTCTGTTATCCTAAAATCTATTTAAAGAAAAAGTCTTAATTGGTTCTTAAATGACCTTTTATCATTTTCAATGTCCTTCAAAGATTGAGGCAAACTGTTCCACAATTTAGGTGCAATAGTAAATTTGCCAAATTAATTTTATGAGTTCAGTTTTAATTTTTTTAGTATTTTATTTCATAAAAGAAGGCTAAATATGAATAGTAGATATTTATGATTTCTTTATGCACAGTCTAGTATGTCAACTGATTTTTTCTTACCAGTTTGTGCAAAGAGTTTAAAAAAACATTGTTTATTTAAATTGTAAAATTTGAGCTGTCTTCGATTTTAATTGAAATTCAGGCCTGCCATTGGTCTTTTAGGTGAAGTTTTACATTATTTACCATTGTAAAAAATATTAATTTTCAAACTATTATAATAGTACAGATTTCTTTACGTATTTGCCAGGTCATCAACAATGCATGTGCCACGCAAGCCATTTTGAGCATTTTATTAAACTGTAATCATGAAGATATTGAGCTGGGAGATACTTTATCTAATTTTAAAGACTTTGCTCAGGATCTTGATCCAGGGGTAAGTTTGTTTCTTAAACAGTGTTATTTTTTGTAATTAAGCTTAAGTTTAAGCTTTCAATAACTAATAAAACTAAATTTAGACACCATCCTTCTAAATCAGGATAAGAAATGTTAAAATAATTGTAAGTTTCATTAGTCATTAACTCATCCCTGATATCAGTGCTACTTTCTAAACTTGAAATACCCGAACAAAAATAAGTAACTCCTTTTTGCAACTATCTTACATTTGAAAAAAAAATTTTAGCTGCTAAATATCAATTAATATTAATGAATTTAAGATTTTTTAAATGTTACATAACGGCGAACAAATAACGAGCAGTTACCAAAAAATAGATTTTGGGCACCTCAGATGAACACAAGCCAGATATAGACGCACTGTATTTTATAGCTCACATAGAAGGAAAGTGAAAGAAGTAAAAAATAGCTTCTGTTTTTCTAAATTGAAATCCTGCAAATTTCATTTCATGACCTGAGGTTTTGAGGGACACGACGTTTCTTTCTTATTTTTTTATAGAAATGAGAGAGGTGTGTCGCTACTTGCAGGGACGCATCATCAGAACCCCTGAAATAAGCATTTAATCGCAACTGTCGGGAATGAATTAAAGTCTTACACAGTTTTCTTATTTCTTCTTATTCCTTAATTCTACTTAACTCCTACCCAATTTTCTAACTTATGTAAACAATAATTTATATTTTAAATTGACTAATTTAAAAAAATTGATTTTTCAATTACTTTAAACCTCTGATTAAAAAAAAAAGCATCAAAATAAAGTCATTGAAAAATTATTTTTTTTTATAACTGTCAATTTTTTAAATTAAATACTGGGTATTTAGTATTATGAAATAAACAAAAGTAAAGAAAAAACCTCTTATTAAAAAAAAGCATTACAATTTTTCTTTACTTTTTACATTACCCTAATGAGTTTATTGTGAAAAATATAATTTAATAGTCTATTGGTTCAGATTGTTTGAATAACATTGATATTTTCTTAGCTTCGTGGTCTTAGTATGAGTAACTCAGATACCATAAGGGATGTTCACAACAGTTTTTCAAGGTAAATGAGCAAAATATTACATTACATCTTTGTATGCTCTTAACATCTAAGAACTAAAACAATCAGTGATCTTAATATTAACATTTATGTTTTTTCTTTATCATCACACTTATACTATAGTAAACAGAAAATTTACCATTCTTGCCATAAATGATTCCATGTAATTAAATTATTAGCGTAGGTTTAATTAAGCAATTAGATTTTTTAATTTATTAATATTTTTTGTTTACTTTCACAGGCAACAAATGTTTGAGTTTGATGAAAAGATTTCCAAGAAAGATGATGATGTTTTCCATTTTGTCAGTTACCTCCCCATTGATGGTCGTTTATATGAACTAGATGGTTTAAAAAGTGGACCAGTCGATCTGGGTAATTTTTATGTAGTTTTTAACTCCAGCCAACAGTTGTGACTATATACGTCATAATGAAACAATTTTTTTTTAAGACTGTTTTGGCATGCTCTTTTTTTCTGTAAAATATTATTATTATTTATTGTCCCACTTTAATTAATATTTTATTTTTGTTTGCAGTAAATATATTATCTTATTTTGATCCCCAGGAGCAATCCCAGCAGACAAAGATTGGGTAGATATTGTTAGACCTGTGATTGAAAAAAGAATGCAAAAGTAAGTTGTTTAAAAAAAAGAACCTATGAATTCTGATCTAAAATTCTAAATACAATAATGTAAGTACCTAAATGACCTATGAATCTAATTATAAACATATGGACAGTTTGAAAAGTGAACATTTATTTTCACTCCAGGTACAGTGCTGATGAGATTCATTTCAATTTGATGGCTGTTGTTTCTGATAGAAAACGAACATATGCTAAGCGATTGCAAGAACTAAGTTCTATTGTGGAGGTAAGCATTGGTCGTTCCATATACTAGTCATCAAATGGTATAACTGGCACCAATTATTAAAGTTGACATCTTCATTGGCCACATATACATTGTTCTTTACTGTACTGGGGGGGGGGGGGGTGTCCCTGCTTCTCTGTCCAATCTTGGCAAGGGGTATTACCACAATGTTTTAGAGGCATTTCTTTGTTTCATATACATGTCATTCTGTTTGTGCCATTTATGAAATGCCATCTTTGTTTCATATACATGTCATTCTGTTTGTGCCATTTATGAAATGCCATCTTTGTTTCATATACCTGTCATTCTGTTTGTGCCATTTATGAAATGCCATCTTTGTTTCATAAACCTGTCATTCTGTTTGTGCCATTTATGAAATGCCATCTTTGTTTCATATACATGTCATTCTGTTTGTGTCATTTATGAAATGCCTTGAGGAACATACAAGAGTAAAGCAGCAGCTTCTTTTTTTTTTTTCTCTGCTACTGGATAATTCCCCCTTTTTACCCTGATTTGATCTTCTACTTTTGACAATACAGAGCAGTGGAATGGAATCTGGTGATTTACAAGTTGAGATAAGCAGACTGGGATATTTGATTGGTGAAGAAAACAGAAAGGAAGAGAGATACAAGGTACATAAAATGTCTTGTGTATCTGATACTATTAGAAGTGTTTACAAAAGATTAGAAATTATGTAGTAATCTCGATGAATTTGGACATTTTCTATACCGGTATTTAAAAGAGTTAGTAACAGTTAGGAAAATTTGGCGGATGAGATCTATTGAAAAAGAAAACACTGACTTTATTTATAAACTTCTTACCAAAAATATTCACTCTTTTATAAGACAAAAATCTTTATGTTTTTTCAACAGGTTGAGAATATTAGAAGAAGACACAATTATCTTCCTTTCATCATGGAACTTCTCAAAATTTTAGCTGAAGGGAAACAACTTCTACCATTAATTGAAAAGGTCAGTGACCCTTGGATGATTTATTGTTAACAATATTTTTAAAGAAAACCTGCATTACATACATTTTAAGCTCTTCTAACTTTATCATTTAGAGAGTATTGTTGCTTAGGCATTTTGTGACTTTTCAATAATCCCTGGAAGTGCTTGTGATGAATTTCAAGTCACTCGAATATAATTTTAGAGTTTATAAAATTATTTTTGTGATTGTAGGCGTAGGTCTTAAGTGATTTATTGATGTTTAGATGAGTGGCTGTTTGTTTTAAACGCACTTATTTTTAAAGGCAAAACAAGCATCCGCAAAGAAAAGAAAGGAAAAACAAGTGAAGGCAATGGACACTAAATAGCAATAATACAAGGTCAGCATTAGAATATTACCAATCAAATAGACTCCTTTTTTTTTATCTTCTCTCTTTTTTTTTAAAACCAAAAGTTGGGTGGTAGCAGAAATGCCTTTTTTTTTTTTTTATTATTAAAAAAAACTTATATACACTATAAACTTGCAAAAATACCTAAGTGTTAACTGAACAAAGTTTTAAATCATGTGCTAAAATAATATATTTACTTAACAGTTACTGAAATTCTAATTAAATAGTGTGTACTATATTAAGCATTTGTTTCTAGTATAAATTATTTAACATAATGTATAAATGAATTGGAATTACAAACAAAAATAATTAGTGTATTACTCTGTTAATTTTCTTAAATTACCGGTATGTTTTGAATTATGTTTTGTATTTTAAATCTAAAAAGTGTTTCTAATATAATGTTTGTGTCATTATGTTTGTGAAAAAAAGCCTTTACTCTGTGGTGCCATATATGTTTTCTGTATTGTGAAATTAATATTAGACTTATTGTGTGTTTTTTCTTGTTTTTGGATTCTGGTATTGTGTTTAGTGTTATGGCTCTGTCTATATCAACTGTGTGAACTGTACCTCCTTGTAAGATTTGTTCAAATGTAGATTTAATCTGTAAGATTGTGTTGCATGTCAGATGTAAATGTTATTCTGTCTCATCAGCCCCAGTCCTGCAGAGTGGACATTCTAATTGCCGAACTCTGTCCTTGTGTGGTCTTGATGAGACTGGTGTCATGTTGTATATGAGTCTATATGTTATTTCTTTGTCTTTATTTTCTATTTCCTTAATGTGTATATTTTTAAATGTATTCAGTGTTTATTGTTCCATAAGTATGTGTCCATTTTATCCTATTGTAGAGTGGTGTTGCTTGTCTCTTGATTAAATGTGTGTAGATCTCTTTGGTTGTTTTGTGTAAGTGTTTCGTTGCCTTTTAATGCTTGGGTGCATGTCATGTGAAAATCCGATTGTTTTCTCCCTATGTAATGTGGTGTGTGTTGTCAATTTTTATTAACTGTCCTAACCTTATCCCCATGTAATGATGTGTAAATATATTTTCCTCCTTCTTTCTAATGGCTTGTCCTATAAATTTGATTCTAAGTGCCTGTAGTTTTGTTTGTATGTCTTCTAATTTAGATTGGATTAATGCTGTATTTTAAATGTTTTGTATTGTTCCTTGAAAATTTCTGTTTTTCTTTATACAGGATTTCAATATACAGTAAATTGAACTGAGTGTGGAAAAACAAGAACTCCTGAGCAGAGAAGAAGAAAATTGATGGATTTAAATATGTTTACAATGTTCTATGAAAGAGCAAAGAACTAAGTATTTTCATCATTCTTTGAAATGTTCTATATATCCATGGATATTTTTCTAGTGTAATATTAATATGATAGCAGTGGCGGTCACCTTTAAAGCCAATATTTTTAAAAAACTTGACCCCCCCAATTTCAAACTGTTAGAAGACTATCACTCTGTTGCAGACCAGATATTGTTACTTTAAAAATAAAAATGTCTTTTTATCAAACTGCTTTATTTAATCATTTAAAAACTGACTCATAATGGAAAACTTGAACCTACTACCAGCTAGCCTGCAGGATGAAGGAACGAAATTTACAGAATGGCAGAATAAATATTTGTGTGAAATCATGGATGTAGCTCATCCAAAATTATCAACACATCATTATTAACAGTGGACAGGATAAAATTGAGAATAAAAACCATAATTGTAACTAAGGAGCTGTAAATCAGTGTAAACAAAACAACATATTTAAAAAATGTATACCATTCTCTCAGTTTATACAACAAAGAAAGGAATGTATTAATTACAAAACATTTTAATTCTTAATATGAAGTTTGACAAATATAAAATATGACAAATATAATTTCTTAAAGATCTTTTTGTCAGACCCAGAAGGAAGATTTGGAAACTCAATTCACTGTAGGGCAGGAAAGAAATTCTTCTTTACACTGCGTGTCATAAAGCCAATCAGCAATAACTAAAAACGTTGACATGATGCAGAGTATCACGGAATGGACATAACTGATGCTCACGTCAGCCAAAGTTGGGAGGAGAAAGTAAAACATCTGGTCACAATTGGACAAGTTATAGTGATTCTTCTACTACTTGCAGAATAAAATGAATGAATCTTGCAGTCTGGTTACTTGATAAGAGTAAATTTGGAGTGTGAGTATAAACTTGAAGCTTGTCATGACATGACCATAAGATGTAGTCTCCCTTGTCCGAATTATTTGCCTAAATTCAGAAGCAATTGTTGCACAGGTTTTATTATGCATAAAAGATGGGGATTTCTGGGGATTCAGGAAATGCATTCATTGCAAGTTAAACAAAGTTTTATCTCATGATTTAAACAATAGCAAATTTAATGCTATGAAATGTTGAGAGAATTGAATCATTAAAAATAATATTAATGAAGGGACTTTATTTATGTTGTTGAACTTTTCAATATTATGTACATCTAAATCCCCCTCTTACACTGTTTTCTAATTTTGTATGTGAAAATAAAGCTTTTTTTTTCTTTGACACCACTGATAATTCATGTGGTTGCTAACATATTTCTAAAGCTCTCAGCAAAGTTCAAAGATAGTGAAAACAGCATGTCTAAAAAACTCAACCTATTAGCACCAAAATCATTTCCCTCTAAATGGGTAAAAATGAGGGTTCCTTCTAAATGGCTGACAATATTATAATTTAATACTAGAAGTATGGAAGCTGGAAGACAGGTGATGAAACAGCTGACAACAAATGACATTGACGGTAGTACAGTGTTTGGAAAACAAACTCATATTATGTAATATATATTTAAATATATAGAGGAAATTCATAGGTCAGATCCATACATCAGCATGTCTCGTTGTCTATTCAAATAATGTGAGGTAGTCAACTTTACATTCTGTCAAGCCCACCCCATTCAGCATAATATTACAACAGAATATCTAGTTTAGACAATTTTTTTGAAATAAAATACTGACAACAGTTTTTATATTTTTTTTGTTTGTTTGTAAGGAAAAATTCCATGGAAGTTCATCAACAGTATTGAGCTTAAACTTGAACTGCAAAAATAAAGCAAGGATATTTAAGAAGGATATAGATTAGAGTTTGAAAACTGTTTGTTGCCACTGAAACAGAATGCTGCTCAGAGCAGTTCAAATGATTATGCAACTACCTGGGTGATAAACATTTAAGTGAACAAATATTCCATGAAATGAAATACAAATATATCTTAAAAATTATCAAGATAAAATCCTAATTTAAAAAATTTGACTGCTCCTCAGACTTGCAACTATTAGCCTCGATAACCAATAACCAATGTTTCGAGAGAATAACATTAATTAACAAAATCCACAAACATAAATGCTAAAATAAACGGCTTGTACTTAAGGAGGATTCAAGCAAAATAGGAGATAAAATATATTCTCAAATAATCCATTGTGAAAAGTCTGGTGATATTAAAAATGTATTAAATAATTCAAAGAGGAATTAAAATAAGACATAAGTAAGCCCTGACCACAAAAATAATTGACAATATCTTAAACACTAGCTGATGAAAAAACATGTCAAATCATAAAATCTTTCACAACCATAAAATTTAAGATTTAAAAAAAATCATTGTTAAATTTTTTTTTTTTAATGTTGAATAAAATCAATAAATGTATGAGCTGCTGACAGAAACTCAAAGATGTGATGCCAAGTGTACTGAAATATGACTCAACTTCAATTTTTTAAAATTTAAAACATAACCAAACACCTCAGTTTAAAAGCGAGATAAGACTTTTTAATTAAAAGGTTTTGCCACATTTTGATAGAGCAAACACTTTTAAAATCTTTACGTAAGTTTAAAAGAAAAAGATATCTAGTTGTATATCTTGTTATCCATACAATTTAATAAGGTATCATTGTGTAAACAATTACACATTCTGAAGTAAGGTAAAAAAAAAAAGACATTTTGTAAAAATTAGGTCATTGTTAAGATTTGGTTTATGGCTGTTCTGTGATTAGAAACATTTATTTTTCAGATCTGAGTTATTGTTGGTAACATCATTATTAATAAAATATTTGTAAAACAAGGGACATCACTATTAATCAAATATTTGTAAAACAAGGGACAACACCAAACATTGGAACAGACCATCTTACAGACTTTGAAGTCAACTTATTACACACAAAAAAATGTTTTTTCTTTTCATTTATCACATGATCAATAAATGTAACAGTAGTTGAATTCTTTGGTGAAGATCTTCATGACAGTTTAAAACACAGTCTCATGCATAAATTATGGCACTTTTGGCGCTTTGATAGATTGTGAACAATGTTTATCTGCTGTTTGCCAGAAAAGAGTGAACATTTAAAGCAGCAGGTCAGATATAGTTTTGGTGATCTCGGCTGTTTAAATTTTTTTTTAAGCCATCTAAATTAAATATCCAATGATTTTAATCTTTATCAGCGTGACATTTTTTAATTTTTACATAGTTTTAGCCAGCCCCCCAAATTCATATATTAGCTAAAATTTGTTGATACTTTATTTGATATTTCTTTTGCTTAAAATCTTTTGAAAAATAAAACAGAAAAAAAAATATATTTTTGTTGAAAGAAAATGTTAAAACTAAATAAAAATATATCCGTATTTACAGTATTTTGAGGTTGTACAAGAACCATACAAAAACATTCAAGAATCCCAACTTAAGTTAAAAATAATAATGAGAATTATCAGAACATGTTTATATATTTTTGTTTATATATAGATAGAAAAACTAGCTTTTGTAGACATTATTAGCGTTTTAAAACAAGGAATGTTTCCGATGTCCATTGAACAAGTTTTAAACAAGTAGGATGAAATCAAGTCAAAATATTGAAAATATCAAAAACCTTTTTTTATATTTCTAATGACTTTCATCTTTGAATTCATTTCACTGTTGAATGCCTTATGTAAAAACAATTATCTCAACTGAAGGATGAGTCGGTTTCCTAGCAAATCTCCCACTCAACTGAAGGATGTATTGAGTCGGTTTCCTAGCAAATCTCCCACTGCTACAAACTGAGTTTGATCCCCTAGTTGTCATTGTAAGTGTTACAACATTTATAACCAATTAAGTCAGGTTTTACCAATGAAAATGTTCATCATTCAAATATGGTAGTCAAAGTTGAACACTACACCCATGATATTTAAATACCGGTACCCAATAGTTCTAGAAGAAAAATTTCATTTTGATAGGCAGCTTCAGTTTAAGAGCACATGTAATTTTATTTTTTGTTGATATTTTCTTACTTTCAAATACATTTGTTAAAATTGATTATTTTATCATATTATTTACAATTTAAAAAAAAATGTTTTTATAATAATCTTTTGATGTATAAATATTATTTGAAACTTCATGGCCTTTAAAGATGGTACTAGAGGACTTACAAGGTCTTACATCACATGGTTTACTCAAAAATGTCCAAGAACAAATGGAGCTAGTTTATTGAATGGCATCAATGCACCTAATACTTCACAGCTGTAGAAAAGTACAGAAATTGTTGTTTTTTTATAAAATATTGAATGGGTGTAAGTCAACATAAACACTAAGCCAACCAAAGTTCCAAACATACAGAATACAAACATATAAATATTCCTCTAAAAAAACACACTTAATTAACAAGTGTACACAGAGGAAGTCATTTTTTTTCTTATGATATGTTGAAAGTTACACAAGAACAATAACTTATGGGTTAATTGTAAACTAGAGAATACCAAGGGAATTATTTATAAGCTGAATCTAAACAGTATATCATGAAATCATAACTATCATGAAATCAGTAATAATAAAATAAATGTGTTAGTATTTCTACTTTACTACATACTTAACAACAAAATAAAGTTTTTGTTCTGAATGATATGGAATGTAAACTAATATGAAATCTTCAAGCATTTATAAAGAGTTTAAACTATTTTATGAAAAATTTGACATGATCTTCAGATCTACTTTTCAACCGGTGAAGTTAGATTCAGTGTTTTGTTTTTATTTAAAACATGATAAAACAACATTCAGTTGTGTCATTTAACAATCACATAAAAATTCTTCCATCACTCTCCAACTGATTCATTATTTTAACATTATCAGTTTGGCAAATGATGATTTTTATTATATAACATATCTGACAATAGGCAATCAATGGTATGTTAGTATTATATCAAAATGCTTGACAATGGTAAGACGTTGAAAGAGGTTAGCAGTTTGTTCCTAGAAATAAACTGCTTGAAGAATGTTTTTTCACTGTACAGCAAAATATTAATCATATTTCTCAACTCTACATTACATATGTACATTATATTTATAAATCTCTATATGAATACAAGTGAGAGAGAGTACAGGGGAGATACATACTGTCCATGAAACAAGGCAACTATTTCACCCAACAAAAGAAATGATGCTGGTATTGATAGGGGGAAGTTGCTTGGTTGGTAAATGTTCATATTATGTATGTCTAAGACACACAGAGCTAGACTATAGAAATAGAATGGTTCAATAACTACTTTATTTCACCTCTGGGGTTTGGCTTAATAATGGTTCACTTTCAAATTCATTTCACTTCTTACTTAGAACATTTCTAAACAGTAGCCTCAATCAATGGACACAATAGATTTGACCAAGATGCTCTACAGCAGTGCTTCTCTGTCGTCCTAATGATGCGACCCTTTAATACAGTTTCTCATGTTGTGGTGACCCCCAACCATAAAATTATGTTTGTTGCTACTTCATAAATATGTGTTTTCCTAAGTGTGTAAGGGCCGTTCAACCCCCAAAGGGGTTGCAACCAACAGGTTAAGAACAGCTGATCTACAGAAAGAAGTTGACTAAATTATGTAAATATTTTATAGTTTATGGGGGGGGAGGGGGGGGTTAACACTGTTGTTATTTAAAATAGAATATTATCAAAGTTTCTGTGATATGTTTCTGGTTAAAATCAAACAATGAATTTACTTTTTTTTTTAATCCAGTGATTATCTGAAATACACTCCATCATTAAGAACTTAGTAATACTGCAACAGAATTAGTCACCATTGGCTGTTATCACAATCAAACATGGATTCAAGAAAAATACAGCTCTCCCTCTGCTGAATGCAGTATTTGATTAAGTACACATAACATTAACATATTGATTGGAACCTAACAGATGAAAATATCACTGCAAAACTGTATTATACATGCATCACTTTAGATGGTTCAAGTGAAATCAGATACTTTAAGAGTTAGTCAGTTAAACATTTTCATTCTGGTTAAGTTAGATTTGCTTTATCTGCCTCTATGCATATATATGACATTTAGCAGTTTTTTTTTATTAACTTGGAACTGAGACTTCTTTGAAATGTGAACAACAGTGTGTCCCTATCCTTCAACAGTAGAGTTCACTCTGTGCACTGTATATCAGTAAATGTTAGTTCCATAAATCTTTCTATGTACAGCGTTTCACAAAAATATAATTTCGGTCCAAGATTTTCCCAGCATTTTTATAGGTAATATGAACCCTGAGATGGTTGGCCACACAGAGACCACAGCTGGACAATGTCATTCACTTAGCTGCACATCTAGGGAATCTTAGACAAATGGTAACCCATTTGGATTCACTTCACGTTGTCATTCACCCAAGTTGGAAGAATTAGATTTTAAAAACTGTATTCAGCCCACAGCCTTCATCCACTCAGCTTTCATTCATCCACCATTCAGTCACTCCAACTAATGCTATGCTATGGTGGTTTGTATGTCATCCGTGTGATCCCTTGTACTCCCAGCAAAGACAACGTCTGCATCATTAAAGGTGTTTTGTTCCTCTGTAACACTGGAGGACAGTAACTTCTGAGTGCTGTCATTAGAGTACCCATTGTACATAGGGCTGGCAAAATTAGAGGACTGAAAGGAAAAAATATTTTAAAATAAATTGACAACAAAGAAATAGTTTCTGTGCATTGTCATACAAGAAAAATTTGTATGCATTTTTATATAAAATAAATGTGTTTTATTATACAAAATAAATATCTGCAAGTAAAAACTTAAATGGTTGTAAAAAAAAAAAAGGAAAAAAAGACAGGCATTTGACTTGGAATGACTGAAGTTAATGACAGACATTCGATAACCAATGATGGAAGTTGTCACAAAGTAAACTTGAATATGATATAAACATGAGAATTTGAAATCCATTGGTGAAAATGAGCTCTATCTTATGTGTAGCTGTGTTTGGATAATGGTAGCTGCTTACTTACACAAAGCACTGTTTGGGTTTAAGGCACCAAGGTGCTTATACATTTTTTAGGTAATGGTACCTGCTTACTTACACATTTTTTAGGTAATGGTACTGCTTACTTACACATATTTTTCAATATTTATCAATGAACTCACAGCATCACCAATAAATCTTAAAATCTAATCAGACAAATATTTATGAATGAACTTACAGCATCACCAGTAAATATTGCTCCTCCACTCAAAGGTTCACACTCATCCTCCTCATCATCCTCTGCATCCCTCCTCATGTAGACAGGATTGGTCACATTCATGTTACCTCCCCTTTCATCCATACGTTTGTGTCCATATTGTGATGACCTGCTGAAATATTTTGAGAGAAACAGAATAAGGTAAATGAGATGAGATGGTCCACTCAAAGAACTTTTAAGGCAAATGAGATGAGATGGTCCACAACAAAGAACTTTAAGACAACTGAGATGAGATGGTCCACTCAAAGAACTAAGACAACTGAGATGAGATGGTCCACTCAAAGAATTTTAAGACAACTGAGATGAGATGGTCCACTCAAAGAACTTTTAAGACAACTGAGATGAGATGGTCCACTCAAAGAACTTTTAAGACAACTGAGATGAGATGGTCCACTCAAAGAACTTTAAGACAACTGAGATGAGATGGTCCACTCAAAGAACTAAGACAACTGAGATGAGATGGTCCACTCAAAGAACTTTTAAGGCAAATGAGATGAGATGGTCCACAACAAAGAACTTTAAGACAACTGAGATGAGATGGTCCACTCAAAGAACTAAGACAACTGAGATGAGATGGTCCACTCAAAGAATTTTAAGACAACTGAGATGAGATGGTCCACTCAAAGAACTTTTAAGACAACTGAGATGAGATGGTCCACTCAAAGAACTTTTAAGACAACTGAGATGAGATGGTCCACTCAAAGAACTTTAAGACAACTGAGATGAGATGGTCCACTCAAAGAACTTTTAAGACAACTGAGATGAAATGGTCCACTCAAAGAAAATTTAAGGCAAAACAAGCATTAATTGGATTCTGAGAGAGTTTGACTGGTGGAATTTAATGGTGGAGGAGTGAATTAGCCATTTTAGCTTTTAATCAATGAAAACACCATTCTCTGGCAATATATGTTGTGCATGTCAAGGTCAGATAGAAACTGGCAGTGTGACCCGATGCTGTAGATATAACATCGTGATGGTAATTCATCCATTAATTAAAAAGGAATCTTCACATTTTGATAAATTACTTACCGATTTCTCCTCTTCATCACAAAGATAAGAATGACTATGACAGCAATAACTATCAAGGCAATAGCTATTGGTATGGCAATCATCAAGGGATCTGAAATGTAACACTGGATAAATACCGTGCTATATCTTTGTATGCATGTGTACAGAAATTAAATGTCATCTCTGTATGTTTCAACCTAATAGTAATAACTGAGGTCTTCAATACAATGTCAAAGATGTTCATCAATGCTAGCTAGCACTGTATTATTATATGTCTAAACTAAACCTACTCGTGTCAGCAGTACTCTGTTCTTTGGAGCCTTCTGTGTCTTGTGCCTCACAAGTAGGACCAGAGAAACCTTCATTACATCTGTTATAGAGAGAACAAAGGCAGATAGTGGAAATACATTATTCGCAGCCTGTCCAGATTTATAGAAATTTCAGATAGAGAAAAAAAAAGACTAGCACAAGATAATGATGATGGCACACATAATCTATATCTACTGAGGCACGCTACTTCATTTTTAAGCTTTAAAATCCGAGCAAAATTAGTAATTAATTAGAGTATAATGATGAATGTGCAAGTAATATCAGTTTGCTGAGCTACACAGTTATGAAGCAAACAATTCAATGCAGTCAAGTCAATAAGACCCATAATGAGTACACCCCATGTCAGAATGTACAATAAAGCAATAACCAAAATCTAGTGCGTCAACTATTTTTACCAATAATGTTAATTCTGACATAAATTTCTGGATTATTAATATAATAATCAGTTCTTGATAGAATAAGATTATTTATATAATAGTTCTTGTTAGAATAGGTAAGAAATTATTTATGCACCACTTGCAACTTCTTTTCTACTTCTCTTATTAACCAACTAATATGTCTTACTAATATGTCTTACTAATATGTCTTACGGTTCATTGAATAACAGGTCATGTTGTCAAGAAATTTTCAAAAGTACAAGTATGATGTCTGGGTAAATAGTAATCTGTGTTAGGGAGCAAATAATAATAGCCACTGTAATGTCAGTAAAAGAAATGATGGAAATGATTTATATGAGAAGTCATTCATTTTGGGAGAATTTAATGTTTACTCAAACTGTATCTAAAAATAGCAGACTCCCCTCCACTGCTGACAAGACATGAAGTGCTTCTATAATTGAAAAGCCCGTCAAGGCAATGGGTGGGGTAGCAATCAGGGAACAGAATTGAACAGCACATCAAAGCAATGGGTGGGGTAGCAATCAGGGAACAGAATTGAACAGCAAGTCAAGGCAATTGGTGGTGTAGCAATCAGGGAACAGAACTGAACAGCACATCAAGGCAATGGGTGGGGTACCAATCAGGGAACAGAATTGAACAGCACATCCAGGCAGCGGGTGGTGTAGCAATCAGGCAACAGAATTGAACAGCAAGTCAAGGCAATGGGTGGGGTAGCAATCAGGGAACAGAATTGAACAGCACATCAAGGCAACGAGTGGGGTAGCAATCAGGGAACAGAAACTAAGAGCACATCAAGGCAACAGGTGGGGTAGCAATCAGGCAACAGAAAACTTACATGCATTTCCCTGGCATGCACTGTGGGTGGTGGGTGCTGGTTTCGAGATAACACTCTGAGCAGTGACCGTTCTTCCCACACGATCCAACACACACGTACTGACATAAAGGACCAAATGTCTCCATGCTACAGCTGATAAGTACAAACATGCATCGGGACGGCTACGTTAGTTGGGTGGTCATTTACAGGCATACAGATAGAGACTTGTTTAAGTTTTTGTTCTCAACACTTTTAAAAAATTATTAATTTAACAATGTAGATTTTGTTCTGCTTTCAGAATTCATTCCATTGTCATCAACTGTAAAACAACTGGTGACAAGATAGAAATCAGAGATTGTGAGATGTCTGAAAATATGACAACAGTTTTCTGAGTGAAAGAACTTCAGAAATGTTTGCATGCAAACATTCTATCCAAGGAATACTAGAATCACATGTAGTCTCCCTTTAACAAATGATCTATTTGTATATAATATGTTTCATTTGTGCTTAGGTTATGTGCAGTAGGTATGGTTGACCAACTTTTTCTATATTCTGCGCCCCCCTCCCCCCCACAAACACCTCTTACAAACTGTTTGACTGAGTCTCACACCCCATAAAAAGGCATTTTAAAATTGAAAAAAAAAATGGATTTTCGCTTTTTTTCTTCTTGAATTACAAAGAGAACTGTGGAGCTTAGACAATAAACTTCACACTTATTAAGTAACTGGTCAATAAATGTTCATGAAGCAAGGTAGAAGAAAAAGATTTTTAATTAAAAAAATAATAAATCAGCATTAATTGATTAATATCCTAACTTTCTAAGCTAATGGCCCCTCTGTTCTTTCAATCACTGATGAAATGTGAGCAGCTCAGCTTGACAAACCAAAGACTTTGTTCACTGTGTGTGTCTGCGTTATGTGCTATACAGGCTACCAAATGTGACAGATTTTGAGGGCTCATATCAGCAGCACATGTTACAGCATACTCCTAGTTTATGCAATCATAACTTTGATAGATGGGGATTTTTTTTACATTGCAGAAAAAACCACACTTGAGTATAAAACAACTTTAAAAATACAACTATTTGTTACTTTGTCTGGGATGTTGCTCAATTCTTAGTTAGCTTAAATGAAGTGATGAGGTGTTCCCAATATTTAGAGGCACATGAAATTGATATCTGGTTAATGAGAGTTCTCTTGAAGTTCAAAGCATAAGCATCTCATTGATGACACAGTGAAATAAATATCAGGTTATACTTTCTACATAATAAACCATGTTAAGGAGATATCCCATTACACAGTGACAGAGATATAGGGCTGTACTGTCTACATTTTTTACCATATTGTGTGAAGGAAAGAGTACGTAAGATTAAAAATGATGGTTCACTTACTTGCAAAAAGGTTTCCCATCTTTGTCAACACTGCAAAGACCGGTTGTCTCACATTTGCATCGCTCACAGTTGGGGCCGTCATGAATGTGATCACATGCACAGGCGGGTTTGCCGTTAGCTGTGGTCAGGTGATATTGAAACCAGCCCATTAGTAATTAAAGGTTGTTGAATACAGCCCATTAGACATTAAAGGTTGTTAACAGAGCACAATCTTTGATAGTTTCACCACTTCCTTATTGCACAATTACCAAAAACTAAGTTTATCACGATGACTCAACATTTTTAAATCGTTTCTTTACATCTAGAGATCAAAGTGATTGTGTGTGGCAGATTTGTTTCCTGATAGCAATTATCTGTAATACTGGAACATGACTAACATACCTGTAACACAAACTTGATTCTTGGGGCAAGCAACAGGACACTGCCTGCAGTTTGCAGCAAAGTATGTAGGTTTACAGTTGCAGTCACACTGGTCTGTAATGTGGAAATTATGCAAACAATAATATTTTAAAAATTGACATAATCTGAAAGCATTCTTTTTTCCCTGAGGCTGAGTGTGCACATTTAAGAAATAGTAAACATTGTAGAAATAGTGAACATTGTAGAAATTGTGAGCATTGTAGAAATAGTGAGCATTGTAGAAATAGTGAACATTGTAGAAATAGTAAACATTGTAGAAATAGTGAACATTGTAGAAATAGTGAACATTGTAGAAATAGTGAACATTGTAGAAGTAGTGAAGATTGTAGAAGTAGTGAACATTGTAGGAATAGTGAACATTGTAGAAATAGTGAAAATTGTAGAAATAGTGAACATTGTAGAAAAAGTGAACATTGTAGAAATAGTGAACATTGTAGAAATAGTGAACATTGTAGAAGTAGTGAACATTGTAGGAATAGTGAACATTGTAGAAATAGTGAACATTGTAGAAATAGTGAACATTGTAGAAATAGTGAACATTGTAGAAATAGTGAACATTGTAGAAGTAGTGAACATCGTAGAAGTAGTGAACATTGTAGAAATAGTGAACATTGTAGAAGTAGTGAACATTGTAGAAATAGTGAACATTGTAGAAATAGTGAACATTGTAGACGTAGTGAACATCGTAGAAGTAGTGAACATTGTAGGAATAGTGAACATTGTAGAAGTAGTGAACATTGTAGAAATAGTGAACATTGTAGAAATAGTGAAAATTGTAGAAATAGTGAACATTGTAGAAATAGTGAGAACTGAAATGAATCTATGGAGTGGGTTACCATCCATAATAAATTATGCATTGTGTTGTAGAATACTGCTAACTGGGACCTAACAGTGGACACAAGTAGAGATACCATTAAATATAAAGATATTGAACAGTTTCACACTGATTTGACAATTTTAAAGTTATGAAATCAGTAAGTTTAGTCAGAGGTTCCCTGTCTTTTTCAAGTCACAGCACCCTTGATGCATCCACGTTTTTTCTAAGCCCACAATGTCAAATTCTAACAAGTGCATTTTTTAATAATGATTTTTTGTTTTCCACTTTGCGGCACCCTTGTGAGGAAGCAGATGCTCATAGTTTGAGAACCTCTGACTTCAGTGACTGATGAATGAATAAAATGCAATAAATGTTTGAAGATAAAAACAAATTGTATAAGTAAATGCTCCCTCTATGCCTTACAGGCCAGGTGTGGGTGAACATCTTTCAGAGCCACTTTGTGTCCAACAATTATAGGGAAGATGAATGTTAATAAAAAGTGACAACCAAGACTGCAGATTGAGCAACACTCTCTACACCAAGAAATTACCACAACAATCACAGGTAATGAGAATAGTAAGCCTTAAGATTTATCTTCGTCTCATTACAATAGTTTTGGTTCATGTTAAGTGTTATAGTATAGCCCAGTATAGCATGTATGTAGAGCTATTTTTAGCCACCACCACTTGTCTCCCCAGTATGGCCTTGATATTGATGCCACTGAGTAAATGTGTTGTGTCATCCCTTACCCACCCCTCCTTTGGTTGGGAAAGGTTGTTTACATTGGAATGCATGCTATTTGTTGTAAAGAATGCCATCAGGTGATGCAATTTCTAGAATTTTTGTACTAGACTGTTCTCATTTAATTCCTATATAAAAGGCCGCCAGGTTTCTTAACAGAGCGAGAGAGAGAGAGATATTTGCTATATTTCCCAACATACACCAGGCATTATATAATTGTGTGTGACAAATTAACATTTGTATTTTTCAGGAGTGTATTTGTTCACTTGCATTACTGTAAGTTGATAGAATTTTTTTGTTTCTGCATGCAAATTTTAATTTGTTTAGAAATTTAATAGGATAATAAAATTGAATATTGTTAGTTACAGCGGCTTTGGTATTGTTTTTTTTGTTTTGCATTCTGTTTTCCTCAGTACTTAGTTATGTATTGTTTATTCTATGAGCCAAATCTTAAAACAGATCAAGTATTCAAAACCATATTGGTACATAGCATTATCTTACCTGGCAATAATTTGACACCTGAAGTGCACATCATGGAACAGTTTAAAATGTTAGCACAGTTGGTCCTATTGTCAAAACCCTCTAGACACTCACACATGGCCTGCTTGGTGGTGGCATCCCTAAAACAGGTCCCACCGTTTGCACAGGTCAATCCAACACATTGCTCACATCTCTGGCCTGTTGGGACATTGGCAAGCTCTCATTAAAGAAACAATAGTAAAATTAGACTTCATACTATGACTGCAGTTAGACTTTGAACTATGACTGCAGTTAGACTTCAAACTATGACTGCAGTTAGACTTCATACTATGACTGCAGTTAGACTTCATACTATGACTGCAGTTAGACTTCAAACTATGACTGCAGTTAGACTTCATACTATGACTGCAGTTAGATTTCAAACTATGACTGCAGTTAGACTTCATACTATGACTGCAGTTAGACTTCATACTATGACTGCAGTTAGACTTCAAACTATGACTGCAGTTAGACTTCATACTATGACTGCAGTTAGACTTCAAACTATGACTGCAGTTAGACTTCAATTTCTAATCTGTTAGTCTAACTTAATATCTCAACTTTGCTGATTGAACAAATTAATTAAAGATTCATCTCCTCCCCAAGAATCAGCTATCTTGTTGAGCTGACCAGTCAAAGAATCAGCCAACTTGGTGAGCTGAAGAGTCCAAGAATCAGCTATCTTGCTGAGCTGACCAGTCAAAGAATCAGCTAACTTGCTGAGCTGAAGAGTCCAAGAATCAGCTATCTTGCTGAGCTGACCAATCCAAGAATCAGCTATCTTGCTGAGCTGACCAGTCCAAGAATAAGCTATCTTGCTGAGCTGACCAGTCCAAGAATCAGCTATCTTGCGGAGCTGACCAGTCCAAGAATCAGCTATCTTGCTGAGGTGACCAGTCTAAGAATCAGCTATCTTGCTGAGCTGACCAGTCTAAGAATCAGCTATCTTGCTGAGCTGACCAGTCTAAGAATCAGCTATCTTGCTGAGCTGACCAGTCTAAGAATCAGCTATCTTGCTGAGCTGACCAGTCTAAGAATCAGCTATCTTGCTGAGCTGACCAGTCTAAGAATCAGCTATCTTGCTGAGCTGACCAGTCTGGGAGAATCAGCTATCTTGCTGAGCTGACCAGTCTAAGAATCAGCTATCTTGCTGAGCTGACCAGTCTTGGAGAATCAGCTATCTTGCTGAGCTGACCAGTCTATTCCCCTCAAAATAATTCAAGCCCACTTCCTCTTAGTTGTGACTTATACAGTGCTGCCATCATACTGCCAAAAATGTGTACTTCCATTAAAATTGATTCCAAAAATTGATTCCAGAGTCTCAATAACTAAATCTCTGGTAATTTATTTCTGTTTCATGTCAAGGAACTTCTTTTGATTCCATCAATGTTTTCACAGGAGTAGTGAACTAAACAATGACAAGAGTCCCCCCTAAACACTCACACACACACCAATCACAGACACACACCTCTCATACACACCCACCTATCATAAACACACACCCACCTATCATAAACACACACCCACTGATCATACACACACACCTATCATACACACACAGCCATGTGCCCCCACAGGCACCTATCATACACAGACACAACTCATACCCCAAGAAACACCTATCATACAGACACAACTCATACTCCAGAAACACCTATCATACAGATACAACTCATACCCCCAGAAACACCTATCATACACAGACACAACTCATACCCCCAGAAACACCTATCATACACAGACACAACTCATACCCCCAGAAACACCTATCATACAGACACAACTCATACACCCAAGAAACACCTATCATACAGGCACAACTCATACCCCCAAGAAACACCTATAATACAGACACAACTCATACCCCAAGAAACACCTATCATACACAGACACACAGATGTACCCACACTGAGAGAGTTAAATTAATTCATGGATTGAATACTGATACTGGGTTCACTTCTCAAACTCCATGAAACTCCTTTAAAACATAAACATTAACTAAACAAAGGTTAAATTTGAAAGGAAAAAAATTTGTTGAAAACTGCAGCACAGACTCACCTATAAAGCCATAAGTACAATTACATTTGATGTAGCCATGCTTCTCTCTCATGCACTGGCCTCCATTCTTACAGATGTGTGAACACCAGTCCATTTCAGGCTTTTGATTCTCACATCTCACCCCGTCATACATGAGGGGACAGCTGAGGGAGGGAGCAAATAGTGTCATCACAAGGTAAGAGCAGGGCTTACATACAACAGGGGACAGTTGAGGGAAGGAGCAAATAGTGTCATCACAAGGTAAGAGCAGGGCTTACATACAACAGGGGACAGCTGAGGGAAGGAGCAAATAGTGTCATCACAAGATAAGAGCAGGGCTTACATACAACAGGGGACAGCTGAGGGAAGGAGCAAATAGTGTCATCACAAGGTAAGGGTGGTGTTTACATAGATCAGGTGATGACAGCTGAGAGTGGTAGGAAATAGTGTCATCACAAGGTAAGGGTGGTGTTTACATACAACACAGTATTAAATTCAATACTTGCATATTCATCAAGTGATGATTTAACAATAGTTAGTATATAGCCTAAAAATGTTTGGATGAAGTTCTACCTTATTCCATCTACCTACAACTTGGTAGGTGAGAAATATAAAATGAGATGACTTTGAAGCTTACAGCAAATCAGTCTACTTTAAAGCAACACAAGGTCTTCATAGTAGGGCAAAGAATTTGCAGCTTACAGCAAATCAGTCTACTTTGAAGCAACACATGGTCTTCATAGTAGGGCAAAGAATTTGAAGCTTACAGCAAATCAGTCTACTTTGAAGAAACACATGGTCTTCATAGTTGGGCAAAGAATTTGAAGCTTACAGCAAATCAATTTACTTTGAAGCAACACATGGTCTTCATAGTAGGGCAAAGAATTTGAAGCTTACAGCAAATCAGTCTACTTTGAAGCAACACATGGTTTTCATAGTAGGGCAAAGAATTTGAAGCTTACAGAAAATCAGTCTACTTTGAAGCAACACATGGTCTTCATAGTAGGGCAAAGAATTTGCAGCTTACAGCAAATCAGTCTACTTTGAAGCAACACATGGTCTTCATAGTAGGGCAAAGAATTTGCAGCTTACAGCAAATCAGTCTACTTTGAAGCAACACATGGTCTTCATAGTAGGGCAAAGAATTTGCAGCTTACAGCAAATCAGTCTACTTTGAAGCAACACAAGGTCTTCATAGTAGGGCAAAGAATTTGAAGCTTACAGCAAATCAGTCTACTTTGAAGCAACACATGGTCTTCATAGTAGGGCAAAGAATTTGCAGCTTACAGCAAATCAGTCTACTTTGAAGCAACACAAGGTCTTCATAGTAGGGCAAAGAATTTGAAGCTTACAGCAAATCAGTCTACTTTGAAGCAACACATGGTCTTCATAGTAGGGCAAAGAATTTGAAGCTTACAGCAAATCAGTCTACTTTGAAGCAACACATGGTCTTCATAGTAGGGCAAAGAATTTGAAGCTTACAGCAAATCAGTCTGAAGCAACACATGGTCTTCATAGTAGGGCAAAGAATTTGAAGCTTACAGCAAATCAGTCTGAAGCAACACATGGTCTTCATAGTAGGGCAAAGAATTTGAAGCTTACAGCAAATCAGTCTGAAGCAACACATGGTCTTCATAGTAGGGCAAAGAATTTGAAGCTTACAGCAAATCAGTCTACTTTGAAGCAACACATGGTCTTCATAGTAGGGCAAAGAATTTGAAGCTTACAGCAAATCAGTCTGAAGCAACACAAGGTCTTCATAGTAGGGCAAAGAATTTGAAGCTTACAGCAAATCAGTCTACTTTGAAGCAACACAAGGTCTTCATAGTAGGGCAAAGAATTTGCAGCTTACAGCAAATCAGTCTACTTTGAAGCAACACATGGTCTTCATAGTAGGGCAAAGAATTTGAAGCTTACAGCAAATCAGTCTACTTTGAAGCAACACAAGGTCTTCATAGTAGGGCAAAGAATTTGAAGCTTACAGCAAATCAGTCTACTTTGAAGCAACACATGGTCTTCATAGTAGGGCAAAGAATTTGAAGCTTACAGCAAATCAGTCTACTTTGAAGCAACACATGGTCTTCATAGTAGGGCAAAGAATTTGAAGCTTACAGCAAATCAGTCTACTTTGAAGCAACACATGGTCTTCATAGAAGGGCAAAGAATTTGAAGCTTACAGCAAATCAGTCTACTTTGAAGCAACACAAGGTCTCCATAGTAGGGCAAAGAATTTGAAGCTTACAGCAAATCAGTCTACTTTGAAGCAACACAAGGTCTTCATAGTAGGGCAAAGAATTTGCAGCTTACAGCAAATCAGTCTACTTTGAAGCAACACATGGTCTTCATAGTAGGGCAAAGAATTTGAAGCTTACAGCAAATCAGTCTACTTTGAAGCAACACATGGTCTTCATAGTAGGGCAAAGAATTTGAAGCTTACAGCAAATCAGTCTACTTTGAAGCAACACATGGTCTTCATAGTAGGGCAAAGAATTTGCAGCTTACAGCAAATCAGTCTACTTTGAAGCAACACATGGTCTTCATAGTAGGGCAAAGAATTTGAAGCTTACAGCAAATCAGTCTACTTTGAAGCAACACATGGTCTTCATAGTAGGGCAAAGAATTTGAAGCTTACAGCAAATCAGTCTACTTTGAAGCAACACATGGTCTTCATAGTAGGGCAAAGAATTTGAAGCTTACAGCAAATCAGTCTACTTTGAACACATGGTCTTCATAGTAGGGCAAAGAATTTGAAGCTTACAGCAAATCAGTCTACTTTGAAGCAACACAAGGTCTTCATAGTAGGGCAAATCATCAAACACCATTTGAGGTATGCTAACTTATTCTTTTCTTTAATGTTTAGGTGGGATGCATATATTTTATTATATATTAATTTACCCTTATAGGAATGTTTTCTGTAGTACAGAAGAAATTATTTGCCAAAACACCCGAAACAATAACAAATGCTTCACTGTGCCTCGGAGTAACACAGTGCAACATAAGCAGTCATTTTTTCCACGCACCATAATTGATTGGAACAACCTGGACAATACCGCCGTGAACTCGACAATGATCGAAAGCTTCAAGGCCGCCCTGGCATCTGCTAGGGGCCGTTAGATTGGCAACATCGCTTCCCCAACCGTTGCACATATGCCAGTATATGGATGCAGCAACGTACCGAACCAGAACCAGAACAGAACGTTTGAATTTGTATTCTGTGTAACAATAATTAAAGCTCAACCTATATTGTTTTATTTACACAAATTGTTTGTGCCTCATAAATCTAACTACAGACAGTTTTACCAATATCTTTACCAATAACTTTACCAGTATGAGTCAAATTGTAGTCAGAAACAGTGGTAATTAATCAAGGTCAAGTAAGGTTATTAATTGCTTTGGAATGATTTTGATTGGAAAAGAATCCTCTGATTTACCACCACATTTGAGAAATTTGAACAGCATCGATCTTTTTAACAGCATCGATCTTTTTAACAGCATCGATCTTTTTAACAGCATCAATCTTTTTAACAGCATCGTTCTTTTTAACAGCATCGATCTTTTAACAGCATTGTTCTTTTTAACAGCATCGTTCTTTTTAACAGCATTGTTCTTTTTAACAGCATCGATCTTTTTAACAGCATCGATCTTTTTAACAGCATTATTCTTTTTAACAGCATCGATCTTTTTAACAGCATTGGTCTTTTTAACAGCATTGTTCTTTTTAACAGCATTGGTCTTTTTAACAGCATTGTTCTTTTTACACAAAAAATTATTATGATTTAGCTCGATAAACACACCATCTTTGCATGCCTTTTCAGGATTTTGCTTAAGTGCAAAGCTTCTTCTAGACTTGGTGCAGTTATAAAATATATATAAATCTTTCAAAGACACTGAAAACCATGAGGTTTTTGTATAGAGCATTTTTTGCTCCACTCTTAATTTTATCCAGCTGAAAATATACAGAAAAGGTCAGAGTTCAACTTGCTCTGATGTTATAAAGATGTTGTTGAATATGTAGCCACATGAACTGGATGCTCATTATATTACGAGCTCTGCAATGAATGTGTCCACATCAGGAGGTGGTAAAAAATGCAATTTTATTGTAAGTGAATAATCATACAATTATGTACCTTGAGGCAAAATCTATTTCTTGATTAATTAATGAATGACTCAGCAGTAGAGGCCCTTGGGAGCAACAAGGAGTAAAGTTTCTAACTTTATTTATTGCAGACTTACAAACAGTGGGGCTGTCCTTGAATTATGCGACAAAAACCTCCATTCTGGCAATAACTTGTACAGGCATATTTTTCACATCTCTCTCCTGAAAATCCTGGCATACATCTGGAATAGGTAGAAAAATGTAGGGCCAGAATTGCAATTAAATGCATTCAATTTTAAAGTTGCAAAACTTTCAAGTTTTTCATTACAACATAAATAAACTGAAATCTCCAGTTTTAAAAAAAAAAAAAAAAAAAAAAAAAAAAGATAATTATAGATTCAATGAAACATTACCAGGCATTTATCTAAATTATCTCAGTAATCTCAGTTACCTCAATTATCTCAGTTATATCAGTAATCTCAGTTATATCAGTTACCTCAATTATCTCAGTTATTGTCTTTCTTTCTTGAAAAGTAAATAGATAGGTATCATTGCAAAAACCAAAGCATAAAGGCATACACCACTTACCTACATATGGGTGGGGTGTTTGGAGTTTGTGATGGAGTACAGTTGCCATTGAGACAGTACCCTTGACATGAGTGGGTCTCACACTGTTCACCAAAGTATGACTGCTCACATCTAAAGAACACCAAACAACATAGACATTATTCCAACATAGGTTGGGGCAAAACAGAAAAAGAAATTGACTTTGTGAAAATTCTCTTCCCAAACTCTCAGAAGTCATTTATGAGAGTGTTTTACCACACAAGCTGATAAAGAGATGGTTTGACAACACAAAGATGTGTTTCATTTTGTTAAACAAAGCTTTCAGCTATATAAAATACCGTACATGCACTTGGGCTTTCCAGTGACTTTGGTCAGTTCACATCTGCCATTTTTACAATAGTTGTCACAGCCAGGTGGTTTCTCGTAGTCACAACTGTTTCCATTCTTCTGGGCTCCATCAGGACACAAACAGATGAAACCTTTCACATCTTGGCCTTTGTTGAAGCAAATTTCCGTCTTTTCACAAGCATTCACTGTACAATTGGTGTTGACTGTGGAAAGGAAATGTTCAGCTGTTTCACTTGCTTTATTATCATTGTTATTAAATAACTATACAAACCCAACAGGTGAACACAAATACTTTAATAAATATTTCATTAGGAATGTCTTCTGTTGACCTTTCTGTTGTTTATAATCATGGATGATACGAAGGTCCGAAGCATGGCTGAGTGTGGTGAATAGTGTAGCATTGAACTGCTTGAACTTGTGCACTTTGATCACTTGGCTGGTTTTGTAGGTGACAATGTAGAGGTAGTCCTCAAAGAAATCAACAGCAAATGGCGGATCATCAGCTGTAAATGTGAACATTGTTTGTGTCATCATGCAACATATGGAATCTAAAGGCTAATGATGTTTCATAATAGTAGCACTGGTTATTATGTTATCTCAAGGCTAATGATGTTTTATAATAGTAGCACTGGCTATTATGTTATCTCAAGGCTCATGATGTTTCATATTACCACCGGCTATTATCTTATCTCTTATGTACTAACAAACACATGTGACAATTATGTACCAACAAACTACATGTGTCAATTATTTACCAACAAACTACATGTGACAATTATGTACCAACAAACTACATGTGACAATTATGTACCAACAAACTACATGTGACAATTATGTACTAACAAACTACATGTGACAATTATGTACCAACAAACTACATGTGACAATATACAAGTAACCTACACGTGACAGTTAACCAACAACAAAAATATGACAATCAAATGATAGCTTACATGTAACGAATACTTTCTGACGCCTGGTGCCATCATATTTAGCCACTTCAACTGTGTGTTTCTTAGTATCAGTCCAGTAAACCCAGCCTCCGATGGTGTCAAGAGCAATACCATTAGGCCAGGAGATTTCACTGGACACGATGGTTGTTCTCTCACTACCATCAAGGTTTGCTCTTTCTATCTTGGCCTGGACTCCACGATCAGTCCAAAATATGTATCTATAGATAAAAAGTAAAAAAGATTTTCAGCAGTTTATCAAATTTCTTTTTTTTTTAAAACAACCATTGAAATTGTACATTTTTCATAATTCTCTCTAATATATATCTTATGACATCAAACACAGATTAAACAGACATAAAAAAAAAAGCTAGTAAGATCACACAAACAAAACATCCTTCACTTGAGGAATTGTTTGAAGAAAAATACTCTTCATTACAGATACCTCGATCAGGGCAAAATCTTTTTCTAAAAATTAGGACCGAAAGATATAAAAATTCTTGTTCCCCAGTCAGTAGCAAATGAATAGTTGAAAAAGCTTTGTGGATTCTTAAACCAAAAGACAGGACAATAAAATGTGAATGCTTTGGCTAAGAAAACTTAAAAACTTATGTGATCGACCTTTTTTGTTGCCGGAAGTACGATTTTTCAAAACCCAGATTATAGAAAGTATATATTGTTACTTTGAAAATTAAGGTCTAGAATCTTAACGACCAAAATAGTTTAGAGATACATAAAATATAATAATTAAGAAATCCAGGGGAATCGAGGATCAATAGTAGGAGACTATTTGATTAATCCATATGGTGATATTGTGCCAAAAAGCTGAATAAATTAGTTTTCCCTTTTAACTTTCTCTGGTGTGTTGGTGCAGGAAATTGGTGCCGTGATGGGAACATCTGATGCACCATTATGTTTATCTCTGTTGATATGTGAACTGGGGACTTGACCAGCGTGTTTTCCCAGATAATACCAACTCTAAATGATCACTAATTAAGTCATCCTTGACACTAATGGAGTTCTTTAATGGCTGATTTCTGTTCTAGAGAACTACTTTAGAGGTCTTGTGTTTAAATTGTTATCATTGTAAAATGGTGTCTTGTTTAAAAATATGTCTTTATTTATGTGCTGAAAAGGAATATGTACAATGTAAACAAAGGACATTTTCATTTATTTGGATCAATAAAGAATCTTATCTTATCTTTAAGTCAGATGGGAACAGCCTGCTCTAAGTCAAGATTGTAATAGCTTTCATTCAGTCAGATTAGAACTGCTCTCTTTATGTCATATTTGAATAACCCACTGTAAAACATATTTCAATTATGGATGGCATTATTGTTTTGCTTCCTTTGGTAAACTTATCACAGGAAGCAATAAATTTGAAAATTTATTAACTTCACTGTTAAAAAAATGACTAACCCTTTGATGGGATCTACAGCAATTGCATAAGGCTGTGACATGTGCTGCTTGGCCACCACCTTGCCTCTCTCTCCATTATAGTTGAACACGTGAATCTGGCGGTTGGTGACATCCGTCAGGTAGACGTATTTGGACACCCAGTCCACAGCAAGGCCACCCATCTCAAACAGTTGTCGATCTTGGAGATGAAGAATTTCCTGGTGGTACGGAAAAAATGTATTACTGTGTTTTCTAAGTAAACCAATTGTCCACAACTATAGTTCGGCACCATTTGAGAGAGTTCATAAACAGACAAAGAAAAAGACCCATGGAATAAGCTGTAGGGCAAAAACATCTACATTTCCTAACTGTGTCCTAATTTTAAGAAATAAAAATTAAAAAAAAATTAAATAAATCAAATCAAATGGTTAAATATGTTCATTTAATGGAGCGGTTCTCAACCTGTGGGTCTCTACCCATTTGGGGATCTAACCACCCTTTCCCAGGGGTCGCCATAGACTATTGGAAAACACATGCACTCTACAGTTATGAAGTAGCAAGGAATTTAATTTTGTGGTTGGGGGTCGCCACAACATGAGGAACTGTATTAAGGGGTCGCGGCATTAGGAAGGTTTAGAACCACTGACTTAATGTAATCTTACAATAACTATTATTATTATTTACTAGAAATAACCTGCATGAACATCACATATACTAAAAGTTATTTCATAAAACATGCATTCAAGTTACACACTTCATAACAACTCAACAATTGATGCTAACTTCAGTGAATTTTGTTTTGTGCACTTATTTAATACTATTATTGGTTCACAGCCACAGAAAATTATTATTTGAGAAAAATCCAGAAATAAGTAAGACAATATCTTTTAGATTGAATTAAATTGGATATATCTTCCAAATAACAATTGATTGCACGAATGAATGAATGTCAAGCTTTTTAAGCTCTACATTTTAAATAATGCCAGCCGGTTGTATGAATGTCATATTCTCTTTTAATACCAGCCGGTTGTATGAATGTCATATTCTCTTATAATACCAGCCGGTTGTATGAATGTCATGCTCTCTTTTAATAATACCAGCCCGTTGTATGAATGTCATGTTCTCTTAATAATACCAGCCGGTTGTATGAATGTCATCTTCTCTTAATAATACCAGCCGGTTGTATGAATGTCATCTTCTCTTTTAATAATACCAGCTCTCCCCCCACCCGTATTTAAAAAAATATTTTTTACCATTATATGACTAATTACTGTGAAGTTTCTTTCCTTTCTTATATTTGCTGTATTTTTATTTTGTGGAACGACCTGATGTTCAGGCTTATATGCAGTTTGTTATTTATGAATGCTTGAAGTCTTCTCCGATCTTTCTTTACAGACGGACATCTTACTTTACTGACCGCCATCTTTCTGAACCATACAAAAGTAAAAAACATTCTGATTATTTTCTCTCTCTTTATGAGTTGGCCTAGATTTCCAAATACTAGTCTGCAAAGCATGGGTCTTCTGTGTTCTTTCCATGATATTGCCTCATATACAACCTCCTCACTAGCCTTAACTATGCAGTCCTCACTGATTTATAGCAATCTTCTATTCCTCTCTTATTTTATTTAATTAATTAATTTGTTATCTTTTACGTTTCCTGTTAATCTCATACGCAAATTCTTTGTTTTCATAGGACACTGCCTTAATTAAATACGTCTACCAATTCTTGACAACTACATATCTCTACCAGCTAAGTTTGCCTGTCTCTGTATTTTTGATGTCAATGGTTTCTTGCTCGAAACTTCCACTATTTGGTATTGTCATTCTTCGGGTTTTCCTCTACACTGTGCATATCTCTTATTGCCTGAATGCAGTCCTCTCCGTCTTTTTCTTATGATTTTAAATTTCAAGAATATTTAATACAAATCTGATGAGATTATTGTTTCCTGTTATCAGGACCTACAGGTGGTTTATTACTGATCTGCCTCTTCCTCCTAGTTTTGTTGAGATACTTTGGTAGCTCTAATTTCATCAGGAAGTATTCTGTCCCTGTCTGGTTGATGAAGAACACAATGGTCTGGGATATGTCCATGTCGATAGACACTATGTGCTTGTTTTTGTTGTCCATCTGAAACAGTATATATATGCAGAAATTCATTAGAAATGTCACACCAATACTCTGAAAACTAGAATATATTCTAAATTTTAATATTTTAAATATTAAAGTACCAGAAGTACAATATAGTTTTTAAAGTGGTTATTATAAAATTTTGTGTGATCGTTTTTGTGTCTAGTTTTCAAATGACCAGTAAGATTTTAGTTAGTGTAGTTAGTGGATGTTCCTGATAGTAACCTAGCAACGCTCTGTTGTAGCCAAGAAAAGATGCCAAACATCCAACTCTGACAAATTTACAAAAAGGGGTATGCCAATGATTTTTTAATATTAAAACTTTTTTCTGTTTTAATTTATACTAATGTATAAAAAAGGTTTAATTTTCCGCTTATAAATCCTGTTCGGCCCGCAACCTTACATGTCTTGAGTTTTGGCCCACTGAGAGATTGAGTTTGACACCCCTACTATAGATATCAAGTACCGATTATATCTGGGTGTACATGAAGATCACATTATCACAGTGAAAAATAAAGTTTCTGCTGAAATTTAATGTGGTTAAACAGAGTCAGAAAATAGAATAAAATTTATTGAAATAAAAATTAATTTACAAATGAGGATGTCACCTGAGATTGATTTTCAGAAGAAGCTATTTTTATACTTATCATTTTCCATTAAGCCAAGGAGCCTGATTTTTTTTTCCCCTTAACCTATTTTAATCTAATAAATAACGCAAGCTGTATGGGGGGAAGGGAAGAGGAGGTGTTGCCGGAATGCCGGAACCAAACTTGGATACAAAAGCTGCTTTGTGAGTTATAAATTATGTCAATATCTAAGATTGCTGTGCACAACAATTAAAATGCATTCATAAAATTTAAAAAAACTAGTTTTCGCAATGACTTCAGTTCCGCTGATCAAATTAATTATGTCACAAACATCAAACTTACGAACAAAAATGTATTATTATTTCATTTTTTAAATAAAAAAACTACTAGCGAATTTTTTTTTAACCCAGTGTCTTAAAATCGCAGTTCTGACAGGTTTCCACATGTAATCATAAAAACACATCTAAAAAATGTACATTGCACACTGAAATGGTAAGATTAACCATGTCTGGGCCACCATGCTGATTTGTCCAGCTGACATAAGTCCCTGTTCTACTTATCAGATCTTTCTACAATAGAGTCTAATATCATGCACGGATTAGATTAGAAAAACTAAATCATTACATTTATATATTGATCGAAGGAGTTTAATAGTCATCTATTATGTTTTTGAAAAGTATAATATTAAAAACTTGTCAGTGGCATGTGGCACAGATTAAAATTTCTTCAGACGCCATAGTGAGAATAATCTCAGGTTTTTGGTCACCCTACCAGTGGAGCTGGACAAAACTGCCTCTAGAATTCTGGGGATCTTTTAACATAAGCAAACGGTACATTTTTTTATATGCATTAACTGAAGACATTTTCCAATAAAAAAGATGCCAACCTTTGGAATAACGGCTTCAGTTTCATCAAAGTCCAGCATGGACCTCAAGACCACGTTTCCTTTCTCAGCCAAGAGGAAGACAGGTTCTGTGCCTGTATAGAGGTTATTAGTAACATGGCTTATTCAACATGGCTTATTCAACATGGCTTATTCAACATGGCTTATTCAACATGGCTTAGTGTGAGATGGGAAACACATCATCTTTACATCCTGGGATTTTGATGAAATTATAATATTTTAAAAATATCAGATGAAGTTTCTTCTCAAACATGGACAATATTGTTAACTGATAGAGCTGTTTCTTAAGCAGAAGGACTGCTAACAATGCTAAACCCTTTTTTGTGCTGACCTGTAGCAAAACATGATGAATGTTCAGCCCTAGTGAAGCCCTTGGTACAAGAACACTCCACAAGTCCTTGGTCTTTGTTGTAATGACACAGCTGGGAACATGTGTTGTAATGGTTGCATGGGTTGTCAACTGTAGAGGAGATACATTCAAAAAATAAAACAATTCCGATACATCTATTGACACAGCTGGGAACATGGTTGTAATGACACAGCTGGGAACATGTCTTGTAATGACACAGCTGGGAACATGTCTTGTAATGACATAGCTGGGAACATGTCTTGTAATGACACAGCTGGGAACATGTGTTGTAATGACATAGCTGGGAACATGTCTTGTAATGACACAGCTGGGAACATGTGTTGTATTGACACAGCTGGGAACATGTGCTGCAATGACACAGCTGGGAACATGTGCTGCAATGACACAGCTGGGAACATGTGCTGTAATGACACAGCTGGGAACATGTGCTGTAATGACACAGCTGGGAACATGTGCTGTACTGACACAGCTGGGAACATGTGCTGTAATGACACAGCTGGGAACATGATGTGTTGAAAGGCTTGATGAACTGGGTTATACAGTAGATTCATTCAAGAAATTCAAACAATTTGATACCCACAGTTAGGATAATGACTTTACTTTTAAGATAATGTTACAGAAGTTTTTTTTACATAATAAAGTAGTGTTTCCCCAACCTGTTTTACCCCAACCCCTGATTGAGCACATAAAAAAAGTTTTAACCCACCCCCAAATCACCCTTAATGAAAAAGCTCATTAGAAGGTTCCCTTGCTCCCATCAGGAACAGGAAGACTGAATATCAATTTGGTTGCCTCAATATTCAGAATTGTGGGATAAAACTTAAAATGAATTCAAATTGAATTTAATTACAATAACTGACAAACATAACCATCCTTTTTTTAAATTTTCCTGTCTGACATTGTCCCCTACATTTTCTATCTCAAAGATTATGTCGTGCAAAATTTTGAAATTTCTGCCCGATATTTGAAATAATGTTCCTAAATTTGAGGGCCCACTATCACTTTATTGATCATTGACTTTTGGTGGTGATTGCACTCCAGACCACTAGCTATTTGGATGGAGTCTGTTTAGACCACTCGGCCACCCAGCACCCATATATTTACCTAGAATATTTGACCACATTTTACAACCAAAATATCAAATAACTAAACTGTTAATTAATGATCCACCAGGAAGAGTTCCATATTTTAAACTTCATTTCTCCAGCACTTACATGAACAGGTCTTTGAATCTTCCTTCAGGATATAGTTCTCTTTACAAGAACACTTGGCCCCATTGCTTGTGGTGTTACAGTGGTGTTCACAGCCACCATTTCTCACTGAACAATTGACACTTTTCAATGAGTCTATATAAAAAAAGACAAAATAAAATTATTGTTAAAATAACAGAAAAAAAGTTAAGGGCATAATCTATATCAAAGGAAAATGTGATGAGTTGAGTATGGATTGTGTCCCTTATTTCAACTATAGACTTTCAAAAATTAACCATCAGTTAAGAATAATTATTAAACTAATGGGATAAATGAATTTCAATACAAGAAAGAAAACTATATTAAATGCTTCTATTGTATTCAGATGTTTTTAATAAATAGAAGTTTCCATAATCAGATAATGACATCAATAATATATTTCTAATGAATTTGATCTTTGATTTTTACTTAATTCTGATGTCTAGGTAAATGACTGCCCAAACTGATAGCTTGAATTACCATACCACAAAAAGCCTTATTTTCATCTGAGCCATCCACACAGTCAGTCACATCATCACACATCTGATTCTGGTGTACACACTTGGTGTGAGAGTCACACAGAAAGCTGGGTCGAGTGCATTCCTTGGCTATGGCACCTTGAGACAATAACATCAAATACTGTTCACAATAATGTAGTAAAATACATTTAAGACAACAACACATGAAGCTGGTGACAGCTTGCTGTGGTAAAATACAAATAGGTTAGACATTTAATCATGATCAAATCTTTGGTTAGACATTTAATCCTGATCAAATCTTTGGTTAGACATTTAATCATGATCAAATCTTTGGTTAGACATTTAATCATGATCAAATCTTTGGTTAGCCATTTAATCATGATCAAATCTTTGGTTAGACATTTAATCATGATCAAATCTTTGGTTAGACATTTAATCATGATCAAATCTTTTCAGACCATTTTACGACATGCCCCCCCCCCCCCCCAGGTGAAAAAAGGTGAAATATCCAGTTACTCTATAAATTTAACCCACTCAATAGAGATATTTACAATAATGACATTTCCTATCTGAATATTTGTACTTTTATTCATTAAATGAATCAAATTACTACATATAATATCGCCATAAAATAAATGGTCAGTTGATGATGTCATGTTGGAATCAATTCTGTACCAAGAATATCACTAGCATATGAACTGTCAGTTGATATCATGTAGGAATCAATGCTGTACCAAGAATATCACTAGCATATGAACTGTCAGTTGATGTCATGTAGGAATCAATGCTGTACCAAGAATATCACTAGCATATGAACTGTCAGTTGATGTCATGTAGGAATCAATTCTGTACCAAGAATATCACTAGCATATGAACTGTCAGTTGATGTCATGTAGGAATCAATTCTGTACCAAGAATATCACTAGCATATGAACAGTCAGTTGATGTCATGTAGGAACCAATTCTGTACCAAGAATATCACTAGCATATGAACTGTCAGTTGATGTCATGTAGGAATCAATCCCCACACAGGATATTTGTTATCTTTAAAAAAAAAGTCTTGCTTGTATGAAGTTTATGAAGACTGATGTTTGAGTTATTTTAAACTGTTACACAACACAAACAAACGGTCAGACACATACACTGAGTGATGTCCTCATCCTCCCCATCAGGGCAGTCCTTGACATTGTTGCACACCATATTGTTCCAGATACACTTGTGTCTTTTACACCTGAATCTGCCAGGTGGGCATGCCAGTTGGGCTGGAACAAGCCAACATTTGAAGTTTAAGATAATCTAATCATATAAACACATCAGTTTAAAGAACAGGACTAAAAAATTTTAATCAGCGGTTCTCAAACTGTGGGTCGTGACCCCTTTGGGGGTCGAACGACCCTGACACAGGGGTTGCCTAAGACTATCGGAAAACACATATTAATGAAGTAGCAACAAAAATAATTTTATGGTTTGGGTCGTCACAACATGAAGAACTGTATCAAAGGGTCACGGCATTAGGAAGATTGAGAACCACTGCTTTAAATAATAAGTACATATTAACAATAGTAATCTCTCACATCATGCACAACGAGACATGGTTTGAGGGGGAATTTGTTTACAGATACATAAATGACATACTAGCAAATCACAAGCCATTCTGATATTTACCACAGAGTTGCTCATCCTCATCAGAGTTATCTCCACAGTCGTCATCCCCATCACACTGCCAGTCCCTTGGTTTGCACTGTGTGTTCTTACATTTGAATTCCTTCTCTGTGCAGTTACGTTCTGAAAAATAAAACAAAAGTCCTGACGCTGATATTCTCTCATGCCAGTCATCTTTTGTGCAGCCATGTCTGAGAGCCGGCCATGAAAAGATACCATTTTAATGTAATTTCCGATGAAATACAAACTTAAAAAGTCCAACTACCTAAGAGTGTGCAATGAAGCAGTTACAAAGTACCTAAGGAAAATTGTATTTAAAATCATACAAGAAAATTGTATGGCCCCACTGTATTGTGAGCAACCTACTACTTGGCATTAACATTTGTTAAAAATTATTAATAAAAATATTTAAAAATGGTGAAGAACTTAAAATATTTAGGGCAATGGTATTGCTCTATTTATTGCATTGACAGAAAAATTAGATGAAAACATTAAGGTCAATGGTATTGTGCTATTTATTGCATTGACAGGAAAATTATATGAAAAAATTGAGGGCAATGGTATAGCTCTATTTATTGAATTGACAGAAAAATTAGATGAAAAAAGGCTAAATTCTTATCACTAAAATATTGAACTTGATAATTTTATTGCCGAATTTAAAATTTGTATCCAAATATTTTTCATGGTGTATTACTAACATGTGCTTCTTACTTCAGAATAAAACCATATCATAATTGTATTCTTTATCTGTCTGAACAAATATTCATCAAACTTTTGTATTTAGTCCAGGAAGGCAGTGGACATTCAGCAATTTCATTTCAAAGACACCAGTCCCAACATATCTATAAAATATCTGCACTACATACCACAATTCTCCTCATCACTATTATCTGCACAATCACTCTCTCCATCACACAGCCACTTGATAGCGATGCAGTGAGGCACATTTTTACATTGGAACTCTGTGGTGCTGTCACAGCTCAGGGCTAGACATTTATGTCATTGGTCAGATGAGTAATAGAGCAATAACAGAACATTGCTGTACATGTAGATATATGTTAATGTGATGTATGAATACATAGATTTCAAAGAAATATGTTTTCTATAACTTCCCATGGGTGCCAACAATAAGGAGGGCGGTAAAAACTTCATTGGAAATTACAGGGATTAAAATATCAAATGCTTTATTTTCCACCTTGGTTCCATTAATATGTGAGCTACAGTGATTCCTACAATACTGCTATGTATAACAGCTACAGTGATTCCTACCATACTGCTATGTATAACAGCCACAGTGATTCCTACCATACTGCTATGTATAACAGCCACAGTGATTCCTACTATACTGCTATGTATAACAGCTACAGTGATTCCTACCATACTGCTATGTATAACAGCCACAGTGATTCCTACCATACTGCTATGTATAACAGCCACAGTAATTCCTACTATACTGCTATGTATAACAGCCACAGTGATTCCTACTATACTGCTGTGTATAACAGTCACAGTAATTTCTACTATACTGCTATGTACAACAGCCACAGCGATTCCTACTAAACAGTAGTGTATAAAAAGCTACTCACAACAATTGACCTCATCAGTCCTGTCCACACAGTCATAGACTCCATTGCAAGTCAGTGATTTGGGGATGCACTTTCCATGGCCACACCTGAACTCATTGGACAAGCAGGTTTTATTGTCTGGTAGGAGACAGAACCAACAAATGAATCTATGTCTTCAAACTAAACGGGAACTTCAATCATATAAAACCTTTCAGGTAAGCTGAATTCTTTTACAGATGAGCTCTATGCCTTACATCAGTACAGCCATTTTCATTGGTAGTTATTATATGTTGTTGTTTTTTTTTAAAAAAGGAAAATAATTGTTTCATAATAATGTTTAAATCAGATTTTTAAAATTTGCAATGATTTTGAGCACAAAATTAATTAAAAATTTTTTTTTTACAAAACATTAAAGCTGCTCCAGCTAAATTGTTTTAAAAAGTATTTTCAGCATATTAAATGGTTAGACATGAAGATTTCATGTTGGACAGACTGGTTTATTAGCCTAACAAAAGTAGATGATAATTCACTAATATCTTTCAACTATGAAAATCTCTTTTCCATCTGGAAACATGATGATCACAGTAATTGTTTAATGTATTGAATTGCCTGTTCTGAAAAATGGATAAATGGATAACGTACTACAGTTCTGTTCATCTGATCCATCACGACAGTCATCATGGAAATCGCACTTCCAGCGGCCAGGGATACAGTGGCCATTGTGACATTTGAAGAAAGTGGGGTCGCACGTTTGACTGTCTGTTAGTAGAAAAATAGAGACACATGGCTTTTTTGTTTATTTAAAGGAAAATCTTACAGTGTAATAATTGCTTTATCATAGATTATGCCCTGAGTGGGAGTGGGCAGTTGGATTAGGGGGAAATATTGGCAAATGCCTAAGCATGCAAAATTATGACACTCATAGAGTCTTAATGGCTCATTTGTATACAAAATTCAACCAAGCCCCCAAGTTCTCAGGAAATATATGGACCAACAAAGGATGAATAAGGATGGAGACTACGAACCAACCATGAATTGTACAGTCTATATCAGGATCCCACAATAGTAGCAGAAATAAAAAAAAAGAGTAGGCTACGCAGGCAGGTCACTTAGAGAGAATGCCAAATGACAGAGGAGTGAAGACGGTGCATCATCACCAAAACCCCAGAGCAAAACGGCTCAAAGGCAGACCTAGGCTTAGATGGATGGATGATCAAAGGCAGACCTAGGCTTAGATGGATGGATGATCAAAGGCAGACCTAGGCTTAGATGGATGGATGATCAAAGGCAGACCTAGGCTTAGATGGATGGATGATGTGGGAAACAATCTACGATTGGGAATCAAAGCATGGAAAAAGAAAAGCATTAGTTAGGTCTGAGTGGAAGGAAGTAGTGAGGCAGGCCAAAGACCTACATGGGCTGTAGCGCCACAGGGATGGATGGATCCAAAAATGCATGGAATGCAAAAGCTGGAGGAGGTAGGTAAAAATAAAATATTTTGTGTATGTAAGTTATGGGTGGTAGCCCCTGATTGAAAAAAGACCAGCTGTGTTTAATGAAACTAAATTTTCAAATACAGATAACAAAATTACAATGGGTGTTACAACTCCACATCCGTTACTGTTTAATCCGTTGCTGTCTAGGGTTAACGAATATACTCTGTCACACTAAGGTTCACAATAATGACCAACAACAATGTCCACAGTAAATTATGTGTTTATTACTATATACTAAACTATACACTTGTTACACAAATATATCTCGCAGTAAAACAGCATACTCAGGCAACAAGCACTACAATGATTCTAACAAATCTACTATCTCTATTACTACTCTCGACTCTACACTAACTCTAACGATCTACTCTGGCTCTCCTACTCCTGTCTCTACTTCTGGCTCTGGCTCTACTCTGTCAACTACCTCCTGGGTCTACCTCTTGTTAACTAACCCCACTACCCAGCTCACAGCTCTTATCCCCTCCGTCTGTTCACCCCCACCCAGCTACACTAATTGCTCAACACGAACCAATTTCACCTCTGACCCCACAATATTGCCCTAACACAACATCTCACAGTCGCCATCCGCCAGACCAGAATTAATTAACGATCCAGGTCGTAACAATGGGTAATACTTTTTGATCTACTCACGGCATTCATCAAAGTCTTCATCCGATGTGTCGTGATCACCACAATCATAGTCTCCATCACACTTCCAGTTCTGAGACAACAAGTAGGAATTATGGTTATAAGCAGGATAATAAATAATTTGAAAAACAAGTAGGCATTTCAATTTAGGACAGGATAAAAGAAATGGGATATAGGATATTTTCAATATTTATCATCGTTATAATACAATGTTAATTTTGTTGTGCTTAAACCAACTTGTTTAATACCACTCCTTTGAACCATGGTCATTTTTAATCATCTGACAGGAAAAGGCTCCTCTTTATGAAAAAAACAGAAAATGAACCTTCAAAATGATTTTATTTATTCTATGCATGAGCTAGGTTGGGAATTAGGGAAAAATCACCATTGTTTGTGTATGTCGCTTCCTCAGATGAAAGGATAAACTAACATAACTTGAAATCACTTCCACAATTAAATGATTTACAATAAGATGCATTTTGACAGCTTTACAAGTTAGCTGATTAATCAAAACAGAATTTTATGTCTGTCTAAATATGAGAGATGTTTGTTGTATGGATGCCACTAACATCCATCTCTAGAATGCACTTTCTTGTGTCATTAGAAATCCCGACTGGAATATAATTTCCCGTGACACAAAAACCCACCTTAGGTATCTATATTCTTGTGACAATAAAACCAACATCTAGAATATATTTTTTTGTGACACAAAAACCCACCTCAGGAATGCACTTTCCTGTGACACAAAAACCCACCTCAGGAATACACTTTCCTGTGACACAAAAACTCACCTCAGGAATGTACTTTCCTGTGACACAAAAACCCACCTCAGGAATGCACTTTCCTGTGACACAAAAACCCACCTCAGGAATACACTTTCCTGTGACACAAAAACCCACCTCAGGAATGCTCTTTCCTGTGATACAAAAACCCACCTCAGGAATACACTTTCCTGTGACACAAAAACCCACCTCAGGAATGCACTTTCCAGTGACATTGCATTTGGAGAAATCTTTTGGGCAGGGGCTAGTTTTGCAGTCTTCAGGTTCATCGCTGCCATCTCCACAGTCGTCATCATTATCACACTTCCAGACATAAGGCACACAACGACTGTTTGTACATTTAAACTGCTCAGGATTGCAGTCTACTTGTGCTGTGAAAATATTTTAATTAGCATTAGAAATAGTAAGCTTAATTGGGTTTACAAATTTTAAACAATAAATTATTAATTTTGATAATTTCTAAGGCAAATGTCCTTAACAAAACCAATACTGTTCAGCTAAGATGAACAACAAAACCAATAATGTTCAGCTAAAATGAACAAAAAAAACAATACTGTTCAGCTAAAATGAACAAAAAAAACAATACTGTTCAGCTAAAATGAACATATTCTATTTCATCAATGGTTGTCAGATACTGAAAAAAAACATAAAAACTACAACAATTTTAAAAGTTTGTTGGAAACGAAACATAAGCTTTTATTAAAATAATCTGGATATTCTACCGCCTCAAATTAAAAATTTGTAAGTTCAATTACGAAAGAACAGAAAATTCCTACCACAGTTATTCTCATCTGCTTTATCGCTGCAGTCAGGATGTCCATCACATACTTTGAATTTGGGAATGCATGTGTTGTCTGCGTGACATTTAACGTAGTGCTCCATGCACGTATACTTGGCTGGAGATTGAAGAAATGATTTTAAATGATTTACAATTCTGTACAGCTTTTACCCAGTGCAGTTTGCTTCAGAAATAGCATAACAAGAACAAAGTCTACAGATAAAAAGATTCAGGAAGCTGTAATTAAAAGTGTAAGACTTCAAAGATTCCCTAGTCTACATAGTTTCATTTATCACATTTTTTAGCAAAAAAAACGTCACTTATCATCTCACACATACATAAAATATTTGATGTGTTGTTGCTGTGTTGAGATCACTAGGGAGCAAACAAATTTACCGTTTAAAGATTGAAAACAATTTTTGTATTAAAATGCTTTTTAAAAAAAGAAACTATACAAGACCTACCACAAATGTTTTCATCAGACCCATCATGACAGTGTTGTGTTCCATCACAGATTTGTGTGGGGAGCAGGCAATCTCTGGCTGATGTGGCATTGGCACACTGGAACATGCCAGGATGGCTACAGTGGTACATGCCTGGGCCGGGCACAGAAAGAACATAATAATAATAATAATAATAATAATAAAGTTCATTTGAAAAATCACGCTTCATCCCCAAAGGCTCGAAGCGCGGTACAAAAACAAAGCTGGGAGTTAATAACTAGCTGAAAAAGATGGTAGACAACTTCACCCCATAAGGTGTTTGCGAAATAGATGAGTTTTTAAATTTGTCTTGAAGGACTCCAGTGTCTGGCTGTGTCTGAGAGCATCAGGAAGGGTGTTCCAAATGGTTGGGCCAGCAAATGCGAACGTGCGCTTTCCGTAAGTCTCAAGTCGAACACGCAGTATCGAGAGTTTGCCACTATCGGATGAGCGGAGTTGTCTAGTGGGTACATAAGGCGTCATAGACAGTAGTGGGTGTTACTAACCTTAACATTATTTGGCATCCTTATCTAGGGGGTGAAATTGATCAGAACTGCACATTGTAAGAATGAACCTAACAAAGGTAGATTTAACAGATGCACTACAAGTGCACATTATAAAGATGAACCTAACAAAGGTAGATTTAACAGATTCACTCCAAGAGCACATGGTAAGAATGAACCTAAATGTTCCAAAAGTCTTCTAAGGATTAACTTACTACTAACTCATATTCTTGCTATTTATGGTAACTTGGTAAAACATGTAGAAACTTGGGAGTGACTTACCACATTCATCCTTTGGTTCATCACTGCCATCCTCACAGTCAGGCCTGTTATCACATTTCCACCAGAATGGAATACACTTGGAGGTGGAGGAACACAAAATCTGGGAGCTGAAGCAACAAGCAGTAGGGGTCATTAAACAAAAACAAAAAACAGGGCTTCGTGAAACAACAAACAGGGGGTTATGAATCAACAAACAGGGGGTCAAGAAACAACAAACAGGGGGGTCATGAATCAACAAACAGGGGGTCAAGAAACAACAAACAGGGGGTCAAGAAACAACAAACAGGGGGGTCAAGAAACAACAAAAAGGGGGTCATGAGCAACAAACAGGGGTCATGAAACAACAAACAGGGGGACATGAAACAACAAACAGGGGGTCATGAAACAGCAAACAGGGGGACATGAAACAACAAACAGGGGGACATGAAACAACAAACAGGGGGTCATGAAACAACAAACAGGGGGACATGAAACAACAAACAGGGGGACGTGAAACAATAAACAGGGGGTCATGAAACAATACACAAAAAATGATTATATTTTTTTAACGTTCCAGAATTTCATGTTTCTCCAAATTATGTTCAAATATACACAGCCTTAACTGCAACTCACCTTCTTCATTTAGATATATATGATCCTTACAACTCACCTTGTACATTTAGCTATACAGCATATACCATCATTAGCCTTACAACTCACCTTGCACAGTTAGATATATATGATCATTAAGACTCACCTTGTACAGTTAGATACACATGATAATTAAGACTCACCTTGTACAGTTAAATACACATGATAATTACGACTCACCTTGTACAGTTAGATACACATGATCATTAAGACTCACCTTGTACAGTTAGATATACATGATCATTAAGACTCACCATGTACAGTTAGATACACATGATAATTACGACTCACCTTGTACAGTTAGATACACATGATCATTAAGACTCACCTTGTACAGTTAGATACACATGATAATTACAACTCACCTTGTACAGTTAGATACACATGATAATTACAACTCACCTTGTACAGTTAGATACACATGATAATTACGACTCACCTTGTACAGTTAGATACACATGATAATTACAACTCACCTTGTACAATTAGATACACATGATAATTACAACTCACCTTGTACAGTTAGATACACATGATAATTAAAACTCACCTTGTACAGTTAGATTCACATGATCTACTATCATTAGCCAAGTAATGGCTCTCTGGGCAAGCACAAACAGCTTGTACAGTTAGATTCACATGATCATTAAGACTCACCTTGTACAGTTAGATTCACATGATCTACTATCATTAGCCAAGTAATGGCTCTCTGGGCAAGCACAAACAGCTTGTACAGTTAGATACACATGATAATTACAACTCACCTTGTACAGTTAGATTCACATGATCTACTATCATTAGCCAAGTAATGGCTCTCTGGGCAAGCACAAACAGCTTGTACAGTTAGATACACATGATAATTACAACTCACCTTGTACAGTTAGATTCACATGATCTACTATCATTAGCCAAGTAATGGCTCTCTGGGCAAGCACAAACAGCTTGTACAGTTAGATACACATGATAATTACAACTCACCTTGTACAGTTAGATTCACATGATCTACTATCATTAGCCAAGTAATGGCTCTCTGGGCAAGCACAAACAGCTTGTACACCAACACCATTCTCCCCTGGCCTAAGTAGACAGAGATGAGTGCATTGCTGATAGTCACAGGGACTCATGTTGTATTTATCCAAAACTGCAGATAACAAATACACATAACTCTTTATTATTAGAATATGGAACACAAAATAACCATCACTTAGAAAAAGTCATTTTAAAATGTATTTCCTCTCTAAAGATATTGCATTTATCCCCCACCCCATGAGCTTATTTAATAATTTAAAGACATGTTAGATTACATTGACATTTCCATCAATATTAACCATGCCAAAAATATTAATTTCGGTCACATGTATGAAACTGAAATGATATCATTGAAGTTATACAAGTCCTTCCAGTTGGCTAGATGCAAGATCAAATATGAGACTGATTATCTTTGCAAGTTAGATTAATTGTACAAGCTTTTACTTCCTACAAACTTAAACAATAGGTTTTCTATATTCAGTAAAAAGATATTTTAAAAAATAATAATTCAGAAGAAATATTCAAATCACTTGCAATAGATTCTCTTTGATTTTTTTTCATTCCAAATAATATGGTTTTTCTTCTATATATTAAGGGCCCACGATCAATTTATTGATCATTCTGGCTCCTATGCATGTTGAGGGATTTGCAATGTTTCTGTGCCTGGTGTTGATGAGGATATTTCACTGGTTGCAAGAGTTACTTAGTGAGAGTATCATGCACTGGGGGTTGGGAGGCAATAGACGCAAATGAGTCAAGTGTTGTCGCCTCAACTGTTCCTTTTGAAAGCTTGTTCAAGTCTCTGATTGTCTTTGGCAGGAATGAGCAGTTCCTATACTGGCTTCTCGCTTGTATGAGCCGGAACTGCCTGTCATGACCTCGTCGCTGTCTATGGGGGAGAGGGACGAGTTTCTGTTTAATGCCAGAGCAGTGGACCAGCCCATTATTTATCTTGTACATCATGGAGAGCCTGGATAATTGTCGTTCCTCCAATACTGACCAGCCCAGTGTTTCCAGCATGCTGCCAATACTATAGGTATTCCTGTAACGGTTCAGGACAAAGCATGCCGCCCGTCGCTGTACCGCCTTCAGTATGTCGATGCTCTTCTGGGTAAACGGGTCCCAGACTGAAGATGCATAATCTAAAATAATCTATTTCTTCTATACACACTTTAATATGGATTTCTGCCCTAATTTATATAACAGCATAATTATAAACTTAAGATTCAATGTCCAACTTAAAAAAAACATTTCAATGTAAGGAATAACTTGCCAGCTGTCTGCCGTAATGGGTGCACTACTTGTATGTCCATAGGTCGCTGGGAAAAGACCTTCTTCCTGGTGATGTTGTTGCCAGAAAACTTGGCAGCTGACAAGACACTGCTCTTTTCCCAGTCTGTCCAGTAAAGCAGGCCTGGAAGGGAACGAATGTCAATCAATGTGCAATTCTTACACTTTTTTTTCTAAAATTGTTTTCTTTCATTTTTTGTCACTATAGGTAATGAAAATTAAATTCCAGTTCTTTGTCTTTAAGCCCAATCTCAAATGTAAAGATGTAGTTTTTGGTATGGATTAAATTATCTTTCAGTAAGTATTATAAAAACCGAAATAAAGGAATCATTGATGTGGTCAGTCCGAACACTGGCTGCAGCTACATGATCAGTCAGTACGCTGGCTGCAGCTACATGATCAGTCAGTACGCTGGATGTAGCTACATGATCAGTCAGTACGCTGGCTGCAGCTACATGATCAGTCAGTACGCTGGCTGCAGCTACATGATCAGTCAGTACGCTGGCTGCAGCTACATGATCAGTCAGTATGCTGGATGCAGCTACATGATCAGTCAGTACGCTGGCTGCAGCTACATGATCAGTCAGTATGCTGGATGCAGCTACATGATCAGTCAGTACGCTGGCTGCAGCTACATGATCAGTCAGTACGCTGGCTGCAGCTACATGATCAGTCAGTACGCTGGATGTAGCTACATGATCAGTCAGTATGCTGGATGCAGCTACATGATCAGTCAGTACGCTGGCTGCAGCTACATGATCAGTCAGTACGCTGGATGCAGCTACATGATCAGTCAGTATGCTGGATGCAGCTACATGATCAGTCAGTACGCTGGATGCAGCTACATGATCAGTCAGTACGCTGGATGCAGCTACATGATCAGTCAGTACGCTGGATGCAGCTACATGATCAGTCAGTATGCTGGATGCAGCTACATGATCAGTCAGTACGCTGGATGCAGCTTTATAATAACTATACATGTCATACAGCACATGTCATACAGGCAGGGATAAATTACCTTCAAAGATACCCAGAGCAAACACATGGGGGATTTTGTTGTTATCTTTTATGATGTATCTGAAGTTTGAGCCATCAAGGTCAGCCATGCCTATGTAATCGAGGCTTCCATCCCCCCAGAATACCTGGCCACAGAAAAGGAGTTTATTACAAATTTTCACTAATGGGGAAAAAGGACAAGACATTTTTTTTTTTTTTGTTGCTTAAAGCAAATTTATAATTCTAATTTTTTTTTTAAATTTAATTTGACAAATTGATTTAAAATGTCTTGTGTTAAAATTGTTCTTCCTAAAATTGTTCATTTAATAAGTATGTTTTATTTTTGAAATTGCTGTGGATTTATTTTATATTGAGAAAATTAATGTTTACAATGTCATTTAAAAAAAATCCATTTGGTTGGATTGATAAAAGAATCTTGATCTATGGTCAGCGGACTAGCAACCTTTTCAGTGACATAATCTATGGTCAGGGCATTGGGCCAGGCAATGCTTGTGTTGACAATCTGCATGAGGTTTGTGCCGTCCATGTTCATACGACTTATGTGTGGCTTGTTTCCCCAGTCAGTAAAGAAAAGCAATCCTTTTTGGGGGAAAACCTAGTTCAATATAGAATACAACAATTTTATCTTTAAATTAATCCATTATTACCGTTTGTGAAAAAACGAGTGAAATGTAATGCATATAACTGAAGACAAAATGTTTGTGAAAAAACGAGTGAAATGTAATGCATATAACTGAAGACAAAATGTTTGTGAAAAAACGAGTGAAATGTAATGCATATAACTGAAGACAAAATATTCATTTGTGTCAATCTCAATATTTAAAATGTTGAAAAGTTTAATTTACAGTTATAAAAATATTTATAGAAATAATCCAAAAAATGCCATTGCATTGTTCTTTGAGTTTGAGTTTTTTTCCATTTGAAACTGTCTTCTAATTTATTTTTAGGATCTCTTTTTCAAAGTTTGGGCTCACTTTTTAAATTTTTGAGATGCTAAATAAAATGAATATTTGCAATAACTTGAAATAAATATTCTGCCTTGAGTACTCTTCGCAACTCACCTCAAGGGCCCTGGGTTCCTGAAGTAGTTGCCTCAGTAAGACCTTCCTATATCTGCCATCAAGTCTTGACACCTCAATGGTGTCCGTGGTCTTGTCACACCAATACAAGTTTCTACCCACCCAGTCCACAGCAAGGCCATCAGGGTTCCGTACAGTGTTGGTGTGCAGGTGTTCTGTTGCCTGTTTAAGAGAAATTTCTAAATCACAGGTATATAAGTGCACAGTACTGTAGCAGCATACATTTAATAGCAATGGTTTTCTGTAGCAGCATACATGTAATAGCAATGGTTTTCAGTCTATTTTTGCTATCTTATTACACAATATGCAACCATGGGGTTGGAAAAAAGTTTTTTTCTTCCAAAATAATTAATCAACATGTTGTGTTTTCTGAATTGGATTTGGGTGCATATATGTTTGCTTATCAAAGTTGTAGATCATGAGTTGGTGAGAGGCTTTTGTGAAGGTGAGTTGTGATTGGTCGGGTGATGCAAGGTCAGTTCATGGAGCTCTGTTGTTGTCAGTATGCTGAGTGATCATTGTAGTGGAAAGGTACAAGCTAGTTACTCTGTGGAGATGACAGTGGTCTGAGTGATCATTGTAGTGAAAATGTGCAAGCTGGTTACTCGGTGGAGATGACAGTGGTCTGGGTGATCATTGTAGTAGGAAGGTGCAAGCCAGTTACTCATTGGAGATGACATTGACGTTTGTTGTTGATCTTGTTGTTGATCTTAACTGTGGACCAAGCATGGCTGTGCGTGTAGTGAAGTAAATCTACAGTGCCAGTAATGAGAACAATGACCATAAGATTTGACACAAAGGGAACATTATTAAAAGAAGAAGGTTTTAACATTTTGAAGCACAGAACTTCCATCAGAAATAAGATCTTAAAAAATTGGCAGCTCTTATTTTTGTAGGCTTAATTTAACTGTTCTTATTCTTGTTCTTTCAACATAATGTATTAATAACATTAACACTAGCATCAATTTCAATGTATTAATAACATTAACACTAGCATCAATTTCAATGTATTAATAACATTAACACTAGCATCAATTTCAACAGATTTGTCTTCAAACCTGCACTCATTTTCAAAATATTTAACTTTTGTGGATAACATGATTTTTTTTTAATAAAAGAAGTGCCAGCTGAAAGTGAAATTAATAATAATAATAAAGTTCATTTGAAAAATCACGCTTCATCCCCAAAGGCTCGAAGCGCGGTACAAAAAAAAATCAAGGAGATAATAACTAGCTGGAAAAGATGGTAGACAACATCACCCCAGCAGGTGTTTGCGAAATAGATGAGTTTTTAAATTTGTTTTGAAGGACTTGGATGCTGTATTGGCCCAAGCAGACTGTATGGAATATATTTCTTAAATTCTTCAGGATGTAAAATGAACCTAAAAGCAATGACCATCAGAAACAATGACTTATTAAAGTTGAACACGTACTGAAGTCTTGTAATGACCATCAGAAACAATGACTTATTAAAGTTGAACACGTACTGAAGTCTTGTAATGACCATCAGAAACAATGACTTATTAAAGTTGAACACGTACTGAAGTCTTGTAATGACCATCAGAAACAATGACTTATTAAAGTTGAACACGTACTGAAGTCTTGTAATGACCATCAGAAACAATGACTTATTAAAGTTGAACACGTACTGAAGTCTTGTAATGACCATCAGAAACAATGACTTATTAAAGTTGAACACGTACTGAAGTCTTGTAATGACCATCAGAAACAATGACTTATTAAAGCTGAACACTTACTGAAGTCTTGGTCTTGGAGGTGAAGTTGAACCCCATCCTAGAGATGCTGCTTCTGTCATTGGTGATGTCTGACCAATAAACCATCTGATCCTTCCAGTCGTAGTCCACGGCAACAGAGTTCTTCAGTTCACTGGTAAATGTGGTCACGTTGTTTTTACTGGTCCCAATCAGGCGCAGGTAATAACGGTTTGATACTAGAAGTTGGACCTCTATGCCTGGAATCAGAATTGATGATAGTTTTGTTTATCCATCATTGATTACGTATTCTATAATTAAACAATATAAATTCAAGTGTACGCTATATAGTTGAAAGTCCCAAAGAAGAAATTATACTTAATACATTAAAAACATCAATTTTTATCAAATGATATGCACAATCCATGATGTGGTGTCACAGGTGTAACTTGATAATTGATTACTTGTATAGCACTTGTGTCCATGCTATTTTAGCATTGATTACTTGTATAGCGCTTGTGTCCATGCTATTTTAGCACTGATTACTTGTATAGCATTTGTGTCCATGCTATTTTAGCATTGATTACTTGTATAGCGCTTGTGTCCATGCTATTTTAGCACTGATTACTTGTATAGCACTTGTGTCCATGCTATTTTAGCATTGATTACTTGTATAGCACTTGTGTCCATGCTATTTTAGCATTGATTACTTGTGTAGCACTTGTGTCCATGCTATTCTAGCATTGATTACTTGTGTAGCACTTGTGTCCATGCTATTTTAGCATTGATTACTTGTGTAGCACTTGTGTCCATGCTATTCTAGCATTGATTACTTGTGTAGCACTTGTGTCCATGCTATTTTAGCATTGATTACTTGTGTAGCACTTGTGTCCATGCTATTCTAGCATTGATTACTTGTATAGCACTTGTGTCCATGCTATTCTAGCATTGATTACTTGTATAGCACTTGTGTCCATGCTATTCTAGCATTGATTACTTGTGTAGCACTTGTGTCCATGCTATTCTAGCATTGATTACTTGTGTAGCACTTGTGTCCATGCTATTCTAGCATGCTCACTTGCCTGCCATGCAAATGGCCATTGGTCTTATTTCAATCAGTGCAACTGTTTTTTTTTATTCTTCATTTCATTTAATTGTATTTTTTTTATTTTTTTATTTATATTTTTTTTTTGCTTTTTCTATCAAAGTTATAAAATAAACCATAATATTAATTCATAAAACTATACTGCAAAAAATATCAATAAAATATTCCACAAATAAATAATTATAAAAAAAAAAAAATTTAAACTGTGAACAGTTTATAAATAGCTCTACCTGAAAACTTCCATGATACATAATTTACTTCTTAATAACTAACAAAATAAAATTGTGTTTCTACCTAAAAATTTCTGTGGTCCAACAGTTAACTTGCTCCTTTATAACTAAGGAATATTAAAATCAGTTCAAGAGTTCAAATGTGAAATCTACACTCACCATCAGCTACAACGCAGGACCTTCCATCTCCGAGCATGCTGTAGCCATCAGCACAGCTGCACTTGAAAGAACCAATGGTGTTGGTGCAGAAGTGGCTACAGGGATACATGTTCTTGCACTCATCTACATCTGAATAAAGAAAGGAACATTTTAACCTTTTCAATGATCTTCTCCAGGGGCGGAAACCCTTTCATTGCAAAGAGCCAAATATTAATTTTTTATCTAGTACCTAGTAGTATCAAATAGTATCAAAGAGCTAAATGAGAAAGATCAAAGAGACACATGCAGCTCACAAGCCACAGTTTACAGACCCCTGATCTAGTCAAATGTCCTATTTTAGATACACTTGGTCTTTTAACAAATGTATTTAAAATGTTTGGTTTGACCCATTGCTATGAAGCATGAAACTGAACTGACCAATGCCCCATTACTATGAAGCATGAAACTGAACTGACCAATGCCCCATTACTATAAAGCATGAAACTGAACTGACCAATGCCCCATTAGTATGAAGCATGAAACTGAACTGACCAATGCCCCATTGCTATGAAGCATGAAACTGAAATGACCAATGTCCCATTGCTATGAAGCATGAAACTGGACTGACCAATGCCCCATTGCTATGAAGCATGAAACTGAACTGACCAATGCACTTTCTGTTGAGTGAGGTCTTCTGAATCCTATTTCTGTTATTGGTCTCCGACACATCATCATCAGTGTCCTCCATGAAGCTATATCCAGGGTGGCACTGACATTCATATCCAACCTTCTTGTCCACACAGTGCTGGCTGCAAACTGGACGTCTTGAATGACATTCATTAATACCTTGGAAACAGTATATTCTTATTATATTCAATCTCAAATTTAGCAAACATGAACTTCTAAAATAACTAATAAATTCTGTCTTAACTAGGAAGTAACACATATTCGCAAAATACATATACAATTACTGGTCAATGTTTTGTTGCTTTACGATTATTTTGGTTTTCTATAGTGTTATTAATTTATTCTTCTATCATACCCATATACACAGAAAAATATAGTACATTTGTAATCATATGTAGATAGATCCATTAAGAAAAAAAAACAATATCAAATCATGTGTTTGTTAGGAACTGCTTTGCCCCACTTTGGTAACGTAGTAAAAAAAATATAACATAACAATTGTTTAATTGAATAAATACAATTAGATTCTTGCAAAATAATAAATTATTTTCACACACTGTTTAGTTATTTTAAAAAGCTAATCCAACATTTTCCTATTTGTTTGAGTTTTACCAGATGAAATGGGTTTGTTTTAATGCAATGAAACCTACCACAGTTTGAAGGCTCGTCAGAGTCATCCCCGCAGTCATCGTTGCCATTGCAGACCAGGCTTTCATTGATGCACAAATTGTTGGAACACTGGAACTGGGAGGTGTTGTGGCATGGGTTTAAGTGCTCAAACTCTGAGGTCAAGCAGTCCTTCTCATCTGAATGATCCTGACAGTCAATACGGCCATTGCAACGTTTGATCCCCTGGATGCACTTGAAGTCATGCTGGCATTGGAACTCATTTTCAGCACACTGACTGTTTAGTGGAACTGAAAATAAACCAGTGTAGAGGTGAAGCACTTCTTGGGGCTCATTTCACACTAAAAGTTTAAAAATCAGAGCAAGACACAAGAGTGAAAATATAGAGTGAATATATATATTATCCCAGCAATGTTCATCAAAAGAAACAAATTTGAAAACGATAAAAGTTGAATAACATCTTTGCATTTGTTGATTATTTTGTTGGTTTTTTCATGCAATTTAATTTGTAATGTTAGCAGAAAATGGTGCATTGAAATTGTAATGGATTAAGGACAAGACCAGAGAGCTAAAAAGAGACATTTCTTGCCAAAGATGCTCCTTTATAAGAGAAGACATTGCCAAAATCCAAATGCATCCTGTGCATATTATATTCGATACAGTAAATTGGCTACTTACTACACATATTTGGCTCATCTGAGTTGTCTCCGCAATCATCATCTCCATCACAGAAAAATTCATTTTTGATACAGCGTCGATTCAAGCATGTAAACTGATCTTGTATGCAGACAACAGGACCTTTGGAAAATCAAACATCATACATCAGCAATAATTAGAAGGAAAAGAAATCTGATTATTTATTTATAAATCTGATTATTTATTTATAAATCTGATTATTTATAAATTTGATTATTTAAAAAAAAGGAGAAACCATGAATTTTATGTGCCTCATGTGTTCTGGCGTTTCTAACAAGTTTGAAATAATGTTATGAGTTTCTAGAAAAGTTTAGACATTTCCATTTGGTGATAGAAGTAGATGACCATAAATTTTATTTGAATGTGGGAAGGGCTTGTGCCCAGCTTTAGCTATGTCTTTTGTCTTCTGAATATATTGAAGAATGTTACTGTTAAAGCCTGTGTTAATGGAAGCACTAATCAGTATGAGTTCACTTACTGCACTTAGCAATGTCATCAACTCTCTCATCTTCACCGTTAGGACAGTCAGGGTCAGTATCACAAACCCAATCCTTGGAGATACATGGCCCACCTGGACACTTGAACTGGTCATCAGTACAGTTAAGAGAGCCTTAGAATCAACATAGTAAGCAGATCAGATCAAATATACCAACAATTAGTTTATGGTCTTAATGCAAAATTTAAACCTTTTTTTTTAATGAGGAAAGCCATTGGAAATTTATTATCAATAATTGCTACACAAATGACATTTAAATTTATTTTTTTTTAAGAATGATATTTCTGATAAGAAACTCAGGAAGGGACACAATATTTAACTCAGTGATCTTGTATTGTATCTTAGTGTTGTAAGTAATGTGGTAAGATCAGCTGGGATGTTCAACTTACAATTGTGCTTCTCATCTTTTCCATCAGGACAGTCCTCCCTGCCATCACAAACCCAGCTGCCCGGGATACATATGGTGTCTTCACATTCAAACTGGTTAGGTTCACAGGCAAAGGCTGGAGATAATAGAAGAGGAATGGATCACCACTAGTTAACCTTTCAATGATTGGTTACCATGAGAAAAACACAAGAGAATTAAATATTAATGAATTCTTTAAAATTGTAGACACAATCTTTTCATTGAGAAAAACTGCCTAATTTTGAGACCTTGATTTGCCATTTCTGAAAATAAATGTCAAACATATACACACAAAAAATTAGTTTGGGAGATTTTATGATACGTCTGAAGTACTGTTTCAAATTATTTTAATATTAGTTTGGAGAAACTGTTCAAGTTATCTTACTGCAATTTTTTTCATCAGAGCCATCAGCACAATCCTTCTCAGCATCACACTTCCACTGAGGCAATATGCACTTGCCATCATCACAGGTGAAGGCAAATTCTGTGCATCCACCTACAGTTGTAAGAGAAGAGATTACATACAAGGTCAGTCACACAATGGAAGCAACTTGAAACAACTTTATTTATTGTTTTGGATCATTATTAACAAACATCTGACACACTGAAGACATTAGTACAAGACATAGTACAAGACATAATTGTCCAAGTATTTATAGAGCTGCAACAGTTGGCTTTTGTAGAGCTACAACAGTTGGCTTTTATAGAGCTGCAACAATTGGCTTTTATAGAGCTGCAACAATTGGCTTTTGTAGAGCTGCAACAGTTGGCTTTTGTTCACAAAAAACTCAAACACATTATATAAATTAATCCTCAAATTAGAACAAACTGAGTATTTAATATAAAAAATATAAAATGTGTATCAAATTCATTGTAAATGTGTTCAGATAACTGTCACGGTATGAAATAAAATCACTTACTTAATACATCACAGTTGACCTCATCATTATTGTCCCAGCAGTCATTGCTGCCATCACAGATCCAGTTAGGGTAGATGCACATGGATGTTGTGTTACAGGAGACCAGGTCAATGTGCTGGATGCCGTGTATGCCCAAATCTTCACAGGTCCTGTCTTTAAAACACAGAATTTAGACATATAATGTATATGGAGTTTAGATATGCTGGCAGTACTCAAATTGTATACATAAAAGTAATCCATTTTACAACTACACAGGAGTCACATATAATGTATATGGAGTTTAGATGTGTTGGTAGTTCCCACATTGTATACGTAAAGTAATCCATTTTACAACTACACAGGAGTTACATATAATGTATATGGAGTTTAGTTAGATATGCTGGTAGTTCCCAAATTGTATATGCAAAGTAATCCATTTTAAAACTACACAGGAGTCACAGGTAGTCAGGTTGTATTTTATATTGCAAGCCACAAATTATCATTGGCTTTTATTCAAAGGGCTTTGGGCCTATAATCAGTTAAGCCAACAGTTACTTACTGGCAATGTGACAAGGAGACTGTCAAGGCAATGGGAGAAAATTAAATTTTATTATAGGAAAATTTGGTAAAAATCTATTGTTTCAATCTACAAATTTTAAAGAATAGTAGGAAGCATGTGAAATTAAAGGCAGTAAAATAGATGTGCTATGATCTTGAACAGATGAACAATAAAGCTTTGCATACTTACTGCAACCAATCTCATCTGACAGATCTGGGCAGTCACTGTCAAAGTCACATTTGTATTTAGCCAGGATGCACATGCCATTGTTGCAGCGGAACTCGTTTTTGGCACAGGGGCAGTTGAGCTCATCTGAACCATCCCCACAGTCATTGCGACCATCACAGATCCTGCTGTTCATGATACAGCGAGAACTGTTCTGACACTGGTACCAGTGTTGGGGACAATGACGTGTACCTACGAGAGATTGGGGGGGGGGGGGGGAAGACGCCACACAAGAGATTAATGCATAAATATACTTGAATGTTTGGAGGTTCAGATACTGAAGCATAGTCTATTGAACTTGATTAAATCACAATCTGTGTCGATATAACAATATTTATTAAGCTTTAATAATAATTTTACATTACACATAAGTAAACGTTTCGGCACTTGCCTTCATCAGTACAACAACACATACAAATAAGTATTAATCAAATTTACATAATATATATAGAGAGAGATATAAATCCTACCTAAAAAATAGAAAACCAGACAGAAACAAAGTAAAGAAAAAAGAAGAATAAAAAGGAAGTGACTTTAAGTATAATGTAAAAGCCCAATCAGGAAAAAAGACATCGCAGTTACGTAAAATTGTGGATTTGGTTTATCCCGTGTGGAGTTAATGTGCCAAATCTTGATATTAATTTATTCTCCATATGGATCCTATCCGGTGTGTTACTAGTATACAGTATACCAGTAACTGCGATGTCTAAAATGCCATCATGGTTGGTGCTATTGAAATGTTTGGAGACCGGACAGAGAGCCTGTTTATTTACATTATAGAGGTGTTCTCTAAATCGGTCTCCAAGGCGATGACCTGTCTCTCCTATGTATAATTTACCACACTTTTTACAAAGGATGGTGTAAATCACGTTGCGACTTGTGCCGGTAAAACCATCCTTTATTTTGAATATTTCCAGAGGGAAAGTGATCTTATCAACTTGAATCACGTAGGGACATGTGTTGCATCGGCTACGATTGCAACTTTTGGTACCTTTATGTGCCTGAATAGACGGGAGGTGGCTTCTAACTAGCATGTCCCTAAGGCTCTTGTCCCTCCGGAAAGCGAAAAGAGGAGGTTTTCTGAAAACCTCATTGGTTACAGGGTCTGCCATGAGAATTGAGCGGTTTTTCAGAACCAGAGAACGAGCTTATTGTTTTAATTTTTCACAAGTGACATTTACATGTTGAACCGTGTTAATGAGATTTAACAAACACAAGAGATTAATACATAAAAATGCTTGATGTTTGGAGGTTCAGATACTGAAGCAAAGTCTATTGAACTTATTGTTTTAATTTCACAAGTGACATTTACATGTCGAACCGTGTCAATGAGATGCAACAAATAGTGGATGGTGACAACTTAAGCCCTTGTCATAGGAAATATAACTGACTAAAATCTGATGTCAAATATATATTTTGATCTAAATTGAGCAGGTGTCACATGGTTTACTGCTTTCACATCTGCTGGATATGATGTATGATTCTGTACAAGCCAAGCCAAAGATTTCACTGGCTCAACACATTTTAGTAATATGTATCCCTTTTATTTATGATGAGCACACACTTAACTCACTGCAGTACTGGAGGGACTCATCACTGGCATCCAGACAGTCTGGGATATCATTACAAGTTTTGTTGAAGGGAATACAAAGTTTGTTGTCTTCGCAAATAAAATCTTCGCCATCACAATTCTCGAGATCTTTCACTGGTAGGAAAAGAGGTGTATGTAAGCAAAAGGCAGTAATGTAACATTTTATTTAACAAATCACTCAAATTTAAAATGTGAAAAATTTATTTATAATGGTTTTTTCCTCCTCATTTACAGAATATGGACTATTATATTTAAACACACATTTAAAAAAAAAAAAAAAATTCCCAGGTATAATTTTCTATCTTTGATATTACCATTACTACATTAATACTGTTATGATTTAAATTTGTTTAAAGGCAAACACGATTCCGAAGTCCATTACAGTTACATATTTTTTAGATGGGAAAATACTGTAAACATTATGGGCATCAGAAGAGATTTAATGGTTCTAAGCCTGGTTACAAGCCAAATATAAAGAAGTTGAAGAATATAGCAGAATACGTCACAAAACTGCAAATGTTAAACACACAGCTCTACTCACAAACACATCTTTTTCCATCTGACAGCAGTTTCTTCCCTAGGCCACATTGACACATGGCATCACCTTTAACACCAACCACACAGGTCTCAGCACAGCCATAAGCATTTTCAAAACAAGGATTCAACATGCCTGGGGAAGAAAAAAAAAAGGGCAGTGGGGACAGATTAATAGTTAACACATTCCATTGATCAAGCAGTTAATATCAAAATGGAAAGGGATTGTCATACAAAATAATTTTACCTTACTGATACAAAGACTGGGAGACAGAAACCTGAAATTTTTACAAGCTGTCAATGTAACAGAGTATCTTTTTTAATTACTGTCATGACAAGCCTCAATGTGCTTAATTTTAAACTGTTGAGCAAAATAATTCCCTTAAACCTAGCCACCGTAGATACTTGTTCTAAAGCCTGTTTGCTAATAAGCAGACCCCATAATTTTTAATAGTAAAAGCCTGAAAAGCATATAACCCGCTCATAAGCTGACCCCATAAAATAATATGCTACTGTGAGCAATACGGTACTGAAAAATATCTAGAACCCCATTATGCTGGTGCTTAAAATGACTGAATAGTGGCACCAGCATATTTGTTTTTATACTTCTTGTAACATATTTGAATCTTGCAGAGTGTATGGTAGACTAGGAACTGAGTGATATATTATAACGTCATTCATAAATGTATAAAGAGAAAATTATCAAATAAATATCTTTAAAGACCTGCTCATTAGCCGACCACCCCACTTATTACCCTGAAATATGTTATCTTAAAAAGTCATCTTTAGACAGGTACATAAACTTGATTATAAATATTATAGTTTTAGTTAGCCAATACTTGAGATTGATTTAACAATTTGTTATAATATAGCCTTAGTGTTAGCCTATTTTTCACTTCAATTAAGGTCAAGTAGAGCTATTTTTAGCCACCACCATTTATCTCCCTTTATTTGTTTTGTTGATATTGATGTCCCGTTCCCCCCCCCCCGAGTAAATGTGCTGTGTCATTCCTTACCCATCCCACCTTTGATTGGGAAAAGTTTGTTTACATTCGAATGTGTTCTATTTGTTCTAAAGAATGCTATTAGGTGACACAATTTCTAGAATTTCTTTACTAGATCGTTCTGATCTAATCCCTTAGTTTTAATATTTTCCCTTGTACTTTCTGATGACGCAGACTGTCACAATTTAATTTTAAACTTTTTTTTTTCAAATAGGCATTGCCATGGCTTGTTTGTTTAATAAAAATTTAATAGACATCTTCAAAAAACACCAGCTTATGTACAAATGTTTTTTTCCAACTTGGATAATACCAATATTTAAGAATAGGACCAATATATACGAATAGGACAAATATATAAACATAGAACAAATATATAAGGATCTAAGCATGACCTTGGTTAGATCAAAATGAGCCAGCTGTTAGAACCAGTTCATGCAGCCTACTTACAGTCATCCGTATCACTGGCCACTGCAATGATTCCCATGGGTTGTCTGTTGATATTTTTCTTCAGAAAAGTTGTACGGCTGCCATCATATTTGTTGGCACGTACTACCGCACGTACAACCCAGTCAGTCCAGTACAGGAAATCCCCATACACAGCAAGACCAAAGGAATGTTCGGGAATAGATGTGACCACAATCTAAAACCAAAATCAGTTCACTGACAAGTAAATACAATGTGTAATTTATGATTGTAATCTATACATTTTCATGAAGCACACAGGAACCAGATTCTCTGTAATAATTCTTTGTAATGTTATTTTGGTAAACGTTTTAAACATATTTTATTGAAAGCTTTCATCCCTAACCCACGAAATATATTATTAGTCTGGCAAGACTTTTCCTGGTTACATCCCCCCCAACCCATTAGTAGTCTCGCAAGACTTTTCCTGGTTACACCCCCCCCAACCCATTAGTAGTCTGGCAAGACTTTTCCTGGTTACACCACACCCCACCCCATTAGTAGTCTGGCAAGGCTTTTCCTGGTTTCAGCACCCCAACACATTAGTAGTATAGCTAGACATTTTCTAGTTTCTGGTCCTGGTAGGGTATGTTGCTGCATCCATATACTGGCATATGTGCAGCGGTTGGGGAAGTGATGCTGCTATCCTAACGGCTCCTAGCAGATGCCAGGGCAGCCTTGAAGCTTTTGATAGATAGTTTCACCCCCTACCCGCACTCTTCCAATCTCATTTGCAGTCTGGCAAGACTTTTCATGGTTTGACCCCAGCAATCAATAGTAAATAATAGTATATTTATGTTCAAGTATGATACACATAGAGAGCTTATGATGCCATCTGTTTGATGAAATGGAAACTCACAAATCTATTACTTCCATCAAAGTCACATCTCTCTATCTTGTCCAATCTTGCATCGGACCAGTACAGTTTCTGAGCTTTGTGGTCAATGGTCAGACCGTTGGGTGTCCTTATGCCCTCGGTGATGATAGACTGGGAGCTGTTTGTTCCGCCATCGCTGTCATAGGAGGCTGTTTGAATGGATGGCCGACGGTCGCTCCAGTTGGTCCAGAATATACGCCTGTAGGGGGAATTTGTATTTAACACGTTGATTTTTTTAATCACGTTATCCTTTAAGTAATATTGCTTTTAAAAATTATGTCTTCCACTTAAAACGTGAGCATACTTTTACCATTTTTTGTAGAACGGACTGTTTTCAAATTCATGCTATTGTGTGCAAAGTTAAGAATATGCTATAGTAACCATAAAATAAATATTGGCATGCATGACACAAAAATATTAAAACAAAACAACATTTATTGGTTGCAAAAACCTTACGGATTTACCATAAATATATGGACCGAAAACAATGTTAAATGATCTTACCTAATGCAGGAGTTGACAACTATATCCCTGGGGTGATCAGTATGATCCAACTGATAGAAAATATCAAATTTGGTGGGCTCTAATCCATTGAATGAGATACGGTTGATGTTGGAGCCCGAGTAGCTGGTCCAATACAGATGTTTTTGAAGGGGATCAAATGCTAGTCCTTCAGCAGAACCAACTCCTGGTAGCATAGAGAGGACATTCGAATCAATCTATAATTTAATTTGTTTTTAAACATCACTTCATTGAAATTCAAAAGAAACTTCAATTTTTTGTTACAACATTGAGGAACAACAGGCCATTAAATTTAGTCAACAAGACTCTAAAAGAACGTTTTAAAAAAATTTAATTTTAAATAGCATGAAGTGTCCTTTATTTTAACAACAGTAAAGAATAGTAATGAATAAAGTCTTGACAATGAAAGACTGAAAGGAAACCTATTATAAACTCACTAGATATAGCCCGCCAAACATTGGCGGCAGCAATGTGTGAACTTCCCATCTAATAAAGTTACTTGACAAAACATGAACTCAAGCTGAACCCCCCCCCCCCCCCCCCACCCAAATCCCTTGATACATTGCTGCACACTTTTTATTTCACGCCCATAAATTATGTTAAATATTTTAATGTCCTAACCACTTTTAAACCGAATATTTATTACACCATACTTTAACTAATACGATTTCATTTTCAGAAAAGAAAATATTATGCGCCAAACAAGTTGTGCTATAAAAAAAATATCATTTAGCGTAGTTATCGGGAATTATATTTTGCGCACTGTTGAACTCATTATTGAACCATACTTTCTTTCAAAACATATAGAATTATTTATATAATACTCTCAATCCCAAATTCGCTGAATAGAAAGGAACCGGAAAAGAAAGCAGTAAATTAGTAAGCCATCCACAAGTCATACCAGAAGCGTAATATATATATAAGAGATTCAACAAGGAACTCATCCTGACAGCATATCTTTTATAAGTATAATCTGCTGACAGCATATCTTTTATAAGTATAATCTGCTGACAGCATATCTTTTATAAGTATAATCTGCTGACAGCATATCTTTCATAAGTATAATCTGCTGACAGCATATCTTTTATAAGTATAATCTGCTGACAGCATATCTTTTATAAGTATAATCTGCTGACAGCATATCTTTTATAAGTATAATCTGCTGACAGCATATCTTTTATAAGTATAATCTGCTGACACATTTTTTTATTTTTTAACATTTTAAGAATGATCAAAGTTTTTTAAAGAGCTATTGGCAAACCTTTGAAGAGTGATGATGCCACCCACCTTCTTTCATTATCCTAAACCCTGTGCCATTAAAGAAGACCGCTTGGATGTTGCCCTGCTGAATGTCACTAAAGAAAATCCTCTGAGTTGCATAGTCGAAGGCCAGGCCAATGACATTCTTCATGTACGTTTCATTCTGGATGGGGTGTCTGGGGGCATTGCGATCAGTGGAGTTGGCCAGGATCAAGCTTCTCAGTGATGTTATCTCAGAGTACAGCAAGAAGGAGTCGTGTTCTGGAAATAGAATCATTATCTTTGAATACCAGCATGATTTAAAAATGATGTCACAAAATACTGCAAAGTCCAAATACATGGGTATTTGATTGTTATTAAAGAATTAGCCAAGAGCTAAGCAGGTTCATGTTTCCTGTCCACCAATAAAAGGAAAGAGTTAAACATCCAAGCATAACCTTCGTTAGAACCAGCTGCAGCTTCCTAATAATGATGTAACTTCTAAAACAAATATAATGTTTAGCTGATCAACGGGTTTAGATAGGCACATCCAACTTACCTGCACAGCTTCTGCCATCTTCCATTAGCCTCCCATAAGAACAGGCGCAGGTAAAGTTATTGTTCCCCCGATATAAGCACAGTTCTTCACAGTCACCATTGTTATTGCCACATGGATTGTTGCCTGTGGACCAAGCATGAACATACAGATAAATATTGAAACATTTCATATAGATAAATACTGCATAAATTTCATGAGAAAGAATTGAGTTTGACAGTAGCCATATATACATTTGTATTGTCCCAGGTTTCATACCATTCTGTGCCTTGCCATCAAACACTTTGATGTCCTTAAGTTTGGTGATGTTTTTCTTCATGACTGTTATATCTCTTGCTGTTACATCTCGTCCGGTCTTACTCACATACTTGATGGAGCCCTGAAGGTCAGTTCTGTAGCAAAGAGACAAAGTAAACTTTAACCAGCAGCCCACAGAACATTAACACCAGTTATTTGTGTCAAGCTTACTGGAAATCTAACATTATCACCTGCTGCATTTAAATAAAGGAAATCTAAAATTATCAACTGTTGCATTTAAATAAAGGAGATCTACCATCACCTGCTGCATTTAAATAAAGGAAATCTAACACTATCAACTGTTGCATTTAAATGAAGGAAATCTAACATTATGAACTGTTGCATTTAAATAAAGGAAATCTTGAAATACTTAATTTTTATTATTTATGTATACATTGGATGACAATTAAGTATATTCGGCTCTTCTCAAACTGACCATCAATGTACTGATGACAATGCTAACACTACTACTAGCAATAATAGTTCAACCAACTAATAACAGCCACATGTGTGCACAGTTGTCCATTCAATAATTCCAATGAAGAAACTGTGATGATGTAAAGCTTGAAATCTTTCTTGAAAAAATATAATCCTTTGTAGGATTGGAAATAGAGTTTACTTTGACTATTTGAAGATATCTATTTTAGGTAGAGGTTAATGTAGATGGGTTGTAGTCAGGTTGGAGGCGGTCCAGTGGCGGGTAGCACCCTGAACAGCTACAGAAACACTTCAAGTGTTGGCAGCATGCTGGAAACACTGGGCTGGTCACCATTAGAGGAATGACGACTATCCGGGCTCTCCATGATGTACAAGATAAATAATGGACTGGTCCGTTGCTGCAGCATTAAACAGAAACTCGTCACACTTCCCCTTAGACAGCAACAAGGCCATAACAGGCAGTTCCGGCTCATAACAGCAAGAAAACAGAACAGGAACTACTTAGTCTTGCCAAAGACAGTCAGGGACTGGAACAACCTTACAAAAGGAACAGTTGAGGTGACAACACTTGACACATTTGCGAGTATCACCTCAGGCCTTCATACCCCCAGTTCCTGATACCCTTGCTGATTAGCCCTTGCAACCAGTGGAATAAACCTCTTCAGTACCAGACACAGAAACAATGCGAATCCCCTCTACATACAGAGGAGCCAGAATTATCAATATATTGATTGTGGGCCCTTAATATATAGAAGAAGAAGCTGAATGCCTCAGCTGACAAAGGTTTAATAAGTAATATGCAGTTTTAAGAGTGAGCAAATGTTAAAGTGAGCTATTGTAAGAGTGAGCAAAATGTAAGAGTGAGCAATTGTAAGAGTGAGCAATTGTAAGAGTGAGAATGAGATAATTACAATGTCCAAAACATCAATATTGCAAACACTTTCCCACTAGTGTAAAATGGAAACATTCACCATCTGTGACTTGAAAAGTAGGGTCAATTATTGTTTCTGTACCTTAGCCTTTTGGTGTATGTTAAAACAGTCCTTTTCAATGGCTTGTGGCCAGAAGACATAATCAAAATTTAACTCCAATGACTCTTTAAATATCTCAGTTGTTTTTTGGCCCAATAAAGAAAATTGTATGTTTGTGGTGAGTGGTCTTATGAGGAAAAGTGAAAGAGAGACAGTTCAGGGCCAGACATCATTGAAACAATGAAGATGAAAATTACTGAATGCAGAACTCACAAATCAGCCCAATAAAGTCTATCCTTGTGCACAGCTACACTCATGCAGTCGGTCAGGTTATGGGTGACCACAGGAAATCTTTGTCCGGATGGAGTCACCCTCTCAATGAAATCCAGGTCCTTGTCACACCAGTACAAGTCGTCTGTATCAAAGTCTATCGCAAGACCAAACGGAGCTTTCACTGGCTGTGCATCAGTAGATGAGACAAAATCCACTCTCTCTGAGCCATCCAGTCTGGTTCTCACAATCCTGGGGCTGACGCCTCCATTGGCGAAGTAAAGATACCTAGAAGCAACAATACAATTTTGGAAATAAAGACTGTACATCCTGGACTTTTCTAGAGTAAGAAAACCTTGATTTTTTCATGTCTATCCCAGAAAATGATAACTTTGATCTCACAAGTTATACACCTGTCTTATATTCAATTCTATTTGCAAAATTCATGTTTTCAACAAATATTACAAAAATTATAACATGCCTTTTAAACACAACAATGGTTAAACACAAATGTGATTTGTTGTTAGCTACAATTTGACCCCATGCTAGAAACTTTTAATTGATATTAGAACATACATAGACTTTCAGTTTTGTTATTAGCTAGCACAAAGATTGCTTTTAAAAAATAGCAAAAGTTAACTTGAGCTGAGTCAAATAATTAGAAAGTCTGAGGCCCGTACCCCTTTGCTGGATGTACAGCAATAGAGCGTGGCTTGTCGATGTCCTCATGCAACACAACATGTCTCTGACTTCCATTTAATCTGATCACCTCGATGGTATTGTGACCCTGGTCGGTCCAGTAAATATTACCTGAAATATGTTGTTTGCACATCAATATGAGAATGAAAAAAATAAAAGAATTCATTAATTATTTTTTTTAATGGGAACGACCTGTTAATGGCTCTGTGTTAAGATTGATGTCATGAAGGAAGTGAATTTTATAATAACATACCTGCTATCCAGTCCACTGCCAAAGATTCAGCGCCCGATATCCCTTGGGACACTATAACCTCTCGTCCACTCAGATCTCGTTTGATCCGAGATATAAGACGGAGATCACTGTCCACCCAGTAAATATGACCATTTTCTGAGGACAAAATTTTAACAGCTGTAGTCATCTCAAAATAAACTGAACATTTAAAATACTGGTTTGATCTAGTTTAGTACCCTTCCAAGATGATGCCTTTAACAAGATTCTTGCGCTGAAGTTTACTTCCTAAACCTTTATCAACACTTGCTCAAATAATGGTCCAAAATGCCATAGTAGGTGTGTTAGAGTTGTCAAAATGGATCTCATAGTTTTCTTGGGGCAGCCGATCCAAGCACTCTCCACAACCGTCAATGCAGGTGATGGCAGCAGAATGGCTGACCTTTGGTGTCCTCTCCACACCCTTATAACCAGAATCTGCAGCTATACCGATTTTAATTGTTAAATGACGAAAAAACACACAGGCCATGGTTTAAAAACTTACGTGCGTGAAAGTCAACGGATGTGGCTCTTGAAATCTTTGATATTGAGGCCAAAGCTGGAGAATGAGTCTTTGCATCCAGTAACATCCCCTGTATCTCTGAGGCTTGTGTGTACAGTATGAATGTATCAATACCTGGAGAAACAACCAAAATGGGAGGGGGCACAGTTGAGATGACACCTCACAAGTTTGTTGATGTTATTCTGGTGTGTAACCAGCATAGGGTTCTAAAAATGACAGACAAGTGTGAACTCACCAGGTTAATGACAGACAAGTGTGAACTCACCAGGTCAATGACAGACAAGTGTGAACTCACCAGGTTAATGCTTTATATATTAAAATAATTGACTGGCATGACCACCAGATTTCTTTAACAATACTTATTTTCAAAATTTCTAAAGAAAGGGACATATATTCAACCATTTCAAAAAGGCTGCGAGTATTCGCACCTGGGTACCAGAAGTGAGAGGTTGGGATTAAAAAGCCTATTTAATATATTATTGTTGGGTTTGTAAGACAAAATTTGGTATCGAATGAAAGCTAATTGAATGGACTATACGTTTGTAAACTTACTTCTTCAGTTTAACTAAAATAAACTTCCAAAAATGACATCTGAATAGCACTGAGTCTAATGGGACCCGGGTGCAAATAAATAAATAAACAACTGTTGTACATGATTGTAAATTTACCTTGACATTTCCCACCTCCTACAGCTTGGTAGCCGACTGTACACTCACACACAATACCACCTCTATCTGGTGTTGGCAGGCATAGTTGTTCACAGCCTCCATTCTTTACAGAACAGTTATTGGTGGCTGTTAGAAGATTGGTAGTACAGTGATAAATAGTACATAGTTATTGTGAGACCCTGACGGCTTTGGACTTTACATAAATAGTACATAATTATTGTGAGACCCTGACGGCTTTGGACTTTACATAAATAGTACATAGTTATTGTGAGACCCTGATGGCTTTGGACTTTACATAAATAGTACATAATTATTGTGAGACCCTGATGGCTTTGGACTTGGTGGATGGAAATGCTACAGAGTTATTCAAAGTTATTGATGTAAACTCCACAATTGTATAAATAATATTAGCCGAGTTGGATCATCAAAAGGAAAGGGATTCACATTGCCTTTAGGCACATATTGTTGATCTCATTTTCTATAAACAGAGATGACTCCATCTATTTAGCGTGAAATTAGCAGATTTTTCTTTCTCTACCTACGTGTCTCAACCTTTCAAAATGTGTATTCCTTCATAATTTTTGTCTCACTTTCAAGTTATTTTCTATTCAACTCTGTTCTCTCTGCTTTATTTTCTACAATATTTTATTTTGGTTATATAAATGTCTGTTTTAAAGATATTCTTACAAACAGTAACAATAATTTAAACTACAGCTCTCCCCCGGTCCCCTTCATCTCCATTGTGTATTTGACTCACTTCCTTGCCTACTGCTTGGGTCATACACCCTCAGGTCAAACACATTGTTGGTATCTTCTCTCATTGTTATCTTATGACCATTTTGAAACTGAAAAAAATAGAGAACATTTTGTATGAGTTGTTGGATCTGTCAATATAAAAAAGGTTTGTTCAAACACTGTAAAAATTTGGCTTTAAGCATGACATAACTTGAGATCTGAGTTGTTGGCCTCTGATTCTATTACATAACTATTTGGCCTGTGATTCCATTCAGTCTATTACGTATCATGTCCCCTCTGATTCAATCCAGTCTATTATATCACTATGTCAGCTCTGATTCTATCCAGCCTAATACATCACTATGTCACCTATGATTCCATCCAGCCTATTACATCATAAAGTCCAATATTTACATATTTGCCTGAAAGAAAACTCACATTATCAGCCTCCCATTAAGGGGCACAACCCACTTTTTACATGAAAAAATAAATATTTATGAAAGATTGAATGCACCTTAATGATATTAGTGTTGTTGGCATAGAAGAAAACATTGTCTTTTTGCTGCTCTGGTTTATACATCGTCATGGAGATGGGTTCTTTCATGGAGACATTTTGATCCAGGGTGGCATTGCACTTAGACAGTGAGACATCACACCAGAAGATGGCTCCCTCCTCCTGGCTGATCCAGTACAGGCGATTGTACACCATGTCTAGGGTCAGACCTGGAAGAAATCATCACAGCTTTTCATTCACATACAAACACAAATTTCCTTCAGGTAACGTTCACATCTACTGCAGGAATATTTGGAGTGACCTGGTTGGGGTTGGTGCCGACCAAGGTGGGACAAGATTTTTGCCACCCACATTTCACAAAAAATACCTATAGTGGGTTAAAAATGCAGTCCCTAAATATACATTTTTAAAATGCTGCCTGGGGAACCCTGCCTTCCCATTTCTACACCTCTGTACCCACGCATTGAGTGCACCCTTCCATTTCTACACCTCTGTACCCAGGCATTGAGTGCACACCACTCTTCCATTTCTACACCTCTGTACCCAGGCATTGAGTGCACCCCACTCTCCCATTTCTACACCTCTGTACCCAGGCATTGAGTGCACACCACTCTTCCATTTCTACAGCTCTGTACCCAGGCATTGTGTGCACCCCACTCCTCCATTTCTACACCCCTGTACACAGGCATTGAGTGCACCCTTCCATTTCTACACCTCTTTACCCAGGCATTGAGTGCACCCTTCCATTTCTACACCTCTGTACCCAGGCATTGAGTTAGATTGGCACTGACCCATCCTGGCAACTTTTTTGGCAATCTAAAAGGTTTAAATGTCCCCATGTTCAATCTAACAATGCCAACGCTGCAACCCCAACCCACCTGAAATGTAAGCCCATTTCCCCATGATACTACATTGTCCCCCCCCCCACATAATCTTCAAATTGTCCCCATGTGGGATGTAATGACCCACATTAGGGAACACTGAAAGTAACTGATATAGATGATACTTGATAGCTATTTTTTTTATTGAAGCCGGAGCACAGTAACCAAAGCAATATTTTGTTATTGGAGTTAGCACAAATAAATTAACACTCAAAAAAAAATTATTATTTTATTCACAGTTAAACACATTTTTTTTTTTTAAACTGCTCCGTGACTAAATAAACCTAAATGTTAGTTTCCCTCCAACTTACTGGCTGGTTTCTTGACTACCTCCACAAAAACACCTGATTCCTTGCCATCCATGTTAGCCTTCCAGATAGTATGATGCTCACCTCCAAGATCTGACCAAAACATCACACTAAAAAAACCAAGTAAAAAAACTTCAAATATGAATATTTTTACCACTCAGGCTAAATCTTCAGAATTACATGTGTATTTGCAGGCCGTGACCGCCAAGGGAAATACTTTTAATTATGAATGGTCTTCTATTACTCCTTTGCAAGTTTCATAATCCATAGTTTGATTCCTGATTAAATGCTTCTAGCCCTGGAGACATGCTTCAATCTTGACCCAAGGTTTTTTTTAAATTCGATCTCAAATTTTTTAATTTAATAATTTATATTTTTTAAACTGATATATTTCTCTTCATTTTTGTTCTCAAATTTTTTGTGAAGCTGAGATGGGATGATTTAAGTTAATAAAATCATTGAATCCAGTTTGTAATGGACTCTTCATTGCTATTTCATCAACTATTCCATGCCATTGCACTGGTAAGGAATATGTTCCTGTATTCAAAGATTTAACATTGTTTCATTAAGTTAACAAACAGCCCTTGCATTGTGACCTACCCTTTAGAAGGATGTATTGCAATAGAGTTTGGCTTTGATGCAGATGTAGACCTGTAGATTTCTTTGCGATAGGCCCCATCCAACTTGGCAACTGAGATGTAACCTTCGACATCATTGTAGGATGAAAAGTACATGTTCTTGGAGACCCAGTCTATGGCAAAACCAGATGGGTTGGACAGGCCTATGTTAGAAGACAATGGGCTAATTGTTAGGTTTAAATAAATGATGCAATATAGATTTAAAAAAGAAATGATCTTTACAGGAGATCTTGCTACAAAATAGTGTGAAGAAATACAAACATAGTGTTTAAAAAAAAAAGTTTTGTTAAATATAAAGTGAAAATAGCCAGACTTGTTTGCAATAAGTTAAGTATTTGAAGTGCCAACAGCTTGGCTCATCTAACTCTACAGGAAAAGAAATTTAATTATCTCTGACCTGAGTCTATAACAGTGGTTATTCCTGTCCCATTAAGGTAAGCACTCGTGATAACATTCTTCTTCATGTCAGTCCAGTACAGACGTTCTTCCTGAAGAGCATTGAATAGTTAACATCAACACTCAACATATCTGGGTGTAACATCGAAATATAAAGAGACCATAAACCATAACTAATATTAAATTTAAAATCTTAATAATGGTTACCACCCTATTTTTTTATTTTTTAAGAGTTGTCATTTCTAAGAACCCTGGGCATCATCATTTCTATGAACCATCATCATTTCTCAGAAAAATGGGCATCATTTCTAAGGACCCTCAATATCATCATTTCTAAGAACCCAAGACATGTTCATTTCCAAGAAGCTGCCAGTCATGTATGGACTCACTGTGACATCATAGTCAATGGAGGTGGCATTCTCCACAAAGGGAACAGTAATGGATGGTATGACATTGTAGTGAGCATTCTCCAGGTCAACACCACGGATCTCATTCTCCTTGGTGAACAACAAGAAGATGTTGTCCTCTGTGGGAATCACATTTACATTTCAAATATTTAAGGTCTGCTTGAAATGAAAATTTTAGCTGTTTAAGATGTTGATAAAATTTTAACACTTGGCAGCTCCCAAAATCTAGCAAAATATCAGGTAAATTCAGTAGGGATAAATTTGATCTAATCTTGACTTTTAATGACAATAATGCTATATCGATACAAACATATACAAGGTGAAATGCACTTTTAAACAATTCCTCATCCTTAATAAAAATCTGTAAACAAAAAATTTTTAAAAGACCCTGATGAATGAATCTTTTGTGGATCACTAAATAAGGTTTGAAATTGTGATTTTCATATGGTTGATTCAAATCCATGAATTAAATTTAAACTTAAAATTAGACTGACTGCTTGGCCAGCACTAAGGGGTAGAACTCACTCTCACAAATACGTTTGTCATCAGATAGTTTATATCTGTGTGGACAACGGCAGACTGGTTTGAGGCCATCCCCAATGAGACACAGATGGCTGCACTGTGAGTTCAGGCAAGGGTTGGGCACTGAAAGACAGATCAAATATATATGGGTGAAGTTTATCATGGATTAATAAAAAAAAATTAAATTTGGAAATTCATAGCATACAAGAAAAAGGTTTATGTTTTATTTGATAAATTATATTAAAACTAAATGTGTAATAATTAAAACTAACAAAGATGACATTTGTGTTTGCAGTAAGGAGCAAGGACTTACTCTGAGGTTGACGTTTGGGATGATATACTTGCAGATCAAAGGGCTGCTGGTATGTGCTGTGTACAACATGAACATCACTGCCATTGTATTTGTTAGCCTGTAGGATGTCATTGTGATAAACAGCTTAGATAATATCATCAGATAATGAAAGTAGAGCACTAATGGCATCATCAGATAATGACAGTAGAGCACTAATGCCATCATCAGATAATGACAGTAGAGCACTAATGCCATCATCAGATAATGAAAGTAGAGCCCTAATGCCATCATCAGATAATGAAAGTAGAGCACTAATACCATCATCAGATAATGAAAGTAGAGCACTAATGCCATCATCAGATAATGAAAGTAGAGCACTAATGCCATCATCAGATAATGAAAGTAGAGCACTAATGCCATCATCAGATAATGAAAGTAGAGCCCTAATGCCATCATCAGATAATGAAAGTAGAGCACTAATGCCATCATTATGAAAGTAGAGCATTAACACTGAAATGATCTGAAGTAACTGAAAATGCAAGGCAACAAACCAAGAGAGACTAATATAGGGAATTGCTTGTTTTTTTTAAATAAAGAAACTGACAACACAGAATGGAAATAAAACTAGAATTAACAATGGGAACATTTGTGCCAATTTGTGGGCTAGCTAGCAAAATATGTTCTGTGTCAAACCCTTAAAAAAACAAGACCACATCTGGCTGATTAACAAACATATCAAAAAATTTGCCATTGCTTCATACACGGTTTAAAAAAGCATTAATCTATTTCTCAATGATCTAAATAATTAATTAAACAGTTTAGAGAAATTGAGATAAATTGGTGGTGATGATTTATACCAAGATTATCCACATCAAGTTGGCCCATCCATATTCATTGGGTTTTCCACGTAAGTTGATTTAATAATTAATACGTCATAATCTGATTAACTTAACACAGGTCCTATTATAAGAACAAAGTAAACTCCAGGCTTCTTTCTCTATCATCTGGTCGTACAATAATTAAAACACATAGCAAAGCTTGCTACTGAGAGGCGACTGCCAAACGAATAGCACGTACTCAAAGACAGTCAAGGCAATGTATGACAGATACATAAAAATCACATCATAACAGTCACAAGCCTCGTGGCACCAAAAGTTTTCATCAACCAAACTTACAAACAAGACACACTGTACACAATAAAACGCAACATTTGGATTACAACAGTTACAAGTGACTATCAATGCTCGACACCAGTTCAGTGAATAACTTTACAATGCAGATACAATTGTCTGCTTGGATATCATAGGAATGACTGACCACGACAAGAGTATTGAATCTCCAGTCAGTCCAGTAGATGTAGTGTTCAAATACGGTCACTGAGAAGGGATGACTCAGGGCTCGATTGGACTTCAGAATCAGTTGGTGGTCTTTGCCTTCATATGTGATGCAGTGAATTGAGTCTGATCTGAGACACAAGGGTATCATGCATTGTTAGCTAACTTACTTTCCTATGGACATTTCAGCAACATTTACAAGTTCTTTTTTTTTCTTTTTTCTTCTTCGGTTTTTGTGAAAATTTAGTAAATGGTAACTATATAGTTTTTTGTTATATATGTTGTTCAATAATACTAATATTTTTTTTTTTTTTAATTTATCAATGCTAAATTTTTTAGCTTTGGTAACATGTCCTTAAGACAATGCAACAAATTATAATAATTCTTAACTAGAGAAGTCATTAGCCTGTGTACATTACATACAGTTTTAGATTTCAAATTGAATTCACTGGCAAAAAACTCACTTAGAATTAGGGTCAGTAAATAAGGTGATCACATTTCACGATCCTTGTTAAGTGTCAATAAACTTCTCACCTTGCATCAACCCAATAAAGACGCTTGGTTTCATAATCCACAGCCAACCCATTGGGCCAACCAGCTCCTTTTTGATTGCGAATATCATATACCACAGTACGTGTTTCAGGCTCTCCAGCCATGGAGCAAGATTCAATCCTTGGATGGGCGCCATCCCAGTCAGTCCAGAACAGTTTCCTAGACAAGACATTTAGGTGGGTTTTTTAAAATAATTATTTTCATAATTTAATTATAGTTTGGTTTACTTACAAAAAAATCTGAATTTGTAGAACACAGTTTTTGGACTGTTTAATTAGGGCTGAGCCCTGTGCAGCTTTTTTAACCCGTTCTGGGTATTATAAGACAATATCCTGTGGGTGCAAGTCTAGGTGTTACAAAAAAGAGTAATCTTCTTATTTTCTTTATTGTGTTTCACCCAATGGGGAGAAGCAAAAAGTGACTGTAAAGAACCAGTAGCCATCATAAAGGCTTAAAAGTTGAAGGTTTCAAATAAGAAATAGTTTAATAACGTAATCCTAACCCACGGGTTCTCAGCCTTTATAATATTTGTCAAGTTGTTGCCGATGCACAACCAGAGTTATACCTTGAAATTGAGAAACAAGTGTTAAGAAGGGGGGAATTGGACACAGTTGTTTTTTTTTTTTTTGTAGATAAAAAGGTGTTGGCACTGTTATTTTTGGGGGGGGGGGGGGGGGGCAGAAATAAGGGCTAAGAAGGGTGGAGGGTTCGGTAGAAGGGGCTCTGCAAGTCAATCCCCATAAATTTTTGATCAGTTAACACACCTGGTAGATAGTTTTGCATGGCAGCTGCTAACAATTAAGTTTAGGCAACAACAAAAAATATAATAAACTAAGCATAAAAGAAAATTTAATTAAAATCATAAACGTCGACTTAATAGAATTGGCAAGTTAACCGAGGTCGGGATAAGTGGGTTCGACTGTATATTAAATTAGCTGCCGACATCTATTGAATAAATCTTTTTTTAAATATATTTTTATTTTACATAACTGTAGTGTAGTATCAATAAGAAACTTGTCTGTTTACTGTTGATAATATTAAAATATTTGAGATTAAAAAACAAATAAGAAAAAAATTCACCCCCCCCCCCCCAACCTCCCCATTCTGAAATTCTGAAGCCACCTCTGACATTTGTCAAGTGACCCGTAAGAGGGTCATGACCTACAGGTTGATGACCACAGCCCTAACTCTTAAACATAACTATATCAAACATGAAGCAGTGCTTTACTATATGAGTTAGTGTGGCTGGTTGGTATACGTTTTTATTTTTCTCATTACCAATGCATTATTTAAATAAATATGTATATCATCAACATCATCATCATCATGGCAATAGCTTTATTTCAGTTAAGTCAATCATTTACTTATTTAATGAGTGTGAAATTACATTACTATTTATGAATTCTGTGAAAATATTTAGAAATGATCCACATGCACAACTGGGGCTGCTCCATACCATCATCCAGTCAACATGTGACAAATATTAATTGTAACAAGAACATATCATGTTCATAACCAAAGATATGCATCTTGCTAAGACAAATAATGACACAAAATTAGCATTAAGTACATTATTAATTCCAGAACTTTGCATTTTCATTTAGCTTACATTTAGTTTGGCACCAATCACTGGTCAGCTTTCTAGTATTATTTAATTACTTCAGGTAAAAAGTACAAACAATTATGTACAAAACATTTACTGGTTCTAAACATACACGTTTATCTCCCCATTGGGTAGAATACATTATACAAATTTAGAAGATAAATCTTTTTTTTTTAAACACCAGGAGCCAGTTCCATTTTTTTGACAGATCCGGGTATATGCTGGATGGCGTAATACTCTGGATTTCCAGGTATCCGGTTCAGTTTTAATATAGCAAAAAAAATTTAAATACATTTAAAATAAATTTTCTCTCATAAGACACAAGGTCGTTTTGTATTGTGAATTTCAAAATGAAAATAATATTTACTATCACAGCCATTAGTCAATACAGATCTTGATTAGTTTCTACTAGCATTCTTTTTACAAATGTATCATTTATGCTTATATCAGCCATAAATTCTTTTTTTTTTTTTTATTAGAAAATGTACACATTATATAATACAAATTTACTTGTCTAGATAAAAGACAGCTCTTACCCAACTCGAGGGTCAAGTACAATAGCCCTTGGACTGGTCATGTTGCCGGCTATTAGAGTAGCACGTTCTGATCCATCTAGTTTGGCCACTTCAATTTGGTCCAGATTGCTCTCAACCCAGTAAATATTGTTGGCAATCCAGTCAACAGCTACACCCTCTGTAGTGGCCAGACCAAACTCTATGATAGGTTCTATCTTGGTCACAGCTGTGGAGCAAACCAATTCTATACAAAACCATTTGAAGAAGATAAATTGGCTTAACACAGCTTTCAGTCAATTACCTGGCTGCATCATTAACAAAAACTTTACTCACCTTATAGGTGAGAAATGCTTTAATGAGTTATGACTAGTTTGGTCAAAATATAAGCATCCCTCTTGCATGTCTTTATATGATCAGATGTTTTATATCTTCAACATTAGGGTCCAAAAATGATTCAAGAGCCTGCCTCACAACCCCATACATCAGCAAACAACTTCTTTTTATTCTTTTCATTCATTTTTAGGTAATGTACTGCACTCAAAACACATCTCTTTAAACTCTACTACCCCGACTGATTCCCCACATCTGACCCATAAACGCTGCTGCTGGCCGCCGTCCATGGCTTGTCATTTAAAAGTTCTGGTGTGGATGAGGTGAATATGCATTAGATTTTGTTTTGGCTCTATACATCTGTTCTTTATTATATATATGTATTTTATGTTAATATCACCATTATGTCTCTTTTTTAATATTTTTATGTACAGCGCGGTGAGCCTAGCCCTAGGCTGGGGTACCGCGCTATATAAGACAACAAATAATAATAATATATTATACTCATTTAATTTAACCTTATATGAATGTTTTTTGTTGTACAGGTGAAAGCATTTGCAGAGACGTTTGAATTTGTATTCTGAGTAACTATAATTAAAGCAGAACCTATATTGTTTTATTTACACAAATTTTTGTGTCTCATTAATCTATTTTGAGGGCGACAACTTGTGGAGCTAAAGTTTTTAGTTTTTTATCCCCACCTTTCCTGGAAATATCATGGTCCAATCCTAGACTACAGTGACCATCCTTCTATTTCCCAGCACAAGGGGTCCATTTAACAGGACAACAGTGCTGGCATCTAACATCTTAATTTCAACTTGATGGACACAAAGAGCTGTTGAAACTCCTTAAGTTTTTGAAACCCTCTTCATAAATTTGTGTACTCATACATTGAGTTTGGTAGTCTTGAGAGAGCTGTTCCAACAGAGGACATTGAAATGCAATAGTAGACTCAAGCTTATTTCATTCACTGAAAGTTACCACTGAAGGAGACCACTTTGCACGACCAACTGAAACCCATAACTCACAGTTGGCATTGATTTCTCCTCTGTATATCTTGTCATTGCTGACATCCGTCCAAAAGACTAGGGACTGATTATAGTGGAAGTCCAGTGCGATGGCGTTCTGAAGATTTGACACAAGGTGGGTCATGCTTTTGTCGTGGGTGTTCAAACGTCGAATCTCATGGCGGTTGGCAAATATGATGTACACAGGATCTGGATCTGGAAAATAAAAAAAATATATAAAATAATGTGGGGGAAGAAAAATGTGTTTTCATCAATTGCCCTGTATATAAACAAGCCTATCTATAAAAAAAAGATTTTGTTTAAAGTAAATTTTGTTCAATGTATATTCATTAAAAAAGTAAGCAAAATCAAACTTTTTATTGATAAATTGCACATTAAATTTTTTAAAGATGAAAAACGAAGTAGGCATGACAAGGTTCAATATCAATTACAAAAAAAAAAATGGTTGAAGCTAGCCAATCATGATATTCTAATGATTTCCTCAGGACCCCAAAACATCATGAACAATTAATTTAATAGAGTTTAGCGTCGGAAGAATAGAACATTCACGGATTAAATATTAACTATTACTTTTGAGCCTCCGAAGATTTTATGAGAAAAATTGCAAAGCAAGATATTAAATAGCACGTATCTTACCATTAGGTTTACAGCCGTAGCCATCACCTTGTAATATGTAACCAGGGCTACAGTAACACCTGTGACCGTGAGGAGTTGGTTGACAGAGCTGACTGCAGATACCCCACTTCTCACAGGAATTGATATCTGGAACAATGATAATAAAGAAAGCTCAATGCATTGACAAATGATCAATGTATGCAGAATACAGCCTCAAAGATGGACATGAGAGGATATGATCAATGTATGCAGAGCAAGGAAGTTTTTTAAATGTAACAGAATACAGCCTCAAAGATGGACATGAGAGGATATGATCAATGTATGCAGAGCAAGGAAGTTTTTTAAATGTAACAGAATACAGCCTCAAAGATGGACATGAGAGGATATGATCAATGTATGCAGAGCAAGGAAGTTTTTTAAATGTAACAGAATACAGCCTCAAAGATGGACATGAGAGGATATGATCAATGTATGCAGAGCAAGGAAGTTTTTTAAATGTAACAGAATACAGCCTCAAAGTTGGACATGAGAGGATATGATCAATGTATGCAGAGCAAGGAAGTTTTTTAAATGTAACAGAATACAGCCTCAAAGATGGACATGAGAGGATATGATCAATGTATGCAGAGCAAGGAAGTTTTTTAAATGTAACAGAATACAGCCTCAAAGATGGACATGAGAGGATATGATCAATGTATGCAGAGCAAGGAAGTTTTTTAAATGTAACAGAATACAGCCTCAAAGATGGACATGAGAGGATATGATCAATGTATGCAGAGCAAGGACATTTTTTAAATGTAACAGAATACAGCCTCAAAGATGGACATGAGAGGATATGATCAATGTTTGACTTTACTGACCAACGCATGTCTTGTTGTCAGGACGAAGCTTCTGGTTCTCTGGACAGGAGCAGACAAATCCATCTGGTGATTTGTGACACTTGGCTTCACAATCATTGTTAAGGCACATGTCATATTCTGTAGAGTTAAAGAGAAATTAAGAGCTTTACAGTCCACAAAGTAATTCATCACAATTTTATTGTCAAATAAAATTATTTTAAAATTATTATTATTATTATGTATTAATTATTGTTATTGCAATAAAGAAGACTTAATTGGAGTCTTTATCGGTTATAATGAAGTAACCTTCAGTTGAATAATATAAATAAATTATGCCTGTTATAGTTATAAATTGGCAATCACAAATTTATTGCATTAAAAAGAAATTACTTAATTTAATTTGAACTGATTTGACTCTATAAGGGTTCTAACTGATAAATCCTAAATGCTAAAAAAAAAAGATATAGCACTTATGCCAAGAACATCTAGTATATTATGATTTCTGGTGGGAGAGGAATGCTGACTTACCACACAATCTGCCTTCATCAGAGTAATCAGGGCAGTCGTTGTTGTTGTCACAGAGTTTTTCTGGTGGTATACACATGGTCTGGTGGGCCTTGCATGCAAAGTTGGGTGACTGGCACTTGGCTGAAACATGAAAGTACTTTACATTGGAATCCAGCAGCTTTTTAAATTCGATTTAACATACACAAAACGTTAGGTACCATGCTGTGCCAGTAGGGGTGCAAGTCTCTTTCTGCTCCATCAATCCATATTAGTTAACAGATATAGAAGTACCTTTTTAGAACATGTTAAAAAGATATGCAAGGTCTTCTTCCATCTGATGGAATTAATTTCAGAACCTGGCTTGGCTGCGTGTTATAAGACTATAAAAAAAGGTGTCTTAATATACAAATTTGTATTACTGAGATGGGTATCCCATACGAAGATGACAACTCTGGTAATTTTAGCCACTTACCACAATCTTTCTCATCCGATTTGTCTTTACAATCAAATTCTTGGTCACACCGCCAGACAGAAGCTATACATTGGGTTCCATCACTGCATTTAAACTCTGTCCAGTGGCAAACTTTATCAGTCATGTTCTTCACTGAAATCAATCCACACTTATTAAGTATCTATCTATGGGTTTTCATTAAAATTATTCAGTTTCAGTCCTATTAAGAGAAACTGTAGTTGCATCAAATAAGTATAAATGATGATAAATAAGTGACAGTGTGTTCAAGCCGCGTAAAGGAAAAAGTAGAGCAGTTTTTCTTGCTCTCTTCCGTTTCTTGTTGTTAAGTCTGCTGATGAAGGTTTCCAGCCAAACCATTCATTTACTTATCCTGTTTTCTCCTTTCAAGCTTTCACATATCTTGTTCTACCAATTCCATCAAATAAGAACCCCAACAAATTATAAATATATTTTGTACATTTCAAGAAAAAATGTACACTTCAGGTATTGAAATAGATATTAATAGAAGCATAGAATTGTTAAACAGATAGTGAACTTGATTGTAGATTATTTATATTTGAATGCTTAAGACACGTGTCCTCTTACAACAAATCTTTGGAAATGTTTGAAGTATTTTTGCACAGCTAGGATAGTAAGTCTGATTATTATAGAAACAGAGAAAAAAACAACAATGCAACAGTCAATTTGATGTTGGCAAAGTCATAGACACCGGATATTAGATATGTGTATCATCCACTGTTTAAGTTGGGTATTACTTCAAAGACATGATGTTAAAGTTAGGTAACTTACAACAGTTGATTTCATCCGAGCCATCCAAACAATCATTGTTACCATCACACTTGTACTCCAGCTTGAGACAGGTGCCATCTGGACAGGAAAACTCATCCTTGTGGCATATACGTTCATGTTTTTCTGCAATGTACATTAGGATGGAAGAAATATCATCTGTTCTTGTTGAATATTAACTGCTATGTCAGTGTAGCTAATCAAACAATCATGACAATTAATGGTAAAGAAATATAATTTTATGACTGTGTGCTAGAAAGAGACACTTCGGGGACATTTTGAAAAACTTCCAAAATTCAGTTTGCTAATGACAGAGTCAGTTGTCTAGCATGGGAGCTCATCAATAATTGCTGCCATTGAATATGACGTTTCATTACTGCGGTGTGTGTTGAGAGTTTTAGTTGGTCATGAACATTCTTCCCGTGGTTGACTTGGTGACATATTTGTCTGCTCCTTGTGACGAATTGTCTAGTCTGTAGTGTGACATGTGTTTTATTCCTCTGGCAGTCATGAATGGAATTTGTGGAAGTGGGATGTGTTTTATTTCTGCCTGATGGCGAGCTGCGCTATATGCATGTGTTTATGGAAATTAAAGACTGTGTATATAATTAGGTATCAAAGTTACATTTATTGTGATAAATGACTTGAGATGATTGAATACTAGTACCATGTATTATGTGTGAAAGATCTTAACGAATTAACCAATCTAGTAGAACAGAGGAGTAGACATCAGTCTTGGTGTAAAATTTTAAACTCAGCGCTGTGATTTCTTAACAATTGAACATTTGTGATGAACAGTATTATTTTCACCAAAGAGCACAGAAGATTTACATTTTCATGTTGAAAATTGATGCCTAGTTTGTATATCTAACCGAACTTCTCTCTCTATATTCACCCTTCGACAGCTTCGCTCCTCCGCAGACGAGCCTTTTCTTTCTGTCCCCAAGACTCGCACAAAAACATACGGTGAACGATCTTTCTCTTACTGTGCCCCCAAACAATGGAATTCTCTTCCATTACATATCAGAAATATATCAACCATCACAGCCTTCAAAACTGCACTCAAAACACATCTCTTTAAACTCTACTATCCTGACTGATTCCCCCTCTTACCGCTAAACGATGCTGCTGGGTGCCGTCCATGGCTTGACATGTAAATTGTTATGGAATGGTTGGAGCGAATACACATTTGTTTTAATATTTTTTTTTTAAATTAATGTAAGTTAAATTTTAAGTTCATGATTATGTTTGTTAAATTGTATGTACAGAGTGGTTAGCCCAGTCCTAGGCTGGGGTACCACGCTATAGAAAACTACCAATAATAATAATATGACACTAAATGTAATATAAGATAACTTTAAAAAGTCTCTAAACTTCAAATATGTAGTGACAATGAGACAGGTATGTAAAATGACAAAGCTTATCATATTACTGAAATCCTGTTTTGTACTTGTAGGCATAGATGAAAGCATGATCCATTGCTTAAACAAATAAATACATAAGAACAGCTGAACAATGATTCTTACCACAGGTAAACAATGAACATGACCATACCTGAACAATGAATCTTACCACACCTGAACAATGAATCTTACCACAGTTAAACAATGAATCTTACAACAGATAATCAATGAACAAGACCACACCTGAACAATGAATCTTATCACAGTCAATCAATGAACAAGACCACACTTGAACAATGAATCTTACCACAGCCCTTTTCATCAGCACCATCCTGACAGTTCTTCTCTCCATCACACTGGAAAATTTTTGGTATGCACCGACTCTCGTTGATACACTTAAATTCCCGTACAGGGTCGCACCATTCTTGACAGTCCAGCTGCATTATAGAATATTTTGTAACTCCATTAGAACAAACAAGATTGAGGAAAAAAAGAGGGGGAAATAATAACAAGTTGTCTATAATGAAAAGTTTATATAATATTTAATATAAAATGTAAAAGAAAATTTTCACCCCACAATCATTTATTTGAAACAATACAATGGTAATGTTGATATTTTCCTTAAACATGATATGGAATTAAGCACTGGGTGTAAAATTTAGAAAAAATACTGCAAATGACATTCTATAAGGATATAAAAATCAATATTTGTCAGGAATGACATATATACTTAGAAAATTTTTTCCTAAACTTTTTGTGTAGGACTAGGGCATGTTAGGGGAAAAATTTGTGCATGCTAAATTGATAATAGATATGATCAATCGAGACACAAAATTATAGATATAATGGATGCGTTTAGGCTGCCATGTTGGAAAAGTCGTGTTGTGATTCTGTGCCATAATGTGCACATTTATGACACAATTTATGTGAGAAGATGGTAGATATATTCAATCAACACAGAAGTGAACATAAATATTTATATATATATAAAGAAATAATAACATGATGTCTATAATGAAAAGTTTAATATAATATTTAATATAAAATGTAAAAGAAATTATATATATATATATATCCTGCAATATAGGAGAAGTTAATTTATTAGGTGATTATAGTGGTGTTGAAATAAAGTGCCAGTGACTAGTTACATCACGTGTCTTAATATTTCATTTGACTGAAGTTGATGATGTGGCAGTTATCATAGACTTAGCTACATATCCCACCCCTGTATTACCAACAACAGGGTGAATGGTTTACAAAAAAGAAGTTTTAATTTTTTTTAAATTCCAACAATTTTTTTTTCTAAACATAGACGTTGATAAAAATATCTTCAAGTGGCTTACCTCATCCGAGTTATCCATACAGTCGTATTCGTTGTCACATCTGAATTCATATCTAATACAGCGGCCATCAAGACAGGCAAATTCTTCTGGTTTACAAGTCACTTTACCTGTAAATGAATCAGACACTCATTAATTGATACAGAACAAATACGATGGTTAATTACTCATACAATACTGCAGCTTCCTTTGACTGAAGGGAGCTAAGATCTTTCAAAATCTGGAAAATATTTTCAGTGATGAAATAAAGCTGAGGAGATCTGACAGCTAAGTTTTATCTCCATTAAATAACAAGGTTAGCTTAATGTTTCCTCCTTGATATGTCAACCGGGGATATTAAGCAAATTAGAAGACAAACCAAACCACAATAATGAATGGTCAAAGAATGAATGGTCAAAGAATGAATGGTCAAAAAATGAATGGTCAAAGAGACTCTAGTGGTTTCATGGGGTGATGTCCAGTATGATCCAAGCACTCACCACAATTCCTGTCAGTACAGCACTGGGCTTCTTGCTCATCAGAGCCATCAATGCAGTCCTTCTCACCATCACACTTCCAGGTCAAGGGAACACACTGCCCCCCTGTGGCACACTGGAAGTGATCAGCCATGCAGGAGTGGCCTATGTCATACAGCAAAAGATTGAATTAAGTGATTCATTAAGCTTATCTAGCTGCTTTTCATTGGTCAAAGAATTATTAAATGGATCCTTATTTTTAAACTCTTTGCATTATCACGTTATATTTTGTAAATTGGCAAATTTAAAAAAAAATTAAAATCCAGTCCATTCTATAAGTTAAATTATTATTTGTTTATCAATAATGAGATAAACATTGTAATCTGATCAGTAAATGTAGCCTATATAAAAGCCAAAGATGCACAGATGTTTGACTCACCCGAACAGTTCTTCTCATCCTCTCCAAAGACACAGTCCACCTCTCCATCACATTTGAACTGCATGTACAGACATGTTGATGTATTACATTTAAACATTCCTTCATCCTGGCAGGTGTGGTTCACTGAAACAATCAACACTGGCTTTACATATATTTAGTGGAATAATTACAGGGCATCAGTGTTCTTATGATGCCGCATTTAAACATTGATACACATTGCCTTTAAAAAATATGAATATGGCCTGGCCAGGTTATTGCTCATTATGATGCCGCACTTAAACATTGATACACATTGCCTATAAAAAATATGAATATGGCCTGGCCAGGTTATTGCTCAGTCTTTGCAAATTATAAATTCTGTTTGTTTGCTTTCTCTTATTTATAGATAAATATTACATATGTTGTGGAACATGAAACAGATGACAAGCTGGTCTTACCACAATCATCTCATTGTATTAGTCTAGACTTTGAAGACATGATGACATATTTATGTTTTTTTTAATATCCTTATATTTATTTTTTTTAATTTCCTTTCAATTTTAGTTCAAGTAAAAAGGGATCAATTTTTTTTTTAAAGTTATATACCTGGTTGTTCTCATAGACTTTCAATAAAAATAATTTAGAAAACCATTTTGCTTCAATTTATAAAATTCATTTTCTCTTTATAGGGGTGGGGGTGCAAATTCTTACTAAAATAATTGGTACGGGTGTGCGAGACTAGTAAAAAAAAATCATAGGGGTGCGCAGTATAGAAAAGTTTGAGAAACCCTCTTCTGGAACATGACACAGATGAGAAACTTGTCTTACCACAAACACTTCCTGGACTCATGTCCTCATCAGACTTGTCAGTGCAGTCAAACTTTCCATCACATGTCCTTGTGCTGTGTATGCACTCCCCATTGGCACATTCAAACTCTAGCAGCCCCTGGCACTTCCTGGGAGCAATGTTGCCTGACAAAGAGAGATATGGTCTCAGATAATCCATGGATCTTATACCTGTAATCATGTTCATTTGCTCTGTGCTTATTCATAACACTAAGAATTATTCTCATGTCTATATTGGAGATTTTCATAAAACAGATTATTATTCGCTATGGCTATAAATTTCTTCTTATAAGTACAATTAAGTGATGCATAACAGAATATATGGCTGTCTATTTCTTGAAGGTGGAAAGAAGTTTTATTTAAGCATTTTGATTCCATGGCACTATTGAACTAAGAAAGCAATATTTTATCAATAATTTACTTACAAGTTTTAAAAATAAGGTGAAAACAATTGTGGAAAGTGACAACAATTCTTTTACGTTAACTCTTAGTGTTTAAAAAAAAAGTTAACAGGAAATCGGCGAAATATTGATTCACAATTTTCTGACTACAAGTTAAGTTTTATGTATACTTTTGTTTCATCACAAAATATCTCTTTATTTCCACAACTAGTCATGCAACTTTAAATAATGCCTGTCCTTACTAGTATCTTGTGAATTAATGGCATAGAACTTAATGGATGAGTCAAAATATACTTGATTTGACTATCTTGGCTAACTTACCTTATTTCCTTGTTCCGATAACTTTGTTTACTCAAGGGTCATAGAAAATCAAAATATCCTTTATATGGCAATCACATTGGGCTAACCAACCTATGCATTGTGTGTAGAAGGCCCATCATCAGCACACAGTACAGAGGGCACCGTTGTTTGTGGAAGCTCTACCATCAGCCCACTTGCACACAGCACTGCCACCAGGTGTGTCAACTTACCTGTACAGAGGGCACCGTTGTTTGTGGAAGTTCTACCATCAGCACACTTGCACACAGCCCCACCACCAGGTGTTAGAAGGCACAAGTCACTACATCCTCCATTGTTTGTAGAACATGGATGGCCTGCTGGAAACAAGTCAGATAAACTTGGGTTATTTTTAATGCATTACATTTTTTCAATGATTGGTCAAACAAAATATGTCACCATGATACATTTTTTTTCTGGCATTTTTCAGTCTGTGTTTATTTTTTGGGGTGGGGTTCTAGTCTAATGTTAGTTTTAAAAATCCAAAATTTACATGATTAAATGTTATTAAGAATGATTTTTGAAAATACTTATTGGTAAATATTTGATATCAAGAAAAAGTTGCTGATTGACCTTTCAACTTCTTCAAATTTTAACCAAGAAAAAACAGTGAGATGTGCAGAGAGACTCGCAGTTGATCACAGTTAAGATGATTTTATGGTTGGTGTGAAGCAACATTGCCCAAATCTACTGTAGACAAAGTAGCAACATTGCCCTTATTTAGTGTACACTGAGATATAACATTGCCCTATTACTGTAGATCAGTGGTTCACAACCTTCCTAATGCCCCCGACCTTTTAATACAGTTCCTCATGTCGTGGTGACCCCCAAGCACTAAATTATTTTTGTTGCTACTTCAAAACTGTAGAGTATATGTGTTTTCCAATGGTCTTAGGCGACCCCTGTGAAAGGATCATTCGACCCCCAAAGGGGTCGCGACCCACAAGTTGAGAACCGCTGCTGTAGATGATAATCAACATGGCCCCTATCTACTGTAGATGATAATCAATATTGCCCCTATTTACTGTAAACACAAAAGCAATATTTCCCCTATCTACTGAAGACTGAGAAACTAACCATTGGGCTGGGAGTCACTGGCATACAATTTGACATCAAACACTGGAGCACTACTGTTGCGATAGTTTGTTACTTTCTTTGTGGTCAAGTCAATTTCCATGAGGCTGCCATCCATGGACTCTGCCCAGTAGAGTTTGTTCCCATGTTTAGTGATACCAAACGGATGCAGGTTACTTGAAAAGTTCAGTATAACCTGGTTAGATAAGATATGATATTTGAGTTTTTGGTCTCAATTCATACTTTGGGGAAAGAGTTGAGATAAATAGTGAATCAATTACTCTTATTTAAGCATTTCTAGTCAATGAAAGTCTGGACTTTGAGAGGCTAGGGCTGCAAGCTGGTCCAACATTATTTTAAGGCACAGTTGTGCATATGGAGCTTATTGCCAATGTGTTAATTTGTTAGCAGGGCCATAAGGAGTGCATATGGAGCTTATTGCCAATGTGTTCATTTGTTAGCAGGGCCATAAGGAGTGCATATGGAGCTTATTGCCAATGTGTTAATTTGTTAGCAGGGCCATAAGGAGTGGATATGGAGCTTATTGCCAATGTGTTCATTTGTTAGCAGGGCCATAAGGAGTGCATATGGAGCTTATTGCCAATGTGTTCATTTGTTAGCAGGGCCATAAGGAGTGCATATGGAGCTTATTGCCAATGTGTTAATTTGTTAGCAGGGCCATAAGGAGTGCATATGGAGCTTATTGCCAATGTGTTCATTTGTTAGCAGGGCCATAAGGAGTGCATATGGAGCTTATTGCCAATGTGTTAATTTGTTAGCAGGGCCATAAAGAGTGCATATGGAGCTTATTGCCAATGTGTTAATTTCTTAGCAGGGCAATAAGGAGTGCATATGGAGCTTATTGCCAATGTGTTCATTTGTTAGCAGGGCCATAAGGAGTGCATATGGAGCTTATTGTCAATGTGTTAATTTCTTAGCAGGGCCATAAGGAGTGCATATGGAGCTTATTGCCAATGTGTTAATTTGTTAGCAGGGCCATAAGGAGTGCATATGGAGCTTATTGCCAATGTGTTAATTTGTTAGCAGGGCCATAAGGAGTGCATATGGAGCTTATTGCCAATGTGTTAATTTGTTAGCAGGGCCATAAGGAGTGCATATGGAGCTTATTGCCAATGTGTTAATTTGTTAGCAGGGCCATAAGGAGTGCATATGGAGCTTATTGCCAATGTGTTCATTTGTTAGCAGGGCCATAAGGAGTGCATATGGAGCTTATTGCCAATGTGTTCATTTGTTAGCAGGGCCATAAGGAGTGCATATGGAGCTTATTGCCAATGTGTTAATTTGTTAGCAGGGCCATAAGGAGTGCATATGGAGCTTATTGCCAATGTGTTAATTTGTTAACAGGGCCATAAGGAGTGCATATGGAGCTTATTGCCAATGTGTTAATTTGTTAGCAGGGCCATAAGGAGTGCATATGGAGCTTATTGCCAATGTGTTCATTTGTTAGCAGGGCCATAAGGAGTGCATATGGAGCTTATTGCCAATGTGTTCATTTGTTAGCAGGGCCATAAGGAGTGCATATGGAGCTTATTGCCAATGAGTTCATTTGTTAGCAGGGCCATAAGGAGTGCATATGGAGCTTATTGCCAATGTGTTAATTTGTTAGCAGGGCCATAAAGAGTGCATATGGAGCTTATTGCCAATGTGTTAATTTCTTAGCAGGGCCATAAGGAGTGCATATGGAGCTTATTGCCAATGTGTTAATTTGTTAGCAGGGCCATAAGGAGTGCATATGGAGCTTATTGCCAATGTGTTAATTTGTTAGCAGGGCCATAAGGAGTGCATATGGAGCTTATTGCCAATGTGTTAATTTGTTAGCAGGGCCATAAGGAGTGCATATGGAGCTTATTGCCAATGTGTTAATTTGTTAGCAGGGCCATAAGGAGTGCATATGGAGCTTATTGCCAATGTGTTCATTTGTTAGCAGGGCCATAAGGAGTGCATATGGAGCTTATTGCCAATGTGTTCATTTGTTAGCAGGGCCATAAGGAGGGATTAGCCCCCCCCCCCCCCCCAAATCCCAACCCTCCCATGGAATAGTATAAGTAACTGCAAATAAAGCATTAGTAAAAAAAATTCAAAATGATATCAATAACATAAGTAGCAAGAGTTATGAGAGCAAACAAAAATGCACCTGTCTGTTAGTCCCATCAGTAGACATGGACTCAATCCTGTCATAGTAGGCATCAGTCCAGTAGACCATCTGCCTGTTAGGGTCAAGCACTAGGCCGTTGGGCCACTGGATCTCTTTGTGTTGTATCCTTGTCCAGTTGCTGCCATCCATGTACACCCAGTTGACACTGGCATTGCCCGCACCAGGTGAGATGACCCAGTCAGTCCAATACAATTTCCTGTCAAACAATCTCAAAGTTAAGATGGCAACCATTGATGCATTCAAATACTGACCCCCATCCCAAGTTAAGTTTTGAAATGCCCAACTTCCGTTATTAATTTTGTTAAAATTTATTACTTTAAAAATACCATGTTGAAATATAACAACTTTTATTTATTTTTGCTCGGAGAAAAATTCTTTCCTTTAGAATGTTATCAAACGATTGAAAGTCATACAACCCTGTGTAAATTTAAGGCCATTTGTGCATTTGAGGCTCTGGGCTAATTGCCAAGTTGATGCAGCCCTTTGTAAATACAAATAAAGTTTCATTAAACAGCTATTGTATAACGGTAACTTTAACAAATGGTATGTTTGAAATTATACCCATTTTTAGCATCAATGGCCAAAGCTTTTGGGTTGATGATCTCCTTCAATTTATCAGAGTCAATGACAGTGTAGATGTGACTGAAGTTCCGCAAGCTGATGGCTACAATTTTATTGCGGCCACTGTCTGAGCAGTAAATATTCCGTCCACTCCAGTCCACAGCCAGTCCATCACAGTTTATACCTAGACAAGGACATAGAGTCAAGTATAACCAGGGCCACCTCTGTCTGTATGCCCTAATCTACTACTAAACAGAGTCAAGTATAACTAAGTGAAACCAGGGCCACCTCTGTCTGTATGCTCTAATCTACTACTAAACAGAGTCAAGTATAATGAAGTGAAACCAGGGCCACCTCTGTCTGTATGCCCTAATCTACTACTAAACTGGAAACTTGAGGTGTCCATGGTACTTGTATTAGGGAGTCTGTGTTGTCTATAGTGCTTGTATTAAGGAGTTTGTTTTGTCAATGGTACTTGTAATAGGAAGTCTCTTTTGTCTATGGTACTTGTAATAGAAAGTCTGTGTTGTCTATGGTGTTTGTAATAGGAAGTCTGTGTTGTCTATGGTGTTTGTCAATTTTCACTTGACCATTTGTCTATTCATAAATTAAGGGAAACAAGGCCCAGATTATGTCATCAAACATTTACTTTTAAAACAAAGATGCTTCAGCTCAAATGACCAGTGTACATTCCAAATTAAATTGGGTAATTTGCTTTTCGATGCCCCTTTTACATAAAAACTAGACCAAGCATAATCAAACAAAAAGTTTTCACCTTGTGAAACCACAGCTTCTGGTTCCTTATCAGAGTCAAACCTCCTTCGTTTCAACGTATGGGAGGACACATCAAAGAAATAAATGTAGCCTTCAAGGTAGTCAAAGTCAACACATGTTGGTCGACCCAGATTGGCTATGGGAGGGTAGAGGTCACGCTTAACTTCAGATGAATCAGTGGAGATGAAATGAATCATTCCTTGCTGTCCATTGGTCAGAAGCATAAACTTTGTGGCATCTTGCTCTAAAAAAAAAAGAGATAAATCAGGAGAGGAATTTTTACTGCACTTTTATGTAAAAAATTATTTGTCTGGCTTTCTATTTAGTTTACTGCACGAGAAAGAAATGAACTAAAATATAGACAACTTGCATGTAAACTAATGCAGCTCTGAGCTAAAGGTATGGCATTTTAACCATGATACCTCTACAAAGTTACAGAGAAGAGAAACTATTATTTGCATAATATTTATTTTCAGTAATGTTGACTTATCATCAACATTGTATTTGTTGTTTTTGTCTTTCTTTCAAACCATTTTGACATTTTTTTTGTTTCCCTGGTAAATTATTAAAAATGTATGCACCCCACCCAATATAATGGCTTGCTGAAGTCTGGAAGTGGGTAACACAGAGCCACAGCAGGCTACTCATGTCTCTTACTGATATGGCCACCCAGATTATTGTTGTAAATCTACACCACACAAAGCAAACATCTGAAGATAATAATAATAATAATAATAAAGTTCATTTGAAAAATCACGCTTCATCCCCAAAGGCTCGAAGCGCGGTACAAAAACAAAGCTGGGAGATAATAACTAGCTGGAAAAGATGGTAGACAACATCACCCCATAAGGTGTTTGCGAAATAGATGAGTTTTTAAATTTGTCTTGAAGGACTCCGGCGTCTGGCTGTGTCTGAGAGCGTCAGGAAGGGTGTTCCAAATGGTTGGGCCAGCAAATGCGAACAAGCGCTTTCCGTAAGTCTCAAGGCAAACACTCGGTATCCAGATAGCTTTTAAGAGCAAGACAACCTACTTACTTGTGCACTTTCCATCAGGAGCTTGTTTAAAGCCAAGTTTACAAACACAGCTTGCTTTCACAGAGTCATTTACTGTATTTGGTACCGGTACACACATCTGATCACACTGGGCCCATGCACAGACATCAAACTTCTCTGTGGGGCAATATACAATTATTTGATTGTTTAAGAAAGAAAACAACATCTGCTCTAGGAAAGACAACCCTATGTCAGTGGGGTATGATACAATTGTGTAATATTTAAAGAAAGAAAAAGTCTGATCTAGAAAATAAACCCTAACTAAGTCACTGAGGTATGATACAATTATTTAATTACTAAAGAAAGATAACAACAACAGATATAGTAAAGACAACCCTAACTATGTCAGTGCCAAAGTTACACCGGCTAAAATTGTAATTGTGGTTCATCTCTAGAGAAGAGATTGGTGATACCCAAATTGACATATTTCATTGTAAAGTGCCAACATTTGATATTTGAGGAAAAAATGCAGTTAAGGATAAAGTCCACACATTATTATCTCATATATATTTTGCTAGTGGTGTGACTGCTTCCATTTCAGGATAGCGTGCAAAATATAATTCCCGATAACTACGCTAAATATTATTTGTTTGATTAATGTAACTGGTGCGTAATATTTTCTTTTTGGAAAATGAAATTGTCTAAATTTACATTGGGGTAAAAAATATTGGGTTTAAAAGTAATTGGGACACCAGAATATTTAATATAATTCATGGGGGTGAAATAAAAAGTCTGCAGTGACGTATTATGGAGGGAAGGGGTGTAGCAAAAATTGGGATTCTTAAATGTGCGTTACTTGAGTTCATGTTTTATCAAGTAACTTTAGTAGATGGAAGTTCACCATGTTTGGCAGGCTATAACTAGTGATATAATAATATGGTTTATTATTATGCTATCTAATTACTATTTAAAAAATCACAAAGAAGATTATTACCAAATGGTTGTGCCACCGGGTGAAACAGTTTAATGGTGCCAGGCTTCCTGGATGCCTTCAACATGATCTTGTTTGGTACTGTGCTGTTGTAACGATGGATCCTCACTATGGTGTTGTTCAGATGGTTGACCACATACAGGTAGTTCTGTAGTATGGTCATGCCAAACACATGGAACACCTTATGGACGAAAGCAACTCAATCTAAACATTTGCAAGTAATAACTAATTTTGCATTTCCAGCACATAGCACAATAATTCTTACCAAGATAACATTTTCAAAATATAACAAATAAAACACAAGACATGCAAAGTGTTTCTCAAGAACAAAAATCAGCAATCATTTTCCATAAAACTTCACTCCCTTAGTAACAATATTGACTTTAAGTGGTTATTATTATTTAGGGGGTGCAGGGGCCACGCTGGTCAATTCTGACAAATTGGAACAAATACATGTTTTCCTCTTTCGGTTCAAACTTTGGGGGACATAATTCAGCCTGATCAAAAGTATCTTAGGTATCTGTGATGAAGAGTGTAGGATATATCTTAGGTATCTGTGATGAAGAGAGTAGAATGTATCTTAGGTATCTGTGATGAAGAGAGTAGAATGTATCTTAGGTATCTGTGATGAAAAGAGTAGCATGTATCTTAGGTATCTGTGATGAAGAGAGTAGGATGTATCTTGGGTATCTGTGATGAAGAGAGTAGCATGTATCTTAGGTATCTGTGATGAAGAGAGTAGAATGTATCTTAGGTATCTGTGATGAAGAGAGTAGCATGTATCTTAGGTATCTGTGATGAAGATAGTAGAATGTATCTTAGGTATCTGTGATGAAGAGAGTAGCATGTATCTTAGGTATCTGTGATGAAGAGAGCAGCATGTATCTTAGGTATCTGTGATGAAGAGAGTAGCATGTATCCTCTAAAGTTGTTTTTTTATTTTACAAATTCATTTGCTTCAAATAGTTCTTCAAGTGGAGATAGTTTTGTTAGTGTAACAAGATAATGTACACTTTGTTAAAACCAACATAGTTCCTCTTGACCACAACACTACACTTCAGTTATGAGTGCCACAACACTACACTTAAATTGAGTGCTATTATCTACACTTATAATGGTGCTTAGCCACAACACTACACTTTAGTTATGAGTGCTATTATCTACACTTATAATGGTGCTTAGCCACAACACTACACTTTAGTTATGAGTGTTATTATCTACACTTATAATGGTGCTTAGCCACAACACTACACTTTAGTTATGAGTGCTATTATCTACACTTATAATGGTGCTTAGCCACAACACTACACTTTAGTTATGAGTGCTATTATCTACACTTATAATGGTGCTTAGCCACAACACTACACTTTAGTTATGAGTGTCACAACACTTCTCTTAAATTGAGTGCAATTATCTACACTTATGTGTCAAAGAATATCACTGGCTGATCATTTAAGATGATAATGTAAAGTTAGTAAGCACTCACATCAATGCCCTTGGCTATGACAATCCTATTATGACCAATGTAGTCTACTCTCTCTATGACGTCAAGGAATGAGTCTCCCCAGTAGAGATGGGAGTTGGCAATGTCAACAGTTAGTCCATTGGGGTGGACAATCTTGATGCTGGCCAACTTGAGTGGGTTGGAGCCGTCCAGGTCAATTCGTCCAACGTTAGCAAGGTCATTTGACGACCAGTCAGAATAGAACAGATATCTATACGCAAAAATACAATTAAAGTTATTGTAATAACAATAAGTATAACAATAAACAAGGAGATGAAAAGCCATACATCCGTCTGAATGAAAGTATATGGTTTGAGCAGGCCAGAGCCCTTCATGGGCTGTGGTGCCATTGAGGATGATAACAATAAATATTTTCTACATTCACAAAAAAAGTAAAACATCAGTTTTTGAGGACACGTGGGGCAAGTCATAGTTAATGCAAAAAGAGTCTGTCAACATAGCTAAACAAATCTTTGTTGTTTCAAAGCCAAGTTTTCTTGATCTTATCTTAAGTGCTATTTAAACTAAGAAAGTGTGTGGGGGGGGGGGGTATGAACTTGTCAGCCCAGCAAGAAATCTTCTTGGGGAGGAGGTATATTTCGGTTGGAAAAAATCAAAGAACTGGAAAGACAGCTGCTAACTGGCAGACTATTTAATGAGGAATAAACAAATTGTCCGTCAAAGTTAATCATAAATCATAAATAAAAAATATTTTAAAAACGGGTGTCTGTCAAGCTTAACAACATAGAACTGATGAGGTGTCCCATTAAATGCATTAAAACAAACTTTACCCTTTGGTGGCATCAACAGCCAGACTTTTTGGCCTCTTGATCCCCGACGTAAGGACAGTCTGGCAATAGCTTCCATCAGAGGTACAGAGAAATATGATCTCTTTAAACTCATCAGCAAAATACCAATTTCCTGACAGCCAGTCCTTGGCAATAGCCTTGACACCTAGAAGTTGGACTATTACTTGTAGTTTACCTCAGTCAAGTTGGGTATTTTCTTAATAAAACATTTTGGTAAAGAAATAGAAAACCAATTTCAATTCTTTTTATAACACTTTAATTATTTTGTTAAATTTTTTTCTAATTTAACAACCATTCAAAATATAGTTTAACCTATCAATCCTTATAAATTAAAATGTAATATTGAACAATTGGGGGGGGGGGGGGAAGAAATTTATAAGAATCCCAATTAGTGCCCCCCCCCCCCCCCCCTATTTTCAAGCCTCACAACCATACAATTTTCCACTTCCCTTAACTGTATTAATATTCTAATGACCCACCCGTTTTTACACTGCATATTTATTTCCCCAACAATTTTATAAAAACTAAAAAAAATATTAAGCTCCAAAAGCACTAGCAATATTTAAGAATCTCATTTCGTGCAGTTATCAGGAACTTTATTTTATCTTCCCCTTGAAAAACAAATTTTTTTGGTTGGGGTTGGAAAGTGGGGCTGAAGATTTGAAAGAACGTGTTGTCATCTTCAAGGAGTCTATGTGCCAAGTTTCAGCTTGATAGCTTGACAGGAAGTGGGTCAACTAGGAGTCAGAAGATTTTGCCACCCAGCCAGTCAGTCAGCCAGCCAATAAACAAAAGCCAAGTTAATATAAAAAGTCCTGAAGATGTCCAAAATGAAATAAACCATTAACAAGTAGTCGTGACAATGCTGCACTGACAGTTAAGGCAGATCTGGGTGGCTTTTCAAGGATTTATTGATATAATGAGAGGGAAACAAACATTCAAATAAATCTCTGAAGACTTACTTTTCAGGGAATACTGTGTTTTGACCTCCCATGTTGGGTAAACATCACGGAGACTGCCACATGATAATTGGGCCATGTCTGTGTTGAGAGCATAGGTGATCTGTCCAAAAATAATAATACATCTGCAAGGATGTTTGCATTGAGAATATTAAAAAATTTGGAGTTTGGGCACAGCTGTTGCCAACTTTGAAAATAGATCAGATATAAATTACTGCCATTTTGACTATTTTTTTAGATTATGTGTTTAGTACTTCCTTGGAGAACAATGTTAATTTATACTTGTGTCAAATAGATCAAAACACATTTACATGGATTTCCAATGCCCTTTCATTGTGAGTACTATAATCCCATTGAAAGATACTTAACATGCTTCTTGCCCAGTAGAGTATAGATGGATCTGGGATGGCTGGTTTAATGACTTATAGGAGGCACAACTAAAAAATCACTGCAGTAAAAGTCGTTACAAGTAAGTATGAAGATGGATGGATTTTCAAAATGTTAAAACATGACAGGAAAACTAGAGAGCCTGCCTTGTCCTTTGACAACTCTACAAACATTTTAAAATTTGTCTCTGCTGTTAAATTCCTTAAAGAACCTGCTTCAAGTATTTCATTGGCCAGCTTAAAATTGTTCAGCCTTGTACGAAATGTCAGTTGAAAATGTGAGCTTGCAAGTTGTGGCCCCTCTCTGTGTTGGATGACATAGCCTCCTTACCCAGCAGATGGTATTGTTTCTAACATCCACATCCAGTGTTGTGATCTGTGAGCCTGCCACTTCATAGTTGTCGACAGCCAAACTGTCCTCTGGTGTGAAGTTGAGCATCTGCACATTGAAGTAATTTGCAAGTGCAAATCTTGGCTTGATAGATTTGGCTGTGGAAAAGATAAATAAGCTTGAGTTAAAACATTATCAAAGTGCCTATGAAACTCCACCTCCAATGATGATTGTTTATATTTTTCTTCTTTTATTTAATATTTATCTTTACTTTTAAAGTCTGACTCTAAAAAAAAAAAACAACATTTATTAGTTCCATCCCAATGTATAACTTGTGGCGAACAAGCTATCTTTTTAACACAACTTAGTGCCTGCGCCCACTGAAACCACTGTTGAGCTTTGTCTGACTGCTCACCTGCAATCTGACATGAACCCTTGTCCACCAAATCATAGCCTGCTACACAAGAGCACCTGTAGCCACCAACTGTGTTTTCACACTTCTGATCACAGAATCCAGAGTAGTTACATTCATTTAAATCTGATCAATGTAAAAATAAAAAAATAAATAACAAGACACAATTTAGTAGCCGCAGGTAAATGATGAAAGGATGTCTCACTCAGTGTTTAAAGACATGGCGAGTAGTGTGCTGTTGACCCTTATGTGATGACCCGTACAGAGTTAAAGTGTTTATTTATCTTAGATCTACCTGTAAAGTGTGTGTAAAGACATGGCGAGTAGTGTGCTGTTGACCCTTACGTGATGACCCGTACAGAGTTAAAGTGTCTATTGTAGATGTACCTGTACAGTGTGTGTTGTTAAACTCCTTCCCTTCACCACAATAACACAGAGGGCCTTGAATGGTTTCTTTACATTTCTCTGGACATTTCTTAGATCGGCAGGCTCTGTTTACTGTGAGAAGAAATGGACACAATAATCACATACATATTTCCCGTGATGGCCAGTCATATATTTTTAACTAACACATTAACACAGCCCATCAGCCTCCAAATGATATTTTGGCATAAAATATTTTCTCTAATATAACGACTGGCTCCACACATAACAATAGTGCATTAATTTGAAGAGGGCTATTGGAAAACTCTACAAATAAAGTTAAATTTGTTGGTAACGATGAAAAACAATATAGTCAATGAATTTCCAGATTTTTTAAGTACGTCAACTTCTTCCCTGAATCATGGGCTAGACACTTGAACAGGTTTACAAAACGACAAAAAGTATTCTTACCACAGTGTGGACCCTCATCAGCTTCATCGAGCAAACAGTCCGCGATGCCATCACAGACTTGGTTCATGCTAATGCACCTTTGCGTCTTCGGACATCGGAAGCTGTTGGGACACTTGAAGGTGTCCACAATGTTACCTTTGGAGGGTTGAGAGAAAGAGACACCGTTTAATGTAACATTGAACCCATGTTACTCATTGGTGTATCCCAAAGGGCCAGTCTGTCCCGGTGAATGTTAGCCTTGATTACTCTACACTTGCAGATACTAATATAATGGTAAACCAACTAAACCTTTTACCATATTATTTTCAATAAATCTTTAATTTTAATTTTGCATATTATAATAACATTTTACAATAGAGTATAATGTTTTAATATTTTCAAACAAAGCTTCCTTTTTTTTTTTTTTTTTGGTATGCTTTACCACAAAAAGCATAAACGTTAATTTTCCTAGCAAAAGAGCCCAGTCCACTTGGTGATGGAAGATTCCTAAGATCTTAAGAACTTGCATTCCCTTTAAATAGGGTAGTAGAATGATTGCAGTTAGTCTAAGCAGTTACTCAGAAAGCTCTAACTAAAAATTAGCGTTGCGGGGGATAGAGTTATTTCAAGACATGTTTCCATCAAATACCTGACAAGACTTGGATAAAGCCCTTCACTCAGAAGAATTAACTTCGTGCTTAGTAATGTTGAGTTTCCTCTACCTCAGTGGTCATTACCTTCATCTCATCATTACCTAGAGCTTTTCTTATAAGCATGCACTCCAAAACTTATTGTAACCAATTAATTTTGATGTACAAAAGTTTAACTGTGTTATGTAGAACACACCCAAGATAAACCTGAAGTAACCATTTTTTTATTTTAAAAAAGATAACTAAATATTATATTAAGATAATAAACAACATGTCATTCAAATGCTACTTTTTAATATATATATATATATTTCTCTACAAAGTTAGAATATACAAGAAAGTAATATGTTCATTGTTAGATTGCAATCCTAATGTGAACAAATATAATAGCATGCTAGTGAGCAATCAATTTCCATTACCAGAAGGAAAAAAAAGCCATTATAATATATATGTGCCAACCAGGAAAGGTGTGAGTTTATTTTTAAAATGCCAGAAAAATAAATTAATATATGATAATAAAATCAAGCAAATTAATTTTTGCAATATAAAGAAAATAAGGGAAAATAATCTTATACGTGCAGCCATGTCTTATTTTTTATTTTGTTGAAAAATTAGCATTTTCAATCTCAGGTGCTAGATCTATCCCTAACCATTTGGTTAAAACAAAATATTTAATATATTTTTTATAAACATGTACCACAAACTGAAACCAACAGCAGTAAAGCCAATAGAAAATAAGGGAAGTGAATGGGATGGGGGCGAGAGGGTTATAAAGGGAGGGCAGTCTGGATTGTGTCATGATACCCAAGGAATTATGGTTATAAACTTGAACAGAGCTCAATTTCTCATTCTAATAATGGATATTGAAAGTAAAGTCAGCATGCAGAAACATACACAAAGCTGCATACCTTTACTTGGAATTCAATACATACATAAAACCAGGCCCATACATAAAATGAACAATGCAGTTACAATAACTACACAAATTTTTACACCACACTTCAAGATGCACCGACATGGCCTTCAGCATAGCAATTACAATCAAATAAACATGATAAATACAAACTTTTTAAAAATTAAAGAAAACCAACAATGTAAGTCAATTGTTTATGAGAATGCCATTCAAAATCCTATCAATGATTACAAGAAAGTAAGTTAGGTCCAAGAGGACCACCATGCCAGATTTGATGATGTGTTCCAAAGGAACACCAATGAGAAATCAATGGAAAATTATTTTACTATTTTTTAATTTTTCTTCATCAGACCTTGAGAACAAAATGTAAACAACAGTTTGAGAATACAACCATCATTCATTACAATAAACCAATATAAGACAGACCAGAATGCCTCATTCCAGATGTTGAAAAAAAATATATATATTATTTTGTTTTAAATTACCTTCCTTGTGCATGTGTCCTAAATAATAAAGCAACAACCCATCAGATTGAGACAAGGTCAACAAATTGAAAGACAAGGTCAACAAATTGAGAGACAAGATTCATGCTAACTCTTGGAGGGAGATAACCAAGTAATCAAGTGAATAAAGATATTACAACACCACATCATGGGATCTTGCCAAATCTTACAGAAGATGGCTGTTTGAAATTCTACCAAAGAAAAAGCCTGGTCAATTAACTGAGCCACCTGAATATCAAACCTTCTGAATTCTATGATTGCTAGAATATGTTTTTTGACTCTAAGAAGTTGGTCTGAATGAATACACACCAGACCTGAAATGAGATTCTCAATGTATGTCCATATCAGTATCATTCAACAGAACACATCCATGTACTGGACACTGCACAGTGAAAATAGTAGGAATTGATTTCAAGATGAGTTCAACTAAGTGGAAACGTTTTTTTAAATTAAATTAGTTGCTCAATCTTTTTTCCCCCTTGAAAATGTCTCCAATTATTATATTGCTTGCAATAGGTTTTTTAAAAATGTAGTTTAAAGCAGACAAAGGGAAAGTTGGATGTAATCCACTCAATCTTTTATTTAATATCCGATCTCCTGTAAATATAAGACTAGTTTCATGTCTAACCACACAAACAAATATTTGGAAATTAAATCTCTATACACATTTCACTCTAAAATTATTGAGATAATATGTGAGACTGCATTCAAGCCGTGTGAAGTAAATAAATAATGTACCAAGATATGTCTACGCTTGAAAAGAAATGACAGGACAATTAAACGGATGTTTTGGCTACACGACTTCTTTAGCAGACAAGTAAAAATAAGAAACAACAGATAATTTAAATCAAAAATAAAAACTTATGTGTTCAGACATCTCAATAAAGTCAATGTAGCTCAATGCTCACAACAGAAAGCCAAACATTGAGAAGGTAACAAGCCAAAATGTCCATTTAATTGTCCTGTCTTTTTTTGTCAAGTCTAAACATATCTTGTTCCAATATTTATTTAAAATTATTAAATTTTTTAACTTAAATCATATTAGAAATGAATATATATATTTATGTATACATACATCTTTTAAGCTAAACAATTCCTATGAAACATACCTTTGAATTTTATAAGTTTTTTTTAAAGAAACTAGTAGTATAAGAGTATAAGTTATTTAAATGGATAATTTAAGCTAAAGCCCTTCTGTATTTTTAAAGTTCACTTTGTTTCAAGTTAAAAAGATAATAATCTTCTATTTAAAATGTATCTTTAAAAAATTAAGTGTTAGAGAGATAGAGAGAGGAAACTTTTTTTTTAAAGCAGTGCTATAGACAATTGCATTAAGGGTTATTTTTTTTCTCCCTTTAAAGAATAAATGAATGATATTGTTATCTGGTGATACTAGCCATAAAGTTAAGATAATATAAATAAGTGATAGCTTACAATTAAATATTCAACTGGGTTGAAGAGATACAGAGGTAAGATAAATGTGAAACTGGTCATTGGTATAATCAGTCACTGGCATGATGGGGAATAGCATGGGATAATTTAATATGATGTATAGGTTTTTTAAAAATATCAATAAGATACTAATGTTAAAGAAAGTAATCATTCATCTATACAATCATACTTATTGTTTTTTGTTATTTTACATTTTAAAAAAGTACAATATGCCCAACCCCCCTCCCCCCTCCCCCCTGGTAATGGATGTGAATTTACATTTTTTAAATTAATTTGTTTATAAAAAAAAAAAAAAAAAGTAAAAGAAGTTTTTTAATTAACTCCTATTATTGAGTCAATCTTTGAAACAATCTGCCCACAACTGTAGAACTAGACTATAAAGTAACACCTCATCTGTAACTAGTTCATCATTTAAATCTTTTAGATATTGTTCCAAAGATAACAGCCTATGAACGTGGGGAGGCAGAATTGTTTATTACTGATACCCAGTTACACAATAATTGGTTTTGTGGATCGATTCTATTCAAGTACGTACAAGAAATATTCATATAAACATATATAATCATCATGCAGTTTACATATCTACTTTCAACTATCCCTAGTCCATTATATCAGTCAATTAAACAGCTGGTCTATGAGTGAAAGCATTGCTATGTTAATGAGCTAAAGACAAAGTAAGTAGAAGTTATGTCTAATTATCTATGTTGGATTTCTGTGCGTAAGATTTAGCATTTTTTTAAAACTCAAGTCTTGACTTAAAATAAGTCTTTTAAATCAATTACAATCTCTAATATAAAACCATTACAGATATTTATTTTAAAAATAACATTATTTTCCAAGCATTGGTTTATATTTTAAATGAAATTTATTGTTAATAGATTTTAAAGTAGCGTTTTTACACACCTTGAGAAAAATGTTAATATTATCATATTTATGTAAATAAAGGCAGCATAGCAAATATTATGTTGGGTGGGAGGTTTGGAGGGTAGAGACTAATTGCACTATAAACAGCTAACATCTTTATTTTATTATTACTATTATTATTACTATCATTATTACTATCATTATTACTAATATTAAGTGGGGTATATCTTGGTGTAAAAGAATAAAAAAGATGATAATATTTGTGGTAGTTTGAGATGTGTGGAATACAGACCTCGAGACCAAGTTCCTTTTTTAGTTTTTGTCCGACCTAAGCAGCAAAGAAGAAGGAATGTGTGAAGGAAATTATAGGGAGGGAAAAAGCTGGGGTTTTTTTTGCTTTTTTTTTTAATGACTTTTCTGAAATCATAAATGGTAATTTGACTTGCCAGCAGCTACACGTGAAGAAATGATACCTGCAGGCCTTCAATTTATTATAATTTTTTAATAATCAAGAAAATCCACATGATCCTTAAGGTAAAAAAAAAAATACAGTGCTACAACATGTGGTTAAATTATATCATTACTTAATTGGGAGAGCTGCTTTTGTGTTGATTCAAGACTAATGCATGTGGGCGCATTAAACTGCCCATAATAATTTGGCCCACACACAGTGTCAATTCAGTATTAGCATCACATGATCTAGCTTCTCAGTTTTATGCTTGGCATATTTTTTATAGAATGATAAGTGATGGTGTCTAGAAGTCAGCAGTGCCAGCTCCTCCACGATTATTTGCAAGTCACTTGTATTGCAAAACATGGAGAGATCCTTTTAAAGATGAGTTGGCTATATTATCTTAGCTAGTAATGACTACTGTGTGGATATTGTTTTCATTTAAACCATTCAGGATGAGTCTCTTTATTTCATCTCAGATGGAGGCTTTTTAATAAAGTCATAATATTATTCAACCCCAGAATACGGTTGTAAATCCACAAGGAAAAAAATGTATCAAACAAAATTTGCTGTATTTAATAGTACTCTTCTCTTAGCATACAGCAGTGATTATTATAAGAGGATGATGCTGGTTGTTGCTATAGTTCTTAAAAAGACTAGATTATAGCTCACTGTATATCATCAATGAAATCTCAAAATAGATCTGGTTTCAGTTACAAGATGCCATGAGATTCCAGTTTTAACCCTTAAGATATCCTATCTAATAAAAATCCTTTTTAGGGACAGTAGTAACCAATAATATTGTAAGATAATTAAAATGATTCAGATAGAACTGACACATTTTGGGCTTTCAAACAATTTCCTGAGATGGCTATTATTTTGCAGGCTGCAATCATAATGATAGAGAAGAAATGGAGAGATAGACATAGCTAAAGATAAATCTATTTTAGACATTACTTCTCTTTGAGTTCTTCCGACCTGAGGAGAAATGTATACAAACTTTCATGATCGATAAAATTGTCATTAGGTTTGCCAGCTTTCTTCCTCGAGTTGATTCCAAGCATAATTAATAATTCTAATGCTGAAAGAATTGTTTTGTGACTGATTGGAATAGAAGTGAAGACCGCACTAAGATGTTAAAATGAAGCATTGTGAAACACCATTTGAATTGGGCACAAGAAATCAGGGCAAGAGAAAGATTCTCCCCCCAAAAAATATACAAGTAACAAATTAATAATGAAAGCAATCAACCCAAACTAAAATCAAACTATTGTGATAACCTGCAGTGGATGCATGTGCTTTAACTCTGTCCACCTCATCCAGCTGGAAAAACAAAAATGGCATTTAAAAAAAAAGTGCTGTAAAATCAATGGGAGGATGGGCTCCTGTTAACCATTTGGTGCTCTAAACATAAAATACAGTGCAACCATTAGGAAAAAAAATAAATGAAAGACTGTTTTTATTTTTCTCACTCTCTGAGGAGCCTAGGAGCCAAGTCCATTTTGAAGGTGAAAATGAGAAATGTAAACATACATTATTGATACAAAGATTTAAGAGGAGTAGCCACATCAGAAAACAGTGTTAATTTAAATGAATACTGGCAGGTCCCAATGACATGTGTGAGATACAACACCAAAGATTACTCTCTAGTATAATGTAGGACACGCCTCCAGATCCTGTGAAGTCAAAATGATTAAGAAAATGGGCAATGCCATCAATTTTAACATGAACTATTTAAAACAGAAAGAGGCATGTTTAATATCAGAAAATGACTATGTCAAGTGGTTTAACAAGATTATAACAAATCTGTTTACAAAGTTGAACCAGACTGTGAGTTTGAATTAGATCACGATACATTAGTTTTACACCAATACTTGAGATCACGATACATTAGTTTTACACCAATACTTGATGCACAAATTGCAGTTTAGTATTGATTTTTTTTTAATCAAAAAGACATGCATGCCCAAAGGAGCTTTTATCAATAAAGAGTTCATGATCATTCCCTTTAGAAATTTCATCAAGAAACAGCTGATGTTTGGTAGTCTGTCTGCAATATATAACATTTTTAAAAAAAAGAGATTCATACATATTATTTTCTAATGCATTACTTTTGTCTTCGACTGCTGTTTAAATCCCTTTACTGGGAAGAAAAAAGAGCACTTTCAAAAACTGTGCTTACTTCAAGCTCCAATTGTATCTATTTTGAAATTTAATGTAGTGTAAATATTCCCACTATAACATTGGACACAAATTGAAAGATCTATGAAAATTGTACTGGATTCAGACTGGAAACACTGTCATAAATTTGTTGGCACATATTTGAAATACAAGTTTCTTTGATATTTTTTCTCAGCATCAAAGCAATATCTATGTTATAATTAAACTTCTTTAAATAGACTAGTTTTCAGAAATATAATTAAAAAATTCAGTTTTTTCAGAAAGAATAAAACTAGGGAAAATGACTTTGTTGTTCTTGACAAACTCATATTCTTTTAATTTTCTTTGCTCTTATACTAGTCAAATGAAATTTATTCACTTAACAGCAAAAAATAATGTTTAGGCAATTTTCTAAAACTAATCGAACAGCTTTGGGCTTCATGCATGTTTTGAGATTGACTGAAGACATAAAGTTGTTAATTTAGTTACACCACCGACACAAGCCAATGCTCTATTTCAATTACTCTAGTTCTCACGATACAATAACATGGCTAAGATTCTGGTATAGAAATGCTCTAAAAACAAACATTAGTAAACTGTCATTCCAAATCATCCATTTCTTTCATACCTTGAAGCTTCGTCACAAAAAATTGGCCTGGGGACAAAATAAATCCAATGACACTGTTGATGGTAAGCTTATGCTATGCTGGGAGGACTTACATTCCTCTGGGGCCTCATCTTCCCCCAGGTCACAGTCCTTCTCTCCATCACACTGCCAGGAAATAGAGATGCAGCGTAGTTTGGAACTGCTGGAACACTCAAATTGTTTACTGTCACAGCGGGTGATGTCTGTGGGGTAAAAAGTTGAAACATGTCGGCTCACAGATTAGTTAAACCTGTTCTCAAAGTTGGCATAGTTTGTGATCAAAGTAGCATCATCCCCTAGAGATTTTTAGTATTTTAAATTTTTAATTAAGTTTGATCATGTCTAATTAAATTTTTTTTTTATAAACTCTCTAAAACAAAAGTTTCGGTGATGGTTCTTCAAAAAATTGTTAGAGTTCCTTGAGCTATTCCAGAACAGCATGATTATAAAGTTTTTACTGTAATTTCTGTAATTAGGATTTTTTAGGGCTGATAATGAAACATAGCATGATAATGATAAATAAAAATGAATGTCACAAATGAATGAATTGAATAAACCTGGGGTTCCCAAATTAAATAATATAAATATTACCATTCCCTTCGTTGTTTTTTCCCACAAAGTAATTTACCTTTGCCTAAGCCCAATTGAAATTGTATTTTTGGAAATTTTTGACAAGTAGGTCATCATGCAGCCGTGAGCAGTGTTCGCAGAAGATTAGTTATGTATCATATGATGAGAGCAAGATGTCAAGCAATAATTAATATTGGATTGCGACAGACAGATAGAGTGACAGTCTGACTTCTGGTAGACGGCAGAAAGTCTCAAAAACTTTTGACCCAAACCGAAAATAAACTGAAAGTTAAATTTTCTGTTTTGGCCAGAACAGAAACTGTGCCGAAAGTGACAAAATGAAAGATTTTGGCACCAAAACCGAAATTTGGTCGGCATCTAGTGGGAATCGCAGGCAGGAGGTGGGTCCAAATTAGTGGGGGAGAGTAGGGTGGGTTGTCACACGTTTTACATTTTGCATAGTTTTTATTTAAACGAATTAAAAACGTTCCCATTGGTACTTAATTCATTTAAGGTTGTTAATATGATATGAGTTGAAATAAGTTACAGGATACCAAATTTGAAATATAGCCATTTCTAAAATGTATCCAGGGTTTGACATGCAGCGCCACCCACAGGGATAGTGGTCACATTGCAGCGCCACCCACTGGGATAGTGGTCACATTGCAGCACCACCCACTGGGATAGTGGTCACATTGCAGCGCCACCCACTGGGATAGTGGTCACATGCAGCGCCACCCACTGGGATAGTCCAGGGTTTGACATGCAGTGCCACCCACTGGGATAGTCCAGGGTTTGACATGCAGCGCCACCCACTGGGATAGTCCAGGGTTTGACATGCAGCGCCATCCACTGGGATAGTGGTCACATAGTATTGGGCAGATTGTTACTGCATGCTTTATTTATTTACTTCATTTTATGCACATGTATTTAGACAAAATAAAGTAATTGATAATCTGCGCTGCTTAGTTCACTTACCTGAACCTTATTTTGTCCACAGTGTAATAAGATATAGACTAATTTTAGGCTAAACATTTTAAAAAAATGTTATTTATGATTATTTTGATATGTTGATGTAACTATTGAAAAAGAGCGTTAATGGCGTTCAACTATTCCACCGAGTGCTGCTTGGATTCATACGAGCAGAATTATTACATTTATTGTCTATCTTAATTTAAAGAATGTTGGGGCATTTTAAACTTTTTAGACTAGTACCACATTCCAATCCAAGTACATTTTTAGCACGCAATATCTTTTTAAGTCATCAAGTTTAAAATGTCAAATTTATTGTACATTCAGCAATGCATAGAAAATTATAAGTCAGTAATGCATAGAGCAACCTCAGTCAGTAATGCCTAGAGCAACCTCAGTCAGTATAACATAGAACAAACTCGGTCAGTAATGCATATAAAAACCTTAGTCAGTAATGCATAGAGAAACCTCATTCAGTAATGCCTAGAACAAACTCAGTCAGTAATGCATAGAACAAACTCAGTCAGTAATGCCTAGAACAAACTCAGTCAGTAATGCCTAGAACAAACTCAGTCAGTAATGCCTAGAGCAACCTCAGTCAGTATAACATAGAACAAACTCGGTCAGTAATGCATATAAAAACCTTAGTCAGTAATGCATAGAGAAACCTCATTCAGTAATGCCTAGAACAAACTCAGTCAGTAATGCATAGAACAAACTCAGTCAGTAATGCCTAGAACAAACTCAGTCAGTAATGCCTAGAACAAACTCAGTCAGTAATGCATATAGAAACCTCAATCAGTAATGCATAGAACAAACTCAGTCAGTAATGTATAGAACAAACTCAGTCAGTAATGCATAGAACAAACTCAGTCAGTAATGCATAGAACAAACTCAGTCAGTAATGCATAGAACAAACTCAGTCAGTAATGCATAGAACAAACTCAGTCAGTAATGCATAGAACAAACTCAGTCAGTAATGCATAGAACAAACTCGGTCAGTAATGCATAGAACAACCTCAGTCAGTAATGCATAGAACAAACTCAGTCAGTAATGCCTAGAGCAAACTCAGTCAGTAATGCCTAGAGCAAACTCAGTCAGTAATGCATAGAACAAACTCAGTCAGTAATGCCTAGAGCAAACTCAGTCAGTAATGCCTAGAACAAACTCAGTCAGTAATGCATAGAACAAACTCAGTCAGTAATGCCTAGAGCAAACTCAGTCAGTAATGCCTAGAGCAAACTCAGTCAGTAATGCATAGAACAAACTCAGTCAGTAATGCATAGAACAAACTCAGTCAGTAATGCATAGAACAACCTCAGTCAGTAATGCATAGAACAAACTCAGTCAGTAATGCATAGAACAAACTCAGTTAGTAATGCATAGAACAAACTCAGTCAGTAATGCCTAGAGCAAACTCAGTCAGTAATGCCTAGAGCAAACTCAGTCAGTAATGCATAGAACAAACTCAGTCAGTAATGCCTAGAACAAACTCAGTCAGTAATGCATAGAACAAACTCAGTCAGTAATGCCTAGAGCAAACTCAGTCAGTAATGCCTAGAGCAAACTCAGTCAGTAATGCATAGAACAAACTCAGTCAGTAATGCATAGAACAAACTCAGTCAGTAATGCATAGAACAAACTCAGTTAGTAATGCATAGAACAAACTCAATTTTTTTCTGCTTTGAACCTTCGATAAGAAACCAAAAGTAAGCTGAAGCACAAGTTTAAAAAATACTTGGATTAATTAAGAAAACAACAAAATAATTTAACAGCCCATCTAATGTAATTATGATGTTTAATGAATAAATAATTTGTTTACAAAGATTACCGGTATCTAAAATGTTATGTTTAAAATTATTGTTGCGATGGATTACTTTGTTACACTGTGACTACAAGCCCCACTCCCACGAAATTTGAGACAAAGCAATCCCATCGTGAATAATTTACTGTTTAATTTATTATTTCTTTAACTTTTTTTTTTTCTAAATCATAGTAGTAGAAAATTTACTATACCATAGTTTAAAAAAACCAGAAAATTTTCAATTTTTTAAATATTTTTAACATGCTCAAACGGTTTTAAATTAAGTATGCAGGGATACTTTGTAGTTGTGCATTTAACTCGGCATTCAAATAGTTTGCAAATGTTCAGGCCTCTAAAATATACGCGGTGAGACCACCAGCCCACGAGGCTCCCTAACCCTTCTCTCCCCTAGTCAAAATATACCGCTGAGGTGGATTACTTCGCTGAAGCGGTTCATGTTGGTACTTACTGCAGTTGAGTTCATCATCCCCATTCAAGCAGTCCTTGTCTCCATCACACAGCCACGACGGCTGCACGCACAAAGGCGCCTTCTTCTCAGATTTGTCATTGTTGTCGTCCTGGGGACCAGAGCACATATACAAGTCTGGTGTGGAGCACTTCTCCGGACCGGCTTGGTTGTCTGGAAACACAAGTAAGTAACGATCAAATTAACAATATAACTAGAGTATAGGTAATATCAGCAGTAAATATTCTGGTAAAATTTTACAGTTTATTGGGAAGTGAGTGTGGGGCGGAGATTCCACGTTCTGTTAAGAATGGACTTTAATCCCCGGGGAAGTCACTCCAGCCACCAATCCATCCAAAACAACCTGCGGGGAAGTCACTCCAGCCACCAATCCATCCACTACAAGCCGCTATCAGTGTCAGCCTTCTAAGATGCTTGACTCGTCCTAACCTGCAAGACGAAGTGGCTTGACTTCAAAGGTCAAATTGGTACCGAAAAGAACTGGAATTTAATTTATTTATGGAGGAAGAATAAAAAAGAGGGGAGGGGGCGACTAAGCTTGAAAAACACTGACCATTGATGACAATAATGGAAAGACAACTTGAAAATAAGCTAAAATATATAAAAGTAGCAACCGATAGGAGCCAACGTTATTTTAAAAAAAAAACGACACATTGTAACATCATTGTGTTTTAATTTACAAAAGCTTCAAAGAAACTGAACAAGAATACGATGAAGACTAGGCCGAAATGATGTGCCTTGTGGGATCCTCCAGAGGTATGCCTTCTGTCTAATCATCTAGTTTTAGCCCTAACACCACGTGATCGTCATACAAAGTTAAAATATGTAACTCAGATCTTTATAAATAATCAAGTTGCTATAGAGTCATCGTTCAATCCCAGATTTTTTTAAGTTAACGGTTTTATGTTAATAATTAACTGAAGAAACGATGAAGGTAAAATTAAACAAAATTATATCAGCTAGCTCCATTGTGAAATACTAACAGCTCACATCAACTATTCATACTAGTAGGGACATCTACCCCTCCCCACCCACACACACACACCCTCAGTGGTGGACGGCAAACCCTCCCCCTTTCCCTAGTAAGACTTTGGAATTGGGTAAATTTTGTACTGAGTGTGATGGTATTGTTATTTCATTCGGGAGTTCACTATGATATTAGTAATATAAAAATGTACAGTTAATTTTTTTTTAACTTTTCATTACAGTTTAGTTCCAATAATTGGAATATTCTACGAGAGGTTGGCGTGGCGGTGCGGTCAAATCACGTCTCAATCCATACCAGAGGGTTTTTGTTCAATTCCCCGTCCAAAATAAGATCACGACACACCAGTGATTTAAAGAATAAATCATTATTCCCATCAAGGGCCATTCTACACAAAAAACCAACAACAAACAAAACAGCTTTAATATCTTTTAGCCCAGTTTGTTTCTTGGAACAGATGTTGCCTGACCCGGTGGTCCACTTCACCAAATGGCTCTTAAACTTGATAACCTCTGGGCTAGCGTCTGCTCAATAGACGAAAATGTCGCCCCCATGGGACCACATGAAGAAAGCGCGACTGTGTAAGAATGATAACAGTTCTTGTATGCCGACAGGGCCGTCTCCCCGTTATCCCATGGACGGAAGGAACTAAGGCGAGGAAAAGCAATGAAAATGAGATTACGCGAAGCTCTTCACGAGCTTCCCAAACAGCAACTAATCTATTTATAGAACAAATATATTTGGGAGAAAGAATCTCATTAAGCCGTGGCTAAACACTGACACCCACAGAGCCGCTATCAGCTTGGTGTGACATTAAAACTTATTTGGTAGTCAACAAAGGCGTGTCACTAAGCCTGTGTTGACAAACATCTTCTGATCATGAAATGTAGTACCAGTGTTGGAAACCAGGAGCCGAAAAGAGACAATAAAAATCAAACTTTATTTATTAACTTTGTAAGAAATGTAAAAACGTTCAACATGATTTTTTTTTCTCGTTGCCTTTTGGTTATGTTTTGTTGTTGTATGTGCAACATTGGTTCTGACTTTCCTACTCCGGCACTGCGTTAACAATCCTGCCCTATACCTCAGGAAAAAATTCGCGAAATGATTGTGCTACGCTGCCAAAGGTGATGTTTGAATGTAGCGTGGGAAATCAACCATGACAGGGAAGCAATCAGACGCGCGGCGATGCTTAGTCACCCATGGTAAACTTTTCATAATAATTTGTGCCGAGTTCCAAACAGTAATTACTGGTAGAAAGTTTTAGTATTCACCGATATGATAATTTGTCCCAGTTCCAAACAGTAATTACTGGTAGAAAGTTTTAGTATTCACCGATATGATAATTTGTCCCAGTTCCAAACAGTAATTACTGGTAGAAAGTTTTAGTATTCACCGATATGATAATTTGTCCCAGTTCCAAACAATAATTACTGGTAGAAAGTTTTAGTATTCACCGATATGATAATTTGTCCCAGTTCCAAACAGTAATTACTGGTAGAAAGTTTTAGTATTCACCGATATGATAATTTGTCCCAGTTCCAAACAGTAATTACTAGTAGTAAGTTTTAGTATTCACAGATATGGAGTTTTATGAATACCAAAAAGGCGTTTTGTTGATCTCTAATATGGCGTTTAATTATTCCTTAATATGGCATTTTACCAATCACTAAAAATATATTTGACCGAACACCGATTTTAATAACCAAAAATATACTAGATCAAACACTGATTTTAATAACCAAAAATATACTTGATCAAACACTGATTTTAATAACCAAAAATATATTTGATCAAACACTGATTTAATAACCAAAAGTATATTTGATCAAACACTGATTTCAATAACCAAAAATATATTTGATCAAACACTGATTTAATAACCAAAAATATATTTGATCAAACACTGATTTTAATAACCAAAAAAGACAACTTATTAAATACTAATTTTAATAACCAAAAAGACAATTTATTAAATACTAAGTTTAATAACCAAAAAGACAATTTATTAAATGCCGATTTTAATAAGCAAAGACATTTTTAGTCAACACTGGTTGTGCGTTATATCATTAAAAATATGCTGACAAAAAAAAACAGGACATGATAAAAGAAATTGGAGGAGTAATAACTGCACAAAACGACTGTACACCCGGTGAAGTGATCCATGGCTGTGAGAAACGTGTTTCTGTTCACTAAGTTATAATTGTGGGCACATCCAATTTGTCTTGTAAGGACGTGTACGGTTAAGTCTTTACATAAATGTGATCCCAGTTATAGTGGCTGCTAGCTGGTGTTACGACTTATCTAGGCGTAATTAAGCAGATGCCAGCAATAATTTACATGATACATATATTATTATATTATACAGACAAGACAAGTCAATGTCAAATGTTAATTCTTTAGTTTTACTAGAATAAACTACCACAAATAACATCCGAATAGCATTCAGCTTAATGGTACCCGGGTGCGAATGGCGGCGTTGCGTGTCCGGGTCCATTTTGACTGATGCTATTCGGATGTCAGTTGTAGTAGTTTATTTTAGTTAAAATGAAGAATTAAGTTTACAAACGTATAGTACATTCAATTATCTTTCATTTGATACCTCATATGGTCTTACAAACCCAACAATAATATTTTAAATCGTTTTTTAATCCCAACCTCTCAATTCTGGTACCCGTGTACCTATAGGTGCAGCCTATAATGAAGGTGTGATCATGCAATGCTAAACTAGGAATTTCCGAAATTGTATAGTTAATCTAAACAAGACACTCTGTGAAAATGGGAATTGCCGATATTGTATAGTCATTATAAAAAACACAGTGAGCTGTTTATATTTCGCAGAATAGCAATAATATTGAAAACTAGTTAGACATATAAATACCCTTATCATCAATTGGCATACCAGTATAAGCAGCCGTATCATCTACATGCCAATTGAAAACTTGTTAGATATACCAGTATAAGCAGTCGTATCATCTATATGACATTTAAAAAGTGTAAACAGATAGTTCAGAAAATCAATCCAGGAAGAAAATGAAGATTGGGTAACATACGTTTTAATCCTCTGGGTATTCTGTGCAAAAAAAGCGACAGCTGCTCAGAAACCACTGCCTCAAAGAAGCGACAACTGCTCAGACACCACTGCCCAAAGAAGCGACAGCTGCTCAGAAACCACTGCCTCAAAGAAGCGACAACTGCTCAGAAACCACTGCTCAAAGAAGCGACAACTGCTCAGAAACCACTGCCTCAAAGAAGCGACAACTGCTCAGAAACCACTGCCCCAAAGAAGCGACAGCTGCTCAGAAAACACTGCCTCAAAGAAACGACAACTGCTCAGAAACCACTGCCCCAAAGAAGCGACAGCTGCTCAGAAACCACTGCCCCAAAGAAGCGACAGCTGCTCAGAAACCACTGCCCCAAAGAAGCGACAGCTGCTCAGAAACCACTGCCTCAAAGAAGCGACAACTGCTCAGAAACCACTGCCCCAAAGGAGCAACAGCTGCTCAGAAACCACTGCCCCAAAGGAGGAACAGCTGCTCAGAAACCACTGCCTCAAAGAAGCGACAACTGCTCAGAAACCACTGCCCCAAAGGAGCAACAGCTGCTCAGAAACCACTGCCCCAAAGGAGGAACAGCTGCTCAGAAACCACTGCCTCAAAGAAGCGACAACTGCTCAGAAACCACTGCCCCAAAGGAGCAACAGCTGCTCAGAAACCACTGCCTCGTACGTTATTTAAGATGGCTGAATAGTTCTGACGGACAAATTTGATCTCCCTATTCCATTTCTGGCCAACAGTCAAGAAATTTTATTGCGTAAGGTTTAATAATTAAGTTATAAACAGGACATTGGGGTGGTAGTCTTCGGCAAGAATTTGGTCGAACAAGTTTAAGTATAACACCTTTATCACTCAGAATTAGTCTGTTGGAACTAAACTGCTAGAATTGAATGCAAACAAAATCACTTGATATTTATTTAGACAGTGTATTTTAATATCAATTCTGTACACTAGAAACTAAGACTTGCTTGGTGATGTCATATTCCGGAAGAGCATAATTTATGTTTCCCAAATTTCAGAGTACTGTGAACTTAGAAACAGAAGAATAAAGACGCGATAATCATGCAGAACAAACCCCGTCTGTGGCTTCACTGTGAGATTACATTTACTTGCAAGTTACTTGGCGTGGATATGTCACGGGTATTGTTATTACTTCTCTCAGTACTGTGACTCACGACCCAACGGTATGTACTATATGCATCAATACAACACACATTTTCTTTAAGCTATACATCGCTTAGGAATACTTGCATTACACCGAGCTTGGGTAACTTTGTGTTCAGCCAGTTTTTTTGCAAATGGAATAACATGGGAAAATCATCACGGCTACAATACAAGCTTTTAGCTATCTCTAATACATTCATTAAAGAATTAACTGAGCAGTAGATTGGAGTATCGCTAGTCTTATCGATTAGTTTCAAATAGAAGGAAATGTAGAGCAGTAGATTTGACTCTCACACGTCGTGTGTGTGTGCGTGTGTTTGTGAGTGGAAAAAGGGGGGGGGGAGTAAAAATAAATAAAATTTAAAGAAATTTTGCCATAGAGCCGGGTCTGGAAGACGTTGTCGTGCAGTGTAGGTTTTCTTCTTTTTTTTTTCCTCTGGAGCCCCAGACGACTCATCTAAAAAGCACACTTTGTAACGCAATAGTCTCCCGAGGACAACATGTTACTCCCAACCTCTCCCTCCCACCCTTCTATATTAATACTAAATGATGGTTTTCTGGTAACATGAGCAAAAACGTGTTAGTAAGCCCCAACCATTTCTACAACAGATGGAATAAACTAGCCGCGGTTACACAATTATGAAGGATTTACGTCATTCCATTACGTTGACTCCTTACTCGTAATTTCCCTAGTGGAATAACTCTACACATTTCCAGATGTATCCGCGGACCAAAAGGGGGCATACGTTTTTGTTTTGTTTGTTTGCTTTAAGCTGTCAATACGAAGTAGCACTGTAATATGCTGGTTGCCATAAAGGGCCATCTGATACTAGTAAATCTGTGCACATGCCTTGGGGGCGAAAGATTACACTTACAGAGCCCAATAAAAGTGTTAGTGTCAAGAGATGGACCGGGCTGTAGGGATATGATATAATGTCTCATGTCTGCTAGGCTACACGTTTCTCATGTAGCGTAGCACCCAGCTGCATATCTTCTGTGACGCGATAAGTCATTGAACCACTGCTCGAGTAGGGGACTAAAATCATACTTGTATTAACGTAATCACTGATCAGTTTATTTTATGTTAGTAGATATATATGAAACGCAAGGATTAAATTATAATATGTGTGACAATGATCTATCTGAATCGGGTCTAGAGTCAAGAGATGCAGGAATTTTAAAAGTCAGGGATGCACAGGTTCATCTATACTGTAAAAGCAAGTGTAGCGACATATTTCTAAATCACGATCAATCACACACATACGCAAAAGACCCGAATGAATGGACCACTTCCAGCCAAAATAGAAACTTGAAACATGACAACTTTGTGTCTGATACCGTCAAAATCCCTTGAAAAATATTTAAAAAAAATTTAACCTAGTGTCCCTGTTAGGGGGGTGGCTTGATTTTAAAATTTCTTTACAGAAAAAAAACGACATTTTCCATCATCCCTGAAACTTCAAATTTAATACCTGAGAAGATGATATCACCACATAACATAACATATTTTTTTCAAAGTGTTAAAGATGCAGAGAGGGCCTTTGGGGGGGGGGGTCAAAAGGGGTCGGGAGAATCATGCATGGCTAAACGGGAAAATCCGTCTTTAAGACACATGACGTCACTGGACATACCAGTGGTCAGCTGCTTCGTCAAAACCAGAAGTTTAAATATCTGGGGGGACTTTGAGCGAGGACGGGAAAATGGATAGATGGTAAAGCCATGAGGGCAGCGGGCAAATACCAAATACAGTCAGCTACCAAATACAGTCAGCTACCAAATGCAGTCAGCTACCAAATACAGTCAGCTACCACATGCAGTCAGCTACCAAATGCAGTCAGCTACCAAATGCAGTCAGCTACCAAATGCAGTCAGCTACCACATGCAGTCAGCTATCAAAATGTCCCCGTTTTTAAGACACCCGAGAATAAATTTGGAGATCAATTCCAGGCAAATCCACCCTGTCTTTATTCCAACTCTCGCGTAAGTGTCAAATCTTGGCTCTGAATGTAAAATATTCACCTGCGAGATGAGATGTTTAAGTCAATCAGCTGGAAAAATCTATCGGACCACATTCTTACAAGGAAATAAGACAAAACGGTTGGTGCCATTCCCATCAGCTAGTATATGACTCAACAACAAATTAATCGGTTTGGCCACCTGGTCAGAAGGCATGTCGACCAACCTGCAATGCAAGCATACAATAGCAACCATAAATTGAAAAGCATACAATAGCAAGCACCCCCCGGGATTCCGGTCGACAAGTCTGTAGTGGCTTGCCGATTTGGAAGCGCTGGCCACCGACCCCCTCGGCGTTAACCCGGGGCACATAACCACCATTGCGTGTCCCGCATGGCAGACAGGGACATGCATGGTAGTTGCTGGAATAAACGGCTCCTACAGGGCTGCCACCTGTGATACTTCACAGGGGGAAGAAAAGGCAAACACAGGGTGGGGATCATGATTAAAAGTTGCCGTTAAGGGATATGAGGTTAGAGGCTGTGGTGGAAGCCTCTGGCCGATGATTCTAAATATGCAGCCCTGAGAAAGCTGCTCCTAGGCAACCGTTTCGTCCCAGCTACTTCGCGAATTAGTTGCGAGGTGGAAACCCACTGTAGAATCCCTCTTAGAGGGCGTCCGATGCTTCCCCGGGACGGGTAAGGGGGAGAAATTAGGACGTTAATTTACCGTCTCGGCCCCTAGGAAAGTGGACTGTGGACGCTTTAAACGCAGCGTCTTCGGTCGACCGGATGTCTCCGGGTGGGGAGGGTCTCCGTCGGCAAACCCGATCGAGCGGTTGCTGGTGGGGACGTTTCACGCCCGGGGAGGCCTCTGACGTTCCCCCGCACGGCCTGACGTCGGGGAAACCCGGCGCCTGGCAGGTGTGGGTGGGCGCCAGGGAGGGCATAAGGAGCGTGAGCTCGACGGCCCGCTGACGCCATTTCCTAATGAGGCATTTCAATAGCAAGCACTCCAGTTTGAGGACCAGTGGAAGATCACGCCGTCCATAGATTGACTGTATTAAGAACACTAAATTAAAAATCCACAACATAAACCACAGCAGGCCTCACACCTTGCCGGAATCCGATAACTATAGCTATTCGCGACACCTCACCGGTAAAAGCGAACAGAGAAGGGATTATTGTGTTTGTTTCTTTTCTTTTTTGATCGCGTGCATTTTTACATTTGCACAAATGTCGATCGATGTTAACCAAATGAGCGTTGGTACAATTTATGGTATTTATAAGGCTCTAAAGCAGAGTCTGCCAAATTTTCGGCCTCCCCTTATGTCATTTCAGCTGGTAAAGAAGGCATGCTAAGCAACAAGAAACAAGGTACCCAAGGAAAGGTTCTTTTATAGTTCCTTTCTATATCCAACAGTGGCAGGTACACTGTCAGTTGTTTTTATTGTATGCAATACAAATGTATATCACCTAATTTCACCAGCTTTAAAGTTTTATATCCTACATCACAAAATCTCACGGCCTAGATAAGACAATAAATTAAAATTCCAAATTTACTCACGTCATCATAGAGACATAATTTTAAGCCCTTATACCGAGCGGGGGCTGTGGGGGGGGGGGGGGGGGATACCAATAGAGACACAAAACTTACAGGGGATGGGGGGCTAGAGAGACATTAAATCTTGGGGGGGGAGGGGGGGGGCTAGAGAGACATAAAACCTAATTTGATGCTCAGGAGGAACGTGGTTCAAGAAGTTTGGGACATTCTGCAGAACTATGGCTTATATTCTATGGATATTTGCCATGGCTGTGTGGTTTACATGAAGAGTTTTGTATATAAGGAAAGACTTCGGTCATGATGTAACACAGTGGTCAATGGGTGTGGGAGCCGGTAAGGTTATGGAGAAGGGATAGTGGGGGAGGGGATGGGACTTCAAATAAAAGATTGCCTCCTTCCCTATCTAAAAATCTTCCCTATCGTCGTTATGTTTCCTTTGTATTTTCTATGACTGACTAAATTAAATGAAGATACTATGCACAAAAATAGACACATTTTGTATAATCAGTCAATACAAGGTCCTCCACTCCCAAACCTCCCGTAGTGAAGCACGGCTATATTCGCTAGTTAAGATAGTGAGATATGCCGATAAATGTCCCAGATTTAACCTATCATTAGTAGAAACACGTCAACCCACTTAGTGTATGAGATTCATATACATACATACACATATAAATTATAAGACTGACACAATATTTTAGAAAATATAATAAACTAATTGTTAGGGATAAAGAATATATGTGTAAAGTGTTTTGGGCCATGTGGAGTCAAGATTTCCACAACTATATTCAGTCAAGGTATTTTAAACATAAATCAAAGCATCTAGACCTGAGCCGACCCTCACCCACCCTTATATAAAAAAAATACAGCACATAAACAACTTATAATTTGTATAAGTAGTGGCAGCGATTTGGTGACTAAATATGAGGAGACAGATTATATACACATTTCAATAGGAAACAGCTGTCTCCAGTAAGCTTGCTGACGTAAAAAAACTTTTCCGACTTAACACCGTTCAACATTAAATCACCTGGATTACGTAAACCCGTAATACGTGATGTAAGTGAAATTGATCAGCTGAAAATGTTTTATTTAACACTAGTAGTAGGTGGCTAAGGTATCACATTGCTTCGTTCATGATCGGACTGCTTCACCTTCAACTCGAGTTTAACGTCACAATATTAAATAACCTCATCTGCATTTACTCAAATTAGAAGTACAGTGGAACCTCTCATTACGAGCATAATTCGTTCCAGAGTCTAACTCGTTAAGCGAAACACTCGTTACGCGAAACAATTTTCCCCATACAAATCAATGTAAAATATGATAATGCGTTCCATGCTGAAAAAATACTAATTTTTCAAAAAAATTTATTAACATTTATTCAAATAAAATTACTTATGAATTGTTAAGGAGTGTAACAATTTGGAATACAATTTAGATTTGAAACAAAAAACGTAAATAAAAATAAGAAATTATGACAAATAATTAATATTTTTGAACTAGAAAACTGTCTAAAGACATTTGTTTTTGCCGACGCTTCAAAATTTGACGAAAATGTGTCACAACATTATCATTGAATAAATTTGTAACACGAATAGCCACCTCCTTATTAGGGTGATGCTTCTCAGTGTACGATGCAACAGTGTCTCATGCTTTCAGCATTTCTCTTATTGCGCTAGAAGATTGTTGCTCTGCTACTTCCTCCTCCATTATTGAGCTCTCCTCCATAATTTCTTGCTGTGAAACACGATGCAACTCCATAAGCTCTTTGGTGGTCAACTCTTGACTGTGCTCTTTCACAAGCTCTTCAATATCGTTGTTGTCCACCTCGAGTCCCATGATATTGGCCAATGACACAATCTCGTTAACTGTAGACTCCACAGGTGCTGTTTCAAAATCACATTCAACAAAGTTTTTTCCAAGCAGAAGTGAGGGTCCTCTTGGTACCTCCTTCCCAAGCCTTGTCAATCATCTTGAGGCAAGCAACGGTGTGAAAATGATCTTTCCAAAACTCTATAAGAGTGAGATTTGTCTCTTCGGTAACTTCAAAACAACGCTCGAAGAGTGTTTTAGTGTAGAGTTTTTTAAAGTTAGAAATAGCCTGCTGGTCCTCTCAACATCATCAAGATTACGTAACCGTTTCGTAAAAAAAAAAAAAAAAAAAAAGGGACTTCCCTTATCTGCGTCGCTCGTTACGCGAAATGTCGCTCGTTAAGGGAGCAACTTCTTCAAACAAAATTTTGCTCGATATGTGAATTACTCGTTATGAGAGGTACTCGTTATGAGATGTTCCACTGTAAATAATTGATGGAAAATTGTTGTATTCGTCAACTTGGGCGTGGAATAAACAGGGCATCAGTAGGGCACTGAAGTTTGTTTGAATAAATAGTGCAACAGTATGGCCCCGACATTGGTTTGTATAAACAGTGCAACAGTATGGCCCCGACATTGGTTTGTATAAATAGTGCAGCCGTATGTCATTGAATTTGGTTTGTATAAATAGTGCATCAGTTTGGCACTGAAGTTGGTTTGTATAAATATTGCATCTGTATGGCACTGAAGTTGGTTTGCATAAATAGTGCAGCCGTATGTCATTGAAGTTGGTTCGGAGTGTCCTACGTTAAATACAATGGGCGCAGCTTATGTGAAAAGAATCATTAGTGGTTTGCAAAATGGTGTCGCCCAGATATTTAATGGAGTAAAGAAAATTTCGCATAGAAAAAAAATCAGCAATAAAATGCGTGGATGACGTCATCATATAAATTAGTAGATTTATATTCAATTCATCGCATTGTAAATATTTTAAGATTAGTAAAATATATGTTTAAGTAAGTAATTAACCGTATTTTTTTTCTTCCCGTTTTTAATATAATATAATAAAATATACTTTCTATTTTTATGCCTATGTCATATTGGAATCCCCGCGTAGTAGAGTTAGACTCCATAGCCAATAGGACACACATGATAACAATTGTCGGCACAGACTGAAATACTCAGATATACTGGAAATCGTTACATTGGCCACATTGGAGCGACTATTTTAAAACTGCAAACTAAACTAAATGTCAGATCCACATACGACATCTAACGAAAATCAATAGAGTCGACACACGTCCAATTCAACGCAACAACATCTGTCACCAATGCCATTGTCCGTCTGATAATTGGCCTTGTTTGCTATAAGACATACATAGATAACATGTTTATAGGCCTCCTTTATACCTGTATGCAACAAGGTCAACGTGAAAGAGCTTGGGGTGAGGGCAGGGAGCGTCGATTATTATAGAGGAGGGCGACAGGTGTCAAACGATGAACAGAAATTCAGCGATTTTATTTTTAATTTTTTATAAAATTCAAAAACGAATCGAACTGCACAAAATCAGATCAGAACAGAATTTCAAAAAATGCTCTCAACTCCTGACATGCTAGTCTATTGGTAACTTGGTAGATATTGCGCATCCTGTGGAGGGCTACTGACAATAGTTATAGTCCTCCGATTCCACTACCAAACATTATAAAACGGCCGTAAAACCAAGTTGGTAAGTCAGAGGGCTATTTTCAAACTAACCCAATGCCATGTCGGGCTGTCCACGCCAACCCAAAAATGACCCAAGTCAAGCGTACTCCACGCTCGACCAAGGACCAATAACAGGTGATCAAGTGGATTCCTGTGGAGACATTGGTAGCGTGCTTATTGACCAAACAACTTAAACACGAGGAAAACACACTAATCCTGCATGAGTGATAGACGCCACAAAATCAATAGTGGCGTTCAATTTCCGGCAGAGAAATTTGCAGCTAACCTCATCATATTGAGGCATCAATGTCCATAATGAGGCTTCACTGTCTATATCGAGGCTTCACTGTCCCCATTGACGCATCCCTGTCCCTATTGAGGTATCACTGTCCTTATTGAAGTATCACTGTCCCTATTGAGGTATCACTGTCCCTATTGAGGTATCACTGTCCCTATTGAGGCATCACTGTCCCTATTGAAGTATCATTGTCCCTATTGAGGTATCACTGTCCCTATTGAGGTATCACTGTCCCTATTGAGGTATCACTGTCCCTATTGAGGCATCACTGTCCCTATTGAAGTATCACTGTCCCTATTGAAGTATCACTGTCCCTATTGAGGTATCACTGTCCCTATTGAAGTATCACTGTCCCTATTGAGGCATCACTGTCCCTATTGAAGTATCATTGTCCCTATTGAGGTATCACTGTCCCTATTGAGGTATCACTGTCCCTATTGAGGTATCACTGTCCCTATTGAGGCATCACTGTCCCTATTGAAGTATCACTGTCCCTTTTGAAGTATCACTGTCCCTATTGAGGTACCACTGTCCCTATTGAGGTATCACTGTCCCTATTGAAGTATCATTGTCCCTATTGAAGTATCATTGTCCCTATTGAAGTATCACTGTCCCTATTGAAGTATCACTGTCCCTATTGAAGTATCACTGTCCCTATTGAAGTATCACTGTCCCTATTGAGGTATCACTGTCCCTATTGAAGTATCATTGTCCCTATTGAAGTATCACTGTCCCTATTGAAGTATCACTGTCCCTATTGAGGTATCATTGTCCCTATTGAGGTATCACGGTCCCTATTGACGTATCACTGTCCCTATTGAGGTATCACTGTCCATACTGAGGCTACACTGCTACCTTATAACTTATTATTGGTTCTAAAATAGCTGTGCATGCAACATATTTGGGTCTCACGGCTACATGGGTCCAGATCGTCGAAGTCGTCAATAAATCAATACTTTAAAAATTGTATAGATGTATTGGTCCAGCGGTAATGGTTTCACTGTTATTAAATTTGAATCTCGATTAAACATTTGTAATAATTAGATGACGTTAATAATGAAAACTATAGTCATTAAATTATAAATAGCTTATTGTACGGTCGGCTTCAAGTTACAAAACAAACAAAGCAATGACAAGCCAACCTTTTTTTTTTTAAGACTAAATTAAGGCTTAGTCCAAGTCAAGGCACTTATAAAACGCCCGAAAGTTATTCACTGTTGAGACTGGTTCATTTTTAGCGAGGCTCTCTTAAGGGTCCATTTTTACTCTTGCTAGGGTCAATCACTGAAGACCCTAAGGGCCAATCGAAGCAAGGCAACTGTCCGATGGCCCATTCAAATTTCGTCTAGTCGATTCTCCTACATGGCTAGGATAACGTCCTGGTGGACTGTTGGCTGGAGATCCTGGTCAGTGTGGACTAGCGCAGTGTTCCGACTTCGGAATGAATAGGGCGTTAATCACACAGCTGAGCCAGAGTATTGACAAACACAGTTCTAACCTTAACGTTGCCGAACTTCTACTTGACAGGGCGAACGTTGTCGGGTTGAGGTATCGGAAAATAAAAGGGGTCTAAAAAGCAGGGTTTTTTTTTGGTGTGTTTTTGTTAATTTAAATGAACCACTCAAATCTACTGAGAATTATTTAATAAAAAAAAATTATTCCAAGCAATGGATAACAATAATTGCGTGACTTAAAATGGGGTCGCTTTAAAAAAAAAATGTGACATTTTGAGTGTCTTCCACTAATCATTTATAAAAAAATATTTCAATTAAATCACCCCGGCTTCTATACTTTTTTTACAACACAGAAACAATTCTAAATCGCCAACGCTGATAACATGGGATAGAAGACGTAAATAAGTTGGTTTTTCTCGTACATGAATGAATAGGTCTATCATCGAATACACGTGAAGAGCGGCATGCCATAGACACCGTCAGGTTTAATTCAAAATAACAGTGTAAACTAACATACTAAATTTCAATTTAAAATAAAAAAAGCATGCACTGTTGAAAGACAACTTACTGATAAGCGGCATAATGAAGATCCATGTCATCAACAACAACAAAACAGCGAGAACCACTGACATGGTGGTGAATCCCAAACATGTCCTTGCAATCAGCTGTAGCCCGTCTGACATTTCTAGGTGGCCAGGATTTGATGGCTCGGGGCTAGTAATGGGCTATTTCTGGTGGCGCCAAGTGCCGGAAGGTAAATGAGTTTCAGAGAAGGACGGAAGAAACCGGGGAGGGGGCAAATGAGGACTAATTGACTACAAGAAATGATGCTGTGCATTGTATGTAATGTTTACAGGGTTTGGTGACAAGCCACTGCTACAGTCTTCATAGCGTGGGCGACAATGCAAATGTCCTAAAAGACGAGGGTCCTCCCAATAATTCAACTGACGTCAATTTGGAAAATTCATAAACAAAGGGGTCAGGTGGGGGTGACTACGGGTATTTTGGACTAGTCAAAATTAAGAAACAAAGGCATAAAAGATGGTGAGAGGTTCTAAACTATAGTGTGACGCCACATACCTCAGAGCGTATCCGGAAATTTGGTCGAATCTTTTTTTCAGTCCACACGTTAAGATTTTGCTTCAATTTTATTTTTGGATGCATTATTTTGTTTTACTATTTATTACAGTGCGTTCAAAAAGAAATTTGACGAAAATTTTAACGTGTGAACTGAAAAAAAGATTCGATCAAATTTCCGTTCGATCAAATTTCCGTCGATCAATTTTCCGTCGACGAAATTTCTTTCGATCAAATTTCCGGTAACCACCCCAGAGTGGGCAGTAGATGGCAGTTTGATTGTTGTCTTAGTCTGTATATGATTTAATGGTCAAGATGAATCCACCATTTTTAAAAAGATTTTAATAGGTACATTAATTAGACTAAACAGTGTACCAAGTTTCAGATTTCTAAGGGATTTCGGGAATTCACTGAAATTTAATCATTTCAGACAGTATTTTTAAGAGCATTCATTTTAGTAAAAACAATACAAAAAATAGTAAGAACAATAGATAAAGAAAAAATATATAGAAGAGACTGTAGAAATCTCGGTTATAAACTACTAACTATGGAATATTTTATTTGTTGCTGACTTATTTTTGTTGTTTATTTATGTTCTGGTGGGGGCGATCCAAGACTTTTTTGTGTACATCATTTACTCTTACACCAGCACCACCCACCCACACCAGCAACACGCATCCACACCAGCACCACCCACCCACACCAGCACCACCCACCCACACCAGCACCACCCACCCGCACCAGCACCACCCCTATAACAAGCACGCATTGTTAGATCAATATTTCTGACATTGGAAAAAAAAGAAGATTTTTGGCGTCTAAAGAATTATTAATTTTTTTGCAACAAAAATAAAAGTTTGTTGATTTTTTTTAAATTTTAACCAGACCTTTCGCTCGTATTTCTTTCAACATTATATTGGTGAATGTCGAATATAAGACCATGTTGTCAAGACTCGCTGGAGGACACTTGGAAACTATCCTTACATACTTCTTGGAACAACCTCTTAGCCATTGCTTTTAAACACGAGAAGCCCATTTTTCACGGTGGCGAGCAAATGTTTCGATAGATTAAGCCCAATAATTGAAATGTGTCGCATACGATCATTCAAACATTTCCCATTTTCTCTATTCCAAGCCTTTAACTCTCAAGGGTTATTCAAGATGTCCTTCTATCACATTTCTTTTAAAGGTTGAAACGTGCATCGACTATTGTGTTATAGGTTCTTCTACTTGTTATATTCAATACCGGTAGTAAGAACTGTCAGGCCGATAACACTGTATCATAGTAAGAACTGTCAGGCCGATACCTCTATATCAGTAGTAAGAACTGTCAGGCCGATACCTCTATATCAGTAGTAAGAACTGTCAGGCCGAAACCTCTATATCAGTAGTAAGAACTGTCAGGCCGATACCTCTATATCAGTAGTGAGAACTGTCAGGCCGAAACCTCTATATCAGTAGTGAGAACTGTAAAGTCGATACCTCTATGACATAAAGTAGGTAATGCATTTATGGCAAGGCAAACAAGACGCTATTTACCGACTGTTTGTACAGCAAGGAAACATTACATAGCAAAGAGTGGCGGTCCCAACAAAAATTAAACTTAAGGATTTGAAGACAAAAATGGACTCCCCTACAGCAAACATTTCGATCAATAGTGCGCATACCAGTTGTTGTTTTCTTTTTAACTTGACCAAAATTCAGCGTCTCGCTTATAGTTAAAAATCGGTCATGTTGACCGACCGCATCAAGTTGGTAGAGACAATTACCATAATTTCCTGTTCGGATGCTACCCTCCAAGATGATAACGATGGGGTTTCTCGCACTTGTTACATTTTTAGTACTCGTGTCTTTTATATGTTACACAGAAATTGAATCATTTTGATTATATTTGACATGAAGTATTGATAAACATGTGTTTAAGTTTCAGGTCAGTTAGCAATGTTGTCATCCCAAGTCTATAGTCTGTTCATTTGTAGTACCAAATGTTGTCATCCCAAATCTATAGTCTGTTCATTTGTAGTGCCAACTGTTGTCATGCCAAGTCTATAGTTGGTTCTTAGTAGTGCCAACTGTTGTCATGCCAAGTCTATAGTTGGTTCTGTAGTGCCAACTGTTGTCATGCCAAGTCTATAGTTGGTTCTTAGTAGTGCCAACTGTTGTCATGCCAAGTCTATAGTTGGTTCTTAGTAGTGCCAACTGTTGTCATGCCAAGTCTATAGTTGGTTATTAGTAGTGCCTACTGTTGTCATGCCAACTCTATAGTTGGTTCTTAGTAGTGCCAACTGTTGTCATCCCAAGTCTATAGTTGGTTATTAGAATTGCTAACTGTTGTCATCACACGTGTATAGTCTGTTCATTTGTAGTGCCAAATGTTGTCATCCCAACTCTATAGTCTGTTCATTTGTAGTGCCAAATGTTGTCATCACAAGTCTATAGTCTATTCATTTGTAGTGCCAAATGTTGTCATCCCAAATCTATAGTCTGTTCATTTGTAGTGCCAAATGTTGTCATCCCAAGTCTATAATCTGTTCATTTGTAGTGCCAAATGTTGGCATCCCAAGTCTATAGTCTGTTCATTTGTAGTGCCAAATGTTGTCATCACACGTGTATAGTCTGTTCATTTGTAGTGCCAAATGTTGTCATCCCAAGTCTGTAGTCTGTTCATTAGTAGTCCCAACTGTTGTCATCCCAAGTCTATAGTTGGTTCATTTGTAGTGCTAAATGTTGTCATCACACGTGTATAGTCTGTTCATTTTTAGTGCCAAATGTTGTCATCCCTAGTCTATAGTCTGTTCATTTGTAGTGCCAAATGTCACCCCAAGTCTATAGTCTGTTCATTTGTAGTGCCAAATGGTGTCACCCCAAGTCTATAGTCTGTTCATTAGTAGTCCTAACTGTTGTCACCCCAAGTCTATAGTTGGTTCATTAGAGTTCAGGCTAGCTTAGCAAGCAAACACAGCAGCGCGATACATGATAAAAAAACATACATTAATCTACCATTTGAAATTCCAATACAGGGGCGCGACTCTCTCAGACCGTGCTTGCTAAATGTATAAACAGCCATCCTCGGAGGGCGTCCCGGCGTTTAGATTGGCGGAACAAATGTAGTCAATTTGCATAGATTTGCTAAACACCTAAAGACGTGGACAAAATCAATAGCGCCAGGAAGTCACTTAACATAAACCAGTTAATATGATAAATAGCTTTACAGTTGGTCGTTTTTTCGCTCGTGGGTTGTTGAAACAAATGCGTTATATAATCGTTCTTAACGAATGTACCTGTTGAGTCACAAAGAGAGGACAAGAACATGGACCTTTAAAATGATCTCAGCTGATTTGGGAGACAGCTCATACTTGGTGTGGGTGATAGTATTAGAACTCAACAGGCCTACATACACACTTAGATTTCATTATCATCAATCTGGTGCTTGGCTCAAGTTCGATGATTCAACTGTGGGATCAAATAAAATGTTAAATACGCATCTAGAGATGGACAAAATACATGAAATTATCATAAGAACAGCGTCTAGACCTGTCGTGGTGCGACCATTACCAGACCTGTCGTGGTGCGACCATTACCAGACCTGTCGTGGTGCGACCATTACCAGACCTGCCGTAGTGCGACCATTACCAGACCTGTCGTGGTGCGATCATTGCCAGACCTGTCGTGGTGCGACCATTACGGTTTCTCTTAATAAACATCTTTTAATGAGTATAGATTTGGGAGTTTTCACGTTCAATCTCAATCTTGGCGATCTCTTATCCTACAAAATAACCGGGGTCTTGCAATGCATTTCATTACTATCTGAGTCCCTCCTGGTGACCTACATATTCTCTCGTAGTCAGTTTTCGGATGATTTTAACACGAAAAGTTCGCTTTCAGGCCTAATAGAGATAGCATACAATCTTATAAACCTTGAAGTTCGCTTTCAGGCCTAATAGAGATAGCATACAATCTTATAAACCTTGTTTGGCGACAGGTATGATTGGTTTTTTTAGTAAAAGGGGAGAGATCATCTAAAATAATTCTTTTTTAAAAAGCTAATTAATTAATGATTCTTTCTCAAAGTATACTCTGAAGACAGGACAAGACATAATTGAGTAATGATGTGAATAATACATTATAGATATAATAATAAGTAGCGGCCTAAGGGAACCGCTGTGAACTACACGTGGTCTATTTCATTATAGCAATATAACATTGAAAATATAAATCCTTCAGCATCCCCGCCTTTAACTAATGGATCCGTTTCGATGGCTTTGGTAGCCTTAGGAAATTTTTCCTTTGGTGTGTATGGGTTAGGGCAGGTGTCGGGAACCTTTTCAGTGCAAAGAGCTAGATGTTACATTTGTGATCTAGTTGGACAAATATAAGAGCAACATGAAAAAAAAATATAATCCGTTTGTCCCCTTTAAAAAAAAAACGCATTTCGCATTTATATATTAACATTAGTAGAGGCCGATACACCACATAGGCAGCCATGTCTAAATGAACTTAATGTACGGTCCACATCTTAATAAAATCATTTCGTCAAAATATTTAAGTATCCAAGAGCCACATGAGAAGCGCAAAGAGCAGCATGCAACTCGCCCGGCACCCGACCCCTGGGTAAGGGAAAAACATTTCGCACCTTATTAAGGTCATTTACTAGTCGCTACCATACTATACAAAAATACGTGGGGGGGGGGCAATATGTATATTAAGTTTGACTAAGGGTTAATTCCTAGACGGGGACAATTTTTTTTTCTATAACATATAATGATATCTATCCTTTATTTCAAATAAAAAAAGTAGAACATCATATTGATAGAAGATATGTAATGGAGTCACATCAAGCATGGAAAGCATTGACTTTAACAATCGGCACGGTCGTTGATTTTCTTTTGAGGACAAGGTTATGCAATGTACGATATGTACTTGATCAAAATATGGTCAAAATAGATGTTTGCAATGTACGATGTGTACGTGATCAAAATATGGTCAAAATAGATGTTTGCAATGTACGATGTGTACGTGATCAAAATATGCTCAAAATAGATGTTTGCAATGTACGATGTGTACGTGATCAAAATATGCTCAAAATAGATGTTTGCAATGTACGATGTGTACGTGATCAAAATATGGTCAAAATAGATGTTTGCAATGTACGTGCAACCCCAATAAAAGATACTATATATATTTCTACTAATAATTTTAATTTGTCTTTTATAAATTGCTGTCTGGTAGCATTTAAATTAATTCATGTTTAAGAAATAATATCCATTGTGTTGGCCTCTGTTCATAATATTATCATTCTCACGAAGTAAAAATTATGCTGAAAAACAGTATGCACTGCTGATGTTTGGAGATCATAATATGAACAATTTCAAGATATACATTTTTGTCCTTAAAGTTTCATTTGGGATTTTTAATTCGCTATTTCTATCACGGGTATTTATTTACTGTTGGTAATCGTATGTAGTATATTCGCCATTTTGTAATGGGATCTATCTAGTTATAATTTCTAGTCATGTTAAATGTAACGCTAAGTACATCCTATATTAATAGACATAGCAAAGCATATATTTATCGCTTACAATGGCCTATTTATGGTACTATTCTGTTCAAATACTTCATTTGGATCGATAGGTCCCAAATTTCTCACTTGGAAAAAATCACACTATAAAGGCTTCTCCAACTATGGATTTTCCTGCTAAGTCATTCCTGTGTCAATAAGGCAGTACTACAGAAATAAAGATGATATATTTTAGCTATGTGTCTGATAATGGCCACGTCAGATGAAACAATGGCGTACATAGGGCAGGCCTTAGGCCACTGCAACCCATGCGGCCGCAGTGGGCCCTGCACTTTCATAGGCCCGCCCCGAATTTATTTTCTAATAAAAAATCTTTATTTTCACTTATTATCCTTATTCCTACCCTGGGCCCCGCGCAATCCGTTTCGCATAGGGCCCCGCAATTGTTAGGGTCGGCCCTGGGCGTACACACAACATAGTTATGTCTGATAATGGCCACGTCAGATGAAACAATGACGTACACACAGCATAGCTATGTCTGAAAATGGCCACGTCAGATGAAACAATGACGTACACACAGCATAGCTATGTCTGAAAATGGCCACGCCAGATGAAACAATGACGTACACACAACAGGTTAAGTAGGTAAGTGTGATTGTATACGTTTCGCCAAGGAAGACACCATCTTTGATAACGCTTTCAGGTAATTTTGTATGATGTCTGACCAAACTTCATAACGCTAAAAGAATGATGGCTGAACAAATAGGAAATTCATGTCAATCCTATTAACAAATCTATTTTTAAATGGCAAGATAGTTGGAGAAATCCCACGCTATATCTAGCACTAATTTACCAAATGATTAGTATGAATTTGGACAGGTCCTCGTCCACCCACGACGCATGACAGTATCGTAGTACTAGTAGTATTAAGCGTAAATACCTGTTATTAACAAGAAGAGTATAGAATATATGGATATTTATATATATTTAAAGTTACTTAGTATCAGTTCATATATCCGGCAGCTATTGTCCTTTTCAGTGTCAAACATCCCGTAAAATATTAACATGTTACGCAGCCTCTAGAAAAGTGACAATGTATTTTAACATTTGAAAATAATGGACTTAAATAATGTATTTGTTTGATAGGCAAAGAGTATTAGGAATGAGAACTTAGAAAATAAATGTGTGACTTAATTACATAAAGGAAAAATGTTAATGAAGAATTGTATACAAATATGTATAACATTTACATCATAACTTATAATTATAAGCCGAGGCATCTGTTCTTATGGCCCTTTTCCTCACATCACCTGGAAAGCCACCTCGTACCTCAAGGGGTGCGAGCACACCAGGTTGGGAAACACTGCTCTAAAAGACTGACGAGCTTTAAGAGTAACCAAGTTAAGAATCGAAAATCCCATAGGGACATAAAGGACTCACATATGGACATACACAACAGAAAGCATGGGAATACACCGTTACTTTCATTGACCTTTGTTGACTCATACAGACATGAGATACGGGAGATGTGCTGGTATGTATGTGACAGGAGGGGCCGGGGTGAGCCGGGGGAACGACTGGTGGAGGGGTGGGGTGGGGGTGTCGTGGGAGCTGTCCAAGACGCAGTACACGGCCATGAATAGGGGCGAGCAGATGGGACCGGGGAGACCAAGACAAGGGTTTCTGACACCAGAGAGCAGATGTCTGTTAGAAAACATCGATGATATTTGGTTCAATGTTCAGGGGCAGGTCGTGTTTGGGGGTGGGGGGTGAAGGGCAATTCTCATTGTGTATTTGCATTAGATAATATCACGATTGTTATCCTAAAATAAGACGCCAATAAGGCGCATACATAAATTAGTATCATTGCTATTTTATCTTAGGACAAATAGAAAGAAAGAAAGAACGAAAGAAAGAAAGAAAGAAAGAAAGAAAGAAAGAAAGAAAGAAAGAAAGAAAGAAAGAGAAAAAAGGAGAAAAGGGAGAGAAAAAAGGAGAAAAAGGAGAGAAAAAAGGAGAAAAGGGAGAGAGAAAAAAAGTAAACGGTGTGTATGTTATTTAAATTGCTAGCACTCATACATAACCCGTATGATTGAACTATGTGCACCAAAATATATAATTAAAGTGGACGTGGGCCTATTAATTTTATTTCTAACAACAAAAGAAAATGGATGATATCCTGCCCTGTGACGAGTGGGCATAGCAATGTTAGTTTGTATTTTAAGCGGGATAGCTGTGACCAGTACCAATCAACGACACACAAAGAACATTTTCCCTGGAGTGAGAAACTCAAAAGAATTTCTAAAAACTAGAAAGAAAAGAGCACAACTGAGATGGGGAAGGACAAGAGTGAGTTACACAATAAACTCATTTCTAAAAGAGTTGTAATCTGAGACGGAGAGCTTCCTTTTCTTATTATTGAAGTCTTATTCAAGATAGTTCATTTTCCAGCACCGAAGGTATTTGCAAAACTATGCAGTGTTTGGTCTCTACATTAATTCTTCAGTTATTACATTCAGACCCTCACCACCCACCCTTACCATCTCACCGAAAACCAACTCAAGTCCAGGCCTCTACGCATACACTCCCTCAAACACAACCTCTTGCAACCACACCATCCTACCCCTAATTTCTCTCAACCTTTTCCGCAACTGAATTTTCCCTGACTCGCCTCTGCTCACTTACCCCCTACACTTCCCCGACGTAAGAAAGAAAAATTAGTTGAATATTGCATCATAATAATTTATTAATATTCTACAAATCTCTTGCAACCCAACCCCTTCGTTAAAATTACCTACAACACTCCTCTCACATCCCATCGACCCCATCCTGCACCACCCTAACCTCCTACTTCATACCCCCTTATCCCAACCCTACCCTACAATAATTGGACCCCTTATCATTTCCAAGTACTCACCTACACTGGCCATACGTGAGACGCTATGGTAATTTACCTAATGTTCATGACTTCCAGTTAGTCGTCTATCGTCACACACAACACTCACATTCATAACCCCGGTTATTTCGGTCCAGTATTCAAGTATGTGAAGATAAAACAATAGGGGGATATTTAGAGCATAAAGAGAACCTGATGCCAGCCAGAGGTATGGGCTGTTCTATTGAACATTCTAGTCTTTTTATTAACAAGTACAGGATTAACTACTGGGTCCAGCTAATCCCCGGGGCAGTCTTTCGGACGATTTGAAGTTTGGGGGGGGGGGTGTCATATGTTCAGGAGGGCAGTGTCAGTGACGTAGGAAGGGTAGGCGGAGCGGACGGTCCACACGGGGGCATTTTTTCATTTTATGGAAGGGCGACATTTTTGGGCAGCACTTACCTTTGCTACGCCACTGGACAGCATAATGGCGACCAGAATCAGCTATAACTTCAGCCCCTACGCCCAAAATAACTAGCTGAAGGTATACTTTTGGCCCCAGTAAAGTTTCACCCTGGAATCTATTTGGTCCAAACGTATATTTACAATTAAAATTAAGGGAAAATTATATATTTGTAAGTTCAAGAAAATCATCTCTAAATACTAACATTAACATCTAGTGCTGCTGTTAATTTTTAAAGGTGCCAACATTGTCATTTTGATTAGGGTAGCGGGCAGAAAGCGAGGGCGCCGATGGCTACTGATGGAAAATGTGGAGGGGTCTGGGGAATATTTTTTGATAAATTCAAAATCAGGCGACCCCCCCCCCCCCACACACACATTTTCCCCCAGGGATATCTGAAATAAACGCTGGTTATAAACAATAAATAATTTTTAAAATACAGATAGATGTGAACAACAGAAAGATTGGCACGGCTTAAAGTAGGAAGCGGTCTATTCTCTGCAACAATACCGTCTTTAGAATCGAATGGTATATCTAGATTTGACTTGAATATTCGGATCATCATATATTGAGCGTAGCAATATTTCATTGGTTCAATTATTTCAATAATTATATAAAACAGTAAAAGAAACATTTTAGTAGTTTTTTTTTAAATATATAATAAATCACATTTTCACATTGTTATACACATTGACCCTGAGGGGTGGGGGATTTCCGGGGAATTTCTCTTCCCTCCCCCACCCTCCCTCCCCCACCCACCCTCCCACCGGAGAGTTGCCTGAAAGAAACACTGCCTCGGGGTATTCGAGGTTGTGACCGGAAAATCAAAATCCCATTCATCTATATTTACAATAATGCTTAGTGGTCCACTGCTGACCAGACACGGAACACGTTTCACAACAGTAAGTCCAGTGCCTGTATGGTAAGCCAGAGCCAAGAACGGGACTCGTGTGATCATGTTTTCAATCAATTTATATAAATACCCATGTGTCCTTGTGTGTCATACTACTGGACTCAGTCGTGCCGCTGTACGCAAGGACACAAAAAGCCTTTTCGTGTAACCCTGCTGCTGGGTTACAAATCTAGCTTTAAAAAAGACACCAAAAATCCTTGGTCGTCGTGACGTGAGATAAACGTCACAAGGTATAACAATGGACCGAGCCTCCACCACCTGTCGGTCGTATCACTTCGACAGCCTTCGCTTGACATGTCACATTTGTACGCTAAAGAATCATTTCCTTACCGTCGTTATATAAATTGTGACTTAACTTCCACTAGACATTATTGTAACGTCCTGGTAGAGAAATTGTCTTTGACGGGGAGCCGTTTCTATTTATTATATTTCTTTTATTTATATATATTTTTGGAGACCCAAATAGACTTTATTTAACTACAAGATGAACTTCATTATAATATTCCTGATAATAATCACATCAGGTTTATTTAGTCGTACTGTAAGCACATAAATCTGCAATCATTTATTTAAGTAATGTTCAATAGATAGGAATCAATAACATTTATGTAACACAAAGAGCCGTCAGCAGTAAAAATGCTGAATCAAATATTGTAAACGGGCTGGCCAACTAGTTTTAATGCCATTTTGACTAACATGAATAGACTGTGTGACCTCCGGGAGAATTGAATGTATTGGAGGTAGGCACCTGTAACCTGTGGTTTAGTTTGATCTGAGTGCACGTTTTAAACATGACCACCTGTCAGCGTTACGAACCAACGCACGAGAGACTGGTCTCGAACAGCGCCTTGCAACAATGAAAATGTCTGGGAGAGATGGAACAACGGAGCGCGTAGTTAATGATTTGAACGTTGAGAGCAATGAGAGTTTGGTCAGTTCTGGTAAGCCTTGCAATTATTTAACAAACAAAGATCAGTTGGTTATGACAAGACATGTTGGTTATGACAAGACATGTTGGTTATGACAAGACATGTTGGTTATGACAAGACATGTTGGTTATGACAGGACATGTTGGTTATGACAAGACATTTGGCAAGGGGAAGCCGCTTTGAATGAGACTTTTTTAATAATAAAAAATATAGAATTTCATGAACAATTTTAATTTAAAAAATGTTAACTATTTTTTTTAAATCGAGCGGGATGTAAACCTTACAAGTGGCTAAACCTTGTCTCCCTGACACACCTCAATGATGAAAACAATGTCAAGCCTAGACTCCCTGACACACCAAAAATGATGAAAACAATGTCAAGCCTAGACTCCCTGACACACCAAAAATGATGAAAACAATGTCAAGCCTAGACTCCCTGACACACCAAAAATGATGAAAACAATGTCAAGCCTAGACTCCCTGACACACGTCAATGATGAAAACTATGTCAAGCCTAGTCTCCCTGACACACCTCAATGATGAAAACTATGTCAAGCCTAGTCTCCCTGACACACCTCAATGATGAAAACTGTGTCAAATCGATGCATATCAAATAGCAAGCGCTGAGACACCGGCAAAAAATGACGTCTCTATGGATCAGACTGGGGAAATGTCACACATCGTCATGCTCTTGCATTTGTTTCACCTAACATAGCCGGGCTTATACTATTAATAGGCAAGACTAGGCGGCCGCTTAGGGCAGAAAAAAAATTTAAGGGCGGCAAAATTTTAGGAGCGACAAAAGGGCGGAATAAATAATTGTAAATAAAACAACGAAAGAATTGAGCAAATGAGTAGAAAAATTAGGGAGTGTTTTGCATTTTTCATTTCTCGCATAGGGCGGCAAAACAAGGTTAAAAACCGTGCAACGGCCGTGGAGACATTTATAGAACTCAAGACAAAACTGTTCGACCTAGAAGCATTGCAGCCAGAAAGCTGGTCAACGTGAAAACACGCTAAATGAATTGTCTACATACAATATACATAATTACATTCGTTTTACTTTTTAAATGGTTACATTTTCTTAATTCCTTTTCCGATGTAACGGAAACAGGTGGAAAAGGAAGGTTTAGATGGCAGCGCTATTCTCTACAATAGGACAGTTTTGACCCAGACAGCGTTCCACATAATGGGGAAGTGCCAGTCCAATCACGGTACTATCTCGCAACGCCCCAGTCAGGACTAGAAAACACAAGCCCTCGGGGAGGAAAACAGCTCGACTTCCTTGGACGTGCGCCCGCATTAAATACGTTTTTAGTGTCACACAAGTGGACAGCTCCCGTGGTCCCCAACAGTTTGCTACGACTTAAGCATTGTCGTACTCTCCATTTTATTTTAGTTCGGCTTTTTTTTCCAGTCACGCGCTGGGTTGGTGGAGTGGGGGTAAACAGGCTTTGGTGTGACAATTTGGAGCTCTAGTTCTCAGTCAAAGAATTAACTTTAAATACGCTTTAGTTTCGTATATCCATTTCTTTCCCTCTCACCCTCTCCTCTCACCCTCTCCATCCCAATTCCTTCTCCATTCTACGCGTGGCTATAAGCCTCCTCCACGCCCTTATTTATGCACCAACGAAGTAGATTCTACAATGTTAAACTAAAAGTTGTGTAGCGGCACCGCCCAAAGAGTTGTTGTTGGTGACCCTGATGAAAAGCAGTGCAGCTGTATTCCTCAATTATTGTATCCCCGTGACGAGATGCAGGCTCAGCCCAATCCCATGTTTTATCTTCTCTGGCATTTTGTTGCACGGCTAATGCCTGTTCATCGCCGGCCATTATTGTCTAACACTTAATTGGACAATTGTTGTGGGAATCGCCAGATTTGACATGTTTATGAATTTTAGTCCTCAGACCAAATCGCGGCAGTTGAAAGGAGTGGGTTTCTAATGACACGGTTATGTAAGGGTGGAACGATCTCAGTATGCTAATGTATCATAAAAACTATTATTACATTTCTAGAACATTTGAAATTGTTCAGATAAGAACAGGTCACGTTTAAAGCAAAACGTGAAAATCCGGCTAAAGTAATAGTTCATACTTTAATTATTCTTTAGTAGGTAATCAAAATGAATCAAAATGGCCCAGGTCGTGTTAGCAATAGGGGTCGCAAAACCTGTCCCTTTTGCCAAAACCGGTATTTTCGATATTGAAGTTTACGAGTACCGGAATCCCGGTATTTTCGATATTTTCGATATTTAGAGAATTTTTAGTCGAGATTCGAGATTATAGTTGATGATTTATCAATGAAATAAAAACATTCAGAACAAATATCACATTTTGTTTTTTAATAAGCTTTTAACAATAACACAAATGTTTATCTTCAGACTTAAATCAAATGAAAAAAATTAATATTCTTAACTTTTTAATTAAAATAATTTTATTAATCAATTATTAAAATAATTCGTGTTGTTTTAATCTTTGGTCAAATTTAAATAATGAGATTGTAAAATGACAACGTGTCTAATGTTTGGTCACTTGACTTTTGCCGCAAATGGTTACAAAAGTAACCTGATGACGAGAACACCTTTTCTGACTCCACATTGGTCGGAGGAATAGACCTTAGGCTATCAATGGCTATCATACGCAATTTCTAGATATTTTCCTCTTGAACCGCCTTTCTCAAATAAAACCATTTCTATTTTTACCAATGTATCAATGTTTCCATCCGTTGGTCTGGAAGTATTATCCTAAGCCTGAAGTTTCTTTTGTATTTCAATTTCTAATTGTCTCTTAAGTGGCAGTGTATCTTCAAGTTCATCATGCTCAGATCCAAGATGTTCAATTTCATTGTTCAAAGATATTTCCAACGAGGAATCTGCTGTCTGACCAAGCTTTTGAAGATCACGATATGTTTTCGCATCTGGTCGCAATCTGGCCAAAGAAATACGTCCAAGTAATCACTGGAATGTGCAGACTTTATTTGAGAGTGAAGGCCCGAAGTTGTTTCTCCCAATGTTTTAAGTATCTTGTTACATCTAGTACATTTAGCTGAGAGATTGTCTGTAGCTTTCAAGAAATTTCCACACTGATGTCATTTTTCCGATAGTTTCATATGCTTTTCAAATTTTGGTTTCTTTTATTTTCAGGGTCCACCATTTCTTTCTATCAACCTCGGAAAATAAATCATTAAAAAAAATTATTAATTCAATCGAATTGGTTTGATGTGTAAAACTTTTTTTAATTTTTAAATTGTCATGTAAATGTTTGACTAAGTTAACTAAGTAGCGTACAGACAAATTGGGACATTCAGACATGTACATTTTGGCTAAGTACGGTACAGACAAACTTGGAAATTCAGCCTGAGACAAAATAGCTAGAAATTCACTTATGAGTTCAATGTAAATTATTATTATTATTATCACAAAATAGAAGTAGCATTATTTTTCTGTGTCTAAACTTAAGGCATTGGAATATCAAAATACGGATTTACTCATATTTTTTAATGTGTAGGTTTTTTGGCACAATTAAGACAATTAAAAGAAATCAAGCAATCAAAATTTTTTAAAAATTAAATGTTGACCCCGTGATTTGAGATTGCGCCATAACAAAGGATTCCCTCCTGCACCTTCAGGTCGCGACTCGTCTCCACTTACACACTACACAAGCACGATGAAAAAAACAAAACTAATCACAACGTCATGATTCTTGGCAAATAAGAGAGTACACAGATCGGTCGGCTTTCTTTGAACTTGAGACACGTGGTGTGATGGATTTGCACATCTTATAAAATATTGCTGTCTTGCTTTAACTACGACGTGAAAACTAAGAAAATCTTTTTTTTTTTAAAATTGAAAATCAATCCAATCCCGGTATTTTCGAGCATGAATTATGGTCCGGTATTCCGGTATTTTCGAAATTCGGGATCCCGGTTTGCGACCCCTAGTTAGCACTGAGACTTTTTTCAGATTGCCATAGAATAACACGTGGCAATGGCAAATACTAAAAAAAAATTTTTTTTACATAAAAGTAAGGTCCCACTGAAATATGAACCTGATGACCCTATTTGATGAGGTCAAGTGCAGTCACATACCTTACACAACAATTGGAACATACATACACCAAAAACACGCAGAGACGGATCATTTACATGTCAGCGCCACCATTTGTCTGAGCAATCCACCCCCACGACAACCCCCAAATTTTTTTTTTAAATAATTATTTCCGGTGTACTCCAAAACACAAGGTCAAGTGGAGATAAATAAACATTATGTAGCCCACTATCTACTCTCTCTCCCTCTCTCTCTCTCACACACACTCCTCTCCCTCCAACTCATATCCTCATCCCTCGGTCATATCTCTTAGCCCCTTCCAGCCTTTCTCTCACACACACACACACTCCTCTCCCTCCACCTCATGTTCTCTTCGCCCCCTACAGCCTCTTTCTCTCTCACACACACACAGACTCCTTTCCCTCTACCTCATATCCTCTTCCCTCCATCCCTTTTCACACCTTCATGCCTCTCTCTCTCTCTCTTACACACATGCACATACTCCTCTCCCTTCAACTTATATCCTCTTCCCTCCCTCATCCCTCTTCGCCACCCCTCTCCAGCCTCCCCTCTCCTTGAATCCAAATAATTATTTAGTTTTAAGCGTGTTACTGGAAGAGGGTTATAATAAATGATACTTGTTTTTTGTAATAAATAATATCCTCACACCTGGTGCGGAAAGTTGGTACAATAGTGGAGTATACACTCGCGTCCAAATGGGTGGAATCGTATGATCATGAAGCCAGTTGCCAGAGACGTGGACGTACACGGAAGCAGTAGAAATGTTTCCAGTTCAAGCACTAACACGTTTCAAATAGAAAACTGCATAATGGATTAAAAAATAAGTTCAAACTTGATATTGATATTTCGAGAAGCGAATGACGTAAGACACTTCCGACAGTGGACTTTTTGAGACAGTGTACATTTTCAGACAGAGGACATTTTCAGACGCTTACTAATTGTGACTTTTTTAAACGGTCATGCATGTATAATTGAAGATCAAAAGGATTTTCGTGTGCGTGAATTGGGGGGGGGGGGAGGTAAAAACCTTACCCTCCTGGCCTCCGACTGCCGGTTACGCTCCTGACTAACCCTGTGACTGTACAGGTCACATTCAGTTAATATGAGTACAGTGTGGGCCCACTGTCCTGATGTCAGTTACGCTCCTGTCTCCCTATCAATTGACTCTACGGGTCATATGCAGTGAATGTGAGTACCGTGTGGGCCCACTGTCTTGGTGTCAGTTACGCTCATGTCTCCCTATCCATTGACTCTACGGGTCATATACAGTGAATGTGAGTACCGTGTGGGCCCCCAGTCCTGACCTTTGCTGTATCAGTCCTCCAGCCTTTACATTATCTCACAGTCTACATTGTTGTGCACTAACAATGTTTTCATATGACGCAGTCGCTGGGGAATACGCAATTCATTGCTCATTATTAGTCACACCAGAGACATTACACTACAGATTGCATCCCACCAAAAGCCACACGTGATATGAAAATACATCAAGCACAAGGGATTTGTCGAATATACGAAATACAAAACCGATAAAGGTGACATTTGGGGTAAATTCTTGTTCCTCAGTATAGTGCAGTGGTTCTCAACCTTTATAATGCCACGACCCTTGAATACAGTTCCTCATGTTGTGGTGACACCAACCATGAAATTATTTTCGTTACTACTTCAACAATGTTGTGTTTTCCTATGGTCTTAGGCGACCCTTGTGTAAAGGTCGTTCAACCCCCAAAGGGGTCGCGACCCACAGGTGGCGAACCGCTGGTATAGCACAAGCTTATAGAACAGTTAAAAGTAATTCCCCATCAAACACCAAACATATTTACTAAACAGTGGTAAAATGCGGAGCTGGCGGAGGGTGCAAACTACTGGGAAATTGCTCAAACACAAAGTCATACATGGAGAAATTATTGCAAGGATTGCACGAACTTGGTTTGGTCCCAGCTTTACTTGATGCAATGTTAATTTTTAATAATCATTTACATAACACTAAACGCTGTTATGATGTTCGTGTAGTTCATAATGTTATTTATAGTGCATGATGTTATGGCAGTTCAAGATGTTATGGCTGGTCATGATGTTATAATTGGTGATGATGTTACAGCAAGTCATAATGTTATTGTGGGTCATGATGTTACTGTTGGGGATGACCTTACAGTAGGTGATGTTGCTATAGTAAGTCATGATGTTATATAGGAAGTCATTATGTTATTGTAGGCCATTGTGTTATGATCCCATCACGCCACGGTGGACGGGATTAGTATCTGCGTACAACTCTCTGTTTGCTAAAAGAGTATTACTTTTCTAGGCAGCGTCTATATTCTCCTATGATTAGATGAGCTGCCCGGTGGTTAGACTCGGATGTCTTGTCTGATCAGAATAGATGTGTTTGGGCTGGACTCGAGACGCCAGGACACGGAGGACAAATATAGCCCTGAAACGTAATGAGATTATTGTGGAGCGCCGGGTCCGGGCTTTTATTTCACTCAGTGAAACCTGATCTAAACGAGGCGAGGGCAGCTACTGAGCAGCGGCTTCTGGGATAAAGCAGTAAAGGCAAATGGGTTTGGGGGGGGGGGGGGGGGGTGATTATATGGTACTGTTCAAGATGCTATCGGGGAAAAAACTATCCTTTTACACACAATCATCACCAATATGTTATACATTAGTTTATAGAGAAATGATTTACTGTTATAACAAAGGATTCTTCTAGCTGCTGGGATGGGATAGCGGTCATTTAGATTGACATGGCAATAGCCACTCTAAGGATTTCGTCCAAGAATGGCTGAGTGTCTTGTGTGCTGGGTGGCCGAGTGTCTTGGGTGCTGGGTGGCCGAGTGTCTTGGGTGCTGGATAGGGGTCGCAAACCGGGATCCCGAATTTCGAAAATACCGGAATACCGGACCATAATTCATGCTCGAAAATACCGGGATTGGATTGATGAAAACCGGGATTTTCGATAATCCCGGGATTTCATTTTCAATTTTTTAAAAAAAATTAGATTTTCTTAGTTTCTTAGTTTCCACGTCGTAGTTAAAGCAAGACAGCAATATTTTATAAGATGTGCAAATCCATCACACCACGTGTCTCAAGTTCAAAGAAAGCCGACCGATCTGTGTACTCTCTTATTTGCCAAGAATCATGACGTTGTGATTAGTTTTGTTTTTTCATCGTGCTTGTGTAGTGTGTAAGTGGAGACGAGTCGCTACCTGAAGGTACAGGAGGGAATCCTTTGTTATGGCGCAATCTCAAATCACGGGGTCAACATTTAATTTTTAAAAAATTTTGATTGCTTGATTTCTTTTAATTGTCTTAATTAATTGTGCCAAAAAACCTACACATTAAAAAATATGAGTAAATCCGTATTTTGATTTTCCAACACCTTAAGATTAGACACAGAAAAAATAATGCTACTTCTATTTTGTGATAACAATATTAATAATTTACATTCAACTCATAATTGAATTTCTAGCTATTTTGTCTCAGGCTGAATTTCCAAGTTTGTCTGTACCGTACTTAGCCAAAATGTACATGTCTGAATGTCCCAATTTGTCTGTACGCTACTTAGTCAAACATTTACATGACAATTTAAAAATTAAAAAAAGTTTTACACATCAAACCAATTCGATTGAATTAATAATTTTTTTAAATGATTTATTTTCCGAGGTTGATAGAAAGAAATGGTGGACCCTGAAAATAAAAGAAACCAAAATTTGAAAAGCATATGAAACTATCGGAAAAATGACATCAGTGTGGAAATTTCTTGAAAGCTACAGACAATCTCTCAGCTAAATGTACTAGATGTAACAAGATACTTAAAACATTGGGAGGAACAACTTCGGGCCTTCACTCTCAATTAAAGTCTGCACATTCCAGTGATTACTTGGACGTTTTTCTTTGGCCAGATTGCGACCAGATGCGAAAACATATCGTGGATCTTCAAAAGCTTGGTCAGACAGCAGATTCCTCGTTGGAAATATCTTTGAACAATGAAATTGAACATCTTGGATTTGAGCATGATGAACTTGAAGATCATACACTGCCACTTAAGAGACAATTAGAAATTGAAATACAAAAGAAACTTCAGGCTTAGGATAATACTTCCAGACCAACGGATGGAAACATTGATAAATATAGAAATGGTTTTATTTGAGAAAGGCGGTTCAAGAGGAAAATATATAGAAATAGTGTACGATAGCCATTGATAGCCTAAGGTCTATTCCTCCGACCAGTGTGGAGTCAGAAAAGGTGTTCTCGTCATCAGGTTACTTTTGTAACCATTTGCGGCCAAAGTCAAATGACCAAACATTAGTAGACACGTTGTCATTTTACAATCTCATTATTTAAATTTGACCAAAGATTAAAACAACACAAATTATTTTAATAATTGATTAATAAAATTATTTTAATTAAAAATTTAAGAATATTATTTTGTTTTTCATTTGATTTAAGTCTGAAGATAAACATTTGTGTTATTGTTAAAAGCTTATTAAAAAACAAAATGTGATATTTGTTCTGAATGTTTTTATTTCATTGATAAATCATCAACTATAATCTCGAATCTCGACTAAACATTCTCTAAATATCGAAAATATCGAAAATACCGGGATTCCGGTATTCGTAAACCTCAATATCGAAAATACCGGTTTTGGCAAAAGGGACAGGTTTTGCGACCCCTAGTGCTGGGTGGCCGAGTTTCTTGAGTGCTGGGTGGCCGAGTGTCTTGGATGCTGGGTGGCCGAGTGTCTTGGGTGCTGGGTGGCCGAGTTTCTTGGGTGCTGGGTGGCCGAATGTCTTGCGTGCTGGGTGGCCGAGTGTCTTGGGTGCTGGGTGGCCGAGTTTCTTGGGTGCTGGGTGGCCGAGTGTCTTGGGTGCTGGGTGGTCGAGTGTCTTGGGTGCTGGGTGGTCGAATGTCTTGGGTGCTGGGTGGTCGAGTGTCGGGTGCTGGGTGGTCGAGTGTCTTGGGTGCTGGGTGGTCGAGTGTCTTGGGTGCTGGGTGGTCGAGTGTCTTGGGTGCTGGGTGGTCGAGTGTCTTGGGTGCTGAGTGGTCGAGTGTCTTGGGTGCTGGGTGGCCGAGTGTTTTGGTCTAAGCTGAGCCAGTACTAAGTTCGTGGACTGGAGTTCATCCGGGTAGATGGTACTCGTTAACCTTGGATGGCAACTCCCCCATAAGAGAAGGCGAACTCTGAATTCAAAACCCGGAAATGGAGTCCTGTAGGCGGATAACATTGACGAAATAGAAAATGCAGACAACTCCTGCGACGCTACTGTTGCCAGTATCATCCACGTATGACGATCCCTTTGGGTTATCCAGGTGCTGGGAGAGAGGCGATTAGCTGTGTCGGGAACCAGCTTATACTCCAAAAGAACAATCCCAGGCCTTGTGATTTCGTCCTGCGATGTCTAGTAGTAAATGTCTACACCATAATCAAACTATGACGGACGGGTACCCGCAAAAAATAAGAAAAAAGTTTCTTTTCATTATTAGGGTTTTCAGCCGATCATCCGATGCAACAAAAAAATGCTAGTTAATGTAAGAATTTATATTATTTTGAAAGTATGTCTAGGAAGCAATGCATGACACTTGCAAATAACTTGGCTGCCGTCACGAGGCCCCATGGCGCAATGTGTTGAGGATACACTTTTCGAGATTACTTCATTAGTTTCAAAGAATTAATTTAGAAAGACACAACCGCTGAAGTTTAAATTATATAACTATTAAATTAAATTAAATAGAAAAAAAATACCTAGTTCATCCCAAAACCTGCTTAACAATTCTGCGTGAGTGCTCCACATACTATTTTTTTTACTGTATGCCCACCAACACTTGTCCTAGGCTACCAGTAACGCTACAGTACATATAGGATTTTACTTATAAAATTATACAATTGTTACATGTTTTAAAAAAAAAAGTATTAAGCGTGGGGAAACTGCCAAGAAAATGTATGTACACGCACAATAACTATCGAACATTAATATCTAGTGATTGAAAAATATTCACATTACTTAATTCTAATTCATCCCATGTCATGCTTTGTTAAATGTCTTATGTTTAATAAACCATGTTTAACAAACGCGATGCCTTCTAGAAACGTTAACGGTAGCTGAGACACCGAAAAAAACATCTCGAAACCCTGCCAATATCATAAAGTAACTATGTTCTCTAATCAAAATAATGTCCTGGACTGAATTACATCCCCAGACAACAACTTTGACACGGAGGATCTAGAAATCACATTATTTGGAGAGCTCACTTCAATGTTAGTGGACTTATAATAACGGTGAGATTACAGATTCAGACGGGAAAAATGAGTGGAGGAGGGGGGGGGGGGAGAGAATGCAACTTATTTTATGTGCCGGGGTACCAGTGACCGAACTGGAGGTTTTCGGTGCCTGGAAATAGCAAGAAATACTCAGTACTAAATAGGTCACAAGGAGTAGGCAGGGTAGGGGGAGTTTATTTTGGCAGCTACCAATGTTTGACGGCCACATTACGAGGTTGGTATTTAGATTGGGGTTAAGCGTGAAAAATCGATAAATTCCTTGATTAAATACTGTTTCATCCCTGGTGGCGGACGTGGTAAATAAGATGAGATGGCAGAGGGTGGGGGTGTCCTATCTTCTCCCCTGTTGATCAGAGTTCATGAACGAAAAACAAGTGGTCACGTGATTCATTTCCTGTTCTCCGACTTTCAATAGGGGCCAGTCTGTCTCACGCAACATTACATGACATGCCTACAGTCCTCAGTCAGACTATTCTTTGTTTTGTGATATTCTAAGACATCGCATCCGAAACTTTTCATTCAGACAATATGATAGGTCAACATCGCTCCCTCTCCAACACCACACATACATACACATATTCAAACCTTAGAAGTACATAAAATGACATCGCCTTATTTTGGCACACACAAAAAATCATCTCTTCGAGACCTTAGTGTTCTTTGTGTTAACAAAATCTCTTCCTATTCCTTTCATTGACCATTGCAATAGACCATTGCTCGGATACAACAGATGACTGGTTAACAAAATAAATGTCACCCCCATCATCCATGGCACTGTACCCCATATACTTCAGAACTAACAACTAAAGAAAAAGGAGAGAGAGAGAAGACAAATAGAGAAGATGGATACAAGGATAAATCGAGTCTCGTTCTTCCAGCAGACTGCTTGTGTATTCAGAAGTCGGCGCAAACACTACGATTAGATCAAGAGTGAAGAGGGCACATTTCATGGGGAATACATTCTCTCGGCGATGACAACACTGGTCTCCCGACGTGGGCCCGGCTTTTGTTAGAGACTCTTCTTGCTAAGCACAGTCCGGGAATTTCCAATTTGTTGTCTGGGCAACAGTTTTGTTATCTCGTCCTTTATATCCCGTTATCCCAACAGGCCATCCGTCAAAAGCTGATTTGATCCCAAATATATGAAAATGTATAGAATTGAACGGTCCATTTATATCTGTATATCGTGTGGGTGTTTGTTTGCTTGTTTGTATGTGTGTGTGAGTTTAACCTGCTCTCTTACTTGATGACTCCGAGTGCGTGTGTGAGAGAGCGAGCGAGAGAGGGAGGGAGAGAGAAAGAGAGAGTTTAATAGGCTAATAAATTGGAAAATACAAAAGTAGTTCAAAAACCGCATCTCTACTAAGTGTAACAAAAATAAATCAACTAAGAACAAATACTTGTGTATCAAAAGAAGCAATCTATAAATTTATTTGCATTTTAAAAATCTGTTTAGCAAAGATGTTGAATGTTTTAATTTGTGTAACCATCTAGAAATGTCACAGCTTTAATTTATTTTTCCACGAAAATGACCAGGCTCATTCTTCTCCTGGTCTAATACAATCTCTGAAAGGCCGTCTCCAGTCTCAGCCAGCTAATTAAGCCATCTCACAGTTCTGGGCGAAAGCGGCGCTCCGACAAGCAGCAAAATGAGACCGGACAACAAAGTATTACAACACCAAACCGAATCATCTCATCACAACGGCTTCCAAATCAACACCGACAGTCTGACAAGGTCAGGGGGGCGCGTTCCCAACAATTTTAACGGCTACCAAACTCTCGCAGTCGGTCCTATTGATTTCAAGGCCGTTCCGAATCGAACGCCATTCTCTCAGACCTCTGGTACTCAGCACACTTCCAGGTTCTTGAACGTATGTAAAAAACTTGACTTTGGTATCTTCGTTCTCTATATACATTTCCAGTGGACTTGTAGTTTTAATACCTAAAATGGGAAAGCTCAGACCGGTTTCAGAATTTAAGCATCATTAGTTTTCTGCCACAAAAAAAAATAACAACTCTTTAAACTTTAAGAACAAGAATATTTTCTTATTTTTCTCATAAAAAAGACCTTTTTTAAATAGAAAAAAAAAAGACGATAGGGAGAGGGGTAAGTCATTAGCGCTTTGCGGAAAGGGGGGGGGGGTTGGAATCCTAAAAACGTTTGGCTGCCTTTAACTCTGAATAATAATTTGAAAAAATGGAAAGGTTTTGGATCAATTTATTTACAAATTAGGAAACAGCGGCGCCTAAAGCGTGTAAAAAACAATCTTATAGTGAGGTGGGGTAGTGTGTTTCTGGCGTTTTGTATAACACCAAGCACGATGGAGGCGATACGAGAAGGACAAAGAAATCTGATGAAAGCCTCCAGTGTTTCTCTCCCAGGAGTTCTCTTGTCTTTGCCCTGACACAGCAGCTGTTCTATTTGAGAGGGGGACAGCATGGAGCGATATACTACGTAAAGCCTCCATTAAGAAAGTACTACTCCTGCCTCAGCAAGATCATATCATTTCTCCCCACAAAACACCTAACCACCATGAAAGTTTTCATTTGTTCAATGCGTTATTTATTATTATTATTATTATTATTAGTTGTCTTATATAGCGCGGTACCCCAGCCTAGGGCTAGGCTCACCGCGCTGTACATAAAAATATTAACAAAAGAGACATAATCGTGACAATAACATAAAATACATTTATCATTTGTAATAAAGAACAGCTGTATAGAGACAAAACAAAAACAATTGCATATTCAACCCATCCACACCAAAACTTGTACATGTCAAGCCATGGACGGCGGCCAGTAGCATCGTTTATCGGTCAGATGTGGGGAATCAGTCGGGGTAGTATTTAATGTTTTAGTAGTGTTGGCGGATATTTTTACAGTCCATGTCAACTCCTCTGCTCTACTAGATTGGTTAATTGGTCAAGTTCTTTCACACGTTGTAATACGCCGTACTAGCACTGACTCAACTCAAGTCCTTTATCACAATAAATGTAACTTTAATACCTAATTATATCATCAGGTCCCGTAGTCCTTCGACCGCTGGGGCGCCACAGATGACATGTACACTATTCTTCTCCATTCCTCTCGGTCTTCTGCCCTACGCATAGCATCGCCTAATTTTAATCCCGTCCATTCTTTGATATTACCTTCCCTTCTTTTTCTTTGTATTCCTCTTCTTCTTCCTCCTCTAGTAGTGCCCTGCAAGATCTCTTTGGCGAGCCCTTTTTTCTGGTCACGGGGCCATACCATTAAAGTGTGCGCTTTTTAATAGACGCTAATTATATACTCATGCTTTAATATCCATAAACACATGCATATAGCGCAGCTCGCTATCAGACTAAATAAAACACAGCCTCCTTTCACAAAGTTCCTTACAAGTTCAAGACTCCCAGAGGAATAACTCGTACATCACAATACCGACTAGACAATACGTCACAATGAGCATAAAAATACGTCACAGAGTCAAGCGTGGGAAGAGCGTTCACTACCTAATAAAACTCTTGTGGGGTCGCCACAACATGAGGAACTGCATTAAAGGGTCGCGGCATTAGGAAGGTTGAGAACCACTGTTTTACGTACACTCAGTAAATTATGTGCATTTGATAGGCACCGCGTGTTTTTAATACACTGTGATAAGTCAAATCCTTATATGTATTAATTATAATTAGTTTATATCTACGTATTTCTGCAGTCAGCATGTAAACTAAGACTGAAAAGATAAGTCTGGTACAGACCAACATTTCGACACAAGTATGTATGAAATGTATTTTACTCAATTTCTAGGCAATTACGCGTATTCGAATGTTATGTAGTGAGCCTGCGTACGTACGTGTTAAGTTTACTAGTATGTTCGCCGACTATAGGAAATGCCACACAATTTCATTTTTTGTTTTTTTTTTAACTGGCTAATAGACCGTTTCCGTAGAGATGAACGGTGTGTGGCGGTCCTGTTACGAAAAAAGAGTGGATTTCCTAGTAATTGTCAGTTACTTTAAATGCTCTTTAACCGAAATAAACTTTTTAAAATTTTTTTAGTATAACTGGTTCACTCAAAATGAAAGTGGTTATCATGAATGCGAGAACTGTTATCGGCAAGGGTGGATCTGGGACTCATTTCAACGAATTGGCGGCGATGTCTATGACAATAATGTGTCCATTTTTTACAAATTTTGTTAGGGGGAAAGAGGTTGGTTGGGTGTTGCATAGAAATTTCAGTCTTCAAAGCCAATCACAACCGTCGCGCCAACCTGAATCCGCCAGTGACATTAAAAGCAGAGGTCGTGTCTCGGACATGCATTTAACAGGACTCAATCAAAATCATATATGGTCACACCTTTCTCTTGTACCAAAAAAAAAAATCAGACACATTAAATAATTCAATAGATGGGACATGGTTGGATTTTTAGAGTGAATTTTCAGTTTGAAATTCATTATTTCATTATAACTCGGTGGGAGGGTAAGTTTAGTGAGTTTTTATTGAAAGTGAAAGTGGTAAAACTGAAACAAGTCGAGATGCTGTTGAACAGTGTGGTGAGTACTTTGTGTGTTGTAGTGTCACTTGAGGATTCCGAGGCATAAGGCGGTGGAGTGTGCGGTTGTTCGAGTGCACCGAACGTATCCTCGTTTCGTTGTATTTATATCACATGATGTAATCAATACCAATGATGGCTAATTATATATATGTATCATAATCTGTATTAAATTTACAACGAAAAGCCATTGTCTAATAGTTATAGATTTTAACCATTTGTATGTCAATTTTAGAAGAAAATGATCATAAAGTGTTCCACTCCTATATTGAAAACATTATTTGTAACAGATAAACACAAGCAAAAAACATTTTTGAGCTGACATCAAACAATCGCATTGGGTGTCCAGTGCCCACACGCCACGCACCGCCGGAGAGAAACAAGTTAAAACCTCCTAATTTGCTGTTACAACCTTGACGATTATCGGTAATCACGACAATTAGCATCTCATCTCTCTACGCAACTGGTCTCGAACGTAACGCGCTGCTTTCTTCTTCTTTCTGGATGACGGCCACTGGGGTAGAATAACTGGGATCACGTCACAGCATGCTAATTTACAGCGACGTGTTGAATCTGTGGTTTGCTTGCGTGACGCCTAACTCGGTGTCTGAAATGGTGCCGTCAGCAAACGCCCCTGTAAGTTAAACCCGATGATGTAATGCAGATCAAATTGTTGCGCATATTTCGTACATTGTACGATGCGGGCATAGCAAAATTTCTAAAAACGAAAATAGGATTGAGGATCTTTTTAAAAAAATATATTGTGTCACATCTAAACAAGTGCAGATGCAACTTTTTTCTGAACTATGACATGCGATGGCTGTCGCAGATGATTACCATCAACAAGTGTCATCATATAGATTAGTTAACTGTTTGAAATGAGACAATGGCATCTGATTTTTTGGAGTGTTTTTTTTCTTCCTTCGGGAGTGAAAATAAAATCAGGAAGGGAGTTTTCGGAAATTTGCTCTAATTGGAAATTCATTATTGAGAAGTAACACAAGAGTTTTATTTCTAAAAATATACTAAGATCCTAGTTTGGAGTTTTCTATATTAAAATACAAGGAATAAAACTCCACCTCAAGAAATGTCAGTAGACATCCTATAGATTAGTTAACTATAACTCCTTAGCTGATTTTTTTTTTACTTCCGAAAGAAAGAAAAGGACCACTCAAAAAATCAGATGACATTTTATGTGTTAATTCAGTGGCGTAGCTATGGTTGGTGTCACCCTGTGCTGTAAACTCATGGTGTCTCCCCCCCCCTCCCTCCCCCCCCCCCCCCCCGACGTCCATGATGGATTTCTTCTTGTTAAAAATCCACATTATAGCAATGACAAGAACACAAAAAAATTAATTGAAAGTCAGGTAAATGTATTTAAGAACAATAACATGTACTGAGAATAGCCCGACCGAATCGTATTTGGTATCATTGGAAACCTTTATATCTCAGAATTTTGAAAAATAAAGCTCTCCGTCACTTACGAAAGATATCGAACACTTCAATCGGCATTGTATCGTGCTCAAAACGGTGTTTTTCTGACCAAACTATATGGTCACCTCATTTCTGACGCATCAACCTTGAACTTTTAATAAAGCACGCATTTTCTTTTTTTTTTCCCTTCTATATTTGAGGGCCCACGATCTATGTATTGATCATTCAACATGTGTGGAAAATGTACGTGTGATCGGTTATCCTTTTATGAAATTTGGTTAGACCAAGCAGTGTGTGCTCTGTTAATATGCGATTTTTCAATTTGGTGTCACCCCCCTGAGATGGTGTTACCCGGTGCGGTCCGCACCCCCCTAGCTACGCCACTGGTGTTAATCAATATTTTTTTAAATTTTTCTTGTGCTTACTTTATAATCCCTCTACCCACACTGAAATTGAAATCCATCACAATTTCTGTGATATTCGAGAGAACAAGGGTTATTTGATACACTTTGTGTCCATGCGCCACGTGATCATCCTGTCATGTACAAATACCAGTGTTATTACGTCTGTTCAAAACTAGATAGCTCTCCTCTGCTAGGAAATATCACGTGGGTGGAGAAATACCTTTTAAATAGACAGGCATTGAATTAGTTTTCCAAAAAATTACGAATGACATTAATTATTAAACAAAGTCGGTCGTGTTGACAGACTGATCCACTTGTGACTGTTGATGACAAAAAGTCCTCTACGGCTGTTGCTGACAGAATGACCCCCTGCGGCTGTGGCTGAAAGACTGACCCCCCTGAGACTGTTGCTATACAGAAAGACCTCCACTGCGGCTCTTGCTGACAGACTGACCATCACTGCGACTGTTGCTGACAGAATGACCCCCTGCGGCTGTGGCTGACAGACTGACCCACACCTACGAGGTTGTTGATGAAAGACTGACTACTCAAAATGCAAAAATCATATCTTTCGGGTGTCCATGTCTTTGGCACCTTTATTTGAACAACCAAATGACATAAACCTGAATGTAACCCAGTGACATAATCCTGCATATAACCCAGTGACATAATCCTGCATATTACCCAATGACATAATCCTGCATATAACCCACTGACATCAACCTGCATATAAACCAATGACATAATCCTGCATATAACCCAATGACATAATCCTGCATATAACACAATGACATAATCCTGCATATAACCCAATGACATAATCCTGCATATAACCCAATGACATAATCCTGCATATAACCCAATGACATAATCCTGCATATAACCCAATGACATAAGCCTGAATGGAACCCGAGTTCCAAATATTACATTTTTACCCACTTCTTGAACCCACGTAGTGCTTATACTCTGCATGTCTGTAGGTAGCACATCACCTAAATCAACACACAAATACTCTTATTATGTTGCAGTTATTTAGAGAATGTTTATGTGAAAGATATGGATACATTTCAACGAATATAAACATTTTTTGCCAGTGAATTAAATTACATTTGTATATGTATTTTATTTATCGAAATGGCAGGAGCACATGTGAGCAGGACACTGAGGCTAACTATGAACGAAATCCTTTGGACGTACCAGTAGAACAGTACCCTTAGAAACTGTCCTTATTCCATATTCCAAGGAGCGCTCACTAGAAATGATTCGATTAAATGTAGCAGTGTTGAAGTATTTATCGCTGGCACGCGGTGTGCCTTTTCCTTGTTAAATAAGTGGCTGACCACCGTCAATAAGATTTGCAGACAACTTGAGAATTGGCCAGAGTCGTTGCAATAATCTCGTGGCGATAAGACCACGTCAGCAGTGAAGGGTGGGATACGGGGGTTGGGGGGGGGGGGGTTACGGTTTATTGACAATCACGGCGTTTCCTCTGTAACTGACGATTCACTACAAGCACACAGAGCAAGCCTTCATAGAACGGTTTAAAATGGGGAACATCTACTCGACTAATTCACTACAAGCACACAGAGCAAGCCTTCATAGACCGGTTCAAATGGGGAACATCTACTCGACTAATTCACTACAAGCACACAGAGCAAGCCTTCATAGAACGGTTTAAAATGGGGAACATCTACTCGACTAATTCACTACAAGCACACAGAGCAAGCCTTCATAGACCGGTTCAAATAGGGAACATCTACTCGACTAATGGGGAACATCTACTCGACTAATGGGGAACATCAACTCGACTAATGGGGAACATCTACTCGACTAATGGGGAACATCTACTCGACTAATGGGGAACATTTACTCGACTAATGGGGAACATCTACTCGACTAATGGGGAACATCTACTCGACTAATGGGGAACATCTACTCGACTAAGGTGGAACATCTACTCGACTAATGGGGAACATCAACTCGACTAATGGAGAACATCAACTCGACTAATGGGGAACATCTACTCGACTAATGGGGAACATCTACTCGACTAATGGGAAACATCTACTCGACAAATGGGGAACATCTACTCGACTAATGGGGAACATCTACTCGACTAATGGGGAACATTTACTCGACTAATGGGGAACATTTACTCGACTAATGAGGAACATTTACTCGACTAATGGGGAACATCTACTCGACTAATGGGGAACATCTACTCGACTAATGGGGAACATCTACTCGATTAATGGGGAACATCAAATCGACTAATGGGGAACATCAACTCGACTAATGGGGAACATCTACTCGACTAATGGGCAACATCAACTCGACTAATGGGAACATCAACTCGACTAATGGGGAACATCTACTCGACTAATGGGGAACATCTACTCGACTAATGGGCAACATCTACTCGACTAATGGGGAACATCTACTCGACTAATGGGGTACATCTACTCGAATAATGGGGAACATCTACTCGACTAATGGGGAACATTTACTCGACTAATGGGGAACATCTACTCGACTAATGGGGAACATCTACTCGACTAATGGGGAACATCTAATTGACTAATGGGGAACATCAAATCGACTAATGGGGAACATCAACTCGACTAATGGGGAACATCTACTCGACTAATGGGCAACATCAACTCGACTAATGGGAACATCAACTCGACTAATGGGGAACATCTACTCGACTAATGGGGAACATCTACTCGACTAATGGGGAACATCTACTCGATTAATGGGGAACATCTACTCGACTAATGGGGTACATCTACTCGAATAATGGGGAACATCTACTCGACTAATGGGGAACATTTACTCGACTAATGGGGAACATCTACTCGACTAATGGGGAACATCTACTCGACTAATGGGGAACATCTACTTGACTAATGGGGAACATCTACTCGACTAATGGGGAACATCTACTCGACTAATGGGGAACATCTACTCGACTAATGGGGAACATCTACTCGACTAATGGGGTACATCTACTCGAATAATGGGGAACATCTACTCGATTAATGGGGAACATCTACTCGACTAATGGGGAACATTTACTCGACTAATGGGGAACATCTACTCGACTAATGGGGAACATCTACTCGACTAATGGGGAACATCTACTTGACTAATGGGGAACATCTACTCCACTAATGGGGAATATGGGCAGCTGGGATTTGAGTTACATGACGGTATATTTCATTAAAATTAGAGATATCCTATTTCCTAATAACATTACATCGTTTGGACTAGTTCCAAACTTTTTAACAAAAATCATATAGAAAGGGCTACTATAAGTGTTCTTTTTCAAAACGTATTAGACTGGCCTATAGTTTCGAGAGCCGTTGTGTGACTTTTGGAGGCTCTCTGTCATTTCCAGTTGTGTGCCCCATTGCATTTAAAGTTTACAGTTTAATTTTTTTCTTCACAATATAACTTTAGCCCCTTTTAATACCCAAGGCCTCCTGAAACTGTAGGGCCCACACGACGGCCCTGGGTACAATTTTCTCATAAATACTAGGCTACGAGACTTCTTATCCAGATGGGGTGTGGTAAGATGAAGGGACCGTGCTCCGTGATTTCCGGTAACCCTGTAACATTGCTCCCCTCCCAGATTACTTTTCGTCCCCATTTTCAATTATTTTTCTGACGCGAACGGAATCCTAGAGTAAGTGGAACGTTCTTTCTTTTTGTATTTAATATGTAAGGCATTTCGGAAAGTTTGGTCAATTGAATTTCCGAAAGATGACGGACAATCTGGATACCGGTAGTGTATTCTTTTAAAAATCATTCCTCGGAAAAAAATTGTACGTCCGTAACTGTTTTTTTTTTTAAACTGTCTATTTAAAAATAAAAAGTTGTTTCTTTTCGCAGACCACGCCCACACCTAGTGGTGTCCTCCAGAAGTACAAAATAGCCACATTAGGATAGGATACAAATATCTCGGGTTTCATGGATACAACGCACTGATATTAAGATTTTTTTTTAAAAACAACAAAAACAACCTAACTAGATCTAAAGTTCTTGGAAATTCCTTTAGACATTGCACAGTCAAGAGTACAAAGTGAAACCATACAATGACCAGATCTTAACAACTTAGCAAGGCGCTATGACCAAATGTTTCCCATCAGTCGCAACTATGACGAAAATTGGACGCAGGGAGAGGACGAAAGAAAAGTGTGTGTGCTTGAGCGTAAAAATGTCTTTGCCAAAGTGGCACACAATCTTAGTCACAAGCCTTGCACTTCGATTTTGGCCGTCTGCTTAACGAGAGGTCGAGACGGGAGGGAGGGCAGGGGAGTTGTTACTGGAGATTGGTCGCCGTTGACTCAGGCCGTTATATTTTTTTATGTCACTTCCTCATCGTAATGCTGACCAAGTTCAAGAATTGAGATCGAGACCAACGTTGAACAGTGCACATGTAATGAAAGCAAATCCTTAGAAACTAGCATTTTATACGTAACTCTTTCGTCCGTTTTTTCGAAGACCCCCGCAAGTTAATAATAATAATGAATGGAATGGGGGAAAAAAACAGCTAAAAATATGCAAAGGTAAAATCGTAGAATCTAAAATTACCAATCCGCCCAATTAAAAGTGACAAGAGTTGTAATAAAATATGACAGCCATCGCAAGAAAAGGAATGCCTCCTTTGCCGTGTCAATATAATTTTTCCATGATTATTTAACTGCCATATTTATATAAAGATTAATCCGCCGGCCTCGAAACTGCAGACACCTTTGTTACAGGTAAACACAAACCCAGAAACCTAAACCAGGTTCTAATGTTACACCAGAAGGCTAAGAGTTAAACCTGTAGACACTTCATTGTATCACTACCTAGTCACAAAAGTCAAGAGAGTGACTAGTTCAAAATATTAATTTTAAAATCTAAATATTAACAAATTTTTTAAGATTGTAGCAGAAACGCCAAATACTATCTATAGAAAGACCGAATAAAAGCATTGTGCTATTTGTACATCAGTTATCACAGATAATCAAGAATATAGGACCAGAGTCAGAAGTCCCAAACTCGCGACCTGTATGTGGCCCTTGGTAGAGGCCTCTGGGTAATCGAATATCATTATGTCGTCCTTTTGGGTTTTTAATTTAATATTAAAGACCCAAGGACCTAAACAAAGTGTAAACAGTAAATGATTTCGAAAGACGCCAGGGGAATTAATAACAAATTAATTTATTTAAACTACGCCAGAGTACATCTTTGCGCTTGTAATTCAACCGTTGATTTCTGAATTCACTATTTTAGATCATGTAAAGTGAAGTGTTGAAGTTGGGTCCCGGTTATCGAGTTGTAAGATAACTTTGTTTCTGTCCCCCGATAGGCACTTTTGGAAGCCACACCGACAGATACAAGGAGTCGTGTTGTGACCACTTCAAGTCCTCAATGAGGTCAACGAACCCACAAAACTTCCAGGGATACAACGAGCTGGATTATGCCTATATGTTGAGTGAAGGGGTACAGTAAACATACAAGGCGTTCAAGTAACCCGTAGGTATCTTACATCCATGGCCGTGGGAATGGTAAGGCAAGGAGGCACCCGCGCCGGGCACTATTTTCAAAGCGTGCATGCCAAGTTCGTCATATTTAATGCAAATTATGTGTATTGATTTATACTTTTGGGGGAAGAGGGCGCCTAAATTCAGGCTTTGCCCCGGGCACGGGCTTTTGCTTGAAACGTCCTTGCTTACATCAGATATTTCTTACGTTATTTACAGTTGTACATGTTACACAACATATAGTGCTTATGAGTTCTTTTATGAGATCGATCAAATGTAGACGTACTTAGTTAAACATAGTTTATCTCTGTACAGTGCAGACACATTTAAACAAATAACTATAATATATAGGACGTGGAAGGACACGCCAGTATTCACCAATATGAACTAGCTGCTTAAGCAACATCCGTAGTCAAGGATCCACAATACTGCAGTGGCGTAGTGAGGGGGGCATCATGCCCCGGGCGCTACTCACAAAGGGGCGCCAAATGGTGTATTTTACTATAATATTGTATGGTTTTCGAATAGGGGGGCGCTAAAAAGGTATTGGGGGCGCTAAAAAGGTATTGTGCCCAGGGCGCGAGTTAAGCTCGCTACGCCACTGCAATACTGTACTGAAATGACATAAAATCAAGTCTAAGACACACACAAAAATGAGTTTCATGATGTCGGGGGTGGAATCATATAGCAGCATTTCAGATGCATCTAATTGATTCGTGCATATCACGCATCGTTCATGACATAGAGGTGATCTTTATGGTCTTGTCAGATAAAACTGAGAAACGCAATCTTCCAGAGCTACAGCGTATATTTCAGAAAGCGATTTGTAGGAGAAAATATACCCTTATGCACATGGCCGTTGTTTCATTTCTCTTAAAGCCCAACCTTACATCCCAACAAAATGGCGTAGAGGGGGAATGGTGCACAATGACGCTAGTGTTTGTGTGGGAGTATTGTACAGACTTGTGGGAATAAAGCTGACGAACTCGCAGTGGACGTGAAATCTCTATTGTCTATTGGACGCGACGCCAGATGAACTCTTGGCGCCAGTCAACTTTTGGGAAAGGGTTATGACCTCTGCTTTAGGGTTAATCGTGTCATATAGTTTAGTGGTACGAAAGAATGCATTTAAAATGTCTAACTATATGGGTACATTTAATTGTTAAAAGTGTGGGTCGTTTCCACGCGATAGAGGACGGTCAAATATAAAATTGTAGAAGATCACTAGAAACCTCATGGATTTAAAGATTTTCTGTCAGATGCTTAAAGTCCATTTTGTTATAATCATTAATTCTACATAAATACAATGACCTGAGAAGAAAAGGGGCGTGGTTGCAGGGCGTACGTTTTTACAATACATCTTAAATTCGCATATCTGCAAAGAGAAAGTGAGGACAAAAATAATCCGAAATGTGCAAAAATGATTCATCACCGGTTGATATAATCGGTAAGTTATCAGAAAGAGGAGACTCTTGACAGATGTTTAACTTTGATTGATGTTTTCTTTATGGTAACATTTTCTTATCATTCACACCACTCGCCCTCACTGGCCAGCTCCTCATCACTAATGTGTCCTCGACAGTCGACATGGCTGATATGCCAGAAATCCCAACGCATCATTTGATATAAGAACATAAATGAAAATGAATCTTTCACTTTGATGGAATAATTAGTAGACTATTTTGTATTTGTAAGTGATGAGTTCTCCTTAAAACTCAATGCTTACAATTTACAACTTTTGAGTTACGACCGGTCTGTGGAGTCACTGAATGGGCAGCCTGTGGAGTTAATGGCCGGCCCTTGGCGTTACTTTAAAAAACAAATTATTCCCACTCTGCAGCACTTGATTTTAGCATAACTGAAAAGCTTTGTGGCGGGACGCAACATTTTTTAGAATCAATGTAGACAAAAAAAAAATTTTTAAAGCACAAAAAGGTAAAAATTCCAACAACAAAACAAAAAAAAGTCAAATTATAGCCTGTTAAAATAAAACAATAAATCAAGCAGCACACGTAATTATTTTGAAAAAAGAAAGACTCAATGATTAAATGAAGATATAAACAAGATGACATCATGTGGTGATATAACAGCGTGAAATACAGAACAACGTTTTAGTTTTGTAGCGCCCACTAGGTGCTTCTGTAAACGCCAACGCATGTCCATGAAGTCTAAACGAATTTACATTGAGGTAGCTTGGTGACCTGACACAGAAGCGTCCTTGTGGAAGCATGCAGCCGTGCTAGCAAATGACAATACCCGACGATCCTTATACGTATTTGAAGCTGAACCTTCTACAAAATTGCTCATTAAGTAAATAGTTCCTTGCCGGAAGTCATAGATAATGCACCCTCGGCTGAACCCAAGTTCGCGCGATGAATGCACGCCGCCACGTGACCAACATATTTACTCTAAATAGTAAGTGAGAGAAGTGCTTCTTACATTCCTCAGTAAGCCGTAATTAGGTTTCTGGTAATGACACATTTTTTACGCCTGGGCGTAAGTGGGGCTTTGAACAACAAACGACATCCCTTTCCTATTGTGTTATATCAGATGTTTATGTGATCCCGGGGTTACATAGACCCTTCAAAGCGGGCTTAGCGAGGCGATGAATTACTTTTATTGTGCAGGTTTAAGGTTACTAATTGGAGCTAAATTTAACCACCATAACAGTAACAGCCCTTGTCTGAGGTCAACATAACCATTGCATTTGACCAATAATTTACCATTACCTGCAGACTTACAACCAAGCCATGAGTGAGGATAACATATGCAATTCTTTATAAGTAAAATATTATTAAAAGTATTCTACCATTGTAAAAATCTTTGAACAAACGAGCTATACTTTTATTCTTATGCACTAGGAAATAGTTCTAATTATCCAAAGAAAATAACTAGAGTCTAGGGTTATCTTTGATAAACATCGTGGAGGAATTAATCTAAAATATAGTACATTACAAAGGAGTAAATATCTGAGCAATCTTTCTTGGAGGAACAGATCTAATGTAACTTAAATGTGTATGCAATCTTCCCAACGTAACTTTTTTAATCTAAATTTCCGAAGAATTTGTATGCGTCTCTTGACACCCTAAGGGCCGACTCTCTAAGACCCCAAAAATAAAACTTTAAAATCAACTTGTGCACAAAAGCATAGTTCATCTGGTCTCCTGTCTATATTTCATTGCCTGTGACGGCGGCAAACATAACACTTGGCTTGCGATGGGCTCGACGCCACTAGATCAGCAACTAGACTGACAAATCCTGGCGATTTGCAACGGGTCAAGGCCCACAAATGAGCTGTGAGAAAACAATCATGACACGTCGTGTTAAGAAGTTGATGAGACGGATTCATATATACTTAAAAGTGCAGGTTTCTGGAAAACTGGTGAGATTGTATTTAAATACACGCACGTCATGACTGGGAAATAAAAAGGGTTGTTTAACACGACATCTTCCTATCATATGGCAGCCATCCGTGACTTCATCCAGGTGACATAAGCTTTACATGCCACTATAACAGACTGCCCAATGCAGTAGACTTGATGTTAATGGCTTGTGCTAAGGACACGGAGAAATTAATGCCCTGGTCAGAACACTATGCACATAGATTAAACAACGTGTAAAGTAAATACAATGTTACCACAATGGATTTTTTGTTGTTGTATATATTAATATTTAAATGACCACATGTATACAGGATTTTTTAAAGCAAGTTATTTACGCCACTCATGTGATAAGCCAAAGCAGCTAGCACTTGTTAGAGTTAAAGAGTGCACTTGGAATTCTGGATGCAGCTCTGTGATGTCAATTATTGTAAATGGTCACTTGACAAAATCACTGATCTGAATAGTAAGTAGAAGACAATGTGAGATTAGGTAGCATTACCATTGTCGTTGACAAAGCCTGCAATTAGTTTCATTCAATTATTTGCCCCAATAATAACTGTTAAATACTAGTAGCAGGATGAACAAAACTAATCCCTCAAGTGTTCAAGTGTATTTCTTTCATCTTTATCAATTGAAGTGCTGGCCTAATATCTTCTCTTATAGTACTCTCCATAATTAAACAATCACTCTATCAATCAACATGCTAATTTACAATCTATACACCTTGAACTTAGACAGATCAGCCCCAGAACAGCTGTGCTTATCTCACGCACGCGTTGGATAAACCAATTAGTTCTCTATCGCACCACGGTGACGGCTGGTTGTAATGTTCAATGAAATCCTATCAGGAAATTTAGATCAACTGATTCACATAGAATGAGACGCTTGAGAAGGATGTTGTTACTTATAAGGTGAACATGCTGCTGTCATGCATAAAAAGGAACCTATCAATTCAAATTGACTCTGTAAGTGAAAGTGTTTTATTTCAAACCTCGGTCTGCTGACAGAGGTTAACATGTGGTTAACACGACAGTGGCGTCTAGACGTAGAGCTGTCCGCAGCGGTCGATCCATGGGAGTAAATGTACATAATAATGTGACCCGTGGAGCAGTTTTGTCGATCCATGGGAGTAAATGTACATAATAATGTGACCCGTGGAGCAGTTTTGTCGATCCATGGGAGTAAATGTACATAATAATGTGACCCGTGGAGCAGTTTTGTCGATCCATGGAAGTAAATGTACATAATAATGTGACCCGTGGAGCAGTTTTGTCGATCCATGGGAGTAAATGTACATAATAATGTGACCCATGGAGCAGTTTTGTCGATCCATGGGAGTAAATGTACATAATAATGTGACCCGTGGAGCAGTTTGGTCGATCCATGGGAGTAAATGTACATAATAATGTGACCCGTGGAGCAGTTTTGCGGATTTGCACAGATTTAGAAACGTGCCACTTTCTATCAGAGAAATACGGGGAGGACTGCGTGCAGGTTGAAGCAATAGGAAATGTACAGGGTGGAGGAAAAACTGAAGAATGACAATACAACCAAGAAGACTCCCCACAGCAAAAATACAGAGACAGGCAAACTTTGCTGGCGTAGATATCTATTTGTAAGGAAATGGTAGACATATTCAATTACGCAAGTATCCACTGAAATAAAAGAATCTGCGTATGAGATTAACAGAAAACGTAAAAGATAAGATATGAATTTATTAAATAAAATAAGATAGGAGGGAAATCGAAGATTGATTTAAATCAGCGAGGATTGTGTAGTTACGTTTAGCAAGGATGTATATCTTTTCTATAGAAGATGTATAGTAGCAGCTTAACCTTAAGTATTAATGGATGGCATTTGCCCCCCACCCTTTCCACGTTTACATTATATAGTGTATGTGTTCCCATACGCTGAGGGACTATTACCATGTGATACACATGTGAGCCATACACTGTATAACCCTTAATCTTATTTATTTAAATCTAATTTAAACATACGTTAAAATTATCATTAATTTGCCTTCTGCTCATATCTTCGATGGCGCGGAATTATGGGACAGTTCAATGAATCCGTGCAGTGCATCCCAACGTGAGGGGGTTATTTGACCAATTTGCGGGACATTTTGTCTTAGGGAGGGGGGATTTTTACATGTCAAGAGGGGTCGCGAGCAATGCCAAACAGTCCAAGTGGGGGGGGGGGGGGAGTGCAACAAATAGTTGTATTTAATCAGGTGTTGTGAAGGCAAAAAAACAGAGATGGGAAACATTAAATTATAGCTATCATATTACACAAAAGTAAGCATAAGACGTGCACATAGGTGTTAAGTTACATATTGAGTCACTTACGTTTGACAACAAAAACAGCAAAGAAAAGTATGTAAAAATAGTTTATTATCGGCACTGTGTTAAGAGTTTTATTATTGTATTTCTTTGTTTATTTCTTTGGTGAAGCCAGCGGTAATAAATTAGGTCTAAATGTGAAACGATCTCCCTTTTAACCGATTTCAAATTAGATTGTTCTCCCTTGTCAATGTAGCACCTGGTAACCCTGCATGGGTTTCAAGGGGAAAGCCTCTAAAAACGAGGTTTCCTAGCCTGTGGATTTTCGCACCCCCTGAGGGTAAAACGTTACATTTCAGGGATGCGAGGGAACTTGATCATGAAAACATAGGAGCCATTGAGTTTCATGTTATGATATAAATATTTTTGTTTACATTTCTGCAGAAGCATTTTACTTTATGCTATAAGTTCCAAGTTTATATTCTAAATTATCAGTGCCCTTGAAAATTCAAACATTAAAAAAAAACATATTAAAAGTCAATTTATTCAAAAATTAAAAATTAAACAACACCTAAAAACATCGGTTTTTTAATCAATCTTTTCTATGCATTTTTTAAAATTTTATTTAAATGACCCACCCGCTTTTACACCGCAGATTTATAAAACCAACTATTTCAGAAAAACAAAATAAAATGTTATGCACCAAACGCACTTCCGATATATCGTGAATTTTATTTCATGAAATTAGTGGCATTATATTTTTTCCATCATCTTGCCCTTGAAAAACAGGAAACATATTTTGGGGGTTGGGGGTGGGGCTGAAAATTTGATAGCATGTGTGAGTCTTTGTGCCAAGTTCAGCTCGATAGGTTGACGGGGAGCGAGTCGATTAGCCGTCCGAAGATTTCGCATTAATCACACAAAAGAAAAGTTAATATAAAGAATTTTAACATTAGTCTTACTATAGGGGGGGGGAGGGGCTTGGGGGGGCTTGCGGGGGGGGGGGCTTAGTCAAACATTTCGTGGGAGATGCGTGACTCAGTTAAACAAGCCAGAGGGGGCGCAGACTAGAAAGGGCTGGAAAGCCTTGCTCCACGAGAAAAACATTGCCTATGCATTGAGTTAAAGTTTATCCCAAATAATTCACTTTGGCATCGGCTATCAAATTATGGCCTGTGATCGGAGTTCCAATGCCTTATTATTTAGTCAAGACTTTTGATGGTTTTCTCATTGCTCTGACACACGAATGTAACCCTTGCTGCGGATGCCAGTGAAGGTACTTCCTCTAGTTGAGAACCACTGCATTAATGCCCAGCTACATAATCTAAAACGTCCTCAATTTCCCTAGCAAAACGAGGGTTGTGAATGGCCGCGCCTCCCAACTAAGACGAATGGCTGTCTCTGGGGGGATCCCTCGTTCACAGATTTTGTTGCTTTTTTTTTACGTGGAGCATGTCAAAAGAACGAGTGGTGTTGGGGGATAGATTAAAGTGGGGTGGGGGTGGTAGGGGGCTAAAAGACCTGGTTTGATAGGTGTGAAACAGAAAACAAAGATGTGGTGGCGGTTTGTTCTTTTAATCATTTCACTCTTCAAAAAATTATTTTTCACGAATATGTGTAAGTGCTTACGTGACAAAGTATGTCGTTGTCTTCATATTTCAAGGTTCTGGGAACACTTATGGTTATGTTTTGGAAGGTACAAATCGATGCAACAATGCATGCATTTATATTGTTATAAAAAATGCTGCATATCGCAGCATGTGAAGTTAATGTATTGTAAAACAACTTCTGGCCTTATGACGTTACTAATAGAACACATGGCCCGTGCACCCAAATATTCCTGTATCACTTACTGCTGTCAGTGTGGATCTAATACAAATTCTACAGTCCCCAATGATCACTCCAACATTTTAATCGTAGATCTACTCTCATTTTGGTAACCTTATAGAAGCGTGAGCACGTGTTAAGTGCATCCATCAAAACTGCCATATTCAACTGTGGCACCTATTTCCCGTTGTTTCACTGTCCGTAATTCTATTGTCATAGGCCTTCCTGACTACGCACTTGTACTTTACCATAGGGTGGTTGAACTGCACATAAAAACGGACGTGTTTCCCTAACCCCGGTCGTCAGATAGTCTCCGGTGACCTTTGCCCCTTACCTCGTGCCGAATAATAATGATTCATTTTACGTTTCCATTCGTAAACAATACTCCATGGCATAAGGTTAGTAAAGCTATTTTTTTTTTAATTTAAAGGTAACTCATATAGAGAAGGCTAATGAATAAAGTTAGTGGGTGGAGGAGCGAAGCGAAAACGGCAACATCTCTATAAAAGAAACAGCCGATGGCCAACAAGCACATCCAAGTTATAGTAGGAGATTTTGGGGGTATTTCCATTGAATTTTAAAATGTCAATTCCAAAACAGAACATTCAGTTTCAAAACAAAATTCTGACATTGTGTGATTTTACTATCAATTCAATACAGAAACAATGATTGTATTCCATGTTACAATCGTGTCCGTGTGAATCGGAGATCCCTTTTTTAAACAAAACAAAATAAAAATTAACATTAATTGTTTGAATTTTCTATATTTAAAATTTGGTTGTTTTTTTTAAATCTCCAAGTTGGGATGAAGTTTGCAGAGCGGCCTGGGAATATTAATTGTAAGGTAACACCGCTTGTTTTATTGACGTGATATATATATTATTACGGACCGTTATAAATGGAGAATTTAATCTCTTATCTTTTGTCTATGGCTCGTTCTAAAAACAGTCCATAATAAAGGACGATACCAAAGTTTAAAAATAATAACAAATAATACGACACACAAAGCCAGAGCTAATTACAATTAATAAGTTTTTAATGTATGAATTTCAATTAAATTACAACAGCAAAAGAATGTGATTAAAAATCATTAACTTACCGTTTGCAGGTACCGGTACTTGTATAAAAATACAATGAGCACAAAATTGTACAACGAGGAAATTTAATCTTAGCCCTTTTATACCTTGTTCCAGATGATCATTCTCGAAATAGAATACGCAGTCTTACTGCTTCCCGCATTCTCGAGATCATTCTATCATGTTCGACTGGAACGGACGATAGTAAGCTAAAATGTCAACAAAGTTATATTTTTCTAGTCACCCCCAAAACGGCATCGACTGAAAAGAGGTCATGCACGTGGAATGCGGGCAAAGCGTGTATCAAAACATGGCATCCTTCATAACATATACATAAATGGAAAGACAGAGAGACAACAAGCAGACATGTAGTGAACGAATCCTATTGGATATCAATATAGGAATTTGCAAGTCCTTCGGTGTAGATACCATAAAAAGTTTTACCACTGCAAGAAGGTAAATATTGTTGCGGGATCATGGATCGAGAGTGCTCACTGAAAACAAAACGCCCTAAAATAGTGTATATTACTTGGCTGAGTCCTTTAAGATATCAATATATGAATTTTCAAGTCCTTCGGTGTAGATACCGTAAAAAGTTTACCACTGCAAGAAGGTAAATATTGTTGTGGGATCATGGATCGAGTGTGCTCACTGAAAGCAAAACGCCATAAAATATTGCATATTACTTGGCTGTCTACTCTTTGTTACAACATCGCGACGAGCAAAAAGAATATGATATCATGCTGTGCACATAAGTAATCGAAGATCCCAATCATCTTATACACAACCATTAAGCGGTTTCTGAAAAATACATAGCAAAAAAGTATCGTGCGTAACAACCATTAAGTTAATTTGTCGAGTAGCAAATCGAGTCTGATGCAACTGATCCAGCCACTAAGTGTGCTTGGATTTCATGGTTATGTGTTATCACATAGTCTGCGTTAACTATATGTTTGTTGTTGTTTTTTTGGTTGGGGTGTTGTTTGTAACGTCATTTTTTTAAAGAAAAAAATCAGTCAAACTGATATGCATACTGCAGTTATCCATTGTAGAATATAAAGTACCTGGTCGATTTCTATTGAAGTACGAAGGCATGGACAGTTTGAAACACATATAATGTCAGAATTGGTGAGGTAATGTGCACTCTTCAAACAAGAAAATCAAATCACTTAACAGGCTTCAAGCTACAAGAAAAATGTAATGAATTCAATTGGAATATGGAAAGGGGAGGAGGTGGGGGTGCCAACTAAAAATTAAGGATATTGGCTAGCAAGGAGGTCATTACAGAAGGCAAAAATGCAGAACGAGGGCCGGGGATGGAAGGAAATTTTGTTTGAAGATGTGCTGTGCACATAGAAGAAATCCAAACTGATGATGGGGTGCTTCCAAACTGTTTGTATTCCGAGTTTATTTGCATTTAAGGTTCATCACGGGGCGAAACCAGGCGAGCAGGAGAAGGGCAATAAGGTTATAGCTCAGATTCGGCGGGAGGCAATGATATTCTCAGCATTGGTATGATGATGAGCAACCCTTGTAGATTCAAAGATACATATATACACCTCACAATTTACAAATACTAATGGTCAATTCCGAGTTTCACGCAAACGATTAATTGTGCAATATCATGAACCTCTGCTTGAAAAATGTTTTTCTCCATGTTTAGAGAAAATGAGAATCATTTTGCCTAAATAAAATTAGTCGGTACTTTCTTCCCGCGCGTGCGTGAGCGTGTGTGTGAGTGTGTGCGTTCATCCTGCACTAAATTATCATGTCATCAAACTGGCTCAAGGTGTTTCTCTTCTACCATGGCACTCATCTTTGGATCTAAAGAAATCATCTAACAAATATATTGAGGCCACAATACAAAAATATATCCGCGCCTTATATGGTTTCAATGTTTAATGTTATCAACGTTTTGTTCAACCAATTTTGGTAGTGCTAAGAAAAATGTGTACATTTAATTTAAATGACAGCAATTAACTTTACCATTTTCGGTACCGTCAGGTAAAAGCAATTATTCCCATCCCTGTTAGGCATGTTTGGAATCAAATAGCAATAACTCTGATAAGAATGGGCTTCATAAGCATCATTAAATACCACCAAAAAAGTTTTTTCGTAAATTTTAATTTGGTATGAACCTATATAGAAACATAAGAATGAAATATAAACGTGCGATCATGGTCTTTGTGACAGCTAAAATGAATGAGGCATACGAATAGTCGGTCAAGGAAATCAAGAGAGGAAAATGAAATGAACATATGAACGAATAAAAATTGATTTGTCAAGCCGAGGGAACGTTGGGAGACAACCGGACAAAAAACAAGTGAAAGAACCTCAAGAATGGCAATGGGAGAGGGGGGGAGAGAATGCAATAGAGACAATAGGACAACACCACAGATTTTGTCTTAACATCTGGCTCAGCGTACGATGGCTACACGGGGCCGTGTTAGAAATCGGCTTGGGGTGTAGGGGAGGGAGGGTGTGGGAGTAGAGTACTGATGTGGGGGTGGGGTAAGGGATGTGGGGTAGGGCAATAATGTGGGGGTAATGGGTGTCGGGGTAGGGTACTGGTGTGGGGGGGGGTGATCGGTGAGGGGTAGGGAACTGATTTTGGGGGTAATGGGTGTGGGAGTAGACACCAATGTGTGGCGGGTTGCCTTGTCAGTTTCCAAATTTATTTATTTTAAGAAAAAGAAAGAAAAGCGACGTGGACCTCGGTCGATCACATTCGGATCAAACGTTGAACCGAAGACATGCGTCTTAAAGGAGAGCGTAAACGATCTATCCGTTCTGTATTTTTACACTAACCATGGCTCACATTAATCTCTGGAGGGACGAGGCGGTGGAAGGGACGGTAATCTTGACAGGGCCTTTCTATTTATTCAAGCCCTTCTATTCCTTTCAAGCCTTTCTATTTAAAACCTTTCCCTGTTCCCTTTGTCCGGCCAGACCTTTCAAAAGCAGTGTAGGGCATTTCTTCCCTCTTCATTTCTATTTCTTACTCGTATTCCTTCTTCTTCGCTCCCTAAAACGCACATCTACCCCGGAAGCAACGCACAAAACTCATATTAAATCAATACAAGAGGTGGTGATGAGTTTAAAAGAAGTTCCTAAACCATGGCAATGCCACCGTGCTTAGAGTTCAGATGCATCTGCCCAGAATGAATGTAAGAGAAATAAAAAAAAATGAGGTGCCGGGTGAAGGTATTAATAATGAGCAGCAAATAAGCTTTATTAAACATATTCTTCCGTCGACTTGTTATTTCTGGAAGCTTTCATTTGGCACAACTCCACAAGCTGGCGAAATAAGCTAATACAAACAGCCGGCTGGCAGCTCACACGACGCTGGGATGTCAGAACCACAACATCGTGTGAGACGGTGGTAAATTAAAATAATAAAATTGTTTCAACAACATTACGCCTGTGCGGACAGAACTGATCTTCCGTTTTGTTTGTATTCTCCTGGACCCTACTGTCAGCTCAAGATACGGCCCGGTGAATGAACAGCGGAGAAAAACAACGGCTATGTAATATGAGTTATGACCAAATGCGCGTTTCTGGACATCTTTTTAAAAATTTTATTTTCTGCTATATGACTTGATTTAGTCAAGAATATTAAAAAAAAGTATCATCCGTTGTACTGAATACTTAAGATTGATTGTGCAAACTGTACAGCCTATCAGCCATAAGATTATAATCTTTTATTATACCGTACCCGTAATTTTTTAATAAAAAATCTATACACAGAACAACCACGGCCAGAAAACTCTGCCTCGACCAGATGACCAATTAACGCGCTCTTCCAGATAAAAAATTCTCCTGAAAGGATTTAAAATAAGGAGTTCAGCAATTAAACTACAAAGCTACAAATAAAAAATCATAATGCCGTCCAAGATTTCGCCAACATGAACCATTTGACCTCAAACAAGGGAGTAAGATAAAGGGGACAATGTTCAGTGCTAACTGCTATCGGTAAGTCAATATCAATGGATAAATTGGTGTGAGGCTAGAGCGTTGTTAGGCCGACCAACAGCTGTCTCGACATCAACACCAACTAATTAAATAAGTGATCAGAACGTAAGGCAGGCCCAGATTCACGGCTATTGTGTTATTGAACTTCTACTGTTAGTGTCCACACTTATATGTGTCAACCACAGACATATTTATTTTACACTCTACAGTCTACTTCAATTACTTCATTTTAAACAATTTAGAATGTTTTATTCAATTTTTCTGATGAATTATAATGTAAAACGCGGAGCTTGGAAAAATTTGGAAAATTTTCAATGAAAATCCAGTTTTTACAGTTAAAATAAGTATCGTTTTTTGTTTTTTTTTCAAAGTTGACTACAAAGAGAATTTCAATCGAATGTAACTATTTAATGAGAAGATTCTATACTCGGATAGAACAGAATCCTCTGTAATGGGCTGGATCATGCTGCAGACGTGCATTGTAAACTAATTAACCAAGTCAAGTGTTCACGGCATGTGCTCATTGGACACATACCAGCTGTGATCCAGGCCGTAATCAATGGACGCCTGTGTTGGCTAACACTGGGGGGGGGGGGGGGGGGTGTTGGTGTGGAGTCGCAGACATGAAATCGGAAATTGTGGGCAAGCTCAAATTTTGGACATTTGTACATCATGTCTTATTATAAGTCATTGATACGGAGGTCCTAACAACAGACAGACTTTATAAACGCCCACACGCTTCTACAAAAACGTCAAGCCAGATGGACGGGGCATGTTGCAAGAATGCCAGACAGCAGACTTCTGTTCGGAGGTGGGCGGAAAGTTTCAAGGACTGTATAAAATCTTCAGTCAAATCCATGGACATTGACATTGATTCGTGGGGGAAAAGTTGCCGTGGATCGTATATGCTGAAGTGGCAGATTCACTGTTGAAGCACAATCCTCATAGAGTAAGCGCACTGCTCACGCCCAAAGAACGTGCACGGTAAGGAAAAGCAGAAATCCAACTAGGATCCAAAACAGCGTGTGGGAATACCGTTGAATACAGGAATATAGCCTTGGTCATCTTCGCATGCGAAGGACGAACAAAAACAAATACTTAGCAAAGGTGTGAAGTTAACCGTTATTGTAAACAGATGGGTTCTTAAATACCTTTAAACTTACAGCCTTTTTAATAAGCTCATATATAAAATACGTGTATATGGAACTAAACTCTAAGGACTATAACCAGTATTTTCACAATTATAAGTTGTTGTTTTTTAAATAGTATATGTAAAACTTTTAACATATTTAAGTAATTCGATGAAAATAGATAAAATATGACGCAATGTTAAATCATACAAATTAAGAGTTATATGTTTTAGACCCACTGTATTGTATCCAAAACAAATTAAATGGGCATGTGAACGTTGGTTAACCGAAGAGCTCTTTGGTCGTGGAAAAAGCAGGTGGTTTTTTCCCGTACGTTTGGGCAGTGATGGGGTAGAGGCTCTAAAAACACGTCTTATTCTCACCGCTACTGTACTACTGTTGACTGTAAAAACAGAGCTCTAATTGAAAGCGCTAATGGAACTATCGTAAAGAACAATGTCAGATTTACAATGGGTTTTTAGAAAGATATAATTAACCCCGTATAGACCGACCGGGTTGATAGGCAACACGAGGGGGGGGGGGGGGGGAAGCAATACTGTGTTCTCGTATGAATATTTGGAAAGGTTCTTACTGTTACGCACTGTTATCAGTATGGAGAAATTAATATCTTATTTAAGTTTATGGCTCGTTCTAAAACAGTACACAACACAAGACGATACCATAAGTTAAATATTATAACAAAGAATACGATACTTAAACCAGGGCTAATTACAATTAATAAATTTTTTATTCGTTAATGATAGATTACAAAATCAAAAAGAAGTTAATTAAAGCTATCGACTTACAGAATAATGATTGGCGTGTACCGGTAAAATGTTGAAGACTACACAATGTTGTAAAAAGGTACAATGATGAAAAGGAATCTACACATACACAGTAAACAAATCCCGTGTCTCGTAGCAAAAATAACACACGCTCAAAATATGTATGGCATCTTTCCGTCTACAAGAGACGATAGATTTAACTTCTCTGGTTGCAGCTCTTTGTGTGGCTAGTGAGACCGATCCTCGAGTGGCAGTCTCTTTTGCATGTCCCACACACGAATGCGGTGGAGCAGTGTTTTCTGGCTCAAAATATATCGTGATCAAATCATAGCACACATCAAAATGGCTCTCCTCTCCTTGTATAGTCGGTTTTACTGATATTTCTAGAAACACCTTACACGATGATTTCCTTTCCAGAGTTCTCCAGATAATTCTACATCATTCTAAGAAAACAGACTATTAATTTTATTTAGTTGTAAACAAGGTCAAGAGAGACTAATTTTAGCTAGCCACACCACGTATGCGGTTCCGAGCTTGGGGTTAGCTAGAGTTCACAGCACGTTTATAAATACATTTTTGTTCTAATTATAAAACTATTCAAAACTCATCTTGTGACTATGGCATTATTGAACATCTCGCGAGTAGTAGTCGGAAACTTTTAAATAAATGGATATAACGTTTTCAAGTCCAAAAACTGCGCTCGCCTTGATATCATGTGAATGAAACCTTCAACGTTTTATTTATTGATTTTATTGACATAACTGACACTGTACCAGAATAAAGATGTTTGGGTAAATCTGCCATCGACTATTATCTGGCTGCGTTCAAGCACAAAATAGTTATCGATGGATTTAGAACTTCCCGTTTGACGCGGTTAACCATGACAAAAATACACACTTTATATTGAGGGTGGTATAAACGTACAGCATCACCATCCATCAAATGACACACACCAGCATTACACACACTGGTGCACAATAAGCTTTATTCAGGTGAGCGACTTAAGCTTTTTGCTTCTACACTGCTTACTGTAAACCTTTATCCGATTGTTAGTAGAGCGTGTGAAGTCAAGTTTTATTTTGTATCTGAAACTAAACTTGCATCTTTAAGTCATCCGCCGGTGAAATAAAGTGTGATCCAATCCAAGTCAGTATTTCATGCAAACATTTTATTGGATTTTAAAACGTTCTATTTTTAACTTCATTACGTCATCAATAAAATCTACATTGTATGCCATAATATTAAAGTCTGGGTCTTCCATTATGACCATCATACCAATTGTTTTCCCAATGCTATGTCTGATAAAGCGATTTACTTTTAAGCATTTAAAATTTATACGAAATTAAACAAAAAATAAAAATATATGTTTATAAAAAAAGTATACCATCTTCAGAACCATGTTGAAGCAGACTCGCAAGGAAACTTCGGTAAATCTTTATAACTCTTACCTCCTGCCTATCACAAGTTTATTACTTGAAAGCATGAGGCCATAGTGTCAGTGATCGTTGGTGGGTTTTTAAAATGTCAATATGAAAGAATGTATGCCGCATGCACCACAACACAGACGACTGCACACATTTGAAAACAACTTTTGACAAATCGGCTCATCCAGTGATTCGCATAGTTATAAAGAAACCCCTTCGAAAAGCGCAGAAGATCTCAAAATAGAAAACCTTATTTACATACATTTTTTTAAAAACAAACTAATATTTCTCCGCGGCGAGGATGTGTGACCCGTTGCGTATAGCCTTGAATAGAAAATCGTGTCGCAAGTGCACAGGGTCACCGTGTACCAGCCTAACAGTGATATATTCCTACAGCCGCCCGAACAGGTTATGTCAACTGCGAATCCGCTCTAATCACAGACTTTGGTATTGAAATTATATTACTTATATATGTTTGAAAGAAAGTATGGTTTAATAATGAGTTCCAAGCGCTTAAAATATAATTCCCGATCACTACGCTAAATAAATGATATCAATATTTCTTTTAATAACGCAACTGCGTTTGGTGCGTAATATTTTCTTTTCGGAAAATGAAATCGTCTCAATTTAAGTATGGTGTAAAAATATATTGGGTTTAAAAGTTGTTGGGACATCAGAATATTTAATAAAGTTCATGGGCGTGACGTCAAATCGACTAGGACCATACAGTCATCCTGTTAGGGGGGTGACGTATCATGGGGGGAAGGGGTATAGCAAAAATTGGGATTCTTAAATGTGCGTTACTTGAGTTCATGTTTCGTCAAGTAACTTTAGTAGATGGGAAGTTCACGCATTGCTGTCGCCAACGTTTGGCGGGCTACATCTAGTAGATGGGAAGTTCACGCATTACTGTCGCCAATGTTTGGCGGGCTACATCTAGTTTTTAATATTTAACTAACTTTTATTTCTATCCTAGTATTTCAGCTCTCCACATAGCTAGACAATTTCAATACAATTTTATCTATTTTGTGTGTGTGTGGGGGGGTGGGGTGTATAACATAAAGTACGTCTCAAAATCAATGCAAAATCACAGGGCGAAAGGAGCTGCAAAAACAAACAAAATTTGTGTATAAAGCCAATTCAAAGAAGGGAATTACATATTTATTTACGCTTCCCTTTATTACAACATTATTTTGTAGTATTAACTAAAACTTAAATATCCTAAACAAGAGGGTACAAATTACTAGCAATAGAGAAAAAACAAACACTCCAGTGAAGCATTCTCTTATTTAGTTAGATGTGCTGAAGTAGACTGCTGTTTAAATTAGTTACGGTAGATAGAAATCATTTTCCCCCACAATCTATTGCGGTTGGTCAAATGTTATTGTAATTTACGGACTTCCTATACAGACGGATGGTCAACCGATGTAACAGGTTTAGATAGCAAATGGGGGGGGGGGTGTCACTGAAATGGGTTTTAACATAGTGCGCAGGGGTGACGACCCTGTCACGTAAAAAAGCAAGTATTACGAAAGTTAAACCACGTACAGAAAAATTGACTGATAATTTTGGATTTCGACCCATGCCTGAACAAAAATATGAAGGGGTTCGCGCATGGAGGCGAAAGGCCATGGATGGTTCCGAATGGAAGGATGTGTTGGAGCAGGCCAGGGCCCTACATGGGCTGTAGCGCCACTGATGATATGATGATGAAGACAACAATGGAGTGCTAACACAAAAGGCCCTGAAGGCATATGAAACACGCTAGTAACTATTACAGTGACATATTCATAAATCACATTAATCAATGAGACGCTTTAATGGATAGCACGGCTAATGCGCAAATAATTATTTGTAAACATATTCTAGAAACAAGACATCATCATATCAGTTTAAAAATGGTTGTTTCCTTTGTGTGCATTCATGTGTTGACAGCAAAGCTCAAGGCCAGTCATGGCTTGTCACAATACATAAGCAGTCAATGTACGAAAAAGTGATACACAAGATATAAAGACAACGAAACAATAAATAGTTTCTTAATAAGCAAGTCGGAATAAAGAGGATTTACAATAGCGTAGTAAAACAATTATTTGTATACGAGGTGGCTATTGGTACCCGGGTACCAGAATTGAGAGGTTGTGATTAAAAAACGATTTAAAATATTATTAGTGGGTTTGTAAGACAAAATGAGATATTAAATGAAAGATAATTGAATATACTATACGTTTATAATCTTAACCTTTTATCATGTGGGCGCACTTTGTTACTTCCGACATGTTTGACGAATGACCACAGGGACTACTGTATAAGATCATGTGAATGCGTTGTGACTAGTGGGTTTTTAAACTACGATAACAAATTCGATTAAGTTGGTGTTGAAACCAACAAACAAACGTCCCAAACTTTGCTTTTTATTTGTGTTACACGATGCAGAAGAGAAAAGAAAAAAAAGTATGTCCCATCAGAAAAAATATTCCACTGTAGGAAAAGAATGTTTAGGTTTAATTCTTGCTTTGCAACAATTTGATTTTTATGTCAGTTGTTCATTACATTCAGTACTTGTTTTTACTGATCACAATCCTTTAACATTTTTGAATAAGATGGTCTCCAAAAATCAAAGATTGTTAAGATGGAGTCTACTTTTACAAGAGTATATAATTTGGACATAAAACATATTAAAGGCAAAGATAATGTGCAAAGGTATATTTTAAATTCTATGCTCGAAGCCATCTTATAGGAATGCAGGAAAAAGAACAACGGGGAATGTGGAAGCTCGAAGTATAAAGACAGGACAAATGAAGAAACAAAAAGAAACAGAACGTTTTTTTTTTTTTAAACGGAAGTGTCACAAGTAGGAATGCATACGTTTAAGTTGTGCCCATGAATGACGCAATGTAACTGTAACTAATGCTCTATGGTAACAGTTCATAGACGGATCATGTTCAGGCCGCACTCGCCAATGGTATAACGTATTTATGGTTCACATTAACTGTTTACGACGTTGTTTTTTTAACAGAGCTCCGGTCAGACGCTTCGTTACCTCTCCCCGGATCAAGTAACGAAGTTAAAGAACATGTCTACTCTTTATTTGTCTAATAATATATATTTCTTAAATATCTGTTTCCTCCTCCACGCTTTATTTGTGTGTGTGCCCGTATCAGTGCATATATTGTATTTAACCTATAGAATTTGTTTATCTTACATTATTCATGACTTGAACAGATATTGAGTCTATCATCAACACTAATAGTTATAGTTATATTAAATGTCACGACTAATGATGGAGGATAACATGCCCTCATCTCCGTCTGACGACTGAATGTGTTTGTAGAGTGCTTCTCAGTGTGTTTCTGCTGAGTGACCATCAGAACGTTTTCGGGAAAACTTTCTACAATACGCGATATAAGATAAAGTCATCATGAAGCCGAGCATTATGTCTGTGAGTGAACAAAAATTAATTGATGATGTCATTTGCATTTGTAATAGGAGCAATTAGCCTCCAACAACAATTATAGACTATTGGGCAAGGAAGAATTGAGAGTCTCGTTGAACGTTCCAATGCTGGAGTGAGAGTAGGGTTTTAATGGTCACTAGAGATTAGTCCAGCATCATATCTAGTGAATTAGAAATAACACTGAGGTATGTGGACTAATTGACATTATCTTAAGTTTGCTGGCTCATTAGAGTTCCATCGCAATCCCATGGTCACTGCGATTAATTCATTAGCCCTAATCGCCTAATTATAGTTAGAGGTGCAAATATTTGGCCAACAAGTCATTTCATTTCCCAGTTGACGATGTGATTAGTAGATTCCCGTGTTATATTCAGAAACTTTAATCATCAGGCCAGTGGTTCCCAAAGTGGGCACGGCAGAGAAATGTTACAACGTTTTTTTGTCCATGGTAGTACGAGACATCTCGATGACCTGGTGCAAACTATTAACTAATTAATAACTGTTTGCAGAAACCTTTTCAACTTCAAGTGGTTGGCTAGATTGCACTCGGCAATAAGTAAGTTTATAGATTGTTTTAGTGATTTCTCGAACATGCTCGGTATTTTTTCTTTATACCAGTATATAAACAGCTGTCAGTTTGGCGCTTACTTTGCATTTAGGTTAAGTAAAATTTAGGAACAGATTTACAAGGAATCGATTTATTAACACTATTTTTGTCAATGAAAAAAACAAAACAAAGAAACACAATTACTCTGCGCCCCACGTCTTGTGCAAGCTTGTACGACACTTATACCAGCTCAAAGCCGATTCATTAAAGAAAGAACTTAACCTATTTGCAAACCTTGGACATACATAATTCGATATCACTAAGATGTCACTTCATCCGTCAATGGACGACTATCTATCCGAAGTGGTTTTATCTCTACAATTTAGTGTTCTTCATTTTAGATAGTGTTTTTCTGCTTTTTTTGTTATTACAGATTAATATATGTGCAATGTGCTTTTGAATTCATTATATTTTCCAAAGGTAGTCTTCTCCCACGCCCCATAAGTGTCGGTGGGACAGTGAAGCGGCCGCCTGAATAAAACATTTGAGGACCCCTGCAATTAAATTTAGTTATAAAGTTCAGGGTATACAACAGAGAACGGTATGGATTTACCCTGCATTTACAGTACTAATAAATAGTCCACAAAGCATTTCATGAGTAATTATGAACGTATGTTCTTTCCAGTGTTCTAAAAGTTGCAAGTACTTGCATTATGCTAATCAATAATTTAGATCAGTGGTTCTCAACCTTCCTAATGTCGCGATCCTTTAATACAGTTCATCATGTTGTGGCGACCCCTAGACACACAATTATTTTTGTTTCTACTTTATAATTATAGAGTATATGTGTTTTCAGATGATCTTAGGCGACCCCTGGGAAAGGGTCGTGCGACCCCCAAAAGGGTCGCGACCCACAGGTTGAGAACCGCTGATTTAGATGGTTAATTTAGATGGGCGTTTGAAATCTGTATCAGTATAACACTAGTGATTTAATTAAGTAGGCTCACAACAGTGACGTTTTTTGTGTGTCTACAATACATACAGTGTCGACCGTTGGATTGTTGTTGGACCTTTCTTCATTCAGGCCGGCTGATCAGTTGCACTTGCAGCGATGGACGTTCAAAAAACCAATGGAATGACGCCAACAAAAACAATGCACCTACACTATTCATTTTTTTACTGGAATAACGGAACAAAAAAAAAACAAACACAAAACTTTCTGTTTCTCCACTGATGACAATTTACAGCACTCCCATATGTTCGGAACAGATGCATTTGTGAAATAGCATGTTAGGACGGAGGTAAAATTCAAATTGAAGTGCGATGAGAAACGAGTTGTCCAATGTTTCCGACTGCATTCATTATTTTACACGTTAATGGTGTGGATGAAAACATTGGTAACTTGAGCACACTCTTTATCATGAATTCAAGATAATTCACAACGGTGAAAAAATCAACTTCTTTTAAAATTTACATCAGATAGTTCTTATATAAAATGGAAGAAACGTTTAAAAAAAAAAGACCGGGGGGGGGGGGGGGGGGGGGATTATAATCGTTAATTTCTTTGAATAAAGATTTAAGTTCGTAAAAAAAATGATAATGATAAGACCATGTTCATCCTTAAATTAAACCATCTCTCTTAATTCACGCTGTTCTTATTTATTAAATATAATTAAATAAATAAGAACGATTTGAATTGGGGAGAGTGAGTTTTATAAGGAGTACAACGACAGAGACCTATCAGCCAGACACACCACGGCGGTGTTTGCAGCTGTACTTAAAGATTAAGAAGAGCCTATATGTGCTGCGTGTGTTTTGGCCCGTATAGCAAACGCATACCAAGCATAGCAGTACCAGGTCCCACTAAAACATACCCAAGACCGGGTCTCTGTTACCTTTCCTACTCTGGGAGGACTGGATCTACGTCACACCAAACTTGACCTGTTTCTCGTGGCAGAGCTCCATAATCGAGTCTAAGAATTCTTTTCCCAATAAAAAAATTAAATTCTCCATCAGACATAGGCATATGTTAGCAAGGTCGGGGGGGGGGGGGGGTATTTGCGTGGAAACTTTGCCATTTCCACGAGTAGTGTGTTCATACATATGAACATAAGCCTACTATCCACAAACACAGCTACAGTACATAACTTTACCACCGATACATTTCAAACCCAAAGATAGGATTAACGAACAAACAAAAAACAACACGCAGTCACCCTTGTAGAACGGAAAGTGTATCGGACATTACTCGACCAGTTTCTGTACTCTGTGCGATTCCACACATGTTCAACACGCTGAATGGACGTGTGCATGATGGGGCTAGACAAGAATGAGAAAAAATGCATGGCAGTTTGGGCAGTGGCGGATCCAGACAAGAATAACACAACTTTTCCACTCAACTAAACTTAAATAAAATGTGGAACAAGATGAAAACTAAATTTTATGAGCAGAAGTAGAAAATTTACTTTCATGATCACAATATCAAAAACTGTACCAAGGCGTTTTCATGACCAATGATTGCATTGCTCGCTTTTTTATTCATTTATTTTTTTATATATTTTTTTTTGGGGGGGGGGGGGGGGCTGTACTGTATTTGATTATATAGCCTATATGTGTAGATATAATACAGTTTTAACAAGCTAAAATGACGATGATATTAGAACATAAAACAAAAACACTACGCCTAACATCTGCTTCTTCTATGTTTTTAGGGCCAACCATCAATGAATTGATCATTATGGCTCCTACATCACTTTATGGCATGGAATTTATAGAACTATAAAACGAATCCCATACGGATATCACTACTACGGCTACGGATCATGAAAAGGCATCAATAAAAGCATAACGCCGTACTCGTTTAAAAAAAAAAAAAAGCATTGGTTAAAACACGTGCGAGCTGCCACGCGCAGGTTTGTTTCATCACCGTTATAAGGCCCCCCCCCCTCTACTGTTAGAGGCCCGTGTAAACATATTGCACCGTCAGCTCCTAAATTTAGCGATTCTGTTGTGTAACTCCCGATTTTGCCATGATACCGAACGTACATAACAAGCCTTTTCAAGGACAACCCCGGTTGGATAATCCTACTGTGCACGTACCGTGTCAACCACCCTCCACCTACTCGAGACCTCACACAGAAGCGTTTAGGAAAGTTCTGAGAGTATTTTACGTAACAATTAAAAAATCATTCAAAATTACTTGGCTAAAAATAACCAAGCTGTTTGGTAGATGGCCCCACAGTGAGATCATTTTGGCTACGTAATTATTCCCCCCTGCACCTACACTTTTTGAACATGGTGACAACCTTATAGCCTATACTTAGAGTAGTAGATTAACAACAGCCAATAAATTTTTTTGCATGTGGCAAAGATGGACCTACATCACTTTAATCTGGTGGAAATCAAGTCATTAAAGGTTATGGATAAGATCAAATTAAGAATGCTAAAGAATCTATTTCATTTTAAAAACTAATGGAAACGGACATAATAAGTGCATAGGTTTTAAAAAAATGTGAAACATTATGATAACACTAACATTGGCAAGACATTGGCCCTGCACATTGATATTTTCCCTGAACAAAACATTGGGGAGTTTGCATTATTTGTATTCCAAGGACTTGTGTAAATTCCAGTGTGTCTCCTATTAATGCTCCTTAAAACAACAATCAATAATGTTTTACTTCCCATTTCAAACTAGGGGAATGCTTTCTTCAAATCAAAGGACCTATTCTAGTTCATTGAGTCTATTTATAGGAATGCACACTTTAAGAAACATAGTAATCTTAAATCCTACTTCTCCACCTGAATTCAGTTACTCTTATAAAAGAGTATGTTTACAAATTTTAACAAGCCAAAAGCCTTGGTGGCCTAATTAAGTTTGAACGTGAGAATACTAGAGAAATAATAGTAATGTATCCATTGAATAAGTTAAGACATTGTGTATACTTTAAATACTAACATTAATATTAAAATATATTCAGTTAGGTCCACTATTGATAATTAATAACGTCTTTGGAAGAAATAAAACCCTCATAATTAAAGGGCTCATTAAGTAATTATGCAAAAGAATATTGACACGTGATATGCAGGTTTATGAGAATTCGAAAATTTACTTTTTCAACCATACTTCTGATGTAATCTTAGTTAAAGTATATCTAGGCCTAACAATGACAAAGGTTATATTCTGAATATTTCATTAACTTAATATTTTTTTTTTAATGCAAACTGTGTACATATTGATTTAAAGTTATAGTCTTGGTCTTGCACAATAAAATATCAACCTGACTAACTGTACAATACTATATACAAAAGAAGGTTCTTAGCTTTAACTTCACACATTATTTCATCGACTTCCAAATTAAATTTAACAAATGGATCTTTATTTTGAATCAGTCTGGACTCTATACACTTAGACCATAAATAGAATTAGTTTAAATGTTTATTATTATTTGGAGTAGCTGAAGTGAAAGTGTCAGATCTTTTTCTACCCAATTTTGCTTCTCTTCATTTTACTCATTTATTTAGTTCATTTTTACACCATATTAATATTTAGTAATAGCTCTGGCTCTATTTATATATATTAAATTAAATTTCAACTTTATTATTTTAGACTAGGTGTAATAGGCTAAGTAAAGTATACTATTAAATCAGACTCTGTGCACCCCTTTACTTGGTTGTTGCTGTTTTTAAATTAATAAGTCTAAGTATTTTATAACAAGAAAAAAAAGTTGAAAACTCATTCTTTTCCCAAATAATAGTAATAGTCAAAATCAGAATTTGAATGACTTCAAATTTTTATGATGTTGACTTACTAAGCAGAAAATACTGACAGTTGATGATTTGCTCTTGATTATCTTGATGCCTCAATTTCTCTCTAGCTAGTTCTACTTTATTTATTGATAATGAAAAATTCAAAGTTTCAAAGTCAAAGTTAATATAAAAATAAGACAAATATTATTATTAGTAATAATACAAGTTTATCATTAGCAGAATATTTAAAAACGTACAGATCAAACACTTCACTAATTAATAATTAGTAATTAAGTAGCATTAATTATTAATCAAAATATTTGTAGCCTATTTAAAATTTAGAGTACGTTAATTATTATATGCTATTTTTTTTAAAATAAGTATTAGGCCCAGCTTACTTAACTGTAACTGTAAGGTAAGTTAACTGACTACCCTTCAGACTACTTTTTTTTTTTTACCGGTATTGCAAATAATACAAATGTCAAACTTTTTTTTTTTACTTATAAGTTATAGATTATATTTAGCACATAGAAAGTCAGTGGGCCTAGCCCTAATTGAGGGAGGGGGTGATTAGATTAATGTCCATGTGATTTTGTGATTGTGCGTGGCAACAACATTGGTCTACTAGGACTAAAATTGGAACTAGCTTTACCAGTTACGTTAAAGTTACTGCATAGCTGTGCCGATTTTCGCCCCCCTTTACAAAGTACATAATGTCGTACCTCTCGAACTTAAAATTCCTTCCTTACCTTTTTCGTAGCCTAAGGTGGGCAAGATAACAACTAACTGCAGGCAGCAGACGACAGCCCAAATCCGTCCTTTGCTGAGCAGCATGGCTGCTAAATACCCTTCTGGAAGTAAAATCCCTTAAGAAAGTTACACTCCAATTTGTCAATTCCTGTTTTCTCCGACTTTTTTATCATTCACAAAACTTTAGCATGAGGTAAACAGTTCGCAACTGAATAACAAATAAATGGACCAGTCGCTAGTACTAGAAAGTTGCGATACGGGTCGGTAGTGTTATTTATATAGAGGCTCGATTGCTCTGTCCTGCACAGCGCGCGAGCGGCGGCGCGACCTGTCGATGTTTGTCGAAGAACGCAGCGGCGTTCCCCGTGTTTTTTTTTAAAGTTTTTATTTCTTTGTGTTTTTTTTTAACAATTATGCTAATATTAAGTGTTAACTTGCGTTTGATACATTATATTCGTTTTGTACTACTCTAGTCTAATCATATCCATTTATTTTGGCTTTAAATGTGTTAGTGTTATTATTTAGAAAACTGATCATTTATTTTTACTTTTTTAGATAGGAAAAAAAAGGTTTTTAAATTTTGTTTTTGAAACTATTTTATTATTTCATTGACCAGCGCCAATGGATGAAATTTAGGCTGAGCACTTATTTAATGCCCTTTCGTCGAAAGTTTCGGATATCGAAATGTCCTTCAGCGCTCAGCCAAAATTGCATCGGTTAAAAACAATTTTACTCTCTCAAGGTCTAGGACTGACTCCCTCAGTCCCACCAATTTATTTTTACTTTACAGTGCATGCATGCGAAATATCACAATCGTTATGCTTGTGGGAAAATATTTTTCTTTCTAATAATGACTATGAAATTACAGAAATAAACTTGACTATTTTTATTTAGGGCTCATTTGTTGGTATGTCCTTTCAGCTGATATCATGTTCTTTTTTTCCCCTTTTCTTGTTTTTCATTGTATGAGCTGCTCTCTTGGGAACAAGTAAAACAAAGTAGGTTATGTAGTTTTTTGTTTTTTTTTACCTAATCCAAAGAAACATGCTTATCATTATCTAGAGATGCAACGAAAATTAAATACAAATCATACTGCAATATTAAATATATGCGTCGGGGTAGTGTATTAAAAACTCTATAGGCCTACTGTTTCGTTATTAACTATGATATAGATCTCCGTTTACTTTATTTGTTAACTTCAGCTTCTGAAAACATTACTTTCTTTAAAATGCAAGTTCCAGTGAAATAATATACGGGCCAATGAGTGACTGATTTAGGAAATAAATTAGAGCTATATGTCCCGTTAGATTTGTATCAAATTTCTGACATGAAAAATCTGTGAACCTGAGATTTGGCCCTGAAATGAGATTAGCCACTTGAAAAGAATGAAAAATGTGTATATTTCTTTGTATGGCCTACGAATTAGGCAAATAGCATACATAAGGGATGGTGGGTCGAATGTGGTGACCGTCCCCGGCGAATTTTTATTATTTGCTGGTGGTGGTTGGGGGCGGGGGGGGGGGGTAATTCCTCCGTCATTTTGTATTTGTGTGTGGGGGTGGGGGGGGGCAATCTCAGGAGTTTGTATTAGGTGGCATATAGTCCAGGTGCGTACCTGAAGGGATAAAACATATTTAAAAAGAACACGTGATTGGGCAACAGCAATTAAATCCATATGATATTAAAAAATTACACCAAAGATAAACGATTCCAATTTACCTTGCATTTTTTTCTGTGACGTCACCTTTCAGCATTTTTTAAAATGATGTCCTCATAGTTTGCTTGGGGGGGGGGGGGGGGGGATTCTTTTGTATTTGATAGATAAATTCAAGTCATGTTTATTAGGATATCAGTAAGTTTTTTTTTGTTGGTTTGTTTTTTTCTTTTTGGTTGTTTTTTTTTTAAATAGTAAAAAATTAAACTAAAAAATTTTAAAAGAACAACTTAAAATACCAGGGCAGAAAACTATGCAATGTTTTGCTTATTCTCATGGCTACTTTGGGCGTTGGCGTTACAATCACTGCGTTATCCCAATAGACAGGGCCTGCAATACGTATTTAGCTTAGCACATTGGAATATCGGTCATTTTTGGTCATTATTTGAAAGGATCCACTTTCGGAGAAACGCTCACCACACACCACAATCGCTCGCACACGATCAATTGATCATTCTGGCTCCGGGTTTGAATTCAGAGTTTCCTTCTCTTAGATGAGTTGCCGTCCAAGGTTAACGGTCCCATCCACCTGGACTGCTGGTGGTGTGTTTGCTTGGCTGGGCTTTGGTGGGGATTGAACTCCAGACCATCATCTTGAGATTTGCTTAGTTTAGACCACTCGGCCACCCAACATTTATTAATCTGCAAATAATTATGATGGGTAGATACTGTAACTTACAAAATACAATATAGGCCACTGAAGCATATAATATTTTTCTTCATTTAACAAAAAAAATGAACTGAAGGAAAAACTATGAGTGTATGAAAAACTTGTAGGTAACATTAAAATGTAGGCTTCATGGTTGCGTAACTTGTTCTTACATTGTGTGCGCCCATTAGTATTAGCCTACAATTGGGGGGGGGGGGGGGGTGAGAGAGAGAGAGACGGGCGCGCACACACAACTTGACTTTTTATCATTTTCAATTTCCCTCAAAGATTGAGGCAAAGTGTTCCACAATTTAGGTGCAATAGCTTCAAAAGAGCGCACTCCGTAGGACTTATTTCTATGTCCATTACTAAATATCCTGAGCCTGATTACCGACCCTACGCTTACAATTAAAAATGCATGCTTTGATACAGTGAAAGTAGAATGGAAAAAATGTTATATTAATAGAAACCGTAACCATGCCAGTAAATTTTGTTCAAACATCTTATTTAGAGGGGGATTGCTACTCTATCAATGCACCTAATGACCTGGGAACACTTTGGGTCAAACTCAAAGGCACTGTCATCAATTTAAGCAAAAACCCGTTGTACTGGCAATTGTGGATTAAAATTAATGAGTTGATATCGACTATTTTTGAAATCTAAAAGCTGTTTTTTAAATATACTTTGCTACTGTCATTTTTATTTCATTGAGTGCTAGACCTTTTAAAAAAAAGGATGCTCATAATTGGGTCGTCCATTAATTACGTCAACAAATTTTACGCATTTTTTACCCTCCCCCCCCCCCCTTTGTCAACAACTGTCAAACTGTCGATTCCCCCCCCCCCCCAACCTATGTAATTATGTCAAAATTTATACCCCCCAATATAATATTAATAATAATATAAATAAATGTATAAATACATTTTACTTTGTGCTGATCTATTTAATTGACACATACAGTTGTAGGGAAATCATTTTATTACATGTTTAGCTTGTTAATCAACAAGTTTAAAAGTTTTTACACTTAAATTTTATAATGCAGAATCAATTAAAAGGTTTTTAAGGACTAAATATCATTGTTTGTGGAAGTATAAATATGCTTATTGTCAGTATAGCTGACAATTATAGTATAGTTTCTAGGTGCTATCATCTTCCCATGAAGTATCCAGGTGTTGCTCTATCGTAAAAATGGGCATCAGGGACATCATTTGCCCCCCCCCCCCCCCCGCGCGAATTTGCAGGTTTTATATAAATTGCTTTGTAATGTGGCGCCTCAAGTATTAATCAACGTAACAAGCCGACCAAGTTTTGGTTTTGCCCGCCCCCTCCCTTCCCCTGGAAAAAAAACAACTGAAATCACGCCCCTGATAGGCATAGTGTATAGTACTTGATTTATCTTTTTCATCTTGTGGAACTGATATACCAGACAAGTGAACATTATCCATATCTAGCCATTCAGCACTTAAAATAGAAGTATTGTCGTGTGTGAGCAATAATGGCCTTAAGCTTTCTCTTTCTTTGAGTTGATATAGTTGTTATTGAACACTGATGAGTTGGTGTTTTTTTTTAATTGAACACCGTGTACAATGATGTGTTAATCATTCTAGGGAGCGGATTAAGAGAAAAATGACAGGTGAAGATATGCAAACTTTTGACTTCTCTTCCAGGAACAAAGTGTGCTAACATTCTGACTAACCATCTGCGGTGCACAAACAGACACACATTAAATAACTCTTATATTGTTAATAGCCTAAACAAATATGACTATTTACACTCTTTAAATTGTTTTAAATAATGTAAGTACAATTCATTAATTCAATTTTTAAAATTATAATTCTAATAGAAAAAACATAATTATTGACGTCAACTAATCTAAGCCCCCCCCCCTCCCCTTGTCAACCAACAACTGTCAAATATTTCCAACACCAACCCATTATTTTGTTGATGTAATTATGCTGTTATAAATATGTATAAAATAAAGAAAATTTCATTGAAAATAAAATTAGTTGAAAAGAATTTTTATGAGTCCAACTAACGAAAAGGACAAGCTTATTAATAATACAGTGATACGAATTCCCTTACAGTGTTTTAAGAGTACATTCAATGATATTTGAATGTGTTTGGTATTTAGCCTCTTAAGTATAAGGTTCAAATAGCATACATTAAGATAAAGCTAATTGCTTAATTATTTGATTCCAAATAGGTTTTCATTCTAACAAATGGCGTTTTTTTAAAATGTTTAATATGGTATATAAAATAACCCAGTTGTTAAAATTATATTTTAAAAAGTACTAAGGGAACAAGATATGTTTGGGCTTGAAAAAAAAGACAGGACTGATATAAGGACGTTTTGGCTAAATGCCTTCTTCAGCGGTCGAGACAAATGCAGAAACTTCAAATGGAAATTCAAAATGTTTGCATTCAAAGATTATGATCAAAATGTATTTCAAACTGTCTCTGCTGGTAAACAAAAACACTATGTTCAAAATGAGAGTAGAGATATTCAAAAACAAAACTTAAGTCGCACGCAATTCTGTACTGCGTACTATCAAGGTGTCATGATTTAAAGAACATATGACAAATTATCATTTGTATTATTAATGTGAAGTTTAATATTTTTGGCGACAAAATATGAGAATGAAAATGGAGGAAAATTGAGGACCACTATTAAGATTATTTGATTGATTACATTTGTGGTGATACGGTAGTACCGAAAATAATTTTTTTTAGCATTTTAAAAATAAAATACACATTATTATTGAACAAGAATTGTCCAATATATGTAATTTAAAATGAAATATTATTGTATTTGAAAAGTGCACGTCTAACTTAATAGAAAATTATTTCTGATGAAGATATTATTTCACTTTAAAATGTATATTTAAAAAATAAAACTCGATTATTGGACCTGATATTTAATTTTAATCCGGAAAAAATCTCTATCTTGGTAACATCCAAAAAGTAGCAAAGCTCGGTAAGAGGAGAAAACTTTAAGTCCTTCGCTCCTTCTGTCCCAATGAAACATTTTGAACATTTGTGAATCTAGTAATAACTTCGTAAATAAGTAACACAGTTTGTCTTCGTTAGATTTTGAATTCGCTGCTAAAATAATGGCTGGTTCAAATTATTTCAAGGAGAAATGCATACTAGATGAAGAAAGAAAAGCTCTTACAAGTATGCTTAATATATTTCAAGATCAGCTGAATAGACTAAAGGTGGGAGTGCGACTCGAGTCCAACCAAATACCCAATGTCAATACTACATCATTATTTTATAAATTATATAATAAATATTTGGCTAATTAAGATAGATCGTACCTCATTTCATTAGGTTATGCTTAGGGAGAGATTTAGGGTTCAGGGATAGATTTTCAGGGCTAATTCAGATAGAGATGGTACCTCATCATTAGGTTTAGGGATAATTTAGGGTTCAGGTTAGGGTGAGGGATAGATTTAGGGTGAGGGATAGATTTAGAGTTCAGGTTAGGGCGGTGAGGGATAAATTTAGGGTTCAGGCAACCAAGATGACAGCCATGGTAAAAAACGCGGTACAATCTATACGAATTTACCATTTTCAGGTTAGGTTTAGGGATACATTTAGGAAATATTTTCATTATTTTTTAACGTTTCATTCTTAATTTTATGTGTCACAGCAATCAAGTTGGCGACCATGGTAAAAAAACGAGGTACGATGTATTTGAATTTACCAAATATTTAATAATTGATATAGATTATCATTATAGATATCCCTAGAGTTAGAGGGTAAATTAATGAGTTAGAGTACCATAGCCATTGGGCACATACTAATTTCTTTTTATTCCATTCATTGTTTTGTTAATTATCATTTATTAATGATAATATAGACTTCGGCCTGAACTACACAAATAAAACGCACACCAAATAAAATTAAAAAACATCAGATTTGATTTCAATATGGTAATTTTAATTCAAATGCTTATGACATGCAGGTACTTATTAGCAGTAAAATGGTCACTTACAAACTTAAGGCCAAGGCTGTTTGACTGTTTGTCATCAAACATGTAAACATAAAACAATGCAAAGTGGATTAAATTTTTCTTAATTCACTCTAAAGCTGAAACAGTGAAAGGAAGGATAAAACAATAAACTCATGGGCGGCATGGGAGATGCCATGCTGTTTTTTTCTAATCTGTCAACCAAACTGGAACTGATGATGATAGTGATAGGAGGAAGATAACAAACAATAGTAGAGAGCAGGTCCCGGGCAAGTCCCTGGCGAGTCAGCAACGCCCATCATAACTCCATGCTATTTTTATAGGTTTTGCTGGTGGGACAGTTTCCCATTTATAAGCCTTCAAAATCCTAATAATTGATGGACTGCATTCAAGGTGTGTAAATAAAATATAAGAACAGGGTATGCTAAACTTGAATTTATAGACAGGACAAAACATTTTGACGTTTTGGCATAGAGTTAGGTACTTCGCTAAGCTGCGCGCGCCGGTCGATTTTTCGGATGCGAGAAACAGACCATAAACCGGCAACCGGTCAATGCCGGTAGGTCACGGGGTCATATCGAGATCTAGTTTCCTTTGTCTATATAAGGAAGAGACAATGAACTTATTGTTGCCAATTTTGTGCACACGAGGAGGGCGATCATTACGATCTAAACTTTTTCATCGGACTTACAGCGCTTATAGCAGATATCTTTCGTTGGAAAAACAGGTAAGTTTGCTAGCACTATATTTCGGAAACCGTAATAATATTCCAATTAATTTTTTTTGTTTTGCATGTAAGAACGATTTAACTAATTGAAACAAGACACATGATGACATTTAGATAGGTCATAAATTGTATAGACAGGTATGATGTTTGAGCATAATTCGTAACCAATTATCGATTAGGCTAAATTAACCGGAAGTGATAGCCATTCTTTGATTCTTCTTCTTATTATTGCATAAGTCCCATAAGAAGGATTTAAAATCTTTATAAATCGAATGTTTTTAAACGCCATCCAGTGAATTTATGGTATTTAATTTGTTTGAATTTCATGACTGACAACAAAATGATACATATTTTATCTAATTTCATTATTTTATTAGTTGAATTATTAGATTTACTATCATGATTACTATGATAAACCATGTAAAAACTAAATGAACTTTAGTTGTCTAAATCTTTGTTTTAATTGTAATAATTATATACCATTACAACTGGGAATGAAATCTTTTTTTTTAGAATAGATAAATAAAAATGCCAAAGGATAATGATATAATTTATCTTAATAATTAATGAATAATAACCTCGGCACTCACTGACATGGTCATCTTTTTCTTTAATTGAGTTTCATAATTTTATTTAATTTTAATAAGCTGCCACTCTTTTTCTTTTCTTTTTGCATACCCTATTTCCTTTATTGGCTTTAAGTTTTTTCTTTAGCTCAACAATATTAAATTTGACGCTTATTTGTATAACAAAGTCAAAAATTATGTTAAATTTTCTTATCCGTTTCAGCATTTTCTTTTTTTTAAATATACAAGTATGTCACCCCCACTTTTTGGAGGAGCTTCTACTTCTAGTACTACTATTGGTTCATGCCTATCCATTCCAGTGGATGGGCGAGCAGTAATAAGGACTCATAAAGATTACCAGGCTTATTTATGCAAATTCTTGTCTCATGAAGGAATAATAATCCCTAATGGATATGTGTTACAAACTTGGCTTACGGTCAATAAAAATAATGTGAAAACGAAAAACACGATTCATCAAATCTTGACAGCCCAAGGCCATGAATGTACACTCATAGGGGTAAACTCGGCATTAGCACGTTTAACCAGAGATGTCCAAATATTAAAAAAGAGCATCAACAAAAACTGGAATAGAATTACTGAAATTTTGAATTTGCCATTTAGGATACCAGTAGTTAAGTCTAAGTCAGTAAAGAAGATGGAGCCAAGACCTGAAGCTGTCGCTGTCATTTCTTGTGAAAATAAAATCAGTCCTCAAGGAAAGACAGAAATGCAACTCAAAAGAGACTGTAAGAAGTGCCCAGTAATAAGAAAATCATTTATGACGACCATTTCTGATTTAAAGTCCAAACTCAGAGCCTCAAAAAATTTAGCTAGAGACATGTCAAAACGTTTTGATGTTAAACGAGTAAACCAAAATTTTAAAAGAAATGCAGCAACTAGGGACAAGTTGAGACAAGAAAAGTACATGCTAAGAAAAGATAATTTAAAGTTACAAAAAAAGTTAAATTATTTAAAATCTAAATCAGATGTTGCCCCACCTAAAAATACAGAAAAAAGAAATCGATCTAAAACAGCGTACAATTTTGTAAAAGAAAAAATGTTAGGATTTAAAAATATTATTAAGGATAAAGAGGAAAGAATAAAGGAATTGGACTTGGAAGTTTGCAGTTTAAGAAATAGGCTAAAAGAAGTGGAGAAGCAGTTCAACACCAGTACAATTGTAACAACTTTAGGAAATTCTGAGATGGAGCACAAGAGGAAGCAATATAGTATCCCAATTAGGAAATGCATGTATATGTGCCTTTTAAATCAAGTTGCTATAGAGAAGGTAGAATTTGTAAAGCTTCTCTCAAACAACATTTTTACAGCCATAAAATATACATTTTTCAGAACTGACGACACTGGAGGACTATTTTATCCACCCAAGAGGACTACTATACCTACACTGGATTGACAGGATAAATAAAATCACCATTGCTTTTATTAAATAATTTAAATTACAGAACTATCTCACTGACATGCACAATCTTAGATTTAAATTAAATTTAAATAGTATGAAAATTAAATATAAAACATACTTTTTGTTTGTTAATTTTGTTAAAATGCATATTTTGTAATTTAATTTAATGAATTTCTCTATTTCAGTTATTCCGGACTATAAGACCCACATTGAAATACATGGAGTTTGTGGTACATAATGCCTCTCCTGCTTAGAGGTTCTGCCTGCCCGGCTGTGTTGAGTATTGCTTCCGCAAAACTTTTGTTGATCTTTCCCTGGAATACAGCCTCTACTGCCAAAATTTGACTGCATGAATAATTTCACTTAAATTGTTGTACTGGTCTTTCCTGTTTTAACTAAAGCTGATCAGGTATGACTGAATGTCCAACTGGACAATCCACCAAATTATGGACCACCAAGGCATATTCTTTAACAGCTATGTATATTTTTCACCAACTGCATTTATTTGGCATTTTATGCACTAAGGACTCAATTTATCATCATGATGGGTGGAATCAACTACATTGACACAACAGTAAACGAGGTTTGGAAAACCATTCATCTTTGAATCATTACCAATGGCATCCACAACTGTTGCAAATTTCATCAAGATTGCCATGGACTCTGCCAACACACTACTTTTTACCATCATCTTTCAATGAAAGAAAGTGTATCACATTTATTCAGTCATTCATTGAGCTATAAAACTAATTATATAGTGTTAAAAAAAAAGTGATCATCTTTTGTGCTGTGGATTTCTTATAGCACAGATACTTGGATTATTAATATCATGGATTGGATCATAATGGTATTTATATTTGTAATCAGCATTTTTTCAATGCAACTTATTTATTATATAATCTATTCTGTAGAATTATTCACTTTATGATAGTATGCATTAATTTCATTAATTCAATAAGTTGGCTTGGTAATATTTATGCAATTTGTATTGTTAATTCACAAAAAGGCTAATTTTTAAAATTAAATTTACTTACCCTCTGTTGTTCAAATCTCATGCATTAATATAATTATTGTAGTATTTGCATTATCATAATTTATTATACAAGCCCAATATTTAATTGAAATGCGCTGCAAATTTCAGAGCTTTAACTTTGCTGAATAAAAAGTTATGGCATTTTGAGTATCGAGGACATGCGCTAGATTTTTAATGAAATTTACTTACCCTATGTTATTCAATTCTCACGCATTAATATATTTATTGTAGTATTTGCATTATCATAATTTATTATTAAAGCCCAATATTTAATTGAAATGTGCTGCAAATTTCAGAGCTTTAACTTTGCTAAATAAAAAGTTATGGCATTTTGAGTATCGAGGACATGCGCTAGATTTTTAATGAAATTTACTTACCCTCTGTTGTTCAATTCTCACGCATTAATATATTTATTGTAGTATTTGCATTATCATAATTTATTATTAAAGCCCAACATTTAATTGAAATGTGTGGCAAATTTCAGAGCTTTAACTTTGCTGAATAAAAAGTTATGGCATTTTGAGTATCGAGGACATGCGCTAGATTTTTAATGAAATTTACTTACCCTCTGTTATTCAATTCTCACGCATTAATATATTTATTGTAGTATTTGCATTATCATAATTTATTATTAAAGCCCAACATTTAATTGAAATGTGTGGCAAATTTCAGAGCTTTAACTTTGCTGAATAAAAAGTTATGGCATTTTGAGTATCGAGGACATGCGCTAGATTTTTAATGAAATTTACTTACCCTCTGTTGTTCAATTCTCACGCATTAATATATTTATTGTAGTATTTGCATTATCATAATTTATTATTAAAGCCCAATATTTAATTGAAATGTGCTGCAAATTTCAGAGCTTTAACTTTGCTGAATAAAAAGTTATCGCATTTTGAGTGTCAATGATGTCTTTTTTCGGTCACAGAATTTTGGAAATTATTTACTAAGGCTATATAAGGAAAAATTCTGACACTAAAAATGCGATAACTTTTTTTCTAATTAAGATAGAAACATAAACTTGGTATCAATGGAAAGGAAATACTAAGTCCTTTCTAATGATATAAGTTTCATTAATATATAACAACTTTGAAATTTTTAGTGAAGTACCTAATAGAGTCTTTATCAGAATATAAGACACAAAGAAGTATAACAAGTATCAGATGACAGTAAAAAAACTTTAGAGATTTCCTTCATTTCCAGCAACAAAAATATCTTCTTCCAGATTGTACCATAATTCGTCAGACAACCTTGCAGTTCTGGCATAATGTAAATTTGACCATTATGTACATGATTAAATCATCTGCATCCGCATGTCTCACTCACTACTCACTCTATATATTTGCAGAAGTCAAATCTTCACATATCATTTATTATTGACAAAATTACACAATATAGAATAAGTTTTACATTGATGAATATTAGCTGATTTCAGCACAATCTCATTATATTCAATTCCTATGGCACAATACATTTGATTGGCCCTTCCAGCTACCACCTTGAAAATTACAATATATCAATATGTCTACTATTTCATTTCCGCCTTGTCTCTCTTTTAATCTTTTTCTAGTACGTATCTTTACTCATATACAAAATTTATGCTTTTTACTCGACTGTAATGTACTTCAAATATCTTTATGTTACACATGCATATGACTTCCATCAATCAGAAATAACTGTGGTCCCCGGCTGCACAATTTCTTTAGTTTTCTGTGGTTCTTTTAATAAATTAAAAAAGATATTTCAGTTTTTAAAAATTAACTTTTAATTGGTCTAGAAACTAGAAAAAAGTATTTATTTAATTTGGACACATCTATCTCCACAATTTTACCAACTCTGCCTCGCTTCCTACTCTGCAAAACACTCGCTTCTGGGCAGACTTAGTCACAAAAGCTCACCCAGTCCCTTACAGTGGCTGAAGAGACTCATACTTCTGTCGTAATACTTTTCATTTGCAATTTTGTTAATCCAAAAAATGTGTCAATAAAATGTCACCTAACCCTCAACCTACTGTCACTAAACGAGGACCCCTTCCTCAAACTACACCTAATATTACCATGGCTTTTGTCACAACATCTCCATTGAAACCTATCTGAAACCTCTGCCCTGTCAAGCACATTTCATAAGCTTTCTCACAACTAGCACATTCTTCATGATCTGCAATCAGCCCAGCACTCATATGCCAAACAACCTCATTCCTCCTACCTTGACAATCCAGACAAAGCCAAAACCAGATAGTAAATTGAGCATGCATTTGCAAACTATTACCCACAATTTAACAATGAATAGGAATCAAATTAACCTTGCAGATAGGGCACATGTTGAGTGAACATCTGACTGTAATTTGACAGTAATTTTGTCATGAGTCAGACCAATCTGCATAGTCACTAAGTTCCTAAATTTAAATAATTATTTACCCCATTGCACAAAACATTTCATGGCTTTGATAATTATAAAAGATTAAAGTTAAAGGCTAATTGAAAATAGTTTTATTTAGTAAAAGTAAAAATTATATCTAAAAGCAGTAAAAGACATTAGATTCTAATGAAATATTGTCAGTTTCATAATTTCTTGGCAATTCAAGCGCTTAAAATACCCTGATTATGAAATAAAAATAAAGATAAACAAATAATAATTAGACAAAATATTTCGTCAGCGTATAAATTTCACCCAAATAGAAGCTCACTCAATTAATAAAGCAGATATAAACAAAGGGGAGTTTACTCATGCACCCAAGCCTGTCATGGCTCGTCAACTAAATTTCACCCCAGTACTAGTTATTTGTTTTTAACTTATTAAGTATGTTGCAACCAAATTAAGTGAATGTAATCTACTGTGCCCCATATTAAAGAAAAGCAACCCCCCTTTTTCCTAACCTAATTACAATGGGCATGTTGTACAGATTTAGGCATAGATAAATATGAACATTTTCATGACCCCTTTGACAAGTCTACTATATTCTATAACAGTACTTATAAAAATCCTTTCATTGCAGGTTGAAGAACTGGCCCTACTGAGCCGTATAAAGATGGATGCCTCTAAAGAACGAGTGGATATAAATTCAGAATCTGCAAACACATCATCTGTAATTCCTTTAAGTTTGGTAAGAAAAATCTTGACTGATCGAGGTTATAAATTTAATTAGAGATGTGTCACATTTGATGGCTGTATAATATTTATGTATATATCTTTATTTAGTTTCATTTTTGTCGGGCATGTAATTAGTTGATCTGAATTCCCTTCTATTATTTCTTTGAATACACAAAGATAAGTATAAAAATAGTTCAATATTAAAAATGTGTAGGACCATAATCTAAAATTTTAAAAAATTTATTTAGATTTAGATGAGCTAACATTTGAACCTGTAGAGATGATTTTGCCTGTCTACTGAATATAATTGGTTGAATGGCTTTATTAATATTCCTCTTTTTAAAAGTTTTTTGGCTTTTTCTTTTCTAAGGATTTGCCATGAATCAATTTTTAATCTTTTTAAGCTTTTACTATCTTTAAGGGTTTAGTATTTGTGATACAAAAATAAGGAAATTTCAACACCTCTGATATTTTGTATTAATTATGAAACTATATCAAAAATCAGATGAATTTAAAATAACATTTAATGAGTGGTTCTTATTTGGCTCTGAATTAATACTTTTTGATATTTGATTGTTCATTTTTAAACCTTCAAACTACAAAAAGTGTTTGGTGCAAACAATAATGATTATCTTTGTATTGCTTCTGGTTTTGCTGCTTCCTTTTCACGACCGGCCCCTCCCCCTACGCAACATGTTTTATATTATTAGTACTGAGTGAAGAAAAAAAGCTGTCAAGCAGCGAGCGTCATGCAAAAAGGTTGAATTTTTTCAAGCAGACTAATATATTAATCAACAAAGAGCCACTGGAATGGTGTAGGACTGTCTGTAGGCCTATTGTTCAAAGGCTGGCAAGTAGGGTGTAGGACTGTCCGTAGGCCTGTTGTTGCAAGGCGGGCATATATGTTACAGAAAATTTTCACAGGATAAAAAAGAAACTGCACCCAGTTATGTCCTAGTTTAATAATATTGCCCCTTTACAAGTTATTTTTAACTTTTCTTATATTTCATCATTTTATTTGAATATTTTGATAATTTCATTGGGTGAAACTGTTGCAATTGTATATATTTATTTTATTTTTTTTTTTCCAGGCCACCACCGGTTCCGGTCCCATATCTTTTGAAAACACAGATGAAATGAACATGGTGTCTTTAGATCTGAATGTGGATAGGGTTCCAGAATTAGGAGGTAATTTATTTTACTCTTTTTACCCCTTTATCACACTCTTATCTGATGTAACAGCTTTCAAAACAGGTTTGTGCGACTCTCAAGTGCAGATTTATGGGCTAAAGAATAATAAGTCTTTTTTAAATTCTTTTTTTAATAAATACTTTTTTCTAGTTTCTAGACCAATTAAAAGTTAATTTTTAAAAACTGAAATATCTTTTTTAATTTATTAAAACAGTCGCAAGGAGAAATAATGACTATGAGGAGGATGAGGAGGAAGAAGAAGATGATGATGATGACGATTATGAGATGGATGAAGCAGAAGCTGATGATTATGACAGAAAATTGAGATCATTCATGGACTAATGCAGTACCTTCATTTGATGACAAGAAAGGTTTTTTTTTAACCTGGTCTTACTTTCCCATGACTGCTGATGTGTAAGACTGCATCATCACCACTGCAGCATTCAAGAACTCAGATCTCATCCCCAGTGCCAGCCATGGGAGATTTGTTTTTAACATAACAACACTTCTGTTTACTAGAATAAATGGTTGGTTGTTTCTGTCTCAAATCCTGCAATGGAAGTTCTCACTCATAGAACTAAACATATCAAAGTGTTTCATAAGATGATAACAGTACCAAAGAACTATTCAGTACACATTTTAAAATAATTTCAACAGATCCCGGTAAGAGAAAGCAAATGGTTTAAATCAGATTATCCTGATATTTAAATAATTCTCTTATTATGTTCAGAATAAATAATGTGAATAGTCAATTTTCTTAGTCTATTTATTCCTACATTTTTAAATTTCACCATCACCAACACAATACTTAGTTAGGTCAATAGGTGATCTAGAGATTTTGAGAGAAAGGGAAATTACCTTCTAAATTTTTCAATATTTTAAATAAGGAATACATCTGAATAGTAATCATTCAAAGTTGAAGTGTTTAATTAATTAATAAATGAAAATTGGAAGTAATATTTTGAAAATCTTCAATTAATTACACTGGTCAACAAAGACCACTGAAAATAAAACATATGGGTTATATGTATTTTAAAGCACGGATTCATTTACTAAACATCAAGATAAGTTTCTCCTTCCAAGTGGTGGCACATGTGGGGCTGTGGTGGCACATGTGGGGCTGTGGTGGTATATGTGCCTCATAATCAGGAGGAGGAAGCGAGCTCAAACTAATCCATGGTCATCCCCACAAATGGGAAAAGAGCTAGATAATAATAATAATAATAAAGTTCATTTGAAAAATCACGCTTCATCCCCAAAGGCTCGAAGCGCGGTACAAAAACTAAGCAGGGAGATAATAACAAGCTGGAAAAGATTGTAGACATCATCATTCCAGCAGGTGTTTGCGAAATAGATGAGTTTTTAAATTTGTTTTGAAGGACTCCAGCGTCTGGTTGTTTTTGAGAGCGTCAGGAAGGGTGTTCCAAATGGTTGGGCCAGCAAATGCGAACGTGCGCTTTCCGTAAGTTTCAAGGCGAACACGCGGTATCGAGAGTTTGCCACTATCGGATGAGCGGAGTTGTCTAGTGGGTACATAAGGCGTCATGAGCGCTTGGAGATAGGACGGCGCCAGGTCATGCAAGCAGCGGTAGCACAGAGTTGCGATTTTGTACTCTATACGAGCGCGGACCGGCAGCCAATGCAATTCTATCAGATCAACAGCCAGGTGGAATCGGTCAACAGCCCAACAAAAACAAGGCAGCTAATATTTAAGAAAAGGAAAACACCAAGTAAAAAAAATCCTTGGTCAATGAAGACAGCAGTTAATTTGGTATGGCATTATCAAAACTTAGCTAGTATAGATATAAAACATAACATTAGTAACCCTGTTGTAGTCAAATTCTATGATTCTGGTATTGAATATTCATTGTTACAACCTTAAAAAAAGCCTGGATTACCAACAAAACTGATCATTTCTCAGAAAAGTAACATGCATAAAAGATATTGGAACATGGCCGGAGTACACTTGCGTCCATGATAAGATACCCACAATTATTACAATGGCCCCACTGACATCAACGTTTCAATAAATGGCCACACTGACTTCAATGTAATTAATGGCCACACTGACTTCAACGTTTAAATTTAATTGAAATATACCGGTAGAAGGAAAAAAAAGTTATGAATGAATTAAATAATGAACTGAATAAAAATTTAAAAAATGAGGCAAATATTACTTACGGATGCACTAAGAGTCTGGAGCAGTGGTTCTCAACCTTCCTAATGCCGCGACCCTTTATAGAGTACCTCATGCTGTGGCGACCCCAACCACAAAATTATTTTCGTTGTTACTTCATAATTGTTAGTATATGTGTTGCCCAGTGGTCTTAGGCAACCCCTGAGAAAGGGTCAATCGACCCCCAAAGGGGTCGCGACCCACAGGTTGAGAACCGCTGATCTGGAGGGAAGGGGCGGATCTAGACACCTGCGTACCTCTCAAAAGTTTTGATGCCATTTATGGAGATACTCTCAGCTTCAATATTGTATTTGTTTTCAACGAGTTTTATATGTACCCTAGCCGAATATCCGTGCTTTGCAATGGGGATTGAGAAAATGAAAAGTATATTCTGAGAAATGAAATCATATTTCTTTTCAATGAGCTATATATATATTTATATTGATTGAGAGAATGAAAAATATAATATGGTCACTCAAAAAATGACGTAACGCAAATTTTGCGGATTTTTGACCACCCCTCCCCATCGTCACAAAAAGTTAGACACCCCCCCCCCTTTAAATATAACGTCACAAATCTCTACACCCCGCCTATAAAAATTTCCGTGTCCACAACTATCCTTTACAAACCCTTAAGAAATTCTCCTCCCATGGATATCAAATTACAACACCTGTGTCAGAAACATTTCACCAGAACAGTGGTTCTTAACCAGGGGTAAAAGTACCTCCCAGCCCTGAGGTGCGGAAGACCAGAAAATCGTATTTGCTGCCATTGCTAGTTGTTGCTGCTTTGTAAAAAAAAAATCATTTTTGATAATTTTTTTCCTTGTTTATAAAAAAGTTAATTAAATAAATAAAACTACGATAACTAAATTATTTAAATATTTTCATATTTTAAATTTTTTTACAATATTATTTATACGTTAAGAATCCCTTCCCTACAACAATTACTAAGATCGTCCACCCCCTTTTGGGGGTCAAGCATCTTTTTTCGTTACATCCCACTTGATCGGGGGCCATTTTTCAGACCTCGCATACCTGTACTGATTCTTAGTGATCGTAGTTTTAAAGTAAAACAATTATAACTTGTACAAAAGAATAATTTTTAAAATGTCTGTAATTAAGGGTTTTTAAGTGCAATTCTTTACGACAATATTCCGCTTTTCGTGTGACGTCACATTGCTTTAAGGCCCCCTTCCGCCACGTCACCCATCGTCACAAAAATCTGCCCCCCCCCCCACATTGAAAGGATGCCGGATTCTGGAGCAACAAAAACGATCTACAGGCAGAAACCTAGGGGCAGACGGCTCACTGGTCGACCAAGAGTGAGATGGATTGACGTTGTAGAGAAGGGCTTACAAAGGTTGGGGTTCGCACATGGAGGTGTACAGCGATGGATCGATCCCAATGGAAGAATGTGGTGGAGCAGGCCAGGGCCCTAAATGGGATGAAGCGCCACTGATGTAAACATTTTTGACATTTGGGTGGGAAGCGCTAGAAATAACGATAATAACAGGACATCACTAACTCTTCCACCAGCACAATATTAAATAAATTCAGTCCAGTTGGGAGCCCTTAGTGTATGTTTTTATCTAGAGATACTCCTTAGCTTAGACTCGCCCCTTAAAACTTTATAGACCCCGGAAATTTTTTCAAAATGCAAGAATGCATTTTTTTTTTACATACCGTAGTTAAATTTAGTTTCGCATCATTATACACTTAACTGTAGAGCAACGGGAGAGATGCTAGTTAAGATTTTATGTGTCATTTGACCTAAGAGCCATCGTGTGAGGTCTGCAACCCACATAACTGCATGGGGTCTCGTATATTTTAGGGGCTTAAAGTTGGGCTGTAATTACATTAAATTATCAACTTTTACTGCTAGGTAGGGAAGGACAAAACCGAAAAGTAGCACGGGTGCCATAAAAAGTCAAGCGACGTCTCTGCTTGACTAAGTGTGTTATGCAAACATTTTTTTTAAATTGAAAAGTAATGTATTTTTAAAGTTATTATTTTAAAATATTTTTGGGATCAACGAAATAAAAATAATGAATTTACTACAAAATATTTTTAAAATTAAGAAAAAAGAATTCCTTCCAAAAAAAGGTATCCATCCCAAAAAAGAAATGATAAAATAGTTTTACATTTTGAACGAAAAAGAAAAACAAAAAACATACGTTTATTTCAAAATATTTCCAAGTTTCAACAAAGTCAAAAAGAAAAAAAGATTTTCTGTACAAAATGCTAAAGACTATATCTTTATGGGTTTTCAAAATTGGTATTTATTTATAAATCATATGTAACCGACATAATTGTTCAGAAGTCAAGAACTGTTTACAAAAGACTCATATATTTATTAATGTGTGATTTTTTTTTCGTATAAATTATTAAAGTTTCAATTCTCAATATTCAGTTGATTGAAATGTTAATTAAGAAATTTAGACTACTATAATTTGCTTCAGATCATTACAACTTGCCTCTTCGATATTATACTTGAAAACAATTTTTTTACCAATTACATATAATTTTTTTTTAATTACTACCAAAAATGGCATTTACAAGATAATCAAAATACTCGATTTTTTTTATTCGTTGTTTAAATATATATTATATTCTTTCTACTGAATTATCATCTTAAAATATTTTTTTAAATAGTTCAAACAGCTGGGGAAGATTGTTTATTATTATTATATTAACAGAGAAAAGTCATTGGGGATTTAATAAATAAAGATTATTTTTAAAAAAAAATCATTTTACTATGTTCCCGAAACGGTGTTAAAAAATTAGAAACACTCGATTTAATAATTATGATGAAATGTTAACTATTTGTATGTAACGGGTAAATTCCTAATTTTTTGTTTTAAAATTATTTATTTTTTTTTAAAAAAAATTTTCATTTTATCTATGTCAGCATACATCTATGGAATCAACTACATTAAAATGTTTGCTAAAAATGATTTTTTAAAGCATGATGCTATTATACAATATAATTTGAAAACAGATTGCACATGTTTATTTCTTAGCAAGAACTATATTTAATTTACAGACATTTATATCGATGAAAAGGTAGTTTAATACAGGGTTATTAAAAGTCTTTCAACTTTTGCAGCTGCAAAATGTAATTAAATAAAAGATACCGATATCTGCGAATCAGAAAAGTAAGATTCTAGCTTATGATCAGGAGCGGCCAATTTTCAAAACAATACGATATTTATAATCGATTTCTGAGAGCCTGTAACAAGATTAACCTGAACGCTATGGATCATCAATATGTATCGAACAAAGCGATATTTTATTTGCTCAAATAGTTGTAATCGATTAAAGGCACACATTTCAATAACTTTTAAAAATTTTATAAAAATTAAATTTAGAGTAGTTTTTTTAAACGATTATTATTTTTTCTGACACATTTCCCCCCGGAGGGGGGCACTTGACTTGCCCCCCCCCCCGGAGGTATGCCTGAAAGAAATACTGAACAAGAAGTAAGCCTTTGGCATATAATCTGGAGCGACCAGTGCGATATTTATAATTGAAAACTGTACATCTTTGACAAGATTAGTCTAAATATACCAAGGGTGGGCAAACTTGTTGTGCTGAGGGCCACATTGACATATGTAAAACTATTTGGGGGCCGCATGTATATTATGTCCAATTTTTACGTGTCGATAAACATTTCTCTATATTAAAAATCGCATTTTAGCATTACAAATAGAAGACAAAAGTTAAGGACTGTTTTTAAAAAATTGAAAATTAGAAAAATGTTGATACAAAATGTAAAAACAATTATAACGATACATGAAATTCTGTAAAATTCAACAATGTGACTTAAAAACAAAGAGTTTTTTAAAATTAATAAATGCCTCAGAGGGCCGCATAAAATCAAATGCCGGGCCGCATGCGGCCCGCGGGCCGTAGTTTGCCCACCCCTGAAATAAACGGATCCTCAAATATACCGAGTGTAGCGATATTTCATAGATTCCTCTAATTGTAATCGGTTAAAGGCAGCAGATGCTATTCTTTTTAAAACTGTTTAAAAATGATAATTTAGTCGTTTTAATAAAAAAAATATATAATCATTATATTGTTGTACACATATTATTCCGGGGGCACTTGACTTCCCCCGAAGAGTTGGCTGAAAGAAGCCCTGTGGATAACGCAAGGGAACATCATAGGTGGATGATACAGCTTGGAATGGAATGTTTCAATGTGAAAATTTTATCCGCCTACGGGACTCTATCCCCGGGTTTTGAATTAATTCAGAGCTTCGTTCTCTTAGATGAGTTACCTTCCAAGGTTAAAGAGTCCCATCCACTTCGGGTACTTTTGGTGTATTTGCTTAGTAGGCCTTTGGAGGGGATTGAACTCAAGACCACGAAGTTGAGATTGACCCACTTTAGATCTCTCGGCCTCTCACCATAAATATTTCAGGGAAGAAAATAACCTAGGGCAAAACATACCATCAAGGGCGCCACAAGTCGACTGAATTTAGTTCATGTTTGGCTGGGCCGGAGTTAGAAACATTTTTGATCATTATTAAGGGTAATTTTGGCGCTTTGCAACCAAAAGTCTGAAATACTTCCTCAAAATTGTCTAAAAGAAACACCGAATTCAATTATGCACCAAAATGCATCCCCGTACTTTGAATTTTCCCCAAGAGTCTTCAACACCCTCAATTTCTGCACTCCCTCCTTTAGCTCTGATTAGTGTGACAGTACAGGTTTTAATCTAAGGGTTTGCCAAATAATTTCTCTGGGGCTCAACCCAACTGGAGTGAATTTAGTTTATGTATGGCACTGGGCGCCATAATGCCTCCCACAAACTTTTAAAAAATTCCTTCCCCGATCAATTGAAACACTAAAATCAGGTATACTCGAAAATGCCCCTGTTGATTTTGAAATAATTAAACAATGTTCTTGGGAGGTGACTCCACAGACCGTATTTACGCATTCTCACGATACAAACTCTGCTGTTAACCGGAAATGCCACTCGTCCAAATAATTTAAAGTTAGGACCTGGGCGGGCCACCCCATTTGCCCCCATTCTACGACTCTGGCAGAGATGTAACAAGAGAGTTTGGCGCCAAGGGACAAGATTTAATTTACTCCCCCCTTAAACCCATTATTTTTATTCATTAAATAACGCCAAGACCCATTTTGGCGCCCCCGTAAGTTTGGCACCGGTGACATTATCCTGTGTCCCCCTCAGCTACGCATCTGGTCACTGGCACTGCCCCTCCCCCGGCCCGAAAATCTGAGAATGCTATTCGGATGTCATTTAGTTTAAATGGAGAATTAAGTTTACAGACGTATAGTCCATTCAATTATCTTTCATTTGATACCTCATTTGGTCTTACAAACCCAACAATAATATTTCAAATCGTTTTTTTAATCCCAACCTCTCATTTCCGGTACCCGGGTGCCAATAGCCACTTCGAACTCAAAATGCAAGGGTGTATCATTATGGCGCGTACTTGAACTTGTTTCTTTCAGACAATTTTGAGGTGGCATTTCAAACTTTCAGACAATTTTGAGGTGGCATTTCAAACTTTCAGACAATTTTGAGGTGGCATTTCAAACTTTCAGATAATTTTGAGGTGGCATTTCAAACTTTCAGACAATTTTGAGGTGGCATTTCAAACTTTCAGACAATTTTGAGGTGGCATTTCAAACTTTCAGACAATTTTGAGGTGGCATTTCAAACTTTCAGATAATTTTGAGGTGGCATTTCAAACTTTCAGACAATTTTGAGGTGGCATTTCAAACTTTCAGATAATTTTGAGGTGGCATTTCAAACTTTCAGACAATTTTGAGGTGGCTTTCAAACTTTCAGATAATTTTGAGGTGGCATTTCAAACTTTCAGACAATTTTGAGGTGGCATTTCAAACTTTCAGACAATTTTGAGGTGGCATTTCAAACTTTCAGACAATTTTGAGGTGGCATTTCAAACTTTCAGATAATTTTGAGGTGGCATTTCAAACTTTCTCTGGCGGGAAATCTCAAGTTGATGGTCTGGAGTTCAATCCCCACCAAAGCCCAGTCAAGCAACACACCACCAGCAGCCCGAGTGGATGGGACTCGTTAACCTTGGACGGCAACTCATCTAAGAGAAGGAAACTCTGAATTCAAACCCGGAGATGGAGTCCCGATAGGCGGATAACATTGATACAATGAAACATTCCGGCAACTCCCGAGTGGATGGGACTCGTTAGCCTTGGACGGTAACTCATCCAAGAGAAGGCAAACTTTGAATTCAAACCAGGAGCCAGAATGATCAATAAATTGATCGTGGGCCCTCAAACATAAGAAGAAGTGTCATAATTATCCCTAATAATGACCAAAGACATCTTAAATTTCGCACCAGCGGGACGTAAACTATATTCAATCTAGTTATTTTACCCTTGACGGTGCGCTTTTGCCCTAGATTATTCTCGCCCTTTAAATCAGTTTAGTCCCCAGAAAATTTTAATTAATTCAAACTACAAGAATGCATTTTTTTCACATATCTGAATTTAGTTTTGCAACATTCATCACTTTATTGAGAACAACAGAAGATATCCTAGTTAAAAAAAAAAAGGTAATAATGGGGGAGACTGCAATCAGGTTAGCACAATAGGAAATTAGTAAAACACAGTAAGGTTAAACCTGACGAAAGGAACGCAACAAAACAACGAACGTGTCGGCAGGAAGCCTTCATCAGCGAACAAACAGAAACACGAATAAAATTAAAAAATGTATCAAAAAATATATAATATAGCACTTAGCTCAGAAATAGTATCCAAGAGGGCAGCAAAAGATAAGTGACAGAGAGTAAGTGGGAGAAAGGTTAAATAGGGAAGAGGGGAAAAAAAAGAGGAGAAATAAGTCCACTGCGATAGGTCGTGACGTGGAGGGGCGGAGCCAGGTTCAAACAGTGAATAGAGACATGACATTCAAACCATGTGGGTACAAGGTGTTATAGGTCAGAATAAGCTTGTGCTCCAAATTCACCCGGCTGGGTGTGTTCGTGCTGGCCACAATCGCACAAATTGAAAAGTCCGCCTTGCCCTGGTGGTCGGCCCTATTGAAGTGTTTGGAGACAGGACACTGTTTATCTTGTGTAATATTACGGAGGTGTTCAGTACATCGGTCAGAGAGTCTGCGTCCTGTCTCCCCAATGTATGACATCTGGCAGCGGGTGCAAACAAAAGCGTAGATAACATTGCGGCTAGTACAAAGGAAGCCGCCGCGTATCTGAAAACTACCCTTAGGGAAATGTATGTTTTGAGCCTGGAAGACAAAAGGGCAAGTGTTGCATCGGCTGCGGCCACATGGCTTGGTCCCGAAGTGGGAGGGGGCAGCATTGATACGACTGTGTACAAGGAGGTCTCTCAGATTTTTGTCCCGTCTAAAAACAATGAGAGGCGGGGAGGAGAAGATGTCTCGTGTCTCATTGTCTGCGAGTAATATAGAACGGTTTTTAAGGAAAACACGTTTAGCTATCAGATTGTGTGGGTGATAAGTGATGATAAGTTTGGTCCTGTCAACATTGTCGCTCAGACGAGGCCTGAATGCATCAGCACGGGTTATCTTCTTAACCCTTTGAAGGGCTGATGAAAGTACTGTCTCCGGGTAAGACCTACACCGGAAATAGTCTATCATCTCAAGTGCTTTGTCCCAAAAGTCCTCCTCCGACTGACAAAGTCGACGAAGACGAAGTAATTGAGAAAAAGGAATAGAGTCTTAACAGGATTTAGGGTGGGAGGAGGAGTAGAGTAGATAGCTGTGGCTGTCAGTAGGCTTAAAGTAGGCGGAGGTGAGTAGGCTGTCAGTGTGGATGGTGACTGTGATGTCCAAGAAGTTGACTGAGGTTTCAGAGATATATCGAACCTAGCGATATTTCATAGAATCCACTAATTGTGGTCGGTTAAAGGCACCAGTTACTATACAGTTGTCATATTAGTTTAAAAAATATATTTTAGTTATATTGCTGTACACATTGTGCTCCGGCTGAAAAGGGGGTGGGGCACAGTGGCGTAGCGAGGAGGGGGCAAGGGGGGCATCATGCCCCGGGCGCTACTCACAAAGGGGCACCAAATGGTATATTTTACATATAATATTGTATGGTTTTCGAATAGGGAGGGCGCTAAAAATGTATAGTGCCCCGGGCGCGAGTTAAGATCGCTACGCCACTGTGGGGGCAGTGCCCTCCTGGAGAGATAGCTGAAAGAAACACTGCAATGCTAACAATAACTATATTTGTTAAAGCATGACGTCATCATTCAATTTATAATTAACACCATTCCCTAGTTTAAAAGCCATGCTTTTATTATAAAATATAATTTGAAAACATGAAAATATTGCACACGTTTGAACTTAGTGAGAACTCTATTAACATTATAGACCTTAAAATTGAAGCAAATGTACTTTAATACAGTGTTATTAAAGTCTTCAAACTTTTGAGTTTGCAAAAAATAATTTAACAAAAAATACAGATAAATGCGAACGTGAAGTAATAATACGGCTCATAATCGGCACATTGTCGAAACATAGCAATATTTATAATAAAATACTGTAAGCTTCTGAGAAGATTAGCCTTAACTATACGGATCATCAAATATATCGATATACATTAATATCGTTAATGTTAAAGATATTTAAAATGGTATATAGCTTTTGTTTTAAATTTATAAACATTTTTAGAGAAACAAAATTGTAGTACAGGGGCGCGCAAAGGGGTAGGGTAAACTTTTTTTATATAGCAGATAAATATTTCTCAAAACTAAATGATTTAATTAGAAACGTAAAAATCATTACATAGATAGGCCTACTTCTTTTAAAATAAGGAATCTGATTAACTATTTCCTATATATACACTTCAATGAAGTGGAATATTTTAGTAGCTTTGTGGTTTTTATGAGAAGTCAAAACATGTAAACCTATATTAAGTAAAAATTGGATTTTTAGGTTTGAGACCTCGCAATAGCAGCTAGAAAGTATCACAAAAAGCCTAACATTATTTATCTTCCCTTTAACGTTGGGTCCAGAGAAAATAATTGACTGTAGTCTATTGAAGAAAATTTTAAATAGCCCTAATTATTTTCGTTTTAAATTATGTAAAAGTAATAATGTAGAAATAAATATGTATATTAATTAAATTTTATTTTGTTGATTTTTACATAAGATATTAAAATATATTGAATACATTGTTGTATATAGTGTTGAAAACACATGACCCGTTTTGGCACTTTTTTTCTTGTATGATTTGGCCATTTTGATAATTTTGATCTGGCAATCCTGGCTCATTCCATTTCCGCTTCCGTCAGGATTACATTTAAACGACTACTAACGTGAATTTTATATGAAAATATCTAGAAATTTCTTATCTATTTCTAGAAAGGACAGCCACACTGGCTACGTTGAACAGAGGATCTGTTGACCATTACATAGTGTAAGCAGGTAATTGAACACAAAACATCATATTGATGTACATAAATGTTTGAATGTCACTGACAGTGACTGACAGAAGTGAATTTGTAAGCATTCCTGTGAGCGGCATACAAATTAGTCTGGTCAGAAATCATTTGTAGTAATTCATCCGGAAAAAAATAGGGCTAATGTGTAGCTGTAGGGCCATGGCGTCATTTGCGTGTTTATTGCAGGATTCGGCTGATTTTTAATTGCGTATCCGTGACGTCATTTGCGTGGATTCACTCCCCTTATTTTTTTTTATTAGAGTTACATTTTCCTTAAATTACGATGGCATGTTTTTTAATTAAATTTGGTAAATTTTATCATTATATTTAATCAACAACCAAGATGGCGGTCGTGGAAAAATAAAATAACTCATGTTTTTGCTAAAATTACGAAAAAAAGGTTTTTAAAAATGAAAAAATGATCTAAATCTATCCCTCACCCTAACCTGAACCCTAAATTCCTCCCTAACAGGGTTTTGACCCTCTCCCTAACAGGGTTTTGACCCTATCGGAACCAGCGTTTTGACACTCTCCTTAGCCTAACGTGGCGCTGGGTTTTGACCCTGAAAAGTAGGAAAATTTAAAAAAAACTAAGAAAAGTGGCCAAAATTAATTATAAAATAAAGAAGTAATGAAAACCCAACTTACATTTTCATGGAATACACTTTTACACACTTTATTTCAGGTTCCAACAAAAAGAATATCCAAAAATTAATGAAACACAGCGTGGTCACCCTCTAAGATTATCTTAAAAAATGGCGGCGCTTATTAACATATTTAATAGGCCAACCAATGAAATTTTAAAAATTATAATTAATCAACCAATAAAAATTTTGCCAAAAATTTGCCTCCGTCATATTAATGAAAATGTAACTCTATTTAAAAAAAATATTTAAAAAATAAGGGGAGTGAATCCACGCAAATGACGTCACGTATAAACAATTCAAAATCAGCGTTCTTGACAAAATAATATTGATAATTCTTCAGCTGATGAGCAACAAGCTCCGCCCCCAGCTAAAGTGCCTCTTAGAAGAGCTAATTCTGTTCCTACTATAAATAATGGAGATTCTAAAAGGAAAGCTAATGATCTTAGCACTCAAACTGAGTACAATATCAGGTTTTTACGTGAATTTGAAAAATGTAGATGTAAATTTGGAGCTTGTATTGTGACTAGTTTAGTAAGTCAAATGACCTTGACTATTTCCTTTACTGTGCTAGAAACATTATTCACCAGCTTGTACTCTCAATAAATAATTCCTACAGAATTAAAATCAATACTCCAACAAGACTTATCAGACCAAAACATGTGCCTATTAGCTCCAAAAAGGACAGTACGCAAACACTATAGAACAGGGCGAACTGTACCTGTAAACGTTTGTGCTGGATGTTAGTCAAGTCTGCACATCCATATGGATTGTTTTCAGGTTAACCATAGCTATACCCAGATGAAAAGATATGACAAATTTATGGTAAATTTTCCGTTTACCATAATAAATGTTAGTACATACAGAGATACAGTACAAGTATGTTCTAATATCAAGAGATTGTTTCCAGTGGAAATAGTTTATTTGGGACTTTTTTGTGCTGCAGGGACAATGGATAATGTGCTCTGGATTTTCATTAAAAAATTTTTTTTTAATCTTTATTATTTGTTATACACATATGTAGGTACGTCGAAGGTCTCACGCGCATGCGGTCTGCGCATATGGAAAAATAACGCAAAACGTGTACGGCCATTTTAACATTCGTCTCAGTGGTTATCTCGTTTTTTTGTGTTTTACGTCACAGTTTTCTAATAATAAACTATTTAGTCATCAGTGACGTAGAGCACATATTTTTTCCAAACACGGAGGTATCATTTTTGCAGCATTGTGTATTTTGTAAGTGGCAACGGATTTATTTTTATGGATCGATATTTATTTATTATTATAACTTTTTAATGCAAGCTCGCGCCGCATAGCGCTTTACCCCGCCAGAGCTTGATTTTTTCACAAAGAGGAATAACTTTATTTCATTAATATTAGCAAATGCTGAAAAAAGTTATGCACCATCGAATTTTTGAAATTTGAGTATTTCATTAGTTATCCCCCCTCAATTAAAAAAAATTGGGTTGTCGGAAATGGCTTCGTCATTAATATATAAATATGAAGATATAAAAAAGATGACTGTTATTGTTAATCTTCAAAATTCCGTGGAACACTTATCAGTTAATTAGTTGGATACATTTTAACAATATTATTAGAAATGAATGCAACCCAGTAAATTAAAGAATTTTTAAAAATTTTGTTTTGTGTAGTCTGTTGAATTTCGGACCAGTTTTGTCCCTTGATTTACATTAATATTATACACTAATAATAACTAACTAATAATAATAATAATATGTATAATATCAAAGTTAAGAAATTTTATGAATGAATGGCGTAATGTTTTATCGGATCTTCTTTATTGAATCAATAATAGTTTAATAATTTTAATAATAATTGGTATTCTCTAGTTAGTGACATTTAACTAATAAGTCTAATCCAAATAATAAATAATTTAATAATACTAATTACTGTCACTGGACTGGTACAAATATTACTAATAATACTAAAACTATTTCATTATTACAACTGCATTTACATTTACAGGCATAATAGTATTGAAGTTATTATTTTAAAAATATTAATAAGGCATTTAATTATAATTTAAAATAAATAACATCATCATAGTAATTATTTTTTTATTAAAGTGTAAAGCATGCAAAAGGCATAGGCTACTATTTATTATTTCTAATAATATAAAAGTAAAAGAAATTAATAGTTATTAAACAAAAAACTTGAATAATATTAAAAAGCAGTAAGAAATTGTGTCTGTTCAGGATATGAATATGATTAGATGTTATTTCTAGGTTTCATTCAGACACAAGAGAAAATGTTAATTTCCATCGACAAGGAGGCATGTTTGGAAAAAGTATAGAGAGATTGTAGATTTATAAAAAAGATCAAGCAGTTTGAAGAGCAGTCTAAATAGAAAATGATAGACAGAACATCCCCATTACCTTTTAAAATTAAATCTCACATATCCCAGTACTGGTATTAGTCTTATTGGTGATATTTACCGTAGTTTTTATTTATAATCTTATACATTGAACAAAAAAGACTTCTACTAAACTTTCTAAAATATAAAAATTGATTTAAAATTTAACTTAAGCATATAATTCATTAAAATACAATTAACATTATTTAATAATAATATGTTGTTGTTTTTTCCTTTACAAATATTAATTTTTCCTTTTTACTGTTTGTTTTTCTTAACATACCCTCATATAAATATTTAAAAAAAATAATAGTCTTGATGCTATATAAAAGTTTTGATGTTTATTGTGTTGTATATTGCATTGATAATGTGTCCTGAAAATCTGGTAGCATTATCTCTTAAAATAAAGAAGTTTTGAGCAAAATAAGGCAGAAATTTGGAAAGTGGGTCACACGTTTTTTTAGTTAAATACAAAGATAAATAAGGAGGGTTTAAAAAATCACCAAAAAAATCATAACTCCACTTCTATAAAAGATAGAAAGATGAAATTGGTGTTTTTGTAAACCTTATAGCTAGCCCTTTAAAATGGTGCATCATTTATTTCAATATGACAATATTTAAAATTTCTGTCAAAGTACCTAACATATGGATATAGCTCAGAAAGAAAAAAACATTTTTGTAACACGTTGGATTATATATTTCTTTGTGTGACTTGGAATGAACGTTTTGTGAACAGATGTGAGTTTTTTTATTTAAAATTTTTATTTTCCTTAAATGATAATCAATTTATATATTAAACTTTAAACCCAAGTCTGTATTGTCTGTAAAGATCATGCATTCCCCTTTAATTCCATTCGAAACGTAACATTTTCTGATGAATTACAAAAAAGTTATGATGGTTTAGAGATGCCATAGTAGTGCGTAACAAATATGCAAAATAAAATAGATAATTCCGTCAGAATTCGGAAATTAGTTCCGTAGAGAAAGAGTTAAAAAATTCCAGTGGCTGTGAATGATGATCAATACTTAAATTGATAACATTAGGCCCAACACCTGATGTAAGCAGGTCAATTTCCACTGGATTGAGTGTAGCGCTCCAAGGGAAAGAGTAGTAGTAGCTTCACTAAGACTATCTGTATCACTAGTAATACTAGTATCGTCTTCTGAGTTCTCACTCTAATTTTCAATACTAATAAAATTATCATAAACTTTTTCATCAGGTCTTTCGTCAAATCCATTTTCAATGTCACTTTCACTTTCATTGGATTCACTTTTATTACAATTATTTGAAAGCAAACTTTCTAAAAATTGGAATGCCATGATGCTTTCAATTCAATGATTTTCAAAAATATGTAGCTCGCGTTTTTCTCCATGTATTTCATTTCCGTAGAAAGCACGTAAAAAGGAAAAGGAGGTAGAACTTTTCTTCTTTCCAACTATAGTTGGTTTATTATTTTAAGCCATTTTCTGGTCCAATACATTGTTTATTTGGTATGTGTCTATAGCCGACGATGGCGCGAGATACGGTACAAAACGCTAGCAGGTGATGGCGGGGATACGGGAGTTTCTGTGTTAATTACTTGCCGCTCTAAGCTTTTGGAAATTTAAGAATGTTGGAAATATATATGAAAAATAGAAAAATTATTTTTTATTTTAGGTACTATAACATGCAGATATAGACAAAGGAGTGATTGTGCTCATCTTGATTGCTTTTCCGGGTGCCCGCACGTCACGGTAAGTTTGAAATTAATTTTTATGCATCATCAATTTTTTTGTTTTTTTTAGATAAATATTTGGGGTAAATTTATGCAGATGGAGGCTGCATTTACCGCCCGTTTTTGGATTCGTCTGGAATGTCAGGGCGAAAGGAGTGTGATGGATTGGGTCATGAGTGATGGTCTTATTGCGGACCGGTACGAATGTCCTAATTGTAAGAAGGATATGAAATTGTGTGTATGGGCACATGTTTCAGATGGGTTCATATGGAGATGTCGCAACAAAAGCCATAGCGATATTAATCGTAGTTTAAGGAAGGGATCGTGGTTTAGTGACAGTAAATTGACATTTATTGACATTCTCTTATTAACCCACTTTTGGATTAAAAAATTACCTTTGGGAAACATTGCGACAGAAGTAGGTGTTAATGGAAGGACAGTAACCGACTGGGTGAGCTTTTGTCGCGAAGTCTGTGCGGAAGCGTGTGTTTTGTCGAGTGAGAGATTAGGCGAAGTGGGTAAAATTGTGGAGATTGACGAATTCGAGTTCGGCAAGCGAAAGTATCATAGAGGCAAATGGTTAGAAGGAAAATGGGTGTTTGGTGGGATTGAAAGAGGATCCAAAAAATGCTTTTTCAGGGTTGTTGAGAACCGCGGCAAAGATGTCCTCCTGTCAATAATTAAAGAATTCGTGCAGCCAGGGACCACAATCATTTCTGATTGTTGGAGGTCTTATGACTGTTTAGAGGACGAAGGGTTTCATGATCTGACGGTGAACCATTCAATTAAGTTCAAACACTCTGAAACTGGCGCGCAAACGAGCACCATAGAGGGCACTTGGAGTGCAATTAAAAGATCTCTGCCATCGAGAACCTGTCCTGGGGAGTTCAACTCATATCTATTTGAATATATGTGGCGACGATCATGTGGCAGTAAAGATCAGATGCGAGAGTTTTTAAATGTCATTAAAATTGTATATCCTCCCTATTTACGAGATTCTGATGCATAAAAAGTTAGTAAAATAAAATATATCTTGAAAATTGCTTTGATTTATATTAACAGCGTTTTTTACCATAACTTTAGGGATCAGGTTAGGTTTAGGGATAGATTATTGTTGTCTTATATAGCGCGGTACCCCAGCCTTGGGCTGGGCTCACAGCGTTGTACATAAAAATATTAGCAGAAGAGACATAATCGTGACATTAAGATAAAATACATTTATGTAATAGGTAAAGAATAGCTGTATAACAAAACAAGAACAAATGCATATTCACCCAACCCTGCTTAGAAATTTTACATAGCTGGCCATGGACGGCAGCCAGCAGCATTGTTTATCGGGCAGAGGGGGAAATCCGTCTGGGTAGATGTGTTTTGAGTGCAATTGTGAAGGCCTGGGTGGTTGGTATATTCTAGATGTGTAGCGGCAGAGAATTCGATTGTTTGGGGACGCAGAAAGAGAAAGATTGTTCACCATATATTGTAGTGTGTGTCTTGGGAAAGGACATAATACGTGTGTCTATGGAGGGGCGTAGCCTTTCAAAGGGGTGAATAGACGGAAAGAAGTTCGGTTAGATAGGAAGGGCAGGAATCTAAAAAAAAGTTGTGACAGAGAACAGACAGCTTGTAATCAATGCGTGCCTGTATAGGGAGCCAATGAAGTCAGTGGAGTGACGTGATCACATTTTTTATGGCCTTAGAACTAGCCTAGCAGCTGAGTTTTGAACTTTTTGTAGTTTTTCTATGACAGAAGAGAGTTGAAATAGTCAAGATGAGAGAGAGAACAAGAGCATAAATTAGTGTTTTTGTTGCACTAACTGTGAGGTAGTGGCGGATGGAGCTGATCTGACGGATAACGTTGTATGCAGGACGACAAATGTGAGAGATTTGTTTATCTAGAGACATGTTTTTAGAAAGAATATAACTAAGAGTCCTAGCAGAGGATGTAAACTGTATGTCGGAGTTACCTACTTGAAACGATGTAGGGAGAGTTGAAGTAGAGGAAGATATGTGATTGTGAATGAGGAGTGCTTCCGTTTTGTCATCATTAAGCTTCAACTTGCTGAGTGTCATCCATGACTTGACATCACCAAAGCACCCCAGCAAAGTCTGGACAGCGGAATCCACAAGAGAGGGATGGGTATGCTTGTATAGCTGCTTGTCATCTGCGCATAAGTTAGATACAGGTCTATAGTTTTTAAAAATTATTTGCATCCAGACCAGGCTTTTTAAGCAATGGTTTGATGACAGCTGACTTACAAAGAGGGGAACAATGCCACAAGATTGATTATGTGGGTTATTGTTGGGAGCAAATGATTCTCAATCTTTCTCTGTCACATTGACTAAACTGTCACAATGACTAAACTGTCACAATCTAGATCTTCCTTGGGTTGACATCATTTATTAATTACTTTTTTCAATAGTACATTAAAGTTAGTATTTATCTTTGTTCCTTTAGAAGGCTGGGAAGAAATTTATGATCAACCTTTTCCATTGTAAAGAACATTGGCAATCTTGATAGTTTTAAAACATCTGAGAAAATATAAAATAATGATGATTTTTTATAGGTTAGGTTTAAGGATGGCAGCGGTCCACTGATAAAATTATGTATCGGCTGATTTTACTCATTTTGAGCTTTATTTTTTATTTTATTTTGTTGACTTTCTCTTTTTCCCCCCAAATTTCAAGTTTTCTATATTTAGTTGTTTATTTTTGGTATGAACTTTTCAAAAAATGCTATTCCTTTTCTTAAAAGTTTTTTTTTTACTTGTACATTTTCTTATTTTCCTATCTTTTAGTAAGTGTTATGCCCCCTATTGTGTTCAAGGAATTTGAACAGGCTCGTGGTCTAGGGGTTTTGAAAAGGGGGCTAACACATGTAGATTTTAGACACACTATTGGCTAAAATAAAGACAATCAGTGCTCTATATAAATGTACTTTATTACATTGAATATAATATGAACAAAGATACATACAATCTACAGATAAAGAGATGAATATAGGTCTAACACTAAGAATATCTAAATCTCACAGTAATAGGTAAACAATACTAATACTATCACAATCCTAAGGTCCTGGAATTAATATTTCTGCTAACTATTGATTGGCTATATCTAGTACTTAGCAAATGCAACGGAAAGCTAGTCACGCATCGATATGCTCATCTTGTCTCTCTCCCCCTTGTAGGGGAATAAATCCCGTCTTATACTGATCATTTCGCTTGGCTTGACCTTAAAATAGGTCAATGTTCGCTTAATAGACGTTGGTGGTGCCATTGTTAGGACAAAGACATGTCACCCCTCCTGGAGGGTGGTCATCTGATACGTCTAGGTTAATGGGGTGCCGGTACATAAAGAAAAGGGCCCTTGCTTGTAACATAAGTAGTTGTAATAACAGATAGCCTCTCCCTTTCTTTCACATGTTTTACACTGCTATTTTGAATATTAATGAACTCCTCTTTAGGAATTTATTATAAATTATATGACGCCTTTTTGGATAATTTTGGATAATGATATAAAGACGATCACAGATAAACCTATCTAACTAGCTCTTAAAGCTGTAACTTCATTTTTTTTAATTTTACCCAAGTACCTACCAATTGGGCAACTTTTATAACATATCTTGTAGACAGAAGAGTTCTCCTTCATTTACCAAAATGGTGAAAGACAAAAGATTCATGACTATGTACTTTTTAAAAATCTTTTAAAATTTGTTAAGATGAGTTTATACTTCTAAAAATACTTTTAATGAAGTTCCATGAGGTAAAAATAAATATTTTATTTCTCCAGAATTAATAATTTGTTTTAAAATAAGGGATTACCAATTGTCTCTGTAATGGGAGTTACAACGTCTTCTTCAATGGCTTGGGGTCAATAATCTAATCGGAAGAGAGGTTGTGGTTATATAATATATTATTGTAGGGTTTGTAAGACCATCTTGGTCGATGTTTGATGTACATGTCCTCAAGATGTACATAGATTTTCTATGTTTTGTGTGTGCACATCTGGATTGTTGGGATCAAAAAATTTCATTCATGCACAACTTGCATAAATATCCCATTGGACAATTGCTCTGTTTCAATATGTTCCTGGCAAAACTTGGAAGTTTTCCAGCTGTTCTGTCTGCAACTTCCACTAGGAAGCCTTTTCCAGTGGACCTTTGCCTTCTATCCCACCGAAAACGCAGTGGCCTTGACGCCACGCTCCTCTATGGTATTACCTATGAAAATATTTGGATTCGTCAAGCTCAACCACCATGGACAACCCATTATCGTCAAAGAAAGTCACCAATCTGAGTGGCATGCTGGTTAAGATGAATCCCTTTATCCTCTCGAATAAAGTTAAACCAATCACTGTGTTTTTGTTCTGTATTTGAGACTCATGCTTTGTATTATCTTGAGGAAAATATTTGCGAAACAATATATGAGAATGACTATTTTAGATGTTAGTAATAAATGAGCCATCTCTGATACTTTTCCTCTAACCACAAATTGAACACATCCATATATGTTTATCAATTCTTTGATTGTAGATTCCCAGTTTACAAGCCACCAAAGCACACTGCAATTCACCTATTGTTGCATTCTATTTTGTTCTTTAAATGGGAGGGCGTACAAGAAATTCCATAGTTGAATTGACGTTATTTGTTTCATCACAAATTGCGCGTAGAAAGCTAATCTTAGTCCGTAGATTTGCATCTTTAAAAATTTCTGTTAGATCAACATTTTGAATTCTATTAATCTTGGTGGTCCTGCCATTTTGAACAGTGATCCCACTACATGTAATACCTCAAAATGAGGTCAAGTTATCTAAATATCACCAGGCCTCACTCTCATTTTACTCAGCGCAAATCAGTCAACTTATTCGCATTGGCATACTAGTTGTTTTTAATGAATTTAGATAAAAATGATAAGTTAGATACAGGTCTATAGTGTTTTAAAATTGTAAGTAATGGTTTGATGACAGCTGACTCACAAAGAAGGGAACAGTGCCAGAAGACAAGCTTTCATTGATGGCACTTTCTAGACCATAGTTACTTATTTGGGGGTAATCCAATAATTATCATGGTTAGGATGCATAACAGCTTTCCATTGATGAAGACGTGAGTGTTGTAAATGGAGGCTTTTTTTCCTGCATCACTACTTCACCGTAGGAGTTTGTTCAAAGTTAAAATCAGCAAATCCTCAATAATTTCATCTGTGATGTTTTGTTTTAAAAGATTTGGAGTAGGCATTTTCTGGCAAATTCAGACGTGATGGACTGTTAACCTCCCTAAAATAAAATAAATCACCAAACTCTTCACCCAAGCTTGCATTCCTCCATACACTATTGTTTGACTGACCACCTCTGTCACCATCGTAGCTAAGTGTAGCAATATTTACGCTTGATGCTATTCTTCCTGCACATTTTCTGCCTCTGACTTCTTTGTGCAGGAACAGTAGTAGTATTGTTAATCTGCATCTTTTGAGTGCAGTTTGAAAGTATCTTGTTGTTTTTTGAAGGTCAGCTAGTGGTCCGTAGAGTTGTATGGCTACAGCTCCCTGTGGTTAAACAGCTCTCTATATGTTTTTAGGTGGGTTTTTTTCTAGGGATTCAGTTTCTTTCCTTCAGAGTCTGCAAATTTTGTCTTCTTTTTTTCCAATACCGTTTAGGAAGTCTTTACTTGAACAGTGTTCCATTGTGATTAGGGGCAAAATGGTTTGGTCTGTCCTGCTCAACCTCCACCAATCTATTGATGAGTGGATGCAACTTCCATCTTACATTACGATTGCAGTAACTTGCTTGTCGTTGAAGCTATTCACAAGCTCCTGAGAGTGGATACAGTGTATGATGTTCTTCTTTTCCGTTAAAGTAATAACAAAGAAGACTTTTATACAAAGGCCCTTAAAGAACTAGTTGGGCAAATTGTTATGACCAGATATAGCAACAAAACATATCAGATTGATGACATTGAGGCCTCTGCTACTGATAAGTTTGAAAAAAAATGGAGAAGAAATCATTATTCCAAAATCAGGAATTTAGAAATACGTGATCCAAACCAACCATTGTTATTAAGCAAGCCAACAGAAAAGGATTTGAGAAGATGTGAAAAGCAGATAGTAAGGCTAGTTCCAGATCTCTGTGTGTTCTTACAGGTTATGTGGACTGTAACAGCATTATTATTCGTGATGCAGGTGTTACATTCTAATTGGATGTATTAAGTTATATTCTTCTTATTAACTTTTCATTAATTAATCACTTTTACAACATGATCCTCAAAAACACGAGTTAGAACGTCTTGATTTGTCTGGTTCTGGTTAGGTACGTTGCTGCATCCATAAACTGGCATATGTGCAACGGTTGGGGAAGCGACGTTGCCAATCTAACGGCTTCTAGCAGATGCCAGGGCGGCCTTGAAGCTTTCGATCGTTGTCGAGTTCACGGCGGTATTGTCCAGGTTGTTCCAAGCAATTATGGTGCGTGGAAAGAATGACTGCTTATGTTGCACTGTGTTACTCCGAGGCACAGTGAAGCATTTGTTATTGTTTCGGGTGTAATTTCTCATGGGGTTGTCAGATGTTAAGTCAGTGTTAAGTGACTGTTTGGCTCTAATTAATCGGCCTGGCTTCTGTGGGGTAAGATAATTGTTTGCTGGGATGGCCGGAATTAGCCCCATGGCCACTTTATATAAGAATGTTAGGCGCATCTTTTCTCGTCTGTCCTTGAGGGTGGGGATGTTAAATCTGTTTAAAAGGCCAGTGACGTAGCCAGGAGTGGGGGTTTTATAGTCACGTGCTATGAAGCGCATTGCGTTACGTTGGATTCGCTCCAATTTGTCCACGTCTTGCTTGAGGTATGGGTCCCAGATGATTGCACCATATTCTAGTATCGGACGAACGAGTGCAAGATAGGCATTTCGTTTGCAGGATGTTGGGCAGTGGCGCAGATTTCTTCTAATAAAACCTAGTGTGGAGTTGGCTTTTTTTTAAATGTTGTTTAAAGGGGTGACCATTTTAGGTTATTTGAGAAGAGAATTCCAAGGTATGGATTATTTGTTAATTCTAGGTAAATTGAAAAATAGCAATTGCTAGGAAATTTAATAAATATTTACATTAAATTACATGCTTCAATTCTTCCAAAGACACTGCAGATTGTTTCAAGGCTGTGTTTCCTTCTTGTGAAATAGCTCAACAGTTTGCATGTGCTGTAGGAAGTCTGCATATCTCAGCATTTTTGGGCATAGTATCATACTTTGCTGATATGCTTTTTAAAAAAAAAGAGCAACTTCTACTTATGTTCTTATGTTTGATCAAACAACGAACAAACAGATGCAGGAAAAGCAAATCGATATTTATGTTCGCATCTGGGATGTAAATAAAGTTAGTTCATTACTCCATTCATCTCATTTTCTTAGACATGCCGCTGCTGAAAGCTTGTTGGAAATAATCAGTCCGATTATCATAGACCTTGGTCACAAGGGATTTTTACAAAATTTGGAAATTTTTAAAAGTCTCTGGATACGACTATTGAAATATTTTGTCTTGGACATTTCTTCATTGGTCTGTAGCTGATGATTCATCATGATAACGATGTTTTAACTATTAATTCAAACAAAAAAATACATTTGAACACTAAGCTGATTCAAGTTTATATAGCTTTGTACATAGTTTGTGTTATATTTCCTAAAACTGAAGGATTTCTCAACATGAATAAGCTGAAAATTATGTATATATTATATATACTTAAGTGTTATAAAGAATTTTGAATCTATGCTATCATTATGTGAGTTTGTTTGTTTTTTTCTCTTTAGTATATCATAATACATAGGTCTTTGAATTTTTATAAAAAGGTCTTTGAAGGTTTGGGAAAAGTTTGGGAATTCTGTATGAACCCTGTTAAATCCAGATGAGTAAATAATTTTGAATGTCCCATTTCTTCTATGATTTCTCTGGTGTCCCTCATGGGTTCTGCATCTATTTTGGTGATTTTATTTAGTTCTCTTAATCACAACATATTCTTATTTGTCCTGATTTCTTTTTAATAATAACCATGGGTGAAGCAATTGCAGATTGTGATCTCTGAATTTTATTTGTTTCTAAAAGATTCTTTTCTTACTTCCTCTCTATATGCATGAGGAAATGCAGATTGTTTTTGTTTCAGTTTGGTTTCACTTGTGTTAATTTCTATTTTATGTTCCAATTTTGACGTATTTCCTAAATTGAAGGTGATGACATCTTTGAATTGAGATTTTAATTCAAGAAATTCTATCTGGTATTTTATAGATGATGTTTCTATACTATCTTCTTATGGTAAGTGTATTATACTAGCAACAATTTCACTCTCCACATCCTGAGGAATTGTAGTAATACTATCTGTTATATCTATCATTGTTTCTGGGCAGTTGTCATACTTTCTTAACAAGTCTATGTGTAAAACTTTAAATTCTCCATTCATGTTGATGACATAGTCCACTTTATTTAACTTTTTGTATACAAAGTATTGTCCTTGCCAGATCTTCTCCCCTGTCCTGTTTGGTAACCAAATATAAACTCAGTGTTTGTCTTTTAAATTCCTTAAGTATCTATTTGTGTTTTTGATGTTTGTCTTCTGGCTTCCCTATCTGTAATTTCTGTCGCTTTCTGTAATCCGTACACTATTTTTTTCTCTAATTTTTGTGATAACATCAAAAGAGTCTTCCGATGTAATTTCTTTTCCTAGTATGTTATCCTTAAAAATAGATAATGGGCTCCTTGGGTTTCCACCAAACATAAGTTCGAATCGTGAGTATCCTGTGGTATCTTGCACACTCTCTTAGCAAATAGTGCCATGGGAAGGTATAAATGCCAGTCTCTAGGATGCTCCTCTGTGGTCTTTGCCAACATTATCTTTAGTGTTTTGTTCCGACGCTCGTACATCCCATTAGCCTGTGGCCTGTAGATTGTGGAGTGAATCTGTGTTATTCCCAATATTTTAGTAACTGCATTAGTTACGTTGGACACAAATTGTCATCCATTTTCGGATAGCATTTTCTCTGGGAATCCATATTTGGTAAAGATATCTAGCAAAGCCATACAAATTGATTCTGAGTTTGTTTTTTAGTGGTATAGCCTCTGGCCATCTCGATGCCATATCTATCAATGTAAGTATGAATCAATGCCCTTCACTTGAATGGGTGTTAATAGGGCCAATTATGTCAATTGCTACCTTCTCAAAATTCCTGCCTATAGTTTCAGTTGGTTGTATAGGTGCTTTATGTTCGCTGTTGATTGGGTTTTTTGCTAGGCATGGTTTACATTTACCAATGTAAATTTTTTATCTTTTAAAATGCCCGGCCAAAAAAATTTTTATTCATAGTTTTCTTGATCCCCATATGGCCTGCTAAAGGGCTATCATGAGCTGTTTTAATTATCAAGTTTTCAAGTGCTGGGGATGACTATTTGAGTGGTGTTAATTTTTCCTCTCTTGAATTGTTTTATGAGTACTTTGTTTAGTAACTGATATTGATGACCTTTAAATGGTGCTCCCTTAGTCTTCATCCTTTGTTTGATTTGTTGTATGTGTGCGTCTTCTTCCTGTAATTTTATCAGTTCATTGACTGTAATGGGTTTATGGTCTTCCAATATTTCAGTTGTACTATTACTATTTAGTTCCTTCTTTTGTTGTTGTCTGGTTGTGACAGCATTTATAGTGTCAATGTTGAGTCCTTTGTGTTGTATCCATTGTAGGAATAGCTCTTGACAATTGTTTGGTTGTGACAGCATTTATAGTGTCAATGTTGAGTCCTTTGTGTTCTATCCATTGTAGGAATAGCTCTTGACAATTGTTTGGTTGTGACAGCATTTATAGTGTCAATGTTGAGTCCTTTGTGTTCTATCCATTGTAGGAATAGCTCTTGACAATTGTCTGGTTGTTACAGCATTTATAGTGTCAATGTTGAGTCCTTTGTGTTCTATCCATTGTAGGAATAGCTCTTGAGAATTGTTTGGGATTCCTGGATGGTTGCCAATAATGAGTGGACAGATTGGATTATCCCTAACTATAGCCTTTACTTTTGCTGTTAACCAAGGGCAATCAATGTTGACAATGGCCTTTTTACAGTCAATTTCAATGTCATTGGCAAATGTTACCCACGTTGTTTCCTCTAGGTAATCCTCTGTATTTATATATTTTGTATCTACTACAATGGTTGTACATCCTGTATCCCTCAGACATTGGACCAGGTTATTATGTAGGCTGGAAAAAACTTTCCCTCTAATAATCAACTTATAACAACTTAATAATAGTTAATCAATCCTGTCTAATCTTGTACCTTTGATAAGTCTTCCGAAAGTCCGTGTATATTAGTCCATCAAGAAATTATGGGCAAGTCCTCTAAGTTACTCTGATGTTTCGTTCTTTGTAACTCTCAACAATTGTCATGATTCTGGTATCTGCTGCGACATATTTTCTGCGCTTTACAGGCGGCTGGTTTCCACGAATGAATTGCTCATAAACAAGGTCATGCCCTTTTTGAACACCTCGAATTCCGTCTATAAATTTCCAAATGTTTGGGTGATCCATCCCAAATTCGGCTTGCAATCTTCGATGTGCTGCTTCAGCATAGTTGTTGGTACGATCCTCTCCATTCACTGTTCTCTCATAGACAGACCACATGTGAGGAGGAAACAACGCATGACGTTCGGTTGCGATTTTGACGTCCTATGTATACATCCTCAAACCAATTTAAGATTGGCGTGAGGTCTTCCGTAATTTCATTATCCAGTGCCTCAATAGCCACATCAAGATCTTCGATTGGAACAAAGGAGAGAGCGACTATCATTCTGGCGACCAAAATGTTGTTGTACGATGTTTTTTTATGGTGTAGGGTAATAATAATTTCCCTTGTTGTACGACATTTTTATATCGATTAGTTTGATTTTTTATTGTATCATTGTGTTTAATTAACAGTGGTTCTCAAAATTATTGTAAATATATAAAGATCATATTAATTTTTAATTAAGTGTGGTTCTCAAAAAGTTATATAGACAACAAAAATTGACAACGAAAATTGACATCAATAATTGACAACAAAGACGTGGCGTATAGTTTATATAATATTGTATTATTTACGCAAAAATAAAATACTGTTATCATTATTATAATTCAAATAATTATCATTATTACAAAGGTTATGTACATATTTAAATGATTATAATTCAAATTATTATAGGATCAAAATTTATTCAAATATTCAACAGAAACATAATATAGTCAAAATAGTATGTACAAATTCACAAGCATCCAGGTCAAAGTCATCAAGGCAAAGTCATTCACCTAGTGATGTGTTGGTGGGTGATGGTGTTGCACATGTCCTAGAGGTTCCAAAACTAACTAACTAAATAACTAAATGGCAAGAGGGGATGTTGTGACATTGTCTGCATGTACCTGTCTTTTTATATAAAAATATGAAAAAGAATTTTTATGTAGTGTGTACGTGTAGACTGCTGATCCATATATTTTAAAACCCATGTTTCCCCACCCTCAGCTTGTTGTGTTGTAAGAACATTCATAAAGTGTGTCTTTAGACCCGGAGTTCGCTTTTCATATAATTTTCTATCCCTACAATCCTGACAATTTAATTCTATGGTGCCCTTGTCACTAATAAATTGTGATTTATGTAAATTACAAACTTCAGAGGGGAACCATTTGTCGTAGACGGTATAAAAGTCCTGTCGGAGGTGGGGTCTAACCGCATCCTCTAAGTCTGTTGTACTAAGCGCTAAGTACGTATATAGGACCGATTTTGAGCACTGTGAAATGGACACTATCTATGTACTTATCTATAAAATCATAATAAAACCCTAGCATCCTAAGCTTCGCGTACTGATAAACAAAAAATCCTATCTGGAGGGGGAGATCCCAATCTATTTTCTTTTTCAACGTTTTGTAATTTTTTTAAATCTTGGGTTATTTACAAAAGGATCAGTCTCGCTACCACTACAGTAGGACGTGTCCGCGTGTTTCGCCTTATTTGTCAATGTCTTACCATTGTCTCGCTAGTTATGGCGAAAACGTCACTTTTATCCCCTTGTCTCCGTGCCTCGGATACGGTATTTCCAAATGTTTCACCGGTTGATATTCTATTACCTGATAAATTTTACTAACCACCAACCCATGGCTCAAATACCATTTTCATAAAGGGGTAGCTAATAGAATTTTCCCCCACTATAACTCCCTATCAACGTGCGCCGGGCACATGTCAATAGCTTGTTTTTACATGCGTACTCACGCATGAAAGGCCCTATGTCGTCTCTTGTCACTTTACAGTTTTTAAATATAGGAGTGAGTTCACTAAAGTGGTCTATTAACGCATTTGGGACATTAATGTCAATTTCTACCAGTCCAAAGCAAGTGTCGTCTAATACAGAATCGATAATCTGTTGTTCTGTCAAGGGCCATCTTTTTTTACCATACGAAGGTGTCAGTCGAGGGGCGGAGGGTTTGTCTTTTCGTTCTTTTAAAAAAAGCTTTAATGTCCGGATTGGTTTTCTTTAAATTCTGCCACTCACACTTCCACATTATAACGACCTTAACTTTAACGTTCTCTCGTAGATGGGTCGTAATGTCAACAGTATTCTTAAACAACTATGTGAATGGTTTCTTATTTACAGGGTTAATGTCTCTACCTTCGGTCAAGGGGCAATCAGGATGACCTTGGAATACACAACCATGAAATTGGTAGACAGTTCGCGAGCTGGCCTCCCACCCATCTACCCTAATATGCCTATGTCCTAAACTCATTTCACCCCCATTGAAGGTAGTCTTTAACTGTCGTCTAGTCATACTGTTGGTCATTATTATAATTCAAATTATCATAGGATCAACATTTATTAAAATTGGTAATCGATCTCATCCAAAAGATTATAATTAAAACTATCACCCACGGTGTTAGTGTAACTGTCCGGAGACATCTCCCACCACTCCAGGGAAGGCGCCTGGAGCGTCTGGTGTGGTGTCTGGAATAACAATAGGTATAGCCTCCGACCCAGTCGTAGGAGGTCTATGACGGAGGCTGAGAAGGCCGGATGGGGTCGGTTGTTGTGGTGGTGGCGTGGGCGATTGAGGAGTAGCAGGTGGAATCAGCCTCCTCCACCTCCGAGTCGGCAACAGGGGATGGCGGCGGACTCTGGTGGGTTCTCCTACTGTTGTAGCGGAGAACCCGCCTGCGTACGTGTCTGTGATAATGCGATCAACTCCTCCTCGGTCAGGCTCTCCATGGCCGAAATTAACTGGTCCCCCACCAGCTCTTTAAATCTTGTGCCATGATGCACGAGTGACCTTCTTGATTGCCATGCTCCCACGCACACCCAGAGCAGAAAGTGATCCTATGACCGACCCCCCTCCAAAGTTTCATGATAATGTGGTTTGAGGGGAAAAAATATATCAACATTACAAAATAGCTTAATTCAAAAACAAGGCAACACTACTAATAATGGATCCTCTCCAAAGGCTTTCGATGGTGCGTGAGGTCATTACTACGACCTGTTAATGAGGGCCAGCAAAATTTCGTTCCTTCTTTTGCCCAGATGGGTCAACATCTCGTTATGTACCTTGTCAGGGCCTGGTGATTTTGCCGGTCGGCACTTTCCTAACGTTGTCCGCAATTCTTCCATCGTGAAGAGGGACGTGAAAATCTCTGGGGCCCAGTACGCTGGGCTCGAGCTCCCTTTTTCCTAAGTTTCCGAATCGCGTGATGTTGTTCCGTCTCTCTGGTTTTCCTATTCACTTCTGCGAAGTGCCTATTGAGCGTCCTTGCTCTCTTTGCGTCGCTCGCCTCGACACCTTCCTCGGTCTGTAGCGGCTGGGGGTTCCTCTTTGTCCCCATACCTGAGAGATTTCCCAACAGGTTCCACACTTTCCTTCCGTCTTGGAGGTCGAGTTTTTCACATGCACTAACCCATTTCGATTTCTTGGCCTTCTGGACAGCCACTCGGACTTCGGCCGTTAGACGGTTGTAGCGTGCACGAGCAGCAGGCGTCTTCCGTTTCGCGGCTTGTTTCCGAGCTTTAGCTCTTTGTTTTACCAACTCGTTCAGGTCCCTGTTCCAGTAGGACCTGAACTTTTTCTTCCCGTTCGTCCTGGGGATCGTTGTTCGGGCGACCCCCAGAATGGTGCCATTAAACTTCTCGAAGGCAGCATCGATGTCTTTGTCGTCGACATCAAGCAGGCTGAGCTTGGCGTCGGTCTGCTTCACGTACTCACCCCAATTGGCTTTCCGGAATAGCCAGTGTCGTTTTTTGCATCGTGTCTTGGTCGTGCCAAGAGCAATCTTAAGGAGGATGGGAAGATGGTCACTCCCAATTTCTTTTAGTACCTCTAGACTCTGACTGGCCGCGAGGTCCGCTGAGATAAGTGTCAAGTCAGGTCTGGACTCCGTGCTGTGTCCTGTATGAAGCAGAGTGGGCGCACTCTCTCTGTCTTGCAACCTTATAAGGTTGGTCTCAAGGCAGACCTCTTCTACATGTTTGCCTGACGCGTTCCGCTCTGGGTAGCCCCACATGGGCGATTGGGCGTTGAAATCTCCCGCTATGATCGTTCTGGTAAAGACTGACTCCCCCCGGATGGGGAGCGTGATAGTGTTGCGAGGAGTATTGTAAACATTCGTCACGGCGAACGTTTTGCCCAATTTAGTCACTCTCACGGTGAGAGTATCAGTGTTCGAATAATTCTTAACTTCTACGACCTCCACAGCAAGGTCGTTTCTTACCGTGGTGGTGATTCCACGGCATCTACCGCACTTGCAACTGTATAGCGAGTAACCAGTGATGTGAAACGGCTTACCATGCAGTAAGGTTTCTTGGAACAGAGCCACGTCCCGATCGTTGAGTAGTTTGGTTACTTCGTGTGACTTTTGCCGGATACCACACACGTTTACCTGTAGCACTACGAGGTTTTGTTCAAGGTGACCCTTTACACCTGTACGGCCGTGAACAGTAACTTTTTGGCCTTGAGCAGGCCTGTCACGCGTCACCTGCTCAAGAGGCGACCGCTTCCCCTTGCAGTCTTCCGCGGGTAGGGGATGCTGACCAGGCATCGCAACAGTAACCCTACTCCGTCCTGCCTCCCGACAGCGGTGGCGGAGGGTTTAGAAAGGTCGACCCGACCTGCTTTAAAGATTTAGTTGTAATAGCCATGAGATTGTGGTTTGGGCAAATTTCTTCCTTTCCCAGGGAGTGGCTTTGCGTCGCCACACCCTTTGCCCATGGAACCATTCGGACGGGACGTGACCAAGGGGGTCGAGTTTTTTAGCTTCGGGTGGTCAGGTCCACCGTACTAGTCCAGTGCGCCACGCAGAGGCAAAACTCTTGCACATGGCAAAACTAAAACATTCTAATCACATCAGATAATTATAAAGCTAACTAACATTTATTCCACAGGGAATTATTTTTATCAAGATCTATACTTATCTAAAAACATATGAAAATTAAAGATAACAAACCTAGCCACTTATGGGCGAACAAGCTTTGGGACAAAATACAGCTAGCCATGCTCTCTTTACAATTAGAGGAAAAAGGGAGCGAGCACTGTTGGGTCTTGCCTTATATGGGCTAGACGAGGGGACGCTTCCCCAAACGGCCCTTTGTTCCCCTTGGGTCAATGTTACCAAGTTTCGGGCATTTTTAATTCCAGTCCTAATTGTACTATCCCATGAGTTGGAGAGATTGTGAACTAGCAGGTTTTAAGGTGAGAACCAGCGGATCTCAACAAGTACTATTGTCTGTTGAGCTGTACTTGCTCTATGTTTTTAGGCACAGAATAAAGCAGTATACAGTAATGCCTCTGATGTGACAGAAGCTGCTTTTTTAATACTATTGCCTAATGAGCTATGCTCTATGTTTTTAGGCACATAATAAAGCAGTATACAGTAATGCCTCTGATGTGACAGAAGCTGCTTTTTAAATACTATTGCCTAATGAGCTGTGCTCTGTTTTTAGGCACATAATAAAGCAGTATACAATGAATGCCTCTGATGTGACAGAAGCTGCTTTTTTAGTACTATTGCCTAATGAGCTACGCTCTATGTTTTTAGGCACAGAATAAAGCAGTATACAGTAATGCCTCTGATGTGACAGAAGCTGCTTTTTAAATACTATTGCCTAATGAGCTGTGCTCTGTTTTTAGGCACAGAATAAAGCAGTATACAGTAATGCCTCTGATGTGACAGAAGCTGCTTTTTAAGTACTATTGCCTATTGAGCTGTTCTCTATGTGTGTAGGCACAAAATAAAGCAGTATGCAAATAATGGCTCTAATCTATAGTCAGACGGCTAGACTTAACAACTTAACACCCATATTTTCCTGTTTCTGAGGGTAATTTGTATTCCAGTGTCCCTCCCGTCCACAAAAAAAAAAAGCCCAACAGACTTCCCTTACACCCATTAACCTCTCTGCTGCTGATCCCCTCCCAAATTCATTTGGACCCTGCCAGTGTTTCGGCACTCCCTTACGCAAAAGGTGGGTTTTTATTCCTAGTTGTTTTATCCTTTCACGCTGCTTTAATATTGTGTGAGACAAAAAGTCCTCGCAATTGGTGCGATTATGAACCAAATCACTTAACCATTTCAGAGTTCATGTGTAGTAACAATTTGTTTCGGCACAATAAATATTTTAGCCCCTCATACTTTATCTCTGTGTTCGAGCTTGCAACCCAGTTATAAAGGCTATGACCAGGTTTGAATGGAACTCCCTTAAATTGTAATTCTGCTGTATCAGCCCATGCCATTTCCCCCTGTATTTCTCTGGGTGATTAAAAAATCCAATAAAAAATATTTTTCCACTATCTTCTTGACCTTCTGCTTAATGCTACATACATCACAACGCAGTGACCCTTTTTATCACATACATTAATTTTCATATTATAGTCTTTTATAAGAACTGGCATTACTTTTGTGTCCCCTAAACAGTTTATTTCCATTGTTTGAACAGCAGCATAGCTGGACACAAGAATGCATGTTTTTTTCCCTACCTTTTGTCTCTAAATGCACACATTTGTTTAAACCTGTTCTAAAAACCACTAAATATATAAATGTACAAGTTTGGTTGTTTTCATGTATTGTGGAAAGTCTCTACAGTTTAAAGTCTTCTAAGTTCCATTAAAAGAATGTTGCTTGTTATTGACATCCAGATTGTTTGCCTTCAGAAGTGGGTATTTTCCTTGTACCTCACGGTTTTATCCAGATGTCCCAGCTACTTCCATTTTTTATTTTATTTAGGATCATTATTGTCCTTCTAAAATGTTGGTCTGTTTTTAGTAATTCTGTCACTGACCCATAGCTTTTAATATACTAGCTTTTCGGGGTCAAAACAAATATAATGTGCTTAAAATTGGAGAATAATTATTTTAAAATAATTTCAATTCATAATAAATCGTGCTCTGAGGGGTGTTGCCTGCACTATTTCTTCAACATGGGTGTGAGATTGAATGCCCAATATCTAGCTTTTTGGCTCTTGCTTTAGACTCTTGCCCCAAAAGTTTAAGGTTAGATTGACCTTTCTGAATAGCCTGCAGTGTGTGAATAGCGTGTAGGTCGTCTTGATGTTTTTTTATGGTGTAGGGTAATAATAATTTCCCTTGTTGTACGACATTTTTATATCGATTAGTTTGATTTTTTATTGTATCATTGTGTTTAATTAACAGTGGTTCTCAAAATTATTGTAAATACATAAAGATCATATTAATTAAGAGTGGTTCTCAAAAAAAGACAACAATAATAGACAACAAAGACGTGGCGTATCATTTATATAATATTTTATTATTTACACTATGGTCACTCAATGGTAATCCAAAAGATTATAATTAAACTATCACCCAAGTAGTATATAGTGCATGATATGGGTATGATTGGCGGTGTAGGCGGTGCAAAGGAATATAAGTAAAATGGCGGTGTAGGCGGGTTAATTAAGGGTTGATAATCCAATAATTACTTTTTTAATCTTGTTGATATTTTTTAATGGTGTAATAATAAATAATTTACCTTGTTGTTGTACCATCGTGTTGTTTGTACGATGGGTTTTTATAATGATTAGTTTGAATAATTATTGTACCATCGTGTTGTGGTACGATGTTTTTTATAACTAACAGTGGTTCTCAAAAGACAACGAAAATTGACAACAGAAAAAAAAACTGAAAAAAATAGACAACAAAGACGTGGCGTATCATTTATATAATATTTATATATTCAAGCTGATAATCGAGGTCGTCCAAAAGATTGTAGTTAAATGTATCGACCCCGGAAGTGTTGGTATAGGTGTCCGGAGACATCTCCCACCACTCCAGGGAAGGCGCCTGGAGCCTCTGGGGTGGGGTGTCTGGTATTATAATCGGACTAGATTGTTGTGGTGGTGGTGGTGGTGTCCTCCTCCGGCTCGCGGACAGGGGATGGTGGCGGACTCTGGCGGGTTCTCATGCGATTGGACAGACGAACCCGCCTGCGTACATGTCTGTGTGATAAGCTGATCAACTCTTCCGCAGGCAGGCTCGCCATGGCCCCCCGCAGCTGGTCCGCCGCCAGTTCCTCAAAGCTCTGTGCCATGAGGCACGAGTGCCCCAACTGGTTGGCCTGCTCAAATTCACATCCCATGCAAAAGATTGTACGCCGTTGGATACCCCTCCAAAGTTTTCTCACAATCTTGTTGTAAAAGACATCAAAGACGTGTAGTTTATTCAAATTGATATTCAGGACTATCAAACAAATCGTAGTTAAAACTTTGCTAACTCGTCCACTATATTTTGTTTCTCACATCTATTGTATGCTGGTACCCATTCAATTTCTATTTCAATTTTGAATTGATTCTTTATTTGCTCAACGTATTTTAGTACTTTTGCTATCTTAGGTCCGTTGCTTTTTAATCTTAGTTCCCTTATTGCCCTAGCGCTGTTGCATTTCTTGGGGCGATTCTCCCATTTCTCAATTCTTACCTGAGTTTGTTTATGCCTGCTTTCAGCGCTATTTCCTCTTCCTCTTTACTAGTAGAAAACATCCTGCATGGACCTGATATTTCTAATTCTCTTTTCTCTCCCGGGATCTTTATTAGCCCTCCGTACCACGCTTTTTTCTTTTCTTACTTTCCTTCTGCTTGTTGGAATTTGGAATTTTTTTCTTATTTTAACACATATACTTTTTTATTCTACTTTTTGGTGTCTTTAACACCATTTCATGCAATCTTCTGGATTGAGCCTCTGGAATCTCTCTAGCGCCATTATCACGGCCCTATACTATTTCGTCTCAAATGCATTGGTTGAAGATTTGACATTATTTGCCCTTCATTGATGGGAGTAGTATGTAATGTCGGATTTGAGCCGAATTTTGGCGGGTATTTCTGGCGGGTTAATTAAAGGGCGATAATTCCCTTGTACAATCGTGTTGTTGTACGATATTGATTTTATATATTAATTCTCACATCAATAAAAGACATCAAAGACGTGTATTATAACATTTTTAATCACGAAAATCAAAGTCGGGGTTGTCAAGTAAATTATAGTCAAAAGTATCAACCAAGGAGGCTGGTAGTGTCGCTTCCCTGGATGATACCTCCCACCTGTCAGGTAAAAGGCACACGCTGTTGGAGGACCTCCGGTGTGGGATGCTAAGTCGCCTGAGGAACCGGCCAAAACAATCGATGGAGCCGGAGGGGTGGCACCCTCTGTGGTGGGCTGTCTGGTATGACAATCGGCCAAGCCTCTGACCCTGGTGTAGGAGGCCTAGTTCGGAGTCCGGGTGGGGTCAATTGTCGAGGAGGTTGACGGGTGTCCTCCGACTCAGTGGATGGTGGAGGACTCTGGTGCGTTCTCCTACGATTGTAATGGAGAACCCGCCTGTGTGCTTTTTGGTAGAATAAAGAAATTAGGTCGTCTTTAGTCAGTCTGGCTAAGGCCGGCCATAGCTGGTCTGCCAACAGCTCCTCAAAATCTTGGGCCATCACGCACGAGTGGCCTTGTTGGTTGCCTTGTTCTTCCAGGCAACCCGTATAGAAGGTGGTCCTCGCGCTGATTCCTCTCCAAAGTGCAACAACTTTAGATTTCAAATGGTTTTCATTTAATACTCTGTATAGGTGGTTTGACAAAATTTCAGCAGTTTCGCCCTCAATGGATTCTAAATTTAAAATTTTTACTTGGATGCCCTTGTTAACATTATAATACCTTACTAGTATTGGATACAACTTGGTTTCATTATGATTTGAAAACAATGGTGTCACTCTTTGATATGAAGAATGGAAAATCCTTTTTCAATTGGTCGTTGAAATGGCATTTCCTCTTTTTTGAATTTTCCATCCCTAAAATGAAATTAAAAATAAAATATAGGGCTACACGTAGGTATTCTAAATGAAAATTTCATAATGAAATTAAATAAAATTGAACTATTCCCCTAAATAGAGCTTGCCTTCATCAGAACAGAACCACACATTTTAATGCTCTATCTCCAATAATTAGAAAGTTATGAATTTTTAAAAAATCAGGAACAGCGTCAATTTTTAGACGCCAGGAAAGTGTAGTTTTGGCACCCGCTATCTTCTAAAATAACTATGTTGGAACTTTCAAATCTCTTGCACACACAACCAGTTATACATATAACAAACTCAATTTTTTTCAGGGTTGTCACTAAATTGTAAATACAATTTTTATTCATTTAAAAACGAGCCGAAGCTCAATTTGTCATAATATTAAAAGGGAGACAAAAAGTCAATTTTCCTTCAATTTCAAAAAATCATAAAAAATTAACTAATTAAGCTATTCTTAATATCCAGGAGTCAAGTAAAAGTTAATTTAAAGCACATCAATGTGAAATCATCAGACAATGGTGAAAACAACCAACTATTTTACAGAAATTATTTCAGCAAGGCATGTTCACAAAAACTAAGAAATTCATAGATTTTTAAAATTTCGTAATAAATTAACCAAGTAATATATCTTAACAAATTTTACACAGCATTGTAGAAAATGCTAATCTTTTTAATAATAAAGCAACATACTAAGGTTTAGGAAACAAAATTCTGCTCAATAATAATTATAAAAATGGTCACTTTTGCTCCGAAAATTTAAAATTTCCAACTTCTTAAGAACATTTATATAAGTATAAAATCTGCAGGAATCATCAACTATGCATTAGTAATAGTGAAAATCAATTTACAAGAACAAAAGGATTATCTCAGTAAGTAAAGTTCATAATAACGAAGGAATTTCATATTCTTTTTTTTTTAATCATAAAAAATTTAGAAGCAAGGTATCTACGTAAAATTTATAGCATGTCTTTTAGATATAGCCATAAATGGTTTTAAGAATCTGTCAGTTAATTATGATTCTTTTACTGACAGTACATCTGATGATACTTATAAAAGTCTGTTAATAAAAATAACTAGCACTATGTCTGTTAGGGTAGCAACTATGAAGTCATTTGACAAAAAATTTGAAGAATTTCTTACATCTTAACTTGGTGAGAAAACAATTATAAATTGTGTATATTGCAAAACAATTATAAATTGTGTATATTGCAATGTCCATTTGCTGTTGGGACTCACGCTGTTAAGGGTGAGAAGAAGACAAACTTTTTAAATCTTATGCTGAAAGCGCTACTACTAATAGCATCATAAAAACAAGATGTGATTGTTTTGGTACCAGGGGGTAATAAAAAAATGGGTGTATGGTAGAATGGATTACATTTTGTGAGAAGTCAAAAATTCCTAGCTTTAAAGGCAATAGACTTTAACTGATTTTATTTAAAGCTGGTTCATCAAATATTTTCCACTTTATTAAGATAATTACATTTTTCACATGTGGCATTCTAAGTGCATCCAATTTAAAATTACAGAGTGTCATTTTAGATTTTAACAATTTAAAGGATAATGTTTTAATGACATTGTTTTGTTGTATTGCTCTTATTTTTTTGAAGCTTACTGGCCTACATTGGGATATTGTCACTAATTTTAATCTAAAATACTTTAAATTTTATAAATATGTAAAATGTATGGCTGAAGTCTGTTTCAAAGTATATTTTACTCATCATACCACGAGTCAGATGTATATGAATGTGACTAATTTTTTTTCGTTTAAATGTGTTGACTAAACTTTGTCAAGAAGCTTTAAATGTATCAAGAAGACAACTTGGTGAAAAATTTGTACGAACAATACCCACAGAAGCAAAACTTTTAGAAATGAAATTAAGCCTTAATCCATGTTGAGGAAGTCCTCCAGGATGCAGGGTGCCAATGCCTTATCCATACGGGACTGTGTCGATCGTGTACTGAGAGCGAGTGTTAGTGTTGGACTCATTGATCTCCATGGTGTCAGGAAAACCTGATAAGAGCATTTTCTTTATTAGTCGGGAATTAGTATGGCTAGAAAACATTCATATTATTATTATAACATTCATTTCAATCAACTTGGCATGCATATGTGATTTTGTAAGCTACCCCTAAACAAAATACTGCTACAAAAATACTAACCGTCGATCATGGATGATTGCCTTCTCGGAATTAAGATAAGTGCACTAGAATCCTGTTGATTCTGATGATCTGTTTATGCTTAGGCTATGCTTCTCCCCTTTCCTTTATGTTGAAAGCAGTCTCTAGGTTGTATGTATCATCCACTGAAATATAATATAATGAAAATATAGGCCTGTGTTTATGTCAAAAGATAGTAAAGCTAAGTAAGAATATTTATTTTGGACTAATGAGAATTTATTAATAACTGGTATTTCAAATATACTACCACAGAGCCTTATCATATTTATTTTTAACCAGCTTGCAAACTTACATAGGATGAAGCATGTGGTGTGATTGTTATCAATTGCTAATGCTGAAATTACTTGCCTGTGACCATGGATGATTTACTTCTCTGTTTAGGCAATGCTGTGGGCCTCCCCTTTCCTTTATGTTTAAAGCGGTCTATAATGATGTTGTATGTGTCTCATCCACTGAAATATTATAATAAAAATATATGTCAAAAGATAGAGTAGAGCTAAGTAAGAATATTTATTTTGGACTCTACCATTTATGAAAGGGGGAGAGGCAATTTTGTTCAATCTCTTTTATCTTTCACCTGAACTGTATTATGACTGAGTAAAACTGATTATGAAAAATTCTTTTGTAACAAAGAATAAACAAAAATTAATAATAACAGACTTGGCTGTTCACCTTAGTGAAAATAATACTGTACTCCCAAAAACCATTCACAGTGGACGAATGGCCGCCATTCAATGGCTATTCGCGAATCGATATGATACTAACATTTTAATGAATTTTTAATGAATTACTGGTCTTTCTGAACACAAGCTCAAATATAAAATAAAATCTAATTAAACATTTAAACATCTGATTTAAATAATTATGTAATCCTTTAAAGTATTCCTAATGGTAAATTAAATACAGGCAACTTTAAAATAAGGGTAGCAGATCATATTTAGAAGTTACGGAACATTGGAACAATTACCGATAAGCCTAAAAGTGCCGACACTAAATCATGAATACAAAAAAATTAAAAGCTTCTTTTAAGATAAATAAGAATAAAATGTACGAAATAATGTTTTAACTTACCTATGGCAGTTTTAAAATCCATGGGAAGCACTAAATTTAGCAAAACGGCTTATCCAAAACAATCAGCTAGTTCAACTTGTGAAGCCTTCCATGGCGGATCACGGCAAAAAATTTTTTATAGGAATTTGATGACGCATTTCCGAAGCGGGGCGCTTTTTCTTCGTAAAACGGGGCATTCTCAAAATCGTAACAGTTTTATTATAAAATGGATTGGCTTTCTAAAAATGTATTATTGGAAGCTGTAAAATTATGGTAACAGCTAGAAAATCCATTTTTAATTCTAAAATCAACGTTTTTAAACATAAATTTTTATTATTCAAATTGCAAAACTATATCAAAATAAACATCAACATCAGTACTTTCTAAATCCGTTGCTTCCAGTCCAAATAATAAGACAAAGCAAACGCGATGACGTTTAGCGCGACACTAGTAAAAAAAAAAATTCTCCGCGCAGCGAAATTTTCAGCGGCTCATTTAGAATACTACGATGCAAGCGCATTATAAATAAATAAAATTAACCCTGGACAGACACAGTGGGGTCTTTAAAATATTTTATTTTCGCATTTTGACAAAAAAATACAATTTTTTATGATACTGTTTTGTATTTGCTATCTTAAATACAATATTTACTAAATTTAAAAAAATATATAGGGTCTGCCAAACACCACTGTGTCTTTTACGTCTAAAAAAAATAAGTGTGTCTGTCCAGGGTTAATAATTAAAACTTTAATAACAAAGCGATCAAACTTTACTAAATCTATATTTAAATTAATTTACACTTGTGCTGAAAACAGGGTTGTATGAAATTGAATTAATAAAACGTGAATTGTACTTACTTGAGAATAATATTCACTGAGCAAGAAATAATTTCGTATTTCTGTTAGGTTAGAAGTAAACACGAAGTATAATACACAGGCAATGGTGGAAAACAAGTGCGAGTCACGTGAAGTTCTCCTATGCCCTGCGCATGCGTTTCATAATCGCGTCTTTCTGAACTACCGTCAGATGTCGCGTAACAGTTTGGCGCGGCATCTTTGAATTCAGAGATTAACAGATTAGTTTTAAAATATCGAAAAGGAGGACAGAAAGGAGGACACTTATCGAGGGAGGACAGAATCTACAAAAGGAGGACTGTCCTCGCTAAAGGAGGACGATTGGTCACCTTATTTTTATGAGACGTCAAAACATGTAAACCTATTTCAGTTATTTAAGTAAAAATAGGATTTTTAGGTTTGAGACTTCGCAATAGCAGCTAGAAAGTTTAACAAAACGCCTAACATTATCTTCCCTTTAACGTTGGGTCCTATATTCCAGTTATTAAGAAAATAATTGACTGCAGTCTATTGAAGAAACGTTTTCAATAGCCCTAATTTTTTCGTTTTAAATTATGTACAAATAAATATATATTTTAATTAAATTTTTTTTGCAGATTTTTACATAAGATATTAAAATATAATGAATACATTGTTGTATATAGTGTTTAAAACATATGACCCGTTTTGGCACTTTTTTTCTTGTATGATTTGGCCATTTTGATAATTTTGATCTGGCAATCCTGGCCCCTGGCTCATTCCATTTCCGCTTCCGTCAGAATTACTTTTAAACGACTACTAACGTGAATCGCACGCTTTTCAGAAAGCAGTGGTTAATTTATCTCCAACAGACGCCATAAATCTACGTAGGACAAGGTATATTTTAATCTGTTTACTTCACAAGCTGACCTTTAAATGGACCCGGTCACGCAGCGCCGCCCTTCGCACCCGGGTCCTTTGCACCCGGGTCCCATTAGAAAGACTAAATGCTATTCCGATGTCATTTGTGGTAGTTTATTAGGTAAATTCGCACAAGAAGTACCTCGCATTTTACTATGGCCGCCATCTTGGTTTAGTAAATAGTTAAACTGAAGAATTAAGTTTACAAACATTTGAAACATATAGTCCATTCGGAATATTTCATTTGATACCAAATTTTGCCTTTCAAACCCATCAATAATAATTTAAATAGTTTTTTAATCCCAACCTCTCACTTCTGGTACTAGGTACTACAAACTGGCTTTTACGCGTTTTTGTGTCACGGAAACCTGTGTTTAGTAACTTTTCACTTAATGTTTTCTACATTAAAAATTGGTCATAAAAACTAATAAAAATAGTACCATTTAAAAGTACATTTTAACCCCTCTAAGTCTATGTCATTTTCAATGTTGTTGAAATAACAAAGAGTATTACTATTACATTTATCGCATGAAAACTATCGCTAAAGTGATTTTTTATCGACAGTCAAGCGATCATTTTTACCCCCGCGCTATTCAATCTCCGTGCCGTTTTTGGTCGTTCGTAGTATTTAGTATAAGTGTATCGTGTGCAGAAATGAATGCCCTTTGCCTTTAGTTTCGTACCAAATATTAATATAACGTAACAGTTAAAATATTTTAAAATTTAAAAAATGAGAGAAAATGATCATTTACTATTTGATTTTGGCAAAATATGAAATTTAAACCAGCATCATTGGAAAGCTTGTCCTATTTTCTTTTAAAATACGAAAAAAACACTTCATTTCTAAGCATCAACAAAAACGGCAGAGTTAAAGAACAATATAATTTCCATTCACCCCGCTTGTTCCCGGTATGTGAAAATGGCTGAAAACTACGTTGACAACGCACCAGAAGTGTTTTCTAAATTGACGGTAGCCGATCTTAAATGCTTAGTAGGTAAGTAAAAATATGTAGTTAAATAGTTTGAAATTGTGTCAGCTATGTTTTAATTCTTTATTTCTTTAGGAAATTTCTATTTATATAGATATAAATATGTTCGTTTGTCGCTGATTATTATCGTTTTTGAGTTTTGTCAGATGACTTAAACCCTCCTCTGTTTGTAGTGAAGTCTAATTTTTTCTGATTGCTCAGTTTAAAATGTTATTGTTTTTTCTGAAAGAGGATACGTTGAAGATTAATAACTACTAATTTTTATAAATAGCAAATGATATTATCATATTCAATTTTAATAAATAAAAAAAGTCACGTGATCATATTTGTCCTCAAACTCAATGTAGACAAACACTGAATGTTAAATGTAGAACAACTCGTCAAGTTAAGAGATGGTCAAAGTAATGCATGCTTAATAGCTTAAAGTAATTTCTGTTATCATAGTTGGATTTATGTTAACTGAACATTTATAATTTGTTCAATTTTGTTTTAGATGGTGAACAAATCGCTGCTCTAGAGAAGACTTTTCTGGCTTAAGGGAAAGGAAGAAGGCCATCATTGCCTACTCTAATCATCAGCAACAAATTACTTCTTCAACTCTATGTTTTGAAGGAGGAAAATAACAAGTCATGGGAGCAGGTAACTATAATTATATGCCTAAGATAAGTTAATAGTGTAATAAACATATTTTGTATTCTACTTCTACTAAGTACTAAGTTAAAAATTTTATGAATTTACTTATAAAGCCTGAACATATCTTTTCAGCTCGAAACCAGTACCAGCCGCAAAGTTCAGAAGTGTGTGGAAAAAGTTCTTAGCAGTTTGACAGGGTCCTCACACAGTCGGGATAACGGGAAATAGTCGGGATTTCCTTCAATTTTTTTCCCCCGTCGTGAAAAACCGGGAAATTGAGCATTCTAGTAAGGAAATTTTCAGGATAGTCGGGAATTTTTTAGTTCACCATTTTAAACAAATAAGTAAATATGTGAATCACTTCAATTATGCCTCCATGGTCATTTATCGACTGCATTTTACGGTATTAGTTTTGATTTATCTGCGCATGCGTTGAAATCGTTCTTCCGATGCCGATCTCATTTAAGGTGGTCCACGGGTGAAAAAATCGATACTTTGGTTATTTTTTTCCAAAATGAAATTACGTTTTTTTCTGCTATATTAACCTCTTATGAATACTTTTCTGTTAAGGGTTTTAAAAAAATATATTTTAAAGATCTTAAATAAGTATTTAAAAGTGGTATGGTAAGACTACATTTTGAGGAAAATTAAACTTGGGAAGCCAAAGTTTGTCTTTTTAGTCCTTAGTTACAGGTAGTTCAGAACAGCGCTACATACACATATTTGGTATCGATCGAAAGAGAAATGGAGCGGGAACGCGGTGGTTCCGTGATATAAAATAGCAAAAAATTAACAGCGAAGCTATTCCGTACTTTATAAACGTATTTTAAGCTTTATGATTGGTCGAGGCATTGACCCCTTGACCTTTCATTTTCTTAGAAGCTCATTGGTCAAATATTTTAAAATTTGACTAGGATTGAACATTTCCATTTCTACTTCCGCTTTCTGTCTGAAATTATGATGTTATTTTTCAATGAACCTATTATCGCTAATTTTAATCGATGGACTCAAAATCGACAAATCAAATATTAATCATTTTTGTGGATTTACATACCCTACCATATTGTTGGTAAGTTGATTTAAGCATTTTTATAATTAATGAATGATTACACGAATTATTTAACATTATTTTTATTTTTTATATAAATATCGCAGTAATGCCATGCTGTTCTAGCTCTAGTCCTAGCAAACGAAACGTAGTCCACTGCACGTGCCCACAGTTAAATATATTGTTTCAAAAATTAATTTAAAAATATAGCATCTCTGGACTATGGACTTTAAGTTGCCTCTGCCTAAATATTTTTTAAATTAATTTTATTTATGATATGGCTATCGTTTGTAAGATTACAAATTATTTTGAATTTCATTGAAATTGTCTTAGAAATTCTAGGATTTTATTCTATCAATTATTATAGGCATACTATTTTTTATCATCTCTAGATTACCTGTTGGCATCTCCTTGAACCTAAAGAATAAAGGATCATACCACCCAAGAGCAGTCAAGTTACGAAGGATAATCAAGGATTTTCTTCGTCCCTTTGAGGATTCCATTTTCCTCTCGAAGAGTAATGCCTGCCTTTCCTGAACATGCTCTCATGATAGATTCTAATTCTATTCAATGAGCCCCTTATTTTCAAAGAGCTACTTCACACACATCACAACACATCTGTTGTATGTGAACATTTGAACATGCATTCAATTTCTACGGGTATCACTGCCTGTGTTGATATCATTACAACATTGAGCTTCGGTTATACAACTCAGACCTGCAGTGGGTTACGTGATCAGTATTACTATTGGACTTTACAAACAAAAGAACATTGGCTATAGGATAAGAATACAGCCAAGCTAGTATCAAAAGACTTGCAATATGGCCATGGTCTATTTTTCAATAACCATAATGATGTCAGTCCATATTCGTTTGGCTACAACAAATCTAATACAAAGTTTCTGACTGCCATTCTTTGTCGATGAGAACTGAAACATAATGCCATGTCTGCAGTCTAATCAAGAATCCTGAAGTACCCTACACCCTAAAGAAGTTTATGACTATGAGAGAATGAAGACAGAATGGATACTTTGCACTCTATGCATAATTAACTAATAACTTATTTTTAAATTTTTTTTAGCGTCTATGACATGTGTGAATATGTAATATAAAATTTCCAATGTTTATTTCTACAGCATTTTATAAAATACTTTTTAATCTTTTATAAGGCGCATCTAATTATTTCATTCATCAATAGGTAAATTGACAGCCTAGCTATTATAAGTGACCATTTGAATGAGCTGTTGCATATTATTTTAGTTTGCGTTTTCCATTTTTTTAAAGGACGTCGGATGAAATGGGGTCAAAAGTATTAGAGCTACATGATTCCAACTTGACATGCTTATTTCCATTGATTCTATCTACATAAAGACTTGTGGCTTTAAAAAAAAACTTCCAGTTTTTTTTTTCAAGCTTTTTAAAAAATAGTTTGATTATTTTTTTATTTTTTTTACAGAGGTTGCATTTGCTATCATTGAGGATAATTTTCTATAATTTGTATCTGTTTTTTTAAATCCTTTAGTATGAATAGTTTATGTATGTAGCCAATGCAACCTTTAAATTGTTTAGATGGCCTGTGATTTTTTTATGAACATATACTTATTTTTTTTTTTTATAACATTTTTTTGTTATTTCTACTTAGATTTTCCATTTATTTCTGACGTCAGATGTATCTTGAGGAAAAGTATTATTACCACATGCTTCAAAATTTGCATGGTTGTTTCTATTGATATTCTCTACATAATGATTGTTGTTTTTTATTACATGTCTCATAAAAAAAAAAATCAGAATTTTTTATGGGTTTTTAAATTTTATTAGGCTCGGCTTCATTTATATTCTATTTTTATATCTATCTTCTTAATTTTTTTTTTTTTTTTAGGAATGGTATGGGCTCATGATGTATGCATCCAATATTGTTCAACTAACCTTAACTTTTTTTAATAAGGTATTTTCAGTGTCATTTTCAGCTTTTGCCAACTTAGCATTTTCAATTATTTTCTGATGTCAGATCAATCAGGAGGAATAGTATTTGAAATACATAATTGAAACTTTGCATGCTTATTTATATTGACATTCTTTACTTAATGATGGATGGTTTTTAAACAAATGTCTCATAGGAACATTTTTCAGAATTTTTTATTTGTGTATTTTATTTATTAGGCTCGTGGGGTGGAGTTTGAAAAAGTGTGATAATTTTTTTTCTATCTTTTCTGTCTATGTTTTCAAATTGTTTATTAATTCATGAATGGTATATGTACATGGTATATGCATCCAATATTGTTCATGCAGTCTGTAATTTTTTTAAAAAACATTTTATTACTTATTTTTCATTTTTCTCAATTTTGCGTTTTCATGATTTTTTAGGAACGCCAAATGTTTCAGGAGGAAAAGTATTCTAGCTACAGGCTTCAAACTTTGCATGCTTCTTTTCATTGATATTCTTTACAAATTACAAGAGGCTTTTTTATATATATCCAACTAGAAAATTTTTGTAACATTTTTACATTTGCTACCTCTAAAAATTTCTCGCATATATAGGTGACCCCACATACATGCCATTTGTAACACTTCCAATAACTCCAGTGAAAAAAGCTTCTGTAAACTTTTTATTAATGTCATTCTTAATGTGTATGCAAAGTTTCATTATGATATTGCAATACAAATTTTTTTTTTAATCATTTTGCGTAACTGTCAAAATTGGTTTTAAAAAATCAATTTTTTGCAATAAAAGTCAAAAAAAATTTTTTAAAAATAATCGTCAGTGGTTTTTTGTCTTTCTGTTTGTGTATGTTTTGTATGTACTTTTTTTTTTTTTTCTAACTTAAGAAACAGAAAAAATATTTTTGACCCATGGACCACCTTAAATTAATTCAGGGCTACCACACCTTGGGAAATTTCCCAAGATCCTGGGAATTACGGACCCCCAGTAGGATCTGTGGAATAATTTTGAAAATCAGGCAAAACCTTGGGATATTATTAATAGGAGGAAGATCTTTTTACACATTTCGAACAACATATGTGATAACAATTAATGTGAAAATTGAAAATAAAACATAATAATTTTTAAAGAAACAAAGAAAAAAAACTTGTTTTAATTCTTTTCTGGTTTTAAGTTTTAAAACCACTAATAAATAAATAAGAAATCTTTTGAAATTAAAGTTAATGTTGTGAAGTATTAAAAATTTATTAATTCAATTTTCTCTGTTTTTTACTTTGAAGATTTACAAATTACATCCAGGTGTTGAATGTTTACAATTTGACCTTGTACAACCATATGCATTGAACAGTTTCAACAATAAATAAACTGATAATGACTCTTGAAATATCAAAGGAAATCAATATAGGCTATTAATATTATATAATTTGTTGGGGGGGGGGGCGTAGTAGGCTCGGAAGTTTTATCATTAGGCATTAGCCTTTTAATTTTTTTAATAAAAAGCTTGAAAATCGGTCGCAATAATGTCCATAAAGTCGCATTTTATATAGTAGGGAATTTTCATTTTTCAGTTGGGAAAAAGTAAGGAATTTAGTTTTGAAAAAAATTTGAGAACCATGGTTTGAACTCCCTTTCAACTTTGGATTATTTTCATTATTTGGATCAAGTTCTGGATTTGGATTTCATAAGCCCTACCCTATCATCATTTGGAATAAATAAAGAAAAGGTGTACAGTCCACCAAAGGAGTATGCTGGTTCAGTACAGGAAGTTACAAATGAATTTATTATTGACTTTTATTTATATTCTATTAAGGACACAACAGATAGTATAACTGTTGATTCTATTCATAGATGGCTTTGTATATTATGTGGGTCTGTTGACAAATGTCATTTAAAAAATGAGATAGCCAATTTGGTGCAAAGTTACAAAAAAATGAGGCATTTAAATGTTAAAAGAAGACAACCTGAACGTTTCAAAGACTTTATGAGTGGTATATTTATTGTTGATATTGTTCCTAACCCTGTCATTGTTAGTATCAACAAAGAACCATTGTCTTGTGAAGTTGATGAACTTAAATTAAAATTACAACAGGCTTTAGACAATGCACAGTTATTTAGTGTACAAGTTAATGAGTTAGAAATTGAAAAAATTTGTATTTTTCAAGAAGAATTAAATATATTGAAGGTACAATTGGTAAATGATGTAAATTAAAGTTAAAGAGTGTTATTAGAAATCTTCAACAAGAAAATACAGATTTTTCTGTTCAGTTAGACCATCAGAGATTAAAGATAATGAAATTAAAAGAAAAAATCAAATCAATGAAAGTAGACTCAGAGTCTATTTGAAATGCCAATATTAATTGTGAATGTGAAAAGCCTGTTAAAATAAAAGATCCTTTAAAAAATTGTTACTCCACTCCTGTTTATTAGTTTGATGTCAGATTGTGGCATAGCAGCTGACAAAGTGTCTCCCTGCATTAATATTATTGGTGCCAATTTATTTAATTACACTTTTGAAAAACAAGTGCAACAACTTTTTTAAATTTTTGTGCAGAGTCTCACGTAGTTAGCCAAGTGCAAGCTTTAAGTTAAACTTTAACTCACTGTCCCCTTACCAACCTGATTGGTGAAAGTGCCTTTGGGAACTTAGATTATTTATGACATAAATAAGAGTAAGAGGAAGAACTGCTCTTTACACAGTAGGTCCACATTACATTGTACCAACAGGCACAGAACATCTTCGTCCATTAAAAGCAAGTCTTTATAAAAAAAAACCAAGTTATTTACATTTGCTCGCAAGCATTCCCCTAGACTTAAGAGAGCCAGGAAAGAACTTTAACATAATGTTGAGTTAAAGCTCAGGGAACAAATGATTGCCAATCAGGATAAAAAGATAAAGAAAGAATTAAAGGAAATAGACAAAAGAGCTCAGCTTACTGATGTTGTTAAGAAACATGGTGGTCCTTGTGCAAGGGCAGATGATGTAGATGCTCTCTGTAGGAAACTTAGTTGTAAACCATTATAGACTATAGAGGCATTGAAAAAATTTGTCTGCAAAAATTATATTCAAAGACTTCACATTTGAATTTAAAGGGGGATGTTCACAGTTAACTGTTGTTGTTGATTTCCAATTTACAAGGTCATGTTATGTTAATGTTAAAGTTATGCAGTGTGTTCTAATACCGGTACTTAAATAAAAATGCAGGCACTCTAAATCTGTAAACGTTACATTTTATTAAATGTTAAAATTTTACTTGCACTGTTCCAGCCATGTTTGTATTGTATATAAGTAAATAATGGGCTCACTGATTGTTGAAATATTCAGAGCTATAATTTTTCTGTACTTTGGTAAAAAAGCTTATATCTTGGTAAAACTATTGATTTTATGCAATTTTTTTAAAATTTCTGATTGAACCTGTGCACTTTTCTAACAGTTTTTGTATTTTCAATGTACTTGTTATGGGTACACATGCTGTTTAAGTATGGTACATAGACCTTTAGTTCCCCTACATTTTGATATAATTATGATGTGCTTTCAATACACCTTATAAAAAAAAGGTTACAAAATTCTGTATGTGAACCCTTTCACTGTTCCAGCCATGTTTGTAATGTATATAAATAAGTATTGGGCTCATTGACTGTTGAAATATGTAGAGCTATAATTTTTCTGTATTTTGGTTAAATTGGTTTAACTATTGATTTTTTGCAATTTTTAAAAAAATGTCTGATTTTTTGCGTCTTTTGAAACCTTGCCTTTTTCCAACAATTTTTGTGTTTTAAGTGTAGATTGTATGTTTACACTTGCTGTTTAATTACATAGTCCTTTGGTTACCCTTCATTTTGATATAACTATAATGAATGCTCTCTTATCAGTTGATTTTTTGTGATTTTTTAAAAATTACCAAATTTTGCGTTTTTTACCTCCCTTTTTTCCCTCAAAATTTGATGAAATGCAATTTTCATAAAAATTAAAATTTAATGAATTAATCATTTTGTACCATTGGAAAAAATTAAGTCTGTTCTCTATATATGTGGGTATGTGTTGAGTGTACGTAAGTGAATTTAAGTGATTTAGTTTTACAGATATAGCCTTACAAAAATGGCACTTTTGATGGTGGCAAAAATTTTTCAAAATAATACATTTTAAAAATTCATAACCTTTTTACTAATTGAGTTATATGAACAAGTTTGGTATCCACGTTCTTAGAATCATGAGTTCTTGACATGACAGTATAAAATAAAGCTATAGGACCTTTTTGAAAAATCAATTTGTGGTACCCACCGGGTAGGAATAGTTGCCTTATTGCGGCCTTGGTTATTGAATAGTTGCTGGAGTTAACTTTTCTTTGGCTAATGTAGGTTCTTGGATAAAGTTTTCAAATTGAATGAATTACGAAATGAACACATCTGTAAAATAGCCCTTGTTAAATGAAGTAATAATATGTCTTCATTTTTCATGTAGCACTTTTTGTTAAAAAGTTATGATTTTTTGTGTGAATAAAAACTCACTTTTAGAAATTTGTGACCAATTTTCAATTTTTTTTTACGAAAAGGCACATAACTTTTTTAGCAGAGTAGACAAATAATATGAAACTTTCCAAAAGTATGCAACATTGTACTATCTACATCTCTGTTGCTTTAAAAAACTAAAATAAATAAATACAATATTTTAAAAATATATTTTAATGTAAATGTAATTAAAAAAATTTCAAAAAAAAAATAAAAATTAAGACCAAACGTAGTTATTTTAAAACAGGAAATATATACAGGCAATTTCACAATGAAAAATTATGAAAGGGGGAAATATTAAAGTATATATAAAGTGTCTATTATTGTAAAGATTATGCAATAAAAACTTAGATTAATTAAGATGGAACTTGATTGCTTTCAGTTATAAATTTCTTGGGCTTTTTTCTTATGTCAACTAGTCATAAATAATATTGTTTCTGGTTTGTCACTTTCGTTTTCTGACATTTTTTTCTTAAGTTTTAACATCCGTTCTGGCCAAAAACATTGTTATGGCCATCTTAGAGACTTGAAATTTTACATGGTCATTTTAGATAAAATTTTACAGGTACACCAGGTCGATTTAAAATGGTACAGCGAATAGTTTTCAAAATAATGATAAATTAGACTTCGCTACTTTCTCACATTTTTTTTCTTTATGACATACTAATATACTGAAAACAAAATGGATGTAAAGGGGTTCATTAACGTAACTAGAACAGTAATTCGTTCGTTGATAATGTTTCTAACGCGAAAAAATAATGTTTTAGTACCATATCCAGCACACACAAAAAAGCGTCTCAAATCCCTATGGGCAGTGATTGCATCAAAATAGCTTCATATCCAAGTACCTAGCTAATGCAAAGAGACGTTATTTGCGTTTAGGAGTCTTTTCCCTTTGCCTTTGTTTATTTTTGGAGAATTATTAATTGTATTTTGATGCCTATTAATACGCAGAAGGAAAGTTTAGTTAAATTTGTTTCTTTGTACTTTGACTTTGTTTTCTGTATGTTGAAAAATGTACGTTTATTCATTGGAAGTAGTGGTGGCGAAGGAATATTTCAACATTGGGCTAATTTGGAGATGTAGGCCCTGACACCATTTGCATGTTTTGTCCCCGTTTCCGATAGGGTCAAAACCCAGGTTAGGGATAAGTTTAGGGTTCAGGTTAGGTTTAGGGATAGAATTAGAGTTCAGGTTAGGTTTAGGGATATTTTAGGTCATAAGTTCGGGGGTCGCAGCAACCAAGATGGCGGCCACGGTACTGTTTCTCCAAATTAACCCATGATTGATCTGCTGCAACAAAAGTTCATGTGAATTAAGGGATATTAAAGTAAAAAGTTTTTATGTCAATATTAATAATTACTTGCCATTTTGTTTTTTAAGTGTCATTCTAAGCTTTTGGAAATTGGAGAATGTTGGAAATATATATAAAAATAGAAAAATATTTTTTTTTTTAGGTTCTATCACATGCAGATATAGACAAAGGAGTGATTGTGCTCATCTTGATTGCTTCTCCGGGTGCCTGCACATAGCAGTAAGTTCGAAATTTATTTTTAGGCATCATCAATTTTTGTTGTCGCATGAATATGTGCCACATGATAGCAAGTCAGATGCAAACTGCACTGACGAAAAGAAATTGTCAAAATAAAAATGATGATTTTTATCTAGATATATGTTTCCTAATTTGTGGATGACATTATAGCCTAGTCCATTGGGCATCATAGTGTCTGGTTTGCCAGTGTAAAAGTCAAAGTCCAAAAAGAAACGATGTTGCTGAGTCACAGTAGCACCAGACTTTGACTAACACCCCATGGGTTGGGCTTTCCTTTTATGTACTGTTTAAATGATAGTCTGCCTCTGAAGGGAATAATAGCTTCGTCAAAAGCTATAGCAGCTCCAGGTCTGAATAATGTATTACAGGCATCTTTTACACCTGTGATTACTGGTGGGATTGTATACAGGGGATCATACCCATCTTGGCCTTTCAGGATATAGTTCCTGCTGTCAGCCAGGTGAAAATATCTAGAAATTTCTTATCTATTTCTAGAAAGGACATCAGCCACACTGGCTACGTTGAACAGAGGATCTGTTGACCAGTACATAGTGTAAGCAGGTAGCTGAACACCAAGCATCATATTGATGTACATAAATGTTTGAATGTCACTGACAGTGACAGGAGTGAAGTTGTAAGCATTCCTGAGGGTGCATACAAATTAGTCTGGTCAGAAATCATTTGTAGTAATTCATCCGAAATAAATAGTTTAACTCTCTCTCCCAATCAACGCTCCCATCATCGATTTTAAATGAGGTTTCGGACGGATTGACGCTGGCATCGTCAATGTATAAAAACTTGTTTATTTCAGTTCTTTTCTTAGCTATTGGTTTTTAGTTACTTTTAATCAAATCTAGAATGATTTCCCTTTGAACGACTTTTTACATAGGACTAAGTGTTTGAAGTGGTTGTTTTGATTGTCCATTTTATTTTTGTTTATAAACATGATGCCTTGACCTGACCCATCTGGTGATCGATCTAATAAAGGTTGAAAATATTACTCTGATGACGATTCAGACAGTGATTTTATGATTTCAGATGCAGAGGCTGATTCTGATGTATCGTATAATTATAATCCTAGTAGTAGTATTAGTAGTATTGGTGACGAAATAATATTGATAATTCATCAGCTGATGAGCAACAAGCTCCGCCCCCAGCCAAATTGCCTTGTAGAAGAGCTAACTCTGTTCCTACTATAAATAGTGGATGTTCTAAAAGGAAAGCTGATGATCTTAGCACTCAAACTGAGTACAATTTCAAGTTTTTACTTGAATTTGAAAAATGTAGGTGTAAATTTGGAGCTTGTATTGTGACTAGTTTAGTAAGTCAAATGACCGTGACCATTTTTTTTACTTTGCTAGAAACATTCACGAGCTTGTACTCTCAATAAATAATTCCTACGGAATTAAAATCAACACTCCAACAAGACTTATCAGAGCAAAACATGTGCCTAGCCTATTAGCTTCAAAAAGGACAGTGTGCAAACACTATAGAACAGGGCGAACTGTACCCGTAAACGTTTGTGCTGGATGTATGTCAAGTCTGCACATCCATATGGATTGTTTTCAGGTCAACCATAGCTATACCCAGATGAAAAGATATGACAAATATATGGTAAATTTTCCATTTACCATAATAAATGTTAGTACATACAGAGATACAGTTCAAGTATGTTCTAATATCAAGAGATTGTTTCCAGTGGAAATATTTTTTTTGGACTTTTTTTGTGCTGCAGTGACAATGGATGATGTGCTCTGGATTTTAATTAATTTTTTTTAAAAATCTTTATTTGTTATATTATTATAGCTCAGAAAATATGCACATTTTTGTTACACTTTGATTTATATATTTATTTGTGTGACTTGGAATGAGCGTTTTGTGAACAGATGTGAGTTTTTTATTTAAAATTTTTATTTTCCTTAAATGATAATCAATTTATATATTAAACTTTAAACCCAAGTCTGTATTGTCTGTAAAGATCATGCATTCCCCTTTAATTCCATTCCAAACGTAACATTTTTTGATGAATTACAAAAAAGTTATGTTGGTTTAGAGATACCATATTTGCCATAGTAGTGCGTAACAAATATGCAAAATAGATAATTCCGTCAGAATGCAGAAATTAATTCCGGAGAGAAAAAGTTAAAAAATTCCAGTGGCTGTGAATACTTACATTGATAACATTAGGCCCAACACCTGATGTAAGCAGGTCAATTTCCACTGGATTGAGTGTAGCGCTCCAAGGGAAAGAGTAGTAGTAGCTTCACTAAGACTATCTGTATCACTAGTATCGTCTTCTGAGTTCTCATTTTCATTACTAATACCATTATCATAAACACTTTCATCAGGTCTTTCGTCAAATCCTTTTTCAATGTCACTTTCATTAGAATCACTTTTATTACAATTATTTGAAAGCAAACTTTCTAAAAATTGGAATGCCATGATGCTTTCAATTCAATGATTTTCAAAAATATGTAGCTCGCGTGTTTCTCAATGTATTTAGTTTCCCTAGAAAAGACGTAAAAGTAAAAGGAGGTAGAACTTTTCATCTTTCCAACTATAGTTGGTTTATTATTTTAAACCATTTTCTGGTCCAATACATTGTTTATTTGGTATGTGTATATAGCCGACGATGGCGGACGATACGGTACAAAACGCTAGCAGGCGATGGCGGGATACGGGAAGTTGCTGCTTAATAATAACTTGCCGTTCTGTTTTTTAAGTGTCATTCTAAGCTTTTGGAAATTTAAGAATGTTGGAAATTTAAGAATGTTGGAAATATATATAAAAATAGAAACATTATTTTTTATTTTAGGTACTATAACATGCAGAGATAGACAAAGGAGTGATTGTGTTAATCTTGATTGCTTTTCCGGGTGCCCGCACATCGCGGTAAGTTCGGAATTTATTTTTATGCATCATAATTTATTTTTTTTAGATAAATATTTGGGGAAAATTTATGCAGATGGAGGCTGAATTTACCGCCCGTTTTTGGATTCGTCTGGAATGTCAGGGCAAAAGGAGTGTGATAGATTGGGTCATGAGTGCTGGTCTTATTGCAGACCGGTACGAATGTCCTAATTGTAAGAAGGGTATGAAATTGTGTGCATGGGCACGTGTTTCAGATGGGTTTGTATGGAGATGTCGCGACAAAAGCCATGGCTGTATTAAACGTAGTTTAAGGAAGGGATCGTGGTTTAGTGACAGTAGATTGACATTTATTGACATTCTCTTATTAACCCACTTTTGGATTAAAAGATTGCCTTTGGGAAACATTGCGACAGAAATAGGTGTTTGTCAAAGTACAGTAACCGACTGGGGGAGCTTCTGTCGTGATGTCTGTGTGGAAGCGTGTGTCTTGGCGAGCGAGAGTTTAGGTGGAGTGGGTAATATTGTGGATATTGACGAATTCGAGTTCGGCAAGCGAAAGGATCATAGAGGCAAATGGGTAGAAGGAAAATGGGTGTTTGGTGGGATTGAAAGAGATTCCAACAAATGCTTTTTCAGGGTTGTTGAGAACCGCGGCAAAGACACCCTCCTGGAAATAATTAATGAATTTGTGCAGCCAGGGACCACAATCATTTCTGATTGTTGGAGGTCTTATGATTTTTTAGAGGACGAAGGCTTTCACCATCTGATGGTGAACCATTCAATTAAGTTCAAACACTCTGAAACAGGCGCGCAAACCAGCACCATAGAGGGAACCTGGAGTGCAATTAATAGATCTCTGCCCTCGAGAACCTGTCCTGGGGAGTTCGACTCATATCTATTTGAATATATGTGGCGACGATCGTGTGGCAGTAAAGATCAGATGCGAGAGTTTTTAAATGTCATTAAAATTGTATATCCTCCCTATTTACGAGATTCTGATGCATAAAAAGTTAGTAAAATAAAATATATCTTGAAAATTGCTTTGATTTATATTAACAGCGTTTTTTACCATAACTTTAGGGATCAGGTTAGGTTTAGGGAAAGATTTAGGTTTCAGGTTAGGTTTAGGGATAGATTATTGTTGTCTTATATAGCGCGGTACCCCAGCCTTGGGCTGGGCTCACAGCGTTGTACATAAAAATATTGGCAGAAGAGACATAATCGTGACATTAAGATAAAATACATTTAAATATATCTTGAAAATTTCTTTGATTTATGTTAACAGTGTTTCTTACCATAACTTTAGGGATCAGGTTAGGTTTAGGGAAAGATTTAGGGTTCAGGTTAGGTTTAGGGATAGATTATTGTTGTCTTATATAGCGCGGTACCCCAGCCTTGGGCTGGGCTCACCGCGTTGTACATAAAAATATTAGCAGAAGAGACATAATCGTGACATTAAGATAAAATACATTTATGTAATAGGTACAGAATAGCAGTATAACAAAACAAGAACAAATGCATATTCACCCCACCCTACCTAGAAATTGTACATAGCAGGCCATGGACGGCAGCCAGCATCATCGTTTATGGGGCAGAGGGGGAAATCAGTCTGGGTAGATGTGTTTTGAGTTCAGTTTTGAAGGCCTGGGTGGTTGGTATATTGTAAATGTGTGTGTAGCGGCAGAGAATTCGATTGTTTGGGGAAGCAGAAAAGAGAAAGATCGTTCACCGTTTGTTTTAGTGCGTGTCTTGGGAATAGACATAATACGTGTGTCTATGGAGGGGTGTAGCCTTTCAAAGGGGTGAATAGACAGAAAGAAGTTCGGTTAGATAGGAATGGCAGGAATCTGAGAAAAAGTTGTGACAGAAAAGACAGCTTTTAATCAATGCGTGCCTATATAGGGAGCCAATGAAGTCAGTGGAGTGACGTGATCAGGTTTTTTTTTGGCTTTAGAACTAGCCTAGCAGCTGAGTTTGGAACATTTTGTAGTTTTTCTATGACAGAAGAGAGTTGCAGTAGTCAAGATGAGAGAATACAAGAGCATAAATTAGTGTTTTTGTTGCACTAACTGTGAGGTAGTGGCGGATGGAGCTGATCTGACTGATAACGGTGTATGCAGAACGACAAAACACCATCCGCTTTGACACTAACTCATAAACGGATACACATTTGAGTTAAACATAGAACTAGGCACACGGCGTTGTTTATTCCCAATTGTCTTCAAAGGCCCTTTCCAGTTCATAGATGGTTGAAACTTTTCCAAAAGCACTGATTTCTTTACTGATTCAGGTAATGTTTGGTTAAAGTTGACCTCACCAATATAAAAAAATACAGCCGAACAGAGACTTTTAATGCCTGTGGCTTTCTTTGCGGTTGATGATGTCAATGTGTCACATAATGATGATTCTGAATCAGATTCGGATTCACTAGAATTTGAGGAGACACTGAATATGTGGTTATCCAATAATAATTTCATTGCAGGAGTATTTTTGGCAGCATCTTGCACCTGTGGCACATTTGTTGATGACGTTGATGTTGCTGATAAACCAGCCGTTGCAATTTGTTTAAAGTGATGTAATACACAGTTTCTGTTTAGGAGGAGATTTTTCGCCGGTCTCACCTTTATTACTGTCACCCATTATTAAAAATTGAGGAAATACTAGAATACTGCAACGATTACAAAAAAAAACGTGCTAGAGTAGACTACTTGTAGAACGACTTCAACGTAAACAAATATGGCCGCCCGGACATGCGCACATCTTACAATAGAGATGTAAAAGTAATAAATACCCGGTAGTTGCATAGATATTTTAAAAAAAGTTTCTAACATTCACTCACCTTCTCACAAGTCAGGTGTGAGGGGAACTCTTAAATTTGATATTTTTCATTTTGTTATTTGCTTTTAATATAATAATTGAGCTCCGTGGTGCAGCGGTAAGGCCCTAATTGACTGTTATAAACAAATATTAATTTTGTAAATTTTAGTGGACGCACGTGCGTCCAGTGCGTCACGCTGCGGGCGCCCCTGGCAACATGTGCATCATGTGAAAGTTGAAATATCTCTTCCCGATGTACGTAAAACCTAATCTGCTCTTTACGTTCCTCTACAGGAAGTATCTTTTCCTTCTCTCCAATAGTTATCACGTCAAACCTGGGTAAACGCTGATAATCCTCTGGTTTTTTTCTTACTACTTTGCTTTTAGATGTTTTAACCTTTCTTAGTATTGTGATTTTGTGAGAATTTGTGAATTCTGACCTTTTGATAAACAATTCATTCAGCCATTCACTTACATTTACATCAGTTAACAACTGTTCCTGCATTTTATTTTTTAGAAAAATAACTAACACTTAATAGATGAAAACCCAAAAAAGTCAATTTAAGGCAAAAAACAATAAGCATTTGTCGCACATAAGCTGTATAACATCCAAAGAAAACTGTAGAAGTCTCGAGGATATAGCCCAGCAAAGAACTGAAAACAATCGTGAACTAGTTAAAGTGCAAGATGGTACAAGCGACGAGCCACCGAAAATCTCACCATACGCACATTGCCAAATTGCTGTAAATTTATTTAAGTGACCAGAGAAATAATAGCAGTGAGCAGTATTTATAAATCATCTTAGATTGTCGTAGACAAATACAAAATTATTAAATTGCCTGATTTTATCGGTCATTATTTATAATGACAAAGCAATATGAAAACTGACCTGAATTATCAAATTGACCGTAACATCTCTAAGGAACTGGTGTCATATACTTGCCCGTCAACCTTGGGTGTTGTTTTTTGTCGTTAAGTTAATAGAGTGGTACTTTTTTAAAGTGTGTATTTTAAGGCTCCACGATCATTGTCTTGAATATTTTGGTAATCAATTCTTGTAGTTTTCTTTATTAACTAAAAACTACATTAGAGTTCGCACGGTCTTTGAAGGTTTGGGAAAAATAAAATAAAATTTCCAGGGCCCTGAAAGTTTGGGAAAATTGGCAAAAATCGTCACGGTCTTTGAAAGTTTGGGAAAAATTATTTTTAAAAATTCAAAAGAAAAAAAAATCATGTTTCAGGTCGTGAAAACGGGAAAATGAGCCTTCTACTTCTAGTTAGAAAATTTTCCGGCTTATCGCCGATCTTGTCTATTTTTAGCCTTACTGTTATCAAACAAAAGGACTTTTCCCTTAATTGAGTTTCGAATACCGTAAACTACTTCTACTACATCGATAGACCAAACATTTTTCTTTTAGCATCGCCGATCAAGAGATGTTGGGTAAGTAAAGTGTAAAATATAGAAAATAATTATTTGAATCTAAGTTTTTAATTGTAAGGTAACAATTATAAATAGAAAACTGCTCGTCCAAGCGATGTCTAAAATGACTAAGCTTAGCCACAATTTGCGTAATTTACTTAGTCTTAAGACTTAGTGTTAGTACTTTAGTCTTAATAAGTTTAATTTTAACGGTTTTACTGTATGTTGACGACATGTATGTTTAGCTACCCCTACAGCTAGATAGCCTTTGACTTTTTAAAAGACTTTAACTTTAACTCTTAAAATTTACTTCTGGAGTAGGGCCTCTAAATTTAAATTGGCTAATTTAAATATGATTAAGTTATTTTGTGACATTATTTTTGCGTAGCTTTGTTTACAGTTCAGAACTTCATTTAAAAGTTATTAAAACTACCGTAGTTTCCGTAGGTCAACAAAACATCCATTCACTGATTCAGTGAGCCTAACAATAACTTTATATAGTTAGATTTTATTTATAGTATGCACTTCTGTGCTCTGGGTATACTTTTCGGTATTATACTTATATTGATATGCACAATGGTGTGGCGCACGCAAGTTTTTTGGGGTTTTTTTTTTGGGGGGGGGGGCAACTTTAAAGACAAAAAAAAAAAGAGGGGGGTGGCGTCAATGATCCATTCCCCTGCGGAAATTCGTGACTATGCTGTTTCATATGCCTATCTTAGTATCTCTTCTGACTTTGTAGTTTACTACGGATACTCAATATAGTCTATATGATGTATGCCTTTTTTAAAATTATTAACCTAATAATATGATAATATATTCTATTTTGTTTCACTATTCAGGATCATTAAAATAATGCCCTACAGTTCCTTTAAAGACTGTTGGTCAGGACAGCAATCACGATGATGATTGAACAAGTCATCACTGCTACACTTTGCTGGAAATATTTATATCAAGTATTCAACGGGAAAGTGTTTAAACATGTCAATCATCTGATGAGACTTCATCCAGTTCAACTTCAGCTTTATCACCTATCTTAGGTATCCACTTCTGCAACTTTTCAGGCTCCCAATTTATGTGTCAAAATATGAAACTTTCATTGGAGTGATTTTATAGACACTAAAGTGTGTTGACTCAAACCATCCATTTTCATCACAAAGAAGAGAACATTAACTCCATATAAGAAAGTAGCTTTCCACTTGTGGTAGCTCAATGTATGTTCTAAAATGCCCAGTAGAACACATTGCCCTTGCACTTTAAAAGTAAACATCAACAATTTTTCAATTCTAGGTAAATTGAAAAATAGCAATTGCTAGGAAATTTAATAAATATTGACATGCTTCAATTCTTCCAAAGACACTGCTTATTGTTTCAAGACCATGTTTCCTACTTGTGAAATAGCTCAACAGTTTGCATGTGCTGTAGGAAGTCTGCATATCTCAGCATTTTTGGGTATAGCATCCTACTTTGCTATTATGATATTTTTTTAGCAACTTCTACTTATGTTCTTATGTTTGATGAAACAATGAACAAACAGATGCAGGAAAAGCAAATGGATATTTATGTTCGCATATGGGATGTAAATAAAGTTAGTTCATTTCTCCATTCATCTCATTTTCTTAGACATGCCTCTGCTGAAAGCTTGTTGGAAGAAATCAGTCCGATTATCACAGACCTTGGTCACAAGGGATTTTTACAAAATTTGAAAAATTTTCAAAGTCTCTGGATACAACTGGACAGTCTGGACATTTAAAATATTTTGTCTTGGACATTTCCTCATTGGTCTGTAGCTGATGATTCATCATGATAATCATGTTTAACTATTAATTAAAACAAAAATTAAATTTGAACACTAAACTGATTCAAGTGTATGTTCCATTGTACACACTTTTGTGTTATATTTCCTAAAACTAAAGGATTTCTCAACATGGATAAGCTGAAGATTATGTATATATTATATAGTGTTTATAAAGAATTTTGAATGTATGCTATCATTATGCGAGTTTGTTTGTTTTTTCTCTTTAATATATCATAATAAATAGGTCTTTGAATTTTTAAAAAAAGGTCTTTGAAGGTTTGGGAAAAGTTTATGAATTCTGGACCTTGAATTCTGTATGAACCCTGTGTTACATATTTGGGGGATAATGCTAAAGTAGTTTTTGAGGTTAAATGTGAGTCTTTTTCTCTGTTTTTTATCATACAAGAGGAGAACCATCGACTAAAATTATACACAAACTAAAGCTAACACAAACCAGCTGTGATAATGAAATTAGAACATAGGGGTGTTTAACATAGGGTTTGGGACACCTATGCGTAACGTTTTACATGTATAACAGTTCGGAGGCAAGCATAGTTATTTAAGTATGTAGTATTTAAGTGTCAGTATAAACTAGTCATGTGGGAACATTCATAAAGTATGTCTTGTCTAGTAGGTTGTCTTGGTTCAGTGGTTCTCTCTTTCATAAAATGTTCATTTGTATAATTTGAGGGCCCACGCTCAATGTATTCAACATTCTGGTTACTAAGGAGTGGTTTTCTTAAATAAATACAACATATATAGTTAGATAAACAGAACAAAGAGGTATCGTAAAATTTTAAAGTTTTTTGGAACGGGTCAGGCTCCTCAAAGATCCTTTTATACTCAAAATCGTCATTAACCCATTCAATACGTCACAATTTTTTAATGGAACGTAGTAAAATTTTGGGACTAAAATTCTATTCGACCTGATGATTTTAAACTGAAAAGCTCCATTTTGCTATTTATCAAAACTATATCATGCTGCATATCAAAATGTAGGTAATTGAAAAAGGAATATGTTTCTAGTATAAAAAAGTGATAAAAAATTACCCAAAGAAAATTTTTGGGGGTATTATTGCAGGTCTATGCTTTACTCACCAGCTTAGAAATCAGGTAACAATAATCCAATCAAGTTCACATTTTTTAAAAATGAGCCTTATTATATATCCAAAACAACTGGAAAGTTTCATCGCAGTAGCTCCAGAAATTATCAAGTAATGATTTTCTTTCCCAAGACACAAGTTTTTTTCAGAAATTCAACATAAAAATTCAAATATTTACACATATTTCACATATTTACTAAATATATATATAAATGAAGCTATTATTTTAAATGAAATGCCTTGAAGCATCCTTTAGGATGGAGATGGGTTTGGCCTCACAACCAGTTCAATAGAAGTGTGTGTACTCGCCTTGTTGCAGTAGAGCAATATGCGCAAGATCGGTCCTGTTCATCATAAACCACAATGTGCTGTGCATCATTAGTCCTTTCCAGGCATCCGGTCTCTGGACCATTTCCTGGTGCTTTTACTATTTGATCTAATGCTACTTCCTCAGCTGAGGTATCAATAAAATTTTATAATGTTTGAGACTCATTTTGACTCTTACATCTGCTGATTGGCAGAGTAAAAACAAAATGTATGAGTTCACCTGGGTGATTTCCAACAGCCATAAAAAAATCTACCACCATTTCAAGGTTTTACGTTCATACACAAAGTAATATGTTACTTTTTGGTCTAGCTTATCGCAGCCATTCATTTTGTAATTATAAATGTCAATCATTTCCGGTTTATCCATTTTTTTGGTTTTGTTAACTTGTACCCTAGCATCTGTGGACACCAATATGACAATTTTTTTTGCCTTTTTATTCCTGAAAGCAACACAGAGCATGCTTTTGTTTTGGTTTATATACACTTCATCTCTTTTTGTTGTAAAGATAAAGATTTTATGTCTAGTGGAAATCCAATGCGGTTGATATTCAGTGTTCCTGTGTAGTAATTAGTAGTATTGGTTTTTGGCAAGAAGGTAGTCAACAAGTTTTCTTGACGTACAATATCTGTCTGAATAAAATTCTGTGTCCAGTACCCACATGCTGCAGTAAAGTATGACAAACTTGCACAGCCTGTCCTCCATCTTTATCTGTTTCTGGGTTTTAGGAGGTATTGGCCCCAAAATAGATCAAAATATCAACATAACCCGTTGAGGAATCACACTAGCCAAATGTCTTTATATGATATTTGCTAGGCTGAGTGGCATATTGTTTGAATTGCCATCTGCCCTTGAAGTTGAAGCCTATTACCATTTCATCTATGCTAAGTTCCTGAAAAGGGTAGAATGCATTTCTAAACTTATTCAAGAGTAAGTTCATAATGGTTCGATTTTATCTTTCCCTTCGGAATTTTCATCGCCACAGTGTAGCATGGAGTGATAATGTCCTGAAATCTCTGTCTGTTGAATACATGGTGTATCCATGGAATATAGGATTCAGCAGACATAGACCAATAATCAGAAATAGCTGGCCTTTTGTACATCCCCATGGAGATGAGAACAGCAATAAATTTGTCTAGCTCCTGCCTTGCTATGTCCACCCAACGACTAAAGACAGAGCGTCTAAGTGCAGGTGTGTTCATGTGAACTTTCTTTTTAGCATAGGCATTTATAAATTCAACAATGTAATCTTTAACATTATCATCAAATAGTTCATTGAAAAAATTAATAGTTGTAGGGTTTACAATGTTTTTGAAGCTTAGGGCAAACTCCAGGATTTCTATGGGGATGTCCTGTTAGGACTTAGGACCACTCAGTCTTAGTAGAGAAATAATTTGAACTAGTAGATTGACTAGTTTTAGATGAAGATGATTTAAGTTTTGAAATAGAAGTAGAACTTGAACTGGGCCTAATTGGTGTACTTTTTTTTTCCTTTCCCTTTTCCAACGGATAATTTTTGTCTCTTTGTAGTCGGAGGAATATATTCCTCATCACTTGTTTCGTCAAATAAAAAATTAACACTATCACTGTCTTCAGATTTATTGTCATTTGAAGTTGAATCATCCAAGCAAATCAATTTACTTGCTTCATCAGCAGTCATAGATCGAAATCCTGATCGATGACAACTACCAGTGTTACTTGATGAAGACATTTCAATCAGCTGTTTTTTGTTTAAAATTTTTTTTTACTGAAAAAACGAGCACAGAATTAACAAAACGCGGTCTAATCCGTTTGAAATTTCACGCAAAGGATGGTGAAACTCTTCTGTATAAAAGTTTGATAAGCTATTAATAAAATAGTTGAATGGAAAAGTTGGAATACTAATAAAATGAAACTAATCAGCGGTGAGGCAGAGAGTTGCTAAACGTATTCAGCCAAAATCGCGGTGACGCACACTGCGGCGAAACATATTAAATGGGTTAAGGACGGGTGGAGGGGGGTCATCCCGACTTCACTGGAGGATGTCTCTGTGCCAGAAACAAGAGGCGTAGCTTCAGAGCCAGGCGGATGAGCATGAGAAAAAGGCGGAGGGGTATAGTCTTCTGATGATGATTCTGGTATAGGAGGAGGAGGGGTAGCCGCCCAGGATTCGTCGCTGGACGAGTCCGCATGTGGCTTTTTACACCGGCGGTTCATTTTCATTTTATTATAGCGGAGAACCCGCCGGTGCATTTTGAGGTCGTCTTTTGATAACAGTTTCTCAATAGCGCACCATAGCTGGGTGTCCACCAATTCATCGAATGTGCCAATCATTATACATGAGTGAGCGAGTTGGTTAAGCTGCTCCTCCTCACACCCGGTACAGAACTGTTGTCTGTCCTGGAGGCCTTTCCAGATCTTTTTGGTTATTCTGTTTTTGCTAAACATGGCTAAGTGAGAATAAAGAAGTATTTTAGGTAAACTCTATGATATAGAATCACACATGAAAAGACTAGCGATAGTTCCTATGTGGAAACTGGTCTTTACAGCGCTTATCGCCGGTACAACAGGTAGCAGTAAAACCATGTTTGTAAACAAGCGGTTGGCTCATTTAACAGAAAGGGTGTCTCCCCCCCCCCCATTCCAGGGGAGATTATATGGTGTTACGGGGAATGGCAACTGATATACGAGCCAATGAAAGGTATCCAAGTTGTGGAAGGGGTTTTCCTGACAAGGGTCGGTAGGCGACAGGAAGTTGTGGTGTCGGCTAGTTGTTATAGACGACTTGATAAGCGAAACAGACGACATGAACACCAAATTGTTTAGTAAGGGAAGTCACCACCGCGACATATGTTTGTACATTGTCCAAAACCTGTTTGGAAAAAAATAAAGAACAAAAAACAAACAGTCTAAATTTTACACAACATACGGCTGTTCAAAAACACCCCAAGGATACGGCTGTTCAAAAACACCCCAAGGTGGGTCGCCGATCATACTTTTACCAAAACAAATGTACCCTGGTCGTGTTTCATATGAACAAGAATGCTTTTTAATTTTTACAATTTTGCTCGTCAACCTAGTATTGTTTACAACTCCAGCACTAGTGGTTATAATACAAAGGTCTATAACCTTCAAACTTATTATACAGTGAGTCTAAGGAAAGGCTCTGTTATGGTACATAGGAAATATTATTTCTGATATTTTTTTATAAAGAACTTCTCCAAGATAGGAACACAAACATTTAGATTGTGAGACATGTCAAACCATGGCTCATTTCCCCACACCTTATCATCCAACTTGTATAAATTCAAAATCCGTTTCTAAGACCTCAAGAAAGTTTTGAAACGCTTCATCCGAACCCGAGTTTAACAATTTCCTAATGAATTGTTCACACTGGTTCCTAATATTCTTATGAACCAAAATCTCCACCTCATCCTCGCTGTTAAAAAACTACCCTCTTCACCATAGCAGTGAGTATGTAACTTATAACAGGGAGCTAGATTATCTACTAGAAATGTCCCATTTTTAAGCAGGGTTTCTTCATCTTCCTCTCTCATACTTGTAGATATCCCCACCCACTGGTAGGTTGATCTGCAGATGAGGAAATAATCACCAATAAATTTAATTTCTCATCAGTAACGACTCTCATTCAAGCTCTCCCATCAATCTAGCTCGCCCTTAATACCTCTTCTACAGCTTGGAGTAGAGTTTCTTCAGTGTAGTTTTTATAGTTTCTGCTACCACTGGTAGTACCAGACATTTTCTTGTATATACTTGGCATGATGATCTGAGGGAAAAAAAAAATGGAGAGGTATGACCCATACCGTGGGGTGACTTTGCCCCATGCTGTCACATAAAGGTACTGAAGAAATATTAAACTTAAACGTAACCATCAAAATAATGAACCTATTTATCATTGAAATGCTTTATAATTAAATTATTGGGTAAATAAATTATATGAGATTGAAATGAAAGTTTGAACTCACCTAAAACAGCAAAAATTGGACGTCTTCAATCAGAGAGCTAAAACAATCACAGCATGTGGCTTAGAAAGGAAAGGAAGTGGAAATGATACAAAGCAATATGTCTTCTTTTAAGAAGAGCTAAAAATTTAGGGGAAAGAACTCTTAATAAAGATGAAAAATCCCTTTCTCCGTATAAGTATTTAATAGGCAAAGTCACCCCTTGAGACTAAGTCACCCCATTTCACGGCCATGAAACGGGCTGACTTTGCCTACTTTTGGCCTTTAAGCATAAATTTCAACATGTTAACTGGTCTCAAAACTAACCCCTAGGTGCTAACATACAGAGTGGGAATCTATACTTTGCTGATTTAGTTAAATGAAGTTATAGTTAAATCATATTAGTTAGATTTTTTGAAAATTTGTAACGTAAGGCAAAATGGGGCACAACACATGTAACACTTATATCAACAAATAAGTCAATGTCTTTTTTACATTCATAGAAGGATCATTCCAATTTATTTGCAATCAAAATTTGACATCAAAAACATTTCTTGATGTTTTTTTGAGGGCAACCACTCCTCATCTGTATCAGAAAAAAAAATGGATTCGTTATCAGAGTTAATGTTTTCATCATGCTCCGATGAAGAGGAATGTGTTGTACCGGTACCAGCAGTATGATGCGACGTTGATGGATGGTGCAACATTTCAGAAGGTGGTTGCCGAGTTGAGGACTGAAGCTCCTCAGTACAAACAGACTTTCCTGGAGCGACTTTCTTGCGTTTTTGCCTCATAGCAGTTCTAATTTGAATATTTGGAGAGTACTTGTATGCCTGTAGATAATCCAGCACTGCGTCTGAAACGGTTTTAGGGTCACCTATTGCCTCAGCAGGTGCAGGCAGTTTTTTTAGCACTTGATTTGGATCAAGTGGGTAAATGACACAGGCTTACTGACCATTGCTGGAAATAATTTTTTATCCAGTGATGTGGATGATGGGTGCTTTTGTTTGTATGTCTCCAAAAGCTTTCTCCACTCCTTTTTAAGAGGAGCAAAAAATGAGACATCCAGTGGTTGACACTTGTCTGTGGAGTTCGGAGGAAGCAGGATGAAGGCAATATTCAGTTCTTGACGCTTGTCTATAACTGTAGCACTGAGATGGGAACTTAAATTGTCACCTATAATGACCTTACGACCAGTTTATCGCCTGGCCCAAGGCACAACCACAGTACCAAACCATTCTTGGAAATTGGCACCATCCATCCAGCCGCTTTTACTCCTACCGAATCTGATTCTGGGTGGACCACCCTCACACCAAGAATGCCAAAGATGTTCTGATTTGTAAATGACATAAGGTGGAAGTAGTTCACCTGTAGCTGAACCAGCAAACATTATCGAAATATTTCCTTTTGAATAGTTCATCACTCTCTCTGGGTATTTAACTCCCCTCCGAAAAACACATTTTTTCTGTCCAGGATCATCAGATAAATTTGTTTCGTCATAATTTAAAATGTTTTCTGGACTAACACTGTCTAATGATAATTTCAAATTGTCAAAGAAGGCAGTAAGTTCTTCTCTACTTAGCTCTGCTCTAGATCTTTTAATATTTTGGCAATGCCTTAGACACACAATGTCTTCGTGTCTCTTTAAAAATCCACGAACCCAGTGTCTCCAGGTGTATTATCGTGAAATTGTGGCACAGCAATTTTATGTTTTAATAGGATGCTTTTCACCAAAAGCTTGATGTATGTCTTTTCTAGCGGCATCCCATAATCCGCACATACAATCAAGTGACGTACCAGAGACTCCTTGTAAGCACAGATTGACCTCCAGCTGCCTTCTTGTGAATACCCTTTACTCTGTTTCGAAGAGTTCTTAAAGGAATATTATAAATTTTTGCAACTTCTGGTACCGGTATCTCTCTTCATTTTACTTCTTATAAAATCTTTCCTCTCTGAAACATAACTCTGTCAATGTACTATATGAAAATACCCCTTAACTGCATAACGGCTTAAGAAATTTACTGGGTCCAAAGCTAGTCTCATAACATATCACAAAGGTACCGCCTTAGTAGACCATCAGTCGCGACACAACTAGAAAATACACATGGTGATACCATAAACCAATGCAAGCGACAAGATCCAATAGAAAACATACAATATATTTAAGTACTAGAAAAGGGATATTTAAGTAACTAAATGTAAATACCTACTAAGAGAGTTGAGTTTGTTTGGTCTCTGGGAATAATAAAACGTAAAATTTTAACACCCATATTTTATACTGTTTTTTGACCTCTCATTGACACCTTAAGTCAAACTATTTTTCCCAACTCAACAATAATTAAATCCAGTGAAGGGGGGCATTCTATGAGAGTAATCGTATCTTCCCTTATCACTTCTTCCGTTGAACTCAGAATTTCTGTCGATGAAATATTGACACTCACTAACTGCTTATGGGTTTGGAACAAAACGGTCTTTTAAAAAACCAACATTTTTTACTTGGTCCTAGTCTCATAACAGTATTTAACTGACTTCTCATTTCTCTCCATACCCATAATCGGCTTATATAATATATTATTGTTGGGTTTGTAAGACCGTCTTGGTCGATGTTTGATGCACATGTCCTCAAGATGTACATAGATTTTCTGTTTTGTGTGTGTGCACATCTTTATTGTTGGTTTCATTCATGCACCACAACTGAATGCATAAATATCCCATTAGACAATTGCTCTGTTTCTATAGCATGCCCATCCATCTTTTATTATATGTGTTCCTGGCAAAACTTGGAAGTTTTAAGTTTTCCAGCTGTTCTGTCAGGAACTTCCACTAGGAAGCCTTTACCAGTGGACCTTTGCCTTCTATCCCACCAGAAACGCAGTGGCCTTGACGCCACGCTCCTCTATGTTATTACCTATGAAAATATTTGGATTCGTCAAGCTCATCCACCATGGACTATTATCGTCAAAGCCACCAATCTTTGTGGCATGCTGGTTAAGATGAATCCCTTTATCCTCTCGAATAAAGTTAAACCAATCACTGGGTTTTTGTTCTGTATTTGAGACTCATGATTTGTAGCATCTTGAGGAAGTTCATTGGCTAAACAATATATGAGAATGACTATTTTAGATAATGTTATTAATAAATGAGCCATCTCGTATAATTTTCCTCTAACCACAAATTGAACACATCCATATGTGGCACTTTCTAGACCATAGTCACTTATTTGGGGGTAATCCAATAATTATCACGGTTAGGATGCATAACAGTTTTCCATTGATGAAGACGTGATTGTAAATGGAGGCTCTTTGAGAAGAGGTGAAAAGCAGATATTAAGGCTTTTTTTCTGCATCATTACTTCACCGTAGGAGTTTGTTAAAAGTTAAAATCAGCGAATCGTCCATAATTTCATCTCTGATGTTTTGTTTTAAAAGATTTGGGGAGGAATTTTCTGGCAAATTCAAACGTGATGCACTGTTAACCTCCCTAAAATAAAATAAACCACCAAACTCTTCACCCAAGCTTGCATTCCTCCATACACTATTGTTGGACTGACCACCTCTGTCACCATCGTAGCTAACTGTAGCAATATTTACGATTGATTCTATTCTTCCTGCATATTTTCTGATTCTGACTTCTTTGTGCAGGAACAGTAGTAGTATTGTTAATCTGCATCTTTTGAGTGCAGTTTGAAAGTATCTTGTTGTTTTTTGCAGCTCAGCTAGTGGTCCGTCAAGTTGTATGGCTACAGCTCCCTGTGGTTTGCCAGCTCTGGATATGTTTTTAGGTGTTCTATTCTAGAGATTCAGATTCCTTCCTTCAGTGTCTGAAAATTTTGTCTTCCTTTTTCCAATGCCGTTTAGGAAGTCTTTACTTGGACAGTGTTCCATTCTGAATAGGGGCAAAATGGTTTGGTCTGCCCTGTTAACCTCCACCTATCTATTGATGAGTGAATGCAACTTCCATCTTACATTACAATTGCGGAAACTTGCTTGTCGTTGAACCTATTCACAAGCTCCTGAGAGTGGATACAGTGTATGATGTTCTTCTTTTCCGTTAAAGTAATAACAAAGAAGACTTTTATACAAAGGCCCTCAAAGTACTAGTTGGGCAAATTGTTATGACCAGATATAGCAACAAAACATATCAGATTGATGACATTGAGGCCTCTGCTACTGATAAGTTTGAAAAAAAATGGAGAAGAAATCATTATTCCAAAATCTGGAATTTAGAAATACGTGATCTAAACCAACCATTGTTATTAAGCAAGCAACAGAAAAGGATTTGAGAAGAGGTGAAAAGCAGATAGTAAAGCTAGTTCCAGATCTCTGTGTGTTCTTACAGGTTATGTGGACTGTAACAGCATCATTATTCATGATGCAGATGTTACATTCTACTTGGATGTATTAAGTTATATTCTTCTTATTAACTTTTAATTAATCACTTTTACAACATGATCTTCAAAAACACAAGTTAGAACGTCTTGATTTGTCATCCCTATAGTTTATTCATCTCCTTGACACAACTCACAATAATAAAAAAATCTCCTACAATTGGAGAAAGAAAATGTGTACTGTCATATTCCTTCACACATGTAAAATCACACGATGTTATAAGATGGAAAAATGAATCGTTGCTTGAGCGCCCAAAATCGTACATCCTTCTTAGCCATTGATCCGCTATTCTACTGCGCATGACATCAATAATCTAATTAACTTCCTGTACATATTAAATTACCAAAACAATACATTATCCGAGATACATTATGTCCATATTTGACCTGTTGCTTACGCACCCCACAAAATTTGTTCTAAATTTATTTTAGTACAAAAAATCTGCTAATTTCAAAATATATGTACACTATGCATTACTAAATTACTTTGTAGTTATTGTTAATGCATTGTGCTTACAAAAATATGTTAAAATTTCCTTTTGAAAAAATTTGAAATTATATGTACATTAAATTATGTCAATTAGATAAACAATATTATTTAAATCAAATGTGGCCTGATTAATTCACAAAATATATCTATGAAGTTATAACAATGTCTATGATATTATCCTTGCATTTAATTGATTATATGTCATACTAGTAACTCTGCTAAAATAAGTGATCATCTGTTAATTTTACTATTTGCTATTTTCCTTTTGTTTAATGCTATTAATGGTTTGTGATCAGTCAACAATGTGAATTTTCTTCCTAAAAGGTATTTCTGCAGTTTAAACAATGGCCAAACAATTGTGAGACACTCTGTTTCAATTGTAGAGTAATTTATTTCAGATTTGTTTAGAGCCCTGCTTAAATATAATATTTTTAGTGTATTATCTCTTTCTTGCATTAGACAACCTCCTTTGCCTTTGTTTGATGCATTTTTTATTAATGAATGTTTTCTTGAAATCAGGTGTTATTAGTATTCTGTTGCTTTAAAACATATCTTTAATAAGCTTTAATGATTGTTCATACTCCTGTGACCATATTATATGTTTAGGATTGTTTTTAATAATTGCCTGAGAGGTCACAATGTCTGAAAATTTGGGTATGAAACTGCTGTAAAAATTACATAATCCCAAGATACTTTTTACCTCTTTTTGGTTTTTGGGAGTTCTAATGTTCAGTATTTTATCTCTTTTTATTTCTGTTGGTTTTACTAGGCCTTGCCCTTTTCTATAGCCTAAAAAATCAATTTTTTTAGTACTATTTTTAAGGTTTGTAGATGTGAGGTAAGATCTTCTGAGTGTACACAGATGTCATCCACAAAATGGACCACATTGGGTATGCCCTCTAACGTGATTCTCATAAATATTGAGAATGTGGCAGTTGAGTTAACTAACCCAAAAGGCATTACAGTCAATCTTAATAGTCCCAGCTCTGTGGTAACAGCTGTTAGTGGCATAGATTCTTTGTCCATTCCAATTTTCCAAAATCTCTATTTAAATCCAGATGAGTAAATAATTTTGAATGTCCCATTTCTTCTATGATTTTTCTGGTATCCCTCATGGGTTCTGCATCTATTTTGGTGATTTTAATTAGTTCTCTGTAATCACAACATATCCTAATTTGTCCTGATTTCTTGTTAATAACCATGGGTGAAGCAATTGCAGATTGTGATCTCTGAATTTTATTTGTTTCTAAAAGATGTTCCAATTCTTTTCTTACTGCCTCTCTATATGCACAAGGAACTGCATATTGTTTTTGTTTCAGCGTGGTTTCACTTGTGTTAATTTCCATTTTATGTTCCAATGTTGAGGTATGTCCTAAATTGAAGTTGATGACATCTTTGAATTGAGATTTTAATTCAAGAAATTATTTCTGGTATTTTATAGGTGATGTTTCTATAATATCTTCTTCTGGTAAGTGGATTATACTAGCAACAATTTCACTCTCGACATCCTGAGGAATTGTAGTAATACTATCTGTTATATCTATCATTGTTTCTGGGCAGTTGTCATATTTTCTTAACAAGTCTATGTGTAAAACTTTAAATTCTCCATTCATGTTGATGACATAGTCCACTTTATTTAACTTTTTGTGTACAATGTATGGTCCCTGCCAGATCTTCTCCCATGTCCTGTGTTCTTTTAAATTCCTTAAGTATCTATTTATGGTTTTTGATGTTAGTCTTCTGGTTTCCCTATCTGTAATTTCTGTGGCTTTCTGTAATCCGTACACTATTTTTTCTCTAATTTTTGTGATAACATCAAAAGAGTCTTCCGATGTAATTTTTTTTCCTAGTATGTTATCCTTAAAAATAGATATTGGGCTCCTTGGGTTTGCACCAATCATAAGTTCGAATCGTGAGTATCCTGTGGTATCTTGCACACTCTCTATAGGCAAATAGTACCATGGGAAGGTATAAGTGCCAGTCCCTAGGATGCTCCTCTGTGGTCTTTGCCAACATTATCTTTAGTGTTTTGTTCCGACGCTCGTACATCCCATTAGCCTGTGGCCTGTAGATTGTGGAGTGAATCTGTGTTATTCCCAATATTTTAGTAACTGCATTAGTTACGTTGGACACAAATTGTCATCCATTTTCGGATAGCATTTTCTCTGGGAATCCATATTTGGTAAAGATATCTAGCAAAGCCATACAAATTGATTCTAAGTTTAGTGGTATAGCCTCTGGCCATCTCGATGCCATATCTATCAATGTAAGTATGAATCTATGCCCTTTACTTGAAGGTGTGTTAATAGAGCCAATTATGTCAATTGCTACCTTCTCAAAATTCTTGCCTATAGTTTCAGTTGGTTGTATAGGTTCTTTATGTTTTCTGTTGATTGGGTTTTTTGTTTTACGAATGTAAATTTTTTATCTTTTGAAATGCCCAGTCATTTTCTTGATCCCCATATCGCCTGCTAAAGGACTATCATGAGCTGTTTTAATTATCAAGATTTTTAAAGTGCTGGGTGTGACTATTTGAGTGGTGTTAATTTGTCCTCTCTTAAATTGTCTTATGAGTACTTTGTTTAGTAACTGATATTGATGACCTTTAAATGGTGCTCCCTTAGTCTTCATCTTTTATTTGATTTGTTGTATGTGTGCGTCTTCTTCCTGTAATTTTATCAGTTCATTGACTGTAATGGGTTTATGGTCTTCCAATATTTGTTCAGTTGTACTATTACTATTCTGTTCCTTCTTTTGTTTGCTGTCTGGTTGTGACAGCATTTATAGTATCAATGTGAGTCCTTTGTGTTGTATCCATTGTAGGAATAGCTCTTTAGAATTGTTTGGGATTCCTGGATGGTTGTGACAGCATTTATAGTATCAATGTTGAGTCCTTTGTGTTGTATCCATTGTGGGAATAGCTCTTGAGAATTGTTTGGGATTCCTGGATGGTTGCCAATAATGAGTGGATAGATTGGATTATCCATAAATGTAGCCTTTACTTTTGCTGTTAACCAAGTACAGTCAATGTTGACAATGGCCTTTTTACAGTCAATTTCAATATTACTGGCCTATGTTACCTTTGTGGTTTCCTCTAGGTAATCATCTGTATTTATATATTTTGTATCTACATGTACTACAATGGTTTTACATCCTGTATCCCTCAGACATTGGACAAGGTTATTATTTATGTAGGCTGGAAAAAACTTTCCCTCTGTATGGCAGGAGTCTCTCCAGGTCTATTGTTGTTTTGTCGTGTGTTGTCGTTTTGTTGCCTTTATTAATATCGGTTGTCAGTCCTCTGCCTTTGTCTACTTCTGAATTGATCTCTATAACTAATTCTATCAGGACTGCTGTTTGGAGAAAATCTATTTTGTCTATAGTTGTTTCTGTTGTATGACATTTCTCTTTGTAGTTTTCTGCATTCTGATTTTATATGTCCTCTTCCACAATGGAAGCATGCATTGTGAGATGCATAATTTGTGTAGTGATTAAATTGGCTTCTATTACTATAACTAGGAAGACTACTGAATCTTTGATTTTTTCCCAAGCTTTCCACCATTTTTATATTACATCTATAAAATGGACTGTCCCATCATAATGCATTAGGTTATTATTTGGACCAGCTCTCTTAAAGCCTCTTATGATATAGTCTCAAAAAATCTGCATAACTAACTCGACATTTTGCCTCTCGTGTTTGTTGGCCAAAGAGCCTTCATTGACAAAGCATAACCATATGGTAATATTTCTCTAATTCATACAATTTTCTTAATGTTACAAATGAAGCCACATGATTAGTGTCATGAGTACAAAAGTCTGGGCAGCATAAAGATATGCTGTCATTCTTCTGATTCAGCCAGTTATTTCTTACACATTTGAAAATTTGAAGTGGATCAATTACAAAAAATAAGGGGCTGGACATATCAAAGGGATGTAGATAAGCTATACTTAATTTAGCAGGGGTCATAAAATGAGACATTGTCTTTCTCTATTTATGGCATTATCTGTTACTACCGGTACATCACATTTAAACCAATATGCTCTAACCCAATAATAATTTTCTTAATTATATAATGCAATTCTTCTGCATTTATTGAACTGACAGGTAAAAATGTACAACATCTTTATAAGAAGATAATAAACTTTGTATCATAAATACATTACCTGTTGTGTCAACTGTGCAGTAGAATAATCAGTTACCACCCTCATAATCCATAAATAGTTTTAGTTGAATTTCATCTAGCATCAAAATCAGTCTTTTCTTTTTCCTGTAATCCATTCACATGCTGTCTTACATAAACCTTCCTCTCTCTCTGTTCTATTTGAGGCCCACATTTAAGAGAATTACATACTCTTCTTTAGTACTTTGATGTGATAATATAATATTTAAATTGATATAACCCTGAAAAACCCTAAACGCTTTTACTGTTAATTCTCTACTCATGTCTAATGAAATTTGCCAGTAACTTTTCGTAAAATCTAACTTACGAAATTATTTTCCACTATATCATTTTGTCATTAACTCTTCCTGAGCTGGTATAACCTCCGCTTCATATCTAGTTACTGCATTTAACTTCCTATAATCTACACAAGTTCTGTTCGAGTAGGGCCTGAATTTTTGCTCTCCGTTTGTTCTGGGGATCGTTTTTCTTCTTAATCTTAATTTCCTCCTCCGCAAGGTCGTTTCTAACCATAGTGGTAATCCCACACCAGCCACACTGCAATGATAAAGCAGGTAACCAGTAATTTGAAACGGCTTACCATGGAGTAATGTTTCCTGGAATAGCGCTACGTCCACTTTCCGTTCGTTGAGTATCTTCTGCCTGATCCCACACACGTTCAACTGCAGTACCACCAGGACTTGATAAGGATGGCCCTGGTCATGAACGGTCACTTTTTTGCCTTGCGCATGCCTCCCCGTGCGGACATCCAGGGGGTGGGGGGTTCTGTCCAGACATTTCAACAGTAGCCCTTAGCCCTACTTGCAACCCCCACCTGACCGTTGATGGCCCGACCTGCGTTAAAGATTTAGTTGTAATAGCTTTGAGTTTTGGGTTTGGGCAGAAGTCTTCCCCCCCCCCCCCCCCCTTGAAGAAGTGGTTTTGGGTCCATCACTTCCCTTGCCCAGGGAGTCGTTCGGTCGGTACATGACTGTGGGTCGGGTCTCTTAGCTTTGGATGGTCGGGTCCACTCTTCTAGCCCGCCACGCCGCAAAGTGGCAAAACCCTTGTGGACGCCACCTTGGCGGCGCTCCCACTTTCGCAGGACTGCCTATGTCAAATAAAATGTTCCATCTCTTGATACTATGTTCAAAAATCAGTAAATGAGTTGTTGAATTTTCATGCATTTCAAAAAGTTGATTTTTTCCATATTTAAAGTGGATGGAAAGTTTCCTTTTTCAATAGGATATTCGTTTCCTAAAAATTTACTTATAGCCTCAGAATTTACCTCAGTGTATTCTTGCTGATCTTTGTGAAAAGCAAGCTAGAAAGTATATAAACTTTCACGCGTGCCCTCGTTTCATTGTAATTTTTCCTCACAATGGAAAAAAATTCTGTGCATCACACAGCAAGCATAGCTGTAGCCAAATGTTTTAATTCCACTTAATCAGTAACAGGACTTTTGTAGGTTTTCAGCAAGTGCTACTTTTTATCTACCCTGGTTGACCTACTTCTGTTGGTAGGTCCATAATCTCTTACTTTTTGAATTATTCATACATGTCAATTGAAGAGGTCATTGAAAATTTTTAACTGGAGGTCAGTGAATGTAGCACTCTCTCTGCAGCTCATATTTAAAATTCTGGCATGTTTGTAAAGTGGTTCTGATATGGGAAAGTACTCTTTCATTTATGCCAGAGCTGTCACATAGAAAGACTTAAGGTGTTCAATAACTGTAGGGTCTGCATAATTAACCTGGTAGGCATCCTTAAGGATTAATACTTCAGACTCTAAAAAGCATATTTGGTGAGTTGGACCAGAGGAACATCTTCTTGAAATGTCTTTTGACTTTATCCACATAAGATGGGAACATTAATTTACAGTGCGCCTGGAATTGAGAAAGGAAACAATCCTGTCAAGTCTATCACTTTCATGATCTTTAGATAAGATGATGCAGTATCTGGGGATAGAATAATTTTAGAAACACATTTTAAGTGAATTTAAGTACCTGATTTTGATAACCAAGATACAAGGATATCATTCTCCAGGCTCTGCAACTTCTTAAGCTTTCTTTGTCTCTCTGTCTTCTTCCTCTCTTTTTCTCCCATATCAGCTTTCATGGTTTCAAAGTATGTTGCTGGGGGCTTTCAAAGATCCACCAGGCGCTGCAAGCATGTAGACAATTCCTGCCATCTTGTAGGACTAAAATTTCAAAAACTGTTTTATCTGCCCACATTCAAACTTTTGAATAAAATTAAATTCTGTCTTTTATGACTGTTTTTAAAAATTTTATGTCTATCAATATTTGTTCCATGTTGCATGCTAGAGTTCTGTAGCCCTTTTCACAGCAATATTTAGTAATAGGCAGATGCAGCCAATTGTTAGCATGTTGGAATTTTTCTCATTCAGTCAGGTTGAAACACCGCCTAAAAAATACAAATATAAAGAAAAAAATTAGCTTGTGTATAAATCAGCTTTAATGTAAAACACATTTGAACATTTGTACCCTGTACATTACATACAGCTTTTTCTAGTATTAAGTCAAGATCTACCCTGTTGCAGGGAAAATTGTTCCATTGTTACAAAATGTATAATTAATATCAGAAAGATTTGAAATATTGTAAAAACACCTACTTCCTTACAATCATGTACAACAAATTTAAATAAATATGTAGAGTGTCTCTCTGATGTCATAAATATATATCAGTGTTGAAATAAGGAAGAACATCAAAATAAGCATCAATTATTTACATCAAATTTTGATAAAAATGATATGCTAAATGTGTGTCAAGTTAGATTTTTAAAAAGAATTTAGTCATGTCTGTAGTATTTTGTGTAGCTGTTTGTTTCTCTTTCGAGACAAATTTCTGAAACAGGTCTTGAGCTGGTGAAGACAGGAGTGTTCTGATAAGGTTGTCACAGCTGATAGCAAAGTTTTCACAGCAGGTGACACAGTTGATGTATTTAAGGGTGGCACAACTGAAGCAAAAGTAAGAAATGCTGAAGCTGAGGATGGTAGTGGTGGGTGTAGAATTTCTGAAGTGGAAGATGACACTTAATTTGTCTCTAGAGTAGCTCCATGAATTCTTGATGGTGCCTCCTGGCAGAGAATACAGTATTTCTCATTGACTGAGACAGTCATGGCGATGGCACTGTCTCGATTGGCCTTAAGGTGGTCAGGTGGCTTTTTATTATGGCCAAACCTCATAGTTCTTGTGGGTCATCCTTGCCCAATCATTTTCAAGTATGTTGTCCATTAGATTAAAAGTGCTGTTCACCAATGGACCACTAAAAATCAATAGCATTGCTTTAGCAAGTAAACCTAATAAGGGATACTGGCTTTTCCCATTGTGCTTAAGAGCTATCAACCGGCTCTACCAGTCCTTGTCTAGATGGAAATCTGGTACAGTCTCATCTGCGTCTAACTTGGAAATTGCTGTATGTACTGTATACATTCTGATTTCTGCATCAAGAATGCCACATGTCACAAATAGGTTTCGTGTTGCTGTTGTCTAGGGGTTATGATACTTTAATACACTGAACTGTACACAAACATCAGTATCATGCACAACACAGACGCCCAGGGGTTCTTACACTTTGACACCACACTTGTCAGTACTGATAAAATTAGGCAAACCTTCAGCTAATTTCCCGAAGGCAGCAGCTGTTGTTGATCACTTTTGTACAGCAGGGTCCAAAGAAGAAAGCTGTATTTTGATACAAATACAATAGCGATGCTCAAAATTGTGACCACAGATAGAAGAATATTTTACGACAAGAGGATACAATATAAATAACAGTGACTATACTTACAATAACAGTACGAATGTTTATTCAATTATACAACAAATATGACGATTTACGAACAAAACTCAACAGCTACCATAAACTATTTGACAGAATTATAAATTGGGCAAAATTGTAGATCAGAATCTCTTATGTCCTCCAATGGAGTGACCTCCCAATATATAACACTGTAAAATTATCCTAAAAGATCACCATAGAATTGTCTCAAGCAACAGAAAAAGATAAAATAATAATATTACTATCTTAATCTTAATCAAAATTAAGTTCGATGAGACAAGTCCAAGGTTCTGCCACCCGTTCCACCCTTTTGATACAAATAATTAATATTTAAACATAAAAATTGTTTACTGGGTCACTAGTGTGACTAATTGAATAATTATAATTATGATTATTACTTGTTCTTTTCTTTTGTGCGTCGTCTGTTATCTCTTTGACTTGAGTAGCTAATCCAGTTTTATTTAATTGCTCCCAAAAAATTGAGTATTCCAGAGGTCTGTATCTTCTCTTTTAACTTGACACTGTTAGTAATCCAATTGTTGTGAACTCAAATCATAATGTACTTCAACTGATTGACCAATCCATTCGAAATATACACAATAAACTTGATTTTCTTATGAAATATCGAGTAATTTTAGAATTTTAGCATGTGGAAGAATGCTAGAATATGTAATGCAGTGCCATTTTTGCAGGGGAAATGCACTGTGATGTCTTGTAACTTCGTTCTGTGTCAGCTCAGCTCACTTCTTTCTGTATGGCCTCAGTATATGTCTTCTCTTGTCTTGCGTTGACTACTGTCTGGATTCTTCTTGAATTCACCTTGAAGTTATTTGAATTTGATATCCTTCTTAGTAGTAGTATTAATTGAAATTGGAACTTGTAGACTTACTTGATTTTGTTGAGATTTATAATTCTTGAAAGTATTGATTATTGAAATTTAATAGTTCACTATTTGCCTTCATAGACTTATAAGAATAAATCTAGGCTATACTTTTGATGACATGAAGAATATCCTGTCTTGTTTACAACTGAGAAGTTGTTTCCAGTTCAGTTTTTAATGAAAATTTACGTTGACTCATATGTTGTAGGCGTAGTTGCGTTTAAAACTTCTGACACCATTTGTAACAATCTTCATTATTGGGAATGATGATTGTACTTGAGAAACTGGATGCATCTGGTTAGCTTACTTATTTAATAAATTACCACGATTTAAGTTCCTTCACTAATAGAAGACAGGTGAGATTTTTGCAATCACTATCTTTATTCACAACTTGACATAATCCACAATAATCATAATTCTCCGATATTGGAGAACAATAAAGATATACATTGTCTTATTCCTTCACATTTGGAAATAATACACAATTCTACACGATGTCTTAAGATATAAAAATTGTACCACGGCTAGGGCCATTTTTGATGTACATACTCCATCTTCTTTTTTCTTGCATCCCATAATTCATTCTACTTCCTGTTTTTTCTTTTTATTTATTACCAAACAAAACAATAATTTTCCGAAATAAATTATTATATAAAAGTATGATCTGTTACAATACTGTTTAACAGTGGTATTTTTTTCACCTGCTTTAACATATCCTTTCCTTACAGCAATATAAAAATCCAATAAATGATTTTTATTGTTGTCCCTGAAACATTCTCTCATTAGAAGAAGACAAAACTCACCAAGAGCAAGTTGTCTGTCCCTAAATTGAAGTGCTGCATGCCTTTGCTGGGGTCTACAATAATGCTGGGCTGAATAATCCCTGAATAAAAACCTATTAGCTGCTCTTTAGGCAGACGATGACATTGTGGCTTTTCTGATTGATAAACAACATACTTTGTAAAATCTTTAAGAATTGCTCTTTACAATTACAGGAAAAAGGGAGCGATCACTGTTGGGTCTTGCCTTATATGGGCTAGACTAGGGGACGCTTCCCCAAACGGCCCTTTGTTCCCCTTGGGTCAATGTTACCAAGTTTCGGGCATTTTTAATTCCAGTCCTAATTGTACTATCCCATGAGTTGGAGAGATTGTGAACTAGCAGGTCTCAAGTTGAGAACCAGCGGATCTGAACAAGTACTATTGCCTGTTGAGCTGTACTTGCTCTATGTTTGTAGGCACAGAATAAAGCAGTATACAGTTAATGCCTCTGATGTGACAGAAGCTGCTTTTTTAGTACTATTGCCTAATGAGCTGTGCTCTATGTTTTTGGGCACAGAATAAAGCAGTATACAATTAATGCCTCTAATGTGACAGAAGCTGCTTTTTTAGTACTATTGCCTAATGAGCTATGCTCTATGTTTTTAGGCACAGAATAAAGCAGTATACAGTAATGCCTCTGATGTGACAGAAGCTGCTTTTTAAATACTATTTCCTAATGAGCTATTGCCTAATGAGCCGTGCTCTGTTTTTAGGCACAGAATAAAGCAGTATACAATTAATGCCTCTGATGTGACAGAAGCTGCTTTTAAAATACTATTGCCTAATGAGATGTGCTCTGTGTATAGGCACAGAATAAAGCAGTATGCAAATAATGGCTCTAATCTATAGTCTTTTCTCTAGTTGTAAAATCTAGCCTTCTGTTTCTTCCCTGTTTTCCCCCTGTTCTGGTCTGTGTCCACACCCATATTTTCCTGTTTCTGAGGGCAATTTGTATTCCAGTGTCCCTCCCGTCCACAAAAAAAAGCCCAACAGACTTCCCTTACACCCATTAACCTCTCTGCTGCTGATCCCCTCCCAAATTCATGTGGACCCTGCCAGTGTTTCGGCACTCCCTTACGCAAAAGGTGGGTTTTTATTCCTAGTTGTTTTATCCTTTCACGCTGCTTTAATATTGTGTGAGACAAAAAGTCCTCGCATTTGGTGCGATTATGAACCAAATCACTTAACCATTTCAGAGTTCATGTGTAGTAACAATTTGTTTCGGCACAATAAATATTTTAGCCCCTCATAGTTCATGTGTAGTAACAATTTGTTTCGGCACAATAAATATTTTAGCCCCTCATACTTTATCTCTGTGTTCGAGCTTGCAACCCAGTTATAAAGGCTCTGACCAGGTTTGAATTGAACTCCCTTAAATTGTAATTCTGCTGTATCCGCCGATGCCATCCCCCCCCCCCCCTGTATTTCTCTGGGTGATTTAAAAAATCCAATAAAAAATATTGTTCCACTATCTTCTTGACCTTCTGCTTAATGCTACATACATCACAACGCAGTGGCCCTTTTTATCACGTACATTCATTTTCATATTATAGTCTTTTATAAGAAAACAGTTTATTAAACAGTTAATAAATCGTGCTCTGAGGGGTGCTGCCTGCACTATTTCTTCAACATGGGTGTGAGATTGAATGCCCAATATCTAGCTTTTTGGCTCTTGCTTTAGACTCTTGCCCCAAAAGTTTAAGGTTAGATTGACCTTTCTGAATAGCCTGCAGTGTGTGAATAGCGTGTAGGTCGTCTTGACAGCATTTACCTCTCTATTACTTTCGCGTACTTATCTGCATTCTTAAGTCGTCTGCGAAGAGGGCCTTTTGTGATCTTATTTTCTCTGGCATGTCGTTGATGTACAAACAACAACGGGCCCTCCTCTAACTGGCTATGTGAGTTTTTCCCGTTTATACACGTTCTGACTACCCGATTTCTTAAGAAGTCCTTGAGCCATTTGTACATTACGCCAACTTTCTGCAATTTCAGGAATAATCCCGACTTCCAAACCCCATCGTACGAGTAGTATATAGTGCACGATTGGGGCCGTATTGTGGAGGGTTTTGGAGGGGTGATTAAGGGGTGATAATCGATTAATTACTTTTTGATCTTGTTGTACGATGTTTTTAATGGTGTAATAATAAATTATTTCCCTTGTTGTTGTTTTAATCGTGTTGTTGTACGATGTTATTTATATTAATTTTTAATTAATTGGTTGGTTTTCTCAAAAAGTTATAATATAGACAACAAAAATAGACAACAAAAAAAAGGGACAACAATAATTGACAACAAAGCCGTGCCGTAAAGTTTTATATAGTATTTATTCCAAGTATGTTCATTCAAATTGATAATCGAATTCGTCAAGAAGGGCGTAATTAAATGTATCAACCACGGAAGCGTTAGTGTAAGTAGTATATAGTGCATGATATGATTATCATTTTGAAGGAGTAAGGCGCAAAGAAAGTATAGCTGCGCTAGCTGCACCTTCATGCGCCAAGGAATATAATAATTAATTAAGGGGTGATAATTACTTTGTTAATAATTTCCCATGTTGTTGTACCATCGTGTTGTTGGACGATGTTTTTATATTAATTTTTAATTATTTGGTTTGCTTTTTTTTGTCCCATTGTGTTTAATTAACAGTGGTTCTCAAAATTATTGTAAATATATAAAGATCATTTTAATTAAGAGTGGTTCTCAAAAAAGACCAAAAAAAGACAACAATAATAGACAACAAAGACGTGGCGTCTCATTTATATAATATTTTATTATTTACACTATGGTCACTCAATGGTAACCCAAAAGATTATAATTAAACTATCACCCAAGTAGTATATAGTGCATGATATGGGTATGATTGGCGGTGTAGGCGGTGCAAAGGAATATAAGTAAAATGGCGGTGTAGGCGGGTTAATTAAGGGTTGATAATCCAATAATTACTTTTTTAATCTTGTTGATATTTTTTTAATGGTGTAATAATAAATAATGTACCTTGTTGTACCATCGTGTTGTTTGTACGATGGGTTTTTATAAGGATTAGTTTGAATAATTATTGTACCATCGTGTTGTGGTACGATGTTTTTTATAACTAACAGTGGTTCTCAAAAGACAACGAAAATTGACAACAGATATTATATAGAAAAAAAACCTGAAAAAATAGACAACAAAGACGTGGCGTATCATTTATATAATATTTTATTATGCAAGCTGATAATTGAGGTCGTCCAAAAGATTGTAGTTAAATGTATCGACCCCGGAAGTGTTGGTACAGGTGTCCGGAGACATCTCCCACCACTCCAGGGAAGGCGCCTGGAGCCTCTGGGGTGGGGTGTCTGGTATTATAATCGGACTAGATTGTTGTGGTGGTGGTGGTGTCCTCCTCCGGCTCGCGGACAGGGGATGGTGGCGGACTCTGGCGGGTTCTCATGCGATTGGACAGACGAACCCGCCTGCGTACATGTCTGTGTGATAAGGACCTCAAATGTACAATTTGGTAATTTTATTTTAGTACTTTGTCTAGGTATGATTACTCTTAATTATGGTACACTCAGTCTCACTCACACTAACGCTACTAAGGCATTCTCGTTCGCTTCTACGACTACTTAAGAACACAGGTGGTTCAGACCACAAATAAATATTTAATTACTAAAAATACAAAATAATTCCACACATACAGATATAAAGAATTAATAGTGATACAAATTCGTTACTAATTTCATGATACTGGACTGTGCGATGGATCGTCCGTCTCTGGTCTGCGTTTGAACTCTTCTCTGGGTCAGCTACACACTCACCAGGCTCGCTCCTGACATGAAACACTATTTATGACGAAATAACAATAAATCTACAGTATGAATTACGATAAAAAGCCTCAACTAGTATCCTCATAACCAAGCACTACAGTCGATAACCGGCGATGTAAGCGATGTCGTGACGTCACGTAAATTCGCACAGCCTGCGCTTAGGCCTTGAGTTCTCGTAGGTCGTGCTCACTGGACACGGGGCGGGTTCCAGTCACGCTCTGCTACTTCTCTTCCAACTCCCTTTTACTAGACACCTTTGCACCTTACCTGGTTTTCACCCCGGGTGGGGCTTTACCCCGTTTATCCCCCCCCCCCCCATAGATTCGTTTGTTCCTAAGACGTCTTGTCTCGTCTGTTTTCACCCCAGGTGGAGTTTAACCTCATTTATTCCCTACCCAATTTTTTTAAAAATAATTTTTTTAAAAATCTTTGCTCGCGATTCTGCCGTATTTTGCAGCTTTCTGCATGTCCTCTAATTGACTGTACATCTTTAATTCAGTTCCGCCTCCAAGTATCTATTCTCTTAGCTTCTCCGGAGCTTCACACTCTGCGAGGTGTCTTATTAGCAGACATTGTGGCAAAGAAAGTGAGACATTCTTGTCTGTTTTACCCATTTCTAGCAGATACCTCTTTGTGGGACAGTGTTCCGTTATGACTTGCGTGATGATACCCTGGTGCATCCTATTCAAGTTCCACCAACTATCTGCCATATCTGGCTTCTTCAGGTGCGCCCAGATTGCCCTGCCTTTGGTGCTGCTCCCCATTGTTTTGACCATTCCTCTGCTGATTTAATTCGGAGGGCTGATAGAGAGAGACTTTTGGGTTCCTGTCTCTGGCACCTATACCTTGTCTGGCCAGCATATCCGCCATGTTGTGGTACACGTTTGTTGCCACCCATTGTATTGATACCAGTATCTTGTGTTCTGTCATCATTGCACTGATGTTCTTCTGGATTTTATTCACTAAGGTTTCGGACGATATTTCACCTATTTGTCTAACAATGAACAAGGACCTCATTGTCCGAGTTTATCTTAACGTTCCTGGTGTTCTCACCGGTTCCAAAAGCTATTTTGAGTCTGTCTCTTCAAGCCCTTGTGGACTGCCAGTGCCTCGGCCTCTCTCGATGTCCAGTTTCTGCCACAATTTCCGGAATTATCTATGGGGGTTTGTATAACCTAATCCCACAGCATTCTTTGCCCCATCTACAAACATTTGTATGCAATTGTCTGGGGTACTTCGCTCTTTCTACTGCTCTGTTTTTGATTATTATTGCAGTTGTTTTAATGTCAGGTCTTACTTCTCCTACTGCCTGTATTTTATCTCTTGCCTGCGGGACCTTAATCTGTCGCATCAGTTTGTTCGCAGTGCTCTGGCAGGAAGCCTTTTTTGATACTTTGCTTGGGATTACCGCTTATTATTTTTTGTGTGGATCATATTCCATTCTTTTAATTCTTTCTACTGTTGAGACTGTTATTGCCACAGGTTCTATGTTAGTTAGGATTTCTCCTGCCTGAATGGCATGGCCCCGCTTATCAATCTAACTGCTTGATTCTGGACGTGGTCGATCTTTTCCCCGTGCGGTGTTGCTTGCGATACACTGGATCGGGTAGCTATACTCCCATGTTGCGTATCCGGAAATTTGATCGAAAGAAATTTCGTCGACGGAAAATTGATGGAACGGAAATTTGGTCGATTCTTTTTTTTTAGTTTATACGTTAAAATTGTGCGCCAAAATTTCGTTTTCAACGCATTATTTTGTTTTACTATATAGTATAGTGCGTTCAAAAAGAAATTTGACGAAAATTTTAACGTCTGAACTGAAAAAAAGATTCGACCAAATCTCCGTTCGATCAAATTTCCGTCGATCATTTTTCCGTCGACGAAATTTCTTTCGATCAAATTTCCGGTAACCCCCATGTTGATCGGACCAGACTCATGAACAGCATTCTCAGAGATCTTGCGGAGGGTCCCCACTCCGTTACACTCATGAACAGCATTCTCAGAGATCTTGCGGAGGGTCCCCACTCAGTACCTGTAAGGCGTTTGACTAAGCTTCTTTTTGCTTTGCTCACCAATTCATCTACAAATTTATGTCATTGTCATATGTAATCAAGCGTCACACCAAGATATTTCGCCTCGCTTTAGTTTGTCTCCATTGTAGGCGAGGATTATGTTCTCTTTCCTAATTATTCTGCATAAGGTTGATTTCTGCGTGTTGACCACGATTTTCCATTTGCGTGTGTAGTCAACTAGGTCATCCAGGTCACGCTGGATTTGCCTGGCCAACTCTTTTACATTGGTTCCTGATCTCCATAGTGCAGCGTCATCTGCAAAAAGGGCATTTTGTGATCTGAGTACATCCGGTAGATCATTTATAAACACCAAGAATAAGATGCATCTCAGTGCTGATCCTTGGGGCAGGCCCTCATGCAGTGACACGTACTTTGATATCTTGCATCCATATTTTGTACGTATTTTCCGATTTTGGAGAAAATCCAATTGTACATGTTTCCATTTATCCCCATTCTCTGGAGTTTTAGTAACAGGCCCTTCTTCCATACTCTGTCGTATGCCTGTTTAATATCCAAAAATACTGCAAGCGTACTTTGTTTGGCTTGAAAGCCATTTATTACGGCTTGAGTGAACCTTAGCACTTGGTCCGTAGCTTGCCTGTTTTTCCTAAAACCTCCTTGTTTGGAGTTTATTAATTCATTGGACTCCAAGAACCAATACAGTCGGCTTTGCACTATTCTTTCCATTACTTTGCACAAACATGATGTAATGTATATGGGCCGATAACTATCTGGTTGTTCTGGCTTCTTCCCCTGTTTAAGTAAAGGTGTGATGGTAGCACACCTCCACACGTCAGTGACCCATGATTTGTTGAAGATACGCAGTAAGGCTATTTTGGTCTTTTGGCCCATGTGTACCAACATATCCGTGGATACCCCGTCTGATCCTGCCTCTGTGCCTGTCTTGCACTTGGAAATGACTGTCACCAATTCCCTTAGTGTAATTGCCGATGACATGATGCTCGTCTCATCATCGACTGTCATTCTTGCTTCACCTGACTTTCTTTCATTGCCTTCCCTTGACCATTTTTTCTTTTTATTTACTTCTGCGAACTGTTTGTTCGTCGGTAACAAGTTTTCCCATCTTGCTGGGGTTTCCCCTGTTTGATTCACTTGTTAGGGACTTTAGGAGGTTCCACACACGCGTTGTGTTTTTGGTGGTGTCCACTTTTTCGCATTGCGATCTCCATTTATTTTTCTTTAGCTCCCTTGACATACTCTTCTTTTTTGTTAGCTCGTTGTACAAGGTTCTTGCTAGCACTGAGCTTGCCGCTCTCTTCCTGGCTTCTCTTCTCCTTTGGACGAGTTTGCCAATTCTGTGGACCAAGTTGGGTGGAATTTATCCCGGTGGATTATTCGTGGGATACACCTTATTTGCCACTTTTTCTACCGCTGCTCTCCATTCTTTGTATGCTTTATTGATGTTACCAACCTGTTTTTGCCTAGGTCCCAGTTGTAAATCCAGGCCAATCTGCTTGTTTGTATTTCCATGATTTCTTGCATACCGGTATCTGCTTAGGGCCATTTATGCCAATTTTTATATGGCATTGTGGTCACTGCCCTTTTCCTCTAACACTTTCCACTGCTAAGTCCATTCAAGGTCGCTAGTAGATATGAGGGAAGGATCAGGTCTCGATTCAATGCCATTCCCTGAGTGAAGGAACGTCGGAGGGGACATTGTATTTTGCAAACGGACTAAGTTTGTCGAGTTACATAACTCATTCACATTCTTACCTGATGTGTTAGTGAAGTCATATCCCCATGCCGTAGATTGAGCATTGAAGTCTCCTCCTATGATTGTCCTTCTAAAGTCGTTTTGCCCCATGCTGAGGTCCGCAGTCAGCTTGGGAGGCGAGTACAGGTTTATTATTGTGAAACTATTGTTTACTTTCCACACTTTGACTATAAGGGAGTCGGGACGGTGACACATTTGAGGTTTGATTTAACCAAAGTGACTAGGTTATGGCACTCGGAACAGTCACACCTATATGCTATAGCACTCGGAACACTCACACCTATAGGTTATGGCACTCGGAACAGTCACACCTATATGTTATGGCACTCGGAACAGTCACACCTATATTTTGCATAGTTTTTGACACTGAATTCCTGTTTTTTTTAGTCTGGCCTCTTGAAATATTGCTACATCAATATCTTCATTCTTAAGGAGGTATTGAATTTCAAACTGCTTCGGCCACAGGCATTCAGTTGCAAACAGTTTAGTGTGTGCATGTTACGCTTGTCACGATCGTTTTGCTGGGATTTTGTGTTTCTAGTACCCTGTGTGGGATTGACCGCAACAGTTTCTTTTATTATCACTGTGTTTGATGTGTTCCTCTCTTAAGCATCTTTTGCGTTTTCTTTTCCGGCCAGGACGTGTTGGCAGAGTTGTTGCTAGGCCAATTTGTCTTTGACTCAGGAGGTCCATTGGCTCAATTTTCTGAAAGTAGAAAACAGACAAGCACCAGAATATGTACTACTACCCTATTTTTGTTTTGGAATCATGTGTTATATCCCACACCTTACTGTGGGATCTACCACACTATATCCTCGTAGCTACATGTTATCGATCACATCAACAAACACGTCTCGAGTCGTCTGCTGACCTGCCTATACTGATTCTAGTGCGGTATTTCGCACCTTACATGTGACTTTTGGGCATTATTACGTCAGGGTTTAAGACTGCGCTAAACCTATGACCGTGTCCTGATACTTAACTGCGTAATGAGCTCTATTCTCTTTTATACTCAAATCAACTCCACTATGTACTACTTTTCTCTGCTATCCTATATATACTAACGGAACCTAACTTAACTGGCTGTAAAGAGAATAACAAATACAACACATAAGTGACATAAGCTACTACTAAGAATTACAATCCTATCATATTATTAATAATTAATCATAATCTAACGTAATACTACAATCCTAACATGTCCTACTAACAAAAATACTAACATTATAAACATGAAACTAACAATTAACAATACTACTATTACTAACCCAACAACTCTTGGATAGACAAACTCGAACAACAATAGTCATTAGTCAGGCTCCGCTTGTTTGTCAATTACAGGAACGAGAGAGAGATTAGCGGGGATATTATGCCCTATTTATACTTGCATCTCGCGTCCACACTCTAATTCTGATTTCTGAGTCAAACATTTGGTTCATTACGCTGACCGTTTGGTTACAAGCTTGGTCCGACACTCTGGACATGAGCGGTGTTTGTCTCAACTAACCACTTTCGTGGTGGACTGGAAATGTTCCATTGTATATGACTATGAGTCATTATTATAGCAAGTACCTTGTATATGACCCGGCCTAATTGGGTCGTATCACGGGGCAAAGCGATGGGTAGGGTGTGTGAGTCAGCGGGTCTCACACAGGTGAGGACCAGCGGGTCTCAACACTGGGCTTTGAGCTTCCACTTCAGTGCAGTCAATGAATTCTGGAATTGGAAAAAGAACTTTAAAAACCTTGTGGCATAGTTATGTTGCTTTCTACTCTTTATCTAGGCCAATAAGCCATAGAAGCTGTTGCCTTTGAAATGTCGAATAAAAACTCAACTGGTCTCATAACCCTTTTCTTTAAGAGAGTACCCGGATGACATTCATCAAAAATATCATTAAATACACCAGAATTTTGGATACCAGTATATTATGATCATTTAAAGGCAAAAAAACGTGATCACGTCACACCACTACTTCATTCACTTCATTGGCTCCCTGTACAAGCACGGATTGATTATAAACTCTCTGTTCTGTGCCACCACTTTTTCTCGAATTCCTGCCCTTCATATCTAACCGAAATTCTCTCTGTCTATTCACCCCTTCGACAGCTTCGCTCCTCCGCAGACGATCGTATTCTTTCTGTCCCTAAGACTCGCACAAAAACATACGGTGAAAGATCTTTCTCTTACTGTGCCCCCAAACAATGGAATTCTCTTCCACTACACATCAGAAATATATCAACCATCACAGCCTTCAAAACTGCACTCAAAACACACCTCTTTAAACTTTACTATCCTGACTGATTCCCCCTCTGAAAGTTAAACGATGCTGCTGAGTGCCGTCCATGGCTTCACATGTAAATTGTTATGGAATGGTTGGTTTTTAATTTATATTTTTAAGTTCATTTTAATTTGCATGTACAGCGTGGTGAGCCCAGCCCTAGGCTGGGGTACCACGCTATAGAAAACTACCCATAATAATAATAATAATAATAATAATAAAGGTTCTTAAAGGTGCATAAAAGCCATAGTTTGCATACTTGCAATGTTCATCAGTTCGCATTGACACATCTACTTTATTTATGTGTTTCAGCATACGTGCTGTTTTAGGATCTATTGCACCATAATAATCATGCAACATAACAGATACTCATTGTATTGAGTTTCCTTGTCAGCTGTTAAAGAAAATCTCGATACAGTTTTGAATACTACTTCAAAATCTTAATACTATTTCAACGTGTTCGTTATTGTTACTTGGACATGGCCTAGATATGGACTGCGATTACTCTCTTATAGCTTTGTCCTAGCTATCGGGCCAAGGTTTTTTGATCATTTCGTTGCAGATCTTGTCAGGACCTGGTTCCCTAGCGGCGTTGCACTTGTCGATGGTTTCATAGTGAATGTTGCGGTAAAAATCTCAGCATGTAGGGTTACTTCTCCATTTCTCTGGACTCCTTCTGCTACCTATTTTAAAGCATCGGCACTCTTGGCATCGATTGCAATGGGCGCAGATTACGGACCTTTCCCATGCAGGATAGCGACCATCAACCACCTAACATTTTTCCGTCTTTCATGTCGAGTTTTCCACATGTTCCAGCCCATTTTCCCTTCTTCGCCCTATCAACCACCTCCTTCAGGACCTCAGCCGCCAGTTTACTGTAAGCTGCACGAGCAGCACCCGTCGTCAACTTTCCGGGTTTGGTCCGTGCTCTCTTCCGTTCACGAACCCCTCTCTGCCAACATCTTGTTCCAAAAGGGGCGGAACTTGCAGGTCCCGTTGGTTTAAGGGTTCTTTGCCTCCTAGCAACCTCATCTAAGACTCCCCACTGAATCTTGGCCTCGCGCTCGGCCAAGACCAGTGTTATATCGGGGCGAGACATGACACTATTGCCAGAATGTAGCAGTGTGGGCACAGTTCCGCAGTCTAATGAGGTTGGTCGTGAGCTCCCCTGCTATAATTATATCTGAAAAAAGATTTGTGCCATGTAAAGGAAGGCATAATGTGTTTCTAGGGGCTACTAAATAAATGATACTAATGGTGGTAAACCATTAATCCAACTCTCAGAGTCAGAGTATCTATCCAACCAACGTTTCTGCTCCCTACCAGCTCCGCTGTGAGGTGATTGGCACAAGTTACTTTTGGCAAGTGCAGCGGTATACTGAAAAGCCCGTGACCGATCTGCAAGAGGAGGAGGGGATTCGAGTAACACCCCCCCCCCCCCTGCTTAGATTGTCATTTGTACCAGCCATATATTTTTTAATGTCTAGTAGGCTTTATTTTCTTATCGAAGTAAACTCTTCGCCTTGCGAGACGGACGTAGTGACGTGAGGTTTTTTTTTAGCTTTGGACAGTCTGTTCCACATAGAACTTTTACAGAGTAACAACTTCTAATAGGATGGGAAGATGGTCGCTCCCGATTTCGCTCTCGAACTCCAGACTGTGCTTAGTCCGATGATATGTAAGCGTCAAGTCTGGTCTGGACTTCGTGCTATGTCCAGTGTTGAGTCGAGTGGGCGCACTCTCCCCGTCTTGTAACCTAATAAGGTTCGTCTTGAGGCAGACCTCTTCGAAGTGCTTCCGGGACGTCTTCTTCTCTCAGTAGGCGACTGGTCATTAAAATCCCCCGCAATCTTGTGTTGTGGACATTCATCACGGAAAATGTCATGCTCAACTTGGTTACCCTCACCGTGTTCGAATAGCTCTTCACTTGAATGACCTCCACCGCAAGGTCGTTTCTTACAGCTGTGGTAATCCCACGACATCTGCCGCACCTGCATTGATATACAAAAAGCAAATAAGCTATGTAACGGCTTACCATACAGTAGGGTTTCCTGGAATAAGTTATTTCGTATGACTTCTGTCTTTCCAATTCCACACACATTCAGTTGGCGGACGACCAGGCTTGTTTCGCACCCGTCACTTGCCTCCCAGTCATTTTACAGGAGTTGCCACTGACTTTGATCAGAAACCTTGGATCAGAGTCCCCTGCACCCGTAACATGTCAGGACACTGGCTAATGACACGTCTCTGTAACAAACTATAGTTCTAGCTCTAATTGTGCCTGGGGATATCTACTCCGGATATTCTGCTATGAAAATACTTTTGATTTGTTTCATCGATTTTTTTATGCAGTCTGTAAATCGTTAAAGTTGGCTCCCATTTATATATTGTTTCTATTGTACCCAGTTGATTTCTCTGTTCACACGCTGTCTTGTCCAGTACTTCTGGACAGACTGACTAACACCATTATTGAATATTTGTTATAAACGAAGAACATCCAACGATGAACATGAATGTCTGAATAGAGAACTGCACCAAGGCTCTTTGGAGAAAGCCAGTCAAGTACTTCTGGACAGGGTGGTTAGCATTCATAGCAAACATATCACACATATGTAAGTAAGCATAATTTATTTACTACAAAACTTAATGGGAAAAGGAAATGCTTTTAATTTATGTTTAATTCTACTGTGTTGACAAGGATGGATTAATGTGACTTGCATTTTCATCTTTTTACAGAATGCTGGAGGCGCTTGTGAAACTTGGTCTGGTCGTACCGGTACTCTAGTTCTTGTATTTTCTTGATTAATTAAAAAAAAAAATAATTCTTTACAAGTATTTAACAATGGCCCATAAAATGAAAGCAACTTTTTTAGTGTAAGCTCGTGCGTTACAACTCACTTAACAAACTCAGGAAGGTGAGAAGGGTAGCGTTTATTTACACAAGAAAACCAAAAACCCAACCAGCCAATTAGTGCGGCTAGTGCTGCAGCTTATACCTTGAAATGGAACACTGTCGTCTTGACATTTCATTAGCAACTAAAATAATCATTTGAAAACCGGGGAGTCCACTTTATACAAAAAAGGGGGGTCAGCAAAACAAAAACATACATTCAAATCGACGAAACAAACTTACAAAAAACCACTGGCCTACACGCACCCCCACAAAAATGTAAGCAGTCTCTGCTTAAAAAAACAACATGATAATAACAGTAACAACAAAGAAAACTAAGAAAATATCTTTACAAAAACAATTTAGAGGTTTAACTTATGTACATGTTTAAACCTCCTCCCGGACCTCCAACTGGCCAACCTTATTGATGAGCCTCTTCACTTCAGCCAAGAGCAAATCTAATGTCTTGGACTCAGGGGTAACAGGAGCTGGGGCTGCCTGTAGATCCGAGGGTGAACAATGCACCTGCCTGGGTGCAGGGGACGAAACCTTAACGTAGGCTGCGGAGGCAGAAATACCATGTTGGTCTTCTTCTTCAGCACCACTTCTGGGTTGGCCCACAAAGCCCTAATATCCTTCTCGAAGGACTGTGCATCTGTAGACGCAGGCTGTCCCTCTGCCATGGCCGGTTGGGTTTGGTTAACTTTGAGAGCTTACCCACAAGATCTCACAATCCTGCCGACAAGGCCACTTGTAAGCTCGTGCGTTACGACTCTCTTAACAAACTCAGGAAGGTAAGAAGGGTAGCGTTTATTTACACAAGAAAACCAAAAACCCAACCAGCCAATTAGTGCGGCTAGTGCTGCAGCTTATACCTTGAAATGGAACACTGTCGTCTTGACATTTCAATAGCAACTAAAATAATCATTTGAAAACCGGGGAGTCCACTTTATACAAAAAGGGGGGCCAGCAAAACAAAAACATACATTCAAATCGACGAAACAAACTTACAAAAAGAGTGGGGTTAATGAGTTAATGATCAATTGTATGCCATCATGCGAGCACAATAAGGTATCGAAATATTTGAATCCATTAAAAGCCTGGGCGTGTAAGAAGAACTTGACCACACCAGGCAATGATTTGTAGCCATTGAAAGACTGGGCGTGTAAGAAGAACTTGACCACACCAGGCAATGATTTGTAGCCATTGAAAGCCCGGGCGTGTAAGAAGCACTTGACCACACAAGGCAATGATTTGTAGCCATTGAAAGCCCGGGCGTGTAAGAAGCACTTGACCACACCAGGCAATGATTTGTAGCCATTGAGAGACTGGGCGTGTAAGAAGAACTCGACCACACCAGGCAATGATTTGTGGACTGGGCGTGTAAGAAGAACTTGACCACACCAGGCAATGATTTGTAGCCATTACAAGCCTGGGCGTGTAAGAAGAACTTGACCACACCAGGCAATGATTTGTAGCCATTAAAATCCTGGGCGTGTAAGAAGCTCTTGACCACACCAGGCAATGATTTGTAGCCATTGAAAGAAAGACTGGGCGTGTAAGAAGCTCTTGGCCACACCAGGCAATGATTTGTAAGGATTTAATTTTAATTGAACTATAAAGTCAACCAATTATTAATGTGTAATAATATAGTCTTATATATGTGTAATAAGCAAATCAAAACAGATTGCCCCGGTACAAGAAATATTAGCGAACTATTATCTGGGTTTGTAAACATAGTAGAGCGAGAAGAAAAACGACATAAATACTTACCATTCAACAATATGTATCTTGACACCAATCTTTAGGAATGGTCTCTCTTTGAGAATACACGCTTTAATTCTTTTCACTACAACTACAAATCTCTTCAACTTCCAGTCAACAGAAAGCAACGAAGAAGTTCATGGGGGAAAAAATGAAATTATGTCAATAGCTATTACAAACTTTGGACTAACCCACTTCTCAAATTACTATTATTAGGTCAATGAAAATTGTTATTAATAATAAGCTGTAAAAAAAATCCGGACTAATGTACTCATTGGCATCTTGCTACGTTCATATCTCGAGATAAGATTTAGAGAGATTTAAATTGGTGCCATGTGCTGATCTAACTGCATTTTGTGGTCCCACAGATCTTGAGTCCAGCACGCCAATCTTTGACAAAATTAAAATGGCTTCTCGTGCTTTCATTTGTTGTCTGGCGCTTAGCCTCTATGGCCTTTCATTTTGTAAGTGATCTTCAACGTATTTTTTGTATATTGTGTTCTAGGCAATATGTTAATTCTTAATTATAAGAAAATTCATTTCAGCTAAATGGTACCAATATTAAATATTTACAAATTAAATTAGAATATGGTTATGTATTTTTTTTTTTTTTAAATTTCGGAGTAGAACATTATTTTCAGCTAATTTCCTAAGTAAATTCAGTTTGATCTCCCTCTTATGGAAGAATTATAGTTATACCTCAGAGTAACATAGGTTTTTCCTTAAACCAAAATAGTATTTCTGCATTATAATAAGTATGTTTGTGTTTGTTTTATCGTTCAATGCTGCTTTCATCCACATCCACCCTGTGAATTCATCTGTTCCAATCCACTCCTATATAGTATTTCAAAACCTACATATCCTGTGTAATATTGAAAGTTGTCTTTTTTTAAGTAACTCATTAGAGATGGAGGTGATTTTTATCTCCCATTCCTTCTCAACAGCTACTTGGGTCAGCTTCGATGCGACGCCCACCACCATTCATCTGGGGCTTACCAGGATGCTCACTCTTCGCTGTGGTGTCCACCGAAACGCCCCCACGGGTTCGCCCGGCTCCATCAATGAGACGGCCTCGTTTACCACTATCAACATCACCCACGTGATGTCCATAGTCATATCCCAGTGGAACGCTACAACCAACCAAAACGACACGATTGGCAATGTCACACCCTTCGGTGATCTTGACATCACCCAACCGGAAGATCGGTTTTATGCGGAGGGCAACGCTGAGAAATCTCCGAACCCTGATGAAGTCGGCTATCTCCAGATTTCTTGGAAAATTCCGGTAGAGGAGCAGACGGGGAGATACATGTGTGAGGTGTTTGCGCTGAATAGAAATTTTCACCCCATTTCAATGGTCCGTGAAGTCATGGTCAATGGTTTAAATGCTACTCCTGTAGAGCTTGCAAAACACATCGCATCGCTGCAGGACCGCGTTGACGTGTTGGAAAACCAGACGGGGTCAGGGGTCAACGTGACAGCCCTTGAGAAGAAGATTGAGACCCTGGAGAATGAGCTTCACAAGCTTGCAGAAAAGGCGACCACTGAACCCATCATACCATCACCGAACTTCCAGATGGGTATGTTTGAATGTAAAATAGGGGAGAGTGATGTCCGGGTTGAGTTCCCCAAACAGTTTCACGAGGTTCCGACCGTGTTCGCCAACACCTTGTACTATACACAGTCTGAATTTGAATTGAGCAGTCTCCTCTCTGTCAACCACTGCAATGCTAATTTTATTTGCAGGGCGCGAGACCGTGGTTTCAATGTTTCGTGGATTGCAATCGGAAACATGTATGCTGGACCTGAGTTATCTCCCTGCCAGTAATCGTCTTCTCTGATGTCATCTTCCTACTGCAATTTTAGCCAAATAAATGACATAAATATCCATTCTGACCAGAAATATTTATTAGGGGCTGTCCTTAAAGTACGTCCCATTCTGGAAAAGAGTTAGGGGGGGAGGTAAAATAAAAAGTGTGATAGGTTGTAACGGGGAAGGGGGTTGTAAAGATCTTGTGTGACATCACACCTTAAAAAAAATTAATACATATAAAGTGTAAAGGAGGGGGGATGTGTGTTGAGATTTGTGACAGATCTGTTGCAGAGTGTGACAGATCTGTTGCAGAGTGAGGGAGGAGGTAAAATTGTCCAAAAATACCTTAACCTACTTTATGGACAGCGTCTTAATTGAAAGTGTGAGTTAAATACAACTCATACACCTGTTTTATAAAAATGTGATTTATGATAGAGCTCATCCTTAAATAGAAGTATGTCATTAGGTTTTATAAAATTGTTCACACACAGGGTTTCCTTTAGGCATATCGGGGGGGGGGGGGGGGGGGCAGTGCCCCCAGGTAAAGTAAATTGCCCCTCCCTCTGAGAAAAATGTGTACACAATCTAAATATAAGATTATATTTTTTTAATTAAAAATGACTAAATAGTCTTTTTAAACAGTTCTAAAAGGTTAGTATCTGGTGCCTTTAACCGATTACAATTAGTGGAATCTATGAAGTATCACTATGCTTGATATATTTGATGTTCTGTATATTTAAGGCTAATCTTGTTAAAGGCGTATAGTATTCAATTATAAATATCACACTGGCTGCACCAGATTATAAGATTATATATCAATATGTTACATCAATCTAAAGGTCTACAATACAATGTTAATAATTTTCTTGATAATTATCATGTGCTATCTTTTTTCAAATTATATTTCATCATAAAAGTATGACTTTTAAAGTTAGATATAGGTGTTAATTATAAATTGTATGATGACATTAAATTAATAGATTCCATGTGTGTTGAGTTATATAAAATGGAAACTTTAACAGAGATACTGTTTTTAAATTAAGAATTAAAAGAGCATACAAAACGTGCACATGTCAACAATCATTATATCGAAAGCGTTTGTGTTTTCTTTTATTGTGATACTTTTGTAACAATGTTTCCTGCATAACAGAGGTTAAAAAATACATAGCCTAGATTTAATATGCCCCAACTATTTTCACATATTTAAAAAAAAATTCAATTGACAATTCTGTAAAAAAAAAAATGTTGATAATAATTATAGAAAAAATTATTATTCCTAATTTGTTCAATTTATTATAAATTCTGTGGATTAGATAAAAAAAAACAATTCATGTCTTCATAAAATTGTTATGCCGTTCATTCATGATTTATAAAAATGACCAGTTTTCAAAACCCATAAAAATGTATAGACTATAAAATAGACCTTTCTAATTAACAGGTTTTTTTGTTTGTTTTCATTTTGAAAATGTGGAAATATTTAGAAAAGGCAGTCTAAATATTAATAACCAAGTTGTAGTTTTTTTCCCATTTGAATTCTGTATATAAAATAATGTTTGCAGTGCTTTTTAGTGATGGAACCCGTTTCAATTAATTAATTAGTAAAATAATTAAAACAAAAAAATTAAGTTAGCACTTTTCCGTTTTGCCCGCCACTTTTGCTGGGCGCACACGATGGTTCTAAGGTTAGATAAAATAGACACAAACAATCTGTGTCAATATAACAATATAAATTAAGCTTTAATACTACACCTACATTTTTAAACTAGGACCAATTGAGTATAGAATGTTGCAAAACTAAATGCAGATATGTGATAAAATGCATTCTTGTATTTTTAATTTATCAAAAATTTCCTGTGGACTAGAAAGATTTAATAAGCCATATTAAGCAAGGGCAACCACTCAAGAGTGACACAACTATAATGAATATAGTTTACATGCTGAATTTAATATGTCTTTGATCATTATTATGGCTTATTTTGGCACTCCCTGTCAGAAAGTTTCAAAAATTAAAACTCAAAATTGTCTGAAAGAAACAACAAATTCAAGTATGAACCGAAATGCACCCCTGCATTTTGAGTTTGCCCGACAGTCTTTAGCACCTTAATTTTCTGCACCCCTTTCCAATCGCGCTGATCAATGGTACAATATAGGGTATTACCCTGGGGAACACCACAAGCGGTGTGAATTCAGTTTATGTATAGCACTGGGCGCCCCATAATGCCTCCCACAAAACCTTAAAAATTTCTTTCCCGGTTCAAAAATATAGAAATATTTGAATTTAAGAATACTCAAAAATACACCTTACTCAAACATTTTCTGGGGACTCCACCACCCAGCAAGATTCATAGGCACACTCAATTTCCGCCCTACTTCCCGATGAGAATGATCGCCGATTTTGGTATCGACATCGATAGATACACTCAGTGCCTTGTTAGTAGCTACTATTAGTGCCAGGATGAGCGGGCAACTATTTTTGCCGTCCTTCCTGTCACGATACAAACACTGCAGTTGTTTGAATATTCCACACCTGCATATAAAGAAAAAGTGATACCTAGGTTTAGGTATATCACCCCATCCGCCCTATTTCGATGCCACTAGCAGGGGCGTATCTACAGTGTTTGGCGTCAGGGGACAAGATTAATTTTTACGCTTCCCCCTCCTCAACTTGAAATTGATTATTTTCAACCATTAATTACCATCAAAGCCCATTTTGCCCCCCCCCCCCCCGCACCAGCAAGTTTGACGACCCGGGACATATGCGCCATCTTCCACCTCTTAGCCACGCCTTTAGCCTCTGGCAAATGATATAGCGCCGCCCCCCCCCCCCCGAAAATTTGAAATGCACCACCCCCGGGGGGAAATGACTGAAAGAAACACTGTTCACAAATATACGGTACACATAAAAATAACACCAGCAAAAAAAAAAAGCTTATCTCCAAATTTAATTTTACATCTGAATATGTCCTAAAACAACTCGATTTTCCAAATATGCATCTAACATCAGACCCGTTTAACTTCAAAATCTCAAAAGCGTTCAATACATTATCTTGAAAGTAAAAAAATCTACGTGCAGTACCGGTACCGGTATATATTAATATATTTATATAACAAATAAACTTCAAAAACGTACATTGTACGCCAAAATCGTAGGAGTAAACAGGTCTGCTACATTGCAACTAAATGTCTTCTTTACTGTGTTTAAAAACAAACTATGCCTATTTTCGCAATTAATTATAATCTTCGTACCGGTATTTAATTTGTAAAATTTATGTTCATATTATCGGTACGTTCATCAGTTTGTCGGTTTGTTTGTTTTTCTTCTTTTATTAATTCTGTATCTAGGAATCTAGGAAAGAATCATAGCAGCACAAATTAAGGATAACTTCCAAATAAAAGTTCACTGCGAGATAATTTCAAGTTGTCTCCCTGCACAGAACTGTCACATGGGCGATGTCCCAAAATGTCATCAAACACGCTCAAATAAACCACAAAAAACTTAATCCAGGTGTCTGTCGCCACTATTCTTATCCTTACTCTATTGGCTTCTTCTACTTCTTCTTAAAATAAAAACTAATAAATTTCTGAAGAAACAGAGGCGTAGTTAGAAAATTTTGCGCCCGGGACAAGAGTGCTTTTTACATACTTCATCAATAAAATACCACCAAAGCCAATTTTTACGCCCTCAATCGACAGTGGCGTCATTTCAGGTTTTTTTCGGGGGGGGGGGGGCAGTGGCGTAGCGAGCTTAACTCGCGCCCAATAACGTTTTAGCGCCCCCCATCCATTCGAAAACCATACAATATTATATGTAAAATATACCATTTGGCGCCCGTTTGTGAGTAGCACCCGGTGTATGATGCCCCCTTCTCACTACGCCACTGGGGGGGGGGGTCAAAACTTGGTTCACTTGTTGTGGAGGCGCGTGCCATAGTACAGAGCAGTTTAAATAAAACCTAAAATTTCAGGAAAAGGTGGGGGGAGAAATCTGCCCCTCCCCCCCCCCCCCCCCCCCCCCCAGTTAAGCCTCTTTGAGGAAATACTAGCTCATTTAGTTGATTTAGTCATTTTGGTGTCACTCGCTCTGATACCTCTGACGGTACAAATTGGTGCCACCTATGGTACTACTGTCCACATATCACCGAACCCACCTAGTTACGCTACCCACTGTAATCGAAGTAGGTGGAGGGGATGAATAGGTCTGGCAGCAGTAGTCCGCACTTGTTATATATTTATATACTTCGTTGTATATCAATGTTGAGTAAATTGTCTTCGAATTGTCAGTCTATCGCACTTTGGGCGCTGAGTATGCATAGTCAAAGTAAATAATGAGTAGGCATAATCCTTGAATCAAAAATGGGAAACAGTGGCGTAGCTAGGGTAAGCGCCGACCGGGTCAAGATATTGCCTCCCATCTTCCACGAAAAAAAAACACTCTGCACAGTTGGCCGGAAATGCTGCCCCTCCTCTTTATAAAGAAAAAAGTGAAGCCCGGGACGGACAGCCCCTTCTGCACCCCCTTCCTACGCCAAATATACCGTAAAAAAGGAAATTAGAAAACAAAGAATGGGCAAAACTGAAAAAGGAACCCGGGGGAGGGGGGTGGGGGGTGGTGGTGAACTCTTTTTGTTGCGGTCATTTTTTTTAGGTTAGCCCATACTTTGTTTCACTAATTTTAATTTTTTTTTTACTAACCTGATTGCAGTCTCTCCCCTTATTATTACTATCAAATATACCGTAGTACTACGCTTTTATGCCTCTTCCTTGAATATGGGTACAAAAACTAAGACAAACTATCTTTACTTAGTACGTCCAATTCCACCCTTGTCATCTGTCTACTAAACACTTGAATGCTTGGTCCTTTTTTTAGAAAACAAACATTTAAATCTAGACTCTAGTAACATAGTAAGGCAGTGGCGTAGTGAGGGGGGGCATCATGCCCCGGGCGCTACTCACAAAGGGGCGCCAAATGGTATATTTTACTATAAAATTGTATGGTTTACGAATAGGGGGGGGCGCTGAAAAGGTATTGGGGGCGCTAAAAAGATATTGTGCCCCGGGCGCGAGTTAAGCTCTGTAGTAAGGAGTAATTTACCCCCCAAAACCAAGTAAAGGACGACCTAGTTTGGGCTTTAAACCTCGAGGAGACACATCATGGGGGCCAAGGGATGTGTCACTGGGATGACGAGCACACCAGTCACCACGCACAGGTAAGCCCCTCTCTCTCTATCATCACACACCGTGCCGTGTACGACAGGTGGTCGAGGGGAAGCTCCGCCTAGTTTTTAAACTTCATTTTTCTGTGGATTCGAATGTTTACAAGTTTTACATCCGCCCTTATAAGTGTGTGGATTTTACTCCGATCCTGGCTTAGTTTTGCAGTGTGAGTTTGTGTGTGTTCTTTGGATTATAACTGGATTACAAATTGGATTAAAATATACTTTCATCAGAGCTGGAGAAGTGATGATTGAGGAGTGTACCAAGGCCAAGGCATCCTTCAGGTGAGACAGTTTATAATAAGCACTTCTTGAAACTTCTTCACTTCTAATTCTACAGTAGGTCTACACAAAGCAAGTCCTACAAGAAACAATCACCGACAACTTTCAATAAATCAGTTGGACTGGTCGGTTCAAACCAAAAAGTTTTCCTGAGTATTTGTACCGGTAGTGTTGGCTTGGTCCTGAAAAAAACAAAACAACTACCGGTACGTGGTATTCAAAGTATTTGTCCCCGTCTACTGTAACTTTAAGTGTACTATTTGTCCCCGTCTACTGTAACTTTAAGTGTACTATTTGTCCCCGTCTACTGTAACTTTAAGTGTACTATTTGTCCCCGTCTACTGTAACTTTAAGTGTACTATTTGTCCCCGTCTACTGTAACTTTAAGTGTACTATTTGTCCCCGTCTACTGTAACTTTAAGTGTACTATTTGTCCCCGTTTACTGTAACTTTAAGTGTACTATTTGTTTATAGGAAATATTTAAAACTTTCATCATCCTTGATCTTGAGACGGTACTAATGTTTACCGGTGTTGAGAAAACTGTTTGGGCACTGTTGGTAGTGTACGAATCAATATTAACAGAATTAAATAATAAACCTCTTTTATTTTAATTAATTATCTGTTTTGAAAATATAATGCCGCTCTTATGTCTTTTTAACTTTAAAAAAAAATAAATACAAGATGTGGTGAACCATATCTTTGCTCGCATCTTAACCTTATTATATTTTATGAAATATCATTTTATAAGCATATAGTATATAGCCTGGATTACAATTGTCGAAAAATTAATTTTTTACAAAAAAAATGACATTATTATTAAACCAATACACAAAACAGCTAATATGACTTCATAATTCGATTATTAATTTAAAAAAAAATCTTGATTATTGTTGTAAGCAATAATTAAGTCATCAATTTTTCAGTTAGACGTGTAGTTTTTTATACGTGATTATAATGAAGGAATTAAAATGAATCTAATACAATTAGTAAATAGTTAAAGTTAATGTGTTAACTTTCAAACTTTGTGATATACTAGTCCAATTTGTTTTGTTTAATAAACAGTAGGCAAACATTTTAATAACCAGTAGTAGTCTTTTTAAGGAGTCACACATTTTAATAACCAAGTAGTCAAACATTTTAATAACCAAGTAGTCAAACATTTTAATAACCAAGTAGTCAAACATTTTAATAACCAAGTAGTCAAACATTTTAATAACCAAGTAGTCAAACATTTTAATAACCAAGTAGTCAAACATTTTAATAACCAAGTAGTCAAACATTTTAATAACCAAGTAGTCAAACATTTTAATAACCAAGTAGTCAAACATTTTAATAACCAAGTAGTCAAACATTTTAATAACCAAGTAGTCAAACATTTTAATAACCAAGTAGTCAAACATTTTAATAACCAAGTAGTCAAACATTTTAATAACCAAGTAGTCAAACATTTTAGTAACCAGTAGTAAAGCATGTGATTAGTGACGTCATTGCATTTACACCCATTTCATTCAGTACCATGCATTTTTATGGGGCTTTCGCGGTTGACTGGATATTAAAGGAATTGTGGTTTGTGCGATTGATAAAGTTATTGGACCTTGATCTGAAAAGACGGGGGTGGGGGGGGGGAGAGGGGGGGGTCGATCTTTGACTAACAGGAGACCGTGTAGCTGTCCGTAAATTGTACAGCCTTACTTTACCAAAGCCAAAGGCGTTAACTTTAAAGTACCGTACCACAATGGACCACATGGGTATAGCCTGCTAGTCAGACCATGGTAGGTAATATTATTTATGAGAGATCTTGAGGGCGGGGTAAGTGGAAGGTTGCAATCAAGTGAAGAAGCAGATCATGTATTTTTTTTAATAAATATATATCTCCTCACTAAAACTTGCCGAAAAGAAATTGCTTCACAGTGTGGGCAGTATTGTCCGTTAAATCATCTTCTAGTTGTGTTTGTTTCCCCGCCCCCTCAAAGCCCCTCCAACCAGCTTTGTACACGATTATATTGATAGGTAAAGCCATGTGTGGCAGTGGTACTACTCTCATGACCAAAAATACTGAAAGAACAGTTTTCATGCGTCAAGAAGAAATCTCATTGAGCTGTGTGCATAGACATAGAGATATATATATCTATGTCTATGGCTGTGTGGCTATGATGCAAAGCAAAATCTTGTTATGGTACATGATCTTCATTTGTTTTTTACATGAACATGGCGTCACACGTGTATAGTTTCGAAATAAAAAATAGAAATGACCCTCTAATAATGTCTAACTCTAATACTGTCTAACTCTAATACTGTCTAACTCTAATACTGTCTAACTCTAATACTGTCTAACTCTAATACTGTCTAACTCTAATACTGTCAAACTCTAATACTGTCTAATGCTGTCTAACTCTAATACTGTCTAGCTCTAATGCTGTCTAACTCTAATACTGTCTAACTCTAATACTGTCTAACTCTAATACTGTCTAACTCTAATACTGTCTAACTCTAATACTGTCTAACTCTAATACTGTCTAACTCTAATACTGTCTAACTCTAATACTGTCTAACTCTAATACTGTCTAACTCTAATACTGTCTAACTCTAATACTGTCTAACTCTAATACTGTCTAACTCTAATACTGTCTAACTCTAATACTGTCTAACTCTAATGCTGTCTAACTCTAATACTGTCTAACTATAATGCTGTCTAACTCTAATACTGTCTAACTCTAATACTGTCTAACTCTAATACTGTCTAACTCTAATACTGTCTAACTCTAATGCTACAATGATTTTTATTTACATTTTAAAATTTACTTTGAGTGTCAAACCACATCACACGCCCCTCCCACTCCCAGCCGCATTGAGTGGGGGTTATTTTAATATAGGTGTACTGACATGCGGTCCGCCAACGGTTGACTCGCTAGCATCAAAGTGGCCCGCCAACGGTTAGCTCGCTAGCGTCAAAGTGGCCCGCCAACGGTTAACTCGCTAGCATCAAAGTGGCCCGCCAACGGTTAACTCGCTAGCATCAAAGCGGCCCGCCAACGGTTAACTCGATAAATGAACAGACTGTACAATGATCAATTAGCGTTGTACCAGGGGACTAAATGAGCAGACCGTACAATGATCAATTAGCGTTGTACCAGGGGACTAAATGAGCAGACCGTACAATGATCAATTAGCGTTGTACCAGGAGACTAAATGAGCAGACAGTACAATGATCAATTAGCGTTGTACCAGGGGACTAAATGAGCAGACCGTACAATGATCAATTAGCGTTGTACCAGGGGACTAAATGAGCAGACCGTACAATGATCAATTAGCGTTGTACCAGGGGACTAAATGAGCAGACCGTACAATGATCAATTAGCGTTGTACCAGGAGACTAAATGAGCAGACAGTACAATGATCAATTAGCGTTGTACCAGGGGACTAAATGAGCAGACCGAAGGCCATACGAGCAGGGCCGGCCCTACCGTTGCTGGCGCCCCGGGCAAGCTTAACTTTGGCGGCCTTTTTAAATAGACAAATACAGATTTGTGCAAGGAAAAAACTGGGGATTAAGTAATGAGTTTATTGACTGGCTTGTTTAAAAAAACAAACAAAGAATAATACAATTGATTTTCTTAAATTGTATTTGGACAGTATGAACAATTAACCTACCGTGGTCAGTATGAACAATTAACCTACCGTGGTCAGTATGAACAATTAACCTACCGTGGTCAGTATGAACAATTAACCTACCATGGTCAGTATGAGCAATTAGCTTATCACGGGCAGTATGAACAATTAGCCTACCGTGGTCAGGAGGAACAATTAACCTACCATGGTCAGTATGAACAATTAGCCTACCATGGGCAGTATGAACAATTAGCCTACCATGGGCAGTATGAACAATTAGCCTACCATGGGCAGTATGAACAATTAGCCTATCATGGGCAGTATGAACAATTAGCCTACCATGGGCAGTATGAACAATTAGCCTACCATGGGCAGTATGAACAATTAACCTACCATGGGCAGTATGAACAATTAGCCTACCATGGGCAGTATGAACAATTAGCCTACAGTGGGCAGTATGAACAATTAACCTACCATGGGCAGTATGAACAATTAGCCTACCATGGGCAGTATGAACAATTAGCCTACCATGGGCAGTATGAACAATTAGCCTACCATGGGCAGTATGAACAATTAGCCTACCATGGGCAGTATGAACAATTAGCCTACCATGGGCAGTATGAACAATTAGCCTACCATGGGCAGTATGAACAATTAGCCTACCATGGGCAGTATGAACAATTAGCCTACCATGGGCAGTATGAACAATTAGCCTACCATGGGCAGTATGAACAATTAGCCTACCATGGGCAGTATGAACAATTAGCCTACCATGGGCAGTATGAACAATTAGCCTACCATGGGCAGTATGAACAATTAGCCTACCATGGGCAGTATGAACAATTAGCCTACCATGGGCAGTATGAACAATTAGCCTACCATGGGCAGTATGAACAATTAACCTACCATGGGCAGTATGAACAATTAGCCTACCATGGGCAGTATGAACAATTAGCCTACCATGGGCAGTATGAACAATTAACCTACCATGGGCAGTATGAACAATTAGCCTACCATGGGCAGTATGAACAATTAACCTACCATGGGCAGTATGAACAATTAGCCTACCATGGGCAGTATGAACAATTAGCCTACCATGGGCAGTATGAACAATTAGCCTACCATGGGCAGTATGAACAATTAGCCTACAGTGGGCAGTATGAACAATCAGCCTACCATGGGCAGTATGAACAATTAGCCTACCATGGGCAGTATGAACAATTAGCCTACCATGGGCAGTATGAACAATTAGCCTACCATGGGCAGTATGAACAATTAGCCTACCATGGGCAGTATGAACAATTAGCCTACCATGGGCAGTATGAACAATTAGCCTACCATGGGCAGTATGAACAATTAGCCTACCGTGGACAGTATGAACAATTAGCCTACCATGGGCAGTATGAACAATTAGCCTACCATGGGCAGTATGAACAATTAGCCTACCATGGGCAGTATGAACAATTAGCCTACCATGGGCAGTATGAACAATTAGCCTACCATGGGCAGTATGAACAATTAGCCTACCATGGGCAGTATGAACAATTAACCTACCATGGGCAGTATGAACAATTAGCCTACCATGGGCAGTATGAACAATTAGCCTACCATGGGCAGTATGAACAATTAGCCTACCATGGGCAGTATGAACAATTAGCCTACCATGGGCAGTATGAACAATTAGCCTACCGTGGTCAGGAGGAACAATTAACCTACCATGGGCAGTATGAACAATTAGCCTACCATGGGCAGTATGAACAATTAGCCTACCATGGGCAGTATGAACAATTAGCCTACCATGGGCAGTATGAACAATTAACCTACCATGGTCAGTATGAACAATTAGCCTACCGTGGACAGTATGAACAATTAGCCTACCATGGTCAGTATGAGCAATTAGCTTACCGTGGACAGTATGAACAATTAGCCTACCATGGTCAGTATGAGCAATTAGCCTACCGTGGACAGTATGAACAATCAGCCTACCATGGTCAGTATGAACAATTAGCTTACCGTGGACAGTATGAACAATTAGCCTACCATGGTCAGTATGAACAATTAGCTTACCGTGGACAGTATGAACAATTAGCCTACCATGGTCAGTATGAGCAATTAGCCTACCGTGGACAGTATGAACAATCAGCCTACCATGGTCAGTATGAACAATTAGCCTACCGTGGGCAGTATGAACAATTAACCTACCATGGTCAGTATGAACAATTAGCCTACCGTGGACAGTATGAACAATTAGCCTACCATGGTCAGTATGAACAATTAGCCTACCATGGTCAGTATGAGCAATTAGCTTACCGTGGACAGTATGAACAATTAGCCTACCATGGTCAGTATGAACAATTAGCCTACCGTGGACAGTATGAACAATTAGCCTACCATGGTCAGTATGAGCAATTAGCCTACCGTGGACAGTATGAACAATTAGCCTACCATGGTCAGTATGAGCAATTAGCCTACCGTGGACAGTATGAACAATTAGCCTACCATGGTCAGTATGAGCAATTAGCTTACCGTGGACAGTATGAACAATTAGCCTACTACAGATAACATTTTTTCAAGCCTTTAGATCAGCAAATCTTCTTGTTGCACTTTCTATTTTATACCATGGCGCCCACATGCAATGCTTTTTCCTATTTTAGAAGATCGATTCTTGACACCCTAAGCATATGGCGCCCCCGGGCAACTGCCCAAGTTTCCAATACCTTAAGTCGGCCCTGCATACTAAAGAGTTCACTAATGTAATAGCGTTATGTTAAATGTAATCAAACATCGTCACGTTCACATCGCTACGAACAATGGCACTAAGGGTCGGTTCACACGGTCAAATTGTTGTATGAACACACTATTTGGTGCGTGGTCTATTTTTTGTGGAATTTGATCAAATAGTAATTTGAAAGTTGTGACAAGGCTTCAAACACGAATTGCATCAAATGCTTGAAGGAAAATTTGATCGTGTGAACCGACCCTAAGGAACAACGATAGTTCAACAACAGCAGTAGCCACAATACTTCTTGTACTATTTGTCCGCTTTCAATTAGCTTGACTATCGTCTGGGTTTAAATTGTTGTCTTTGTCAACTAAGAGGATTAAATGCTTCACTTGGCCATTGAGCTTGAATAAAGCTTAAACCGGCTAAACAGAAATAGATTTTGGAGGGTATTTATTTCATGTTTGCCGGTAGTTGTTCTCGTTTATCTTGCTAAAAGATGCATCGACTTCCTCAGATTAGCGTCATGGTTTGTTGGCCCTCAATATATGCCATAATTGTCCCTATCATTACCATCATTGGTTGTCCCTCAAAAAATGCCATCATTGTCCCTATTATTACCATCATTGGTTGTCCCCCAAAAATGCCATAATGTCCCTATTATTACCATCATTGGTTGTCCCTCAATAAATGCCACCATTGTCCCTATTATTACCATCATTGGTTGTCCCTCAATAAATGCCATCATTGTCCCTATTATTACCATCATTGGTTGTCCCCCCAAAAATGCCATCATTGTCCCTATTATTACCATCATTGGTTGTCCCTCAATAAATGCCATCATTGTCCCTATTATTACCACCATTGGTTGTCCCTATTACTATTATTGCCATCATTGGTTTATCCTCTACCAATCCACCATTGCCTCTCGCAACTAGTGTCACCACTGGATCTACTCCCTAGAGACAGGGGATGCCATATTAGCGCCACTTTATCAGCCCCCCCTCCTTCTACTCTCCCCCCTCTTCCCGTTAGTTGCGTCAGTAGCAAGTATTTTTTTCCTTTTTTTCTAATATCACATATCAGTATCACAAATCAATATCACATATCAGTACCACATATCAGTACCACATATCAGTATCACATATCAGTATCACATATCAGTATCACATATCAGTATCACATATCAGTATCACATATCAGTATCACATATCAGTATCACATAACCGTATCACATATCAACACCACCTATCAGTATCACATATCAGTATCACATATCAATATCACCTATCAGTATCACATATCAGTATCACATATCATATATCAGTATCACATATCAATATCACCTATCAGTATCACTTATCAATATCACCTATCAGTATCACATATCAGTATCACATATCAATGTCACCTATCAATATCACCTATCAGTATCACATAACAGTATTACATATCAGTATCACATATCAATTTCACATATCACATATCAGTATCACATATCAGTATCACCTATAAGTATCACATATCAGTATCATATATCAATATCACCCATCAGTATCACATAACAGTATTACATATCAGTATCACATATCAGTATCATTTATCAATATCATATATCAATATCACATATCGGTATCATATATCAATATCACATATAAGTATCACCTATCAATATCACATATCACATATCAGTATCACATATCATTATCACATATCTGTATCATATATCATTATCACATATCGGTATCATATATCAATATCACATATCAGTATCACCTATCAATATCACATATCAGTATCACATATCAATATCATATTTCAATATCACATATCAGTATCATATATCAATATCACATATCAGTATCACCTATCAGTATCACATATCAATATCACCTATCTGTATCACATATCAGTATCACATATCAGTATCACATATCAGTATCACATATCAACATGACCTATCACAACCTAATGTCGCGGATGAAGCCTGGCGTGTAGTTTATTAACTTACACAATTACATTGAGATATTTCACAAAGCACGTCCGTGTAATCAGCACTATTGTTGGGCCTGCAGCTCTGTTGTTGGGCCTGCAGCTCTATTGTTGGGCCTACACTCTCCTTGTATTTCCTGAGTTAAATGTTTTCATTACAACAATAGATCAGCGGGCCCAGTGGAATGCTATCTGTCATCCCTGTAATGTAAGAGGGGGGAGGGGGGAATCATCCCGATATGTGGCGTATGGGATAAGCAGTGGACATGCTGAAATTATGTCAGCGTTCCACGCAACAAAACCCCTTTTTAAAGATTGGGACCTAAGTAAATAACTTTTTAACTAAAAAAATATGTCCCTATGCCCCTTACTTTGCTAGTAAAACAAGCTAAAAATTTACAATTATACAAACAATTTTAAATTTCCAATTTGTTCCCGATTCGATAAGGGTCAAGGTTATGCTGAATCTTAAATTAAGATTCCTTTTCTATCCAAACCGTGAATGTTTTATATAAACTATTTAAATACTTATGTTACTATTTTATTATGTTACTATGTTATTATGTTACCATGTTATTATGTTACTATGTTATTATGTTACCATGTTATTATGTTACTATGTTATTATGTTACCATGTTATTATGTTACTATGTTATTATGTTACCATGTTATTATGTTACCATGTTATTATGTTACCATGTTATTATGTTACCATGTTATTATGTTACTATGTTATTATGTTACCATGTTATTATGTTACTATGTTATTGTGTTACTATTTTATTGTGTTACCATGTTATTAAGTTTCCATGTGCTAAAATAAATGCGTGTACAAAATATGTGTCATACATCACCAGCAACTGTTTACGTGTAAAATATATGCGCCTTAAATCACCTGCAACTATTTACAGTAGGGATGCAACTATTTGTGCCTTGGAGCTGACACCAATTATTAATTTTTTAGTCACACTATCAGTATCAGGGCGGGGCATGTGTTATTCTTATGTTATCATCAAACTATAGATCATATTTATGTTTCTAAAGCATCTGCTGACATAATGAAAGAATCAAAGTCGAGATAACGATTTCATTAGTTTTATCAAATTGGATGACGACACCAAAAATATAGGTGATGTGTTTTTATAGTAATATGGAAGTCAAACCTCCTACATAATAAATCTCCATTGAAGTTAAACCTCCTACATAACAAATCTCCATTGAAGTCAAACCTCCTACATAATAAATCTCCATTGAAGTTAAACCTCCTACATAACAAATCTCCATTGAAGTTAAACCTCCTACATAACAAATCTCCATTGAAGTTAAACCTCCTACATAACAAATCTCCATTGAAGTTAAACCTCCTACATAACAAATCTCCGTCTTGACTCACGAATAGCGAGTATTTGTGTACGCACTCGGTTCACTCATATAAACAATATTTCTTGTGATCGATTTGTTTGGTGGAAATAAACCTGAACCATTTGGAGTTTCAGACCGGCGACCGCCTTTATCGTAATGAAGAGTAGAATCCTCCAGTCTAACCCACCTGTCTAACCCACCAGTCTAACCCACCTGTCTATAATAAGCCACTATTCTAACCCACCTGGACTTCAATAGAGCGACATTATTGGTTGGGAACCTTGCGAGAGACGGGAAACTAAATAATAAAAGAGACACATTCCGTTTCTAATCCACATTCCGGGATGTGCTCTACTAATTTCAAATACGGATACACACTATGTGCATAGATAGAGTTATTCAAAGTTAGGATTTTTATATTGGCGCTCGCCCTGCCCCCCCCCCCCCCGCACCACACTTTTAAAGGTCATGTTTTACTTATGATCATCATGCTATGACGATATTCAAAATGATCTGAGGTGACCCATCCAAAAACAACAACAACAACGTGTTTACGATTGTGGACAGTTTCTTACATCCAGTTTTTATACTCCCATAAGTAAACAATCTGTTCTCAGCCTTAATGACCGTTTTAAGTATACCAGTATATAAGACTATATATGGAAAGTTAGTTTATTATTTCATTCAAATAATACTTAAGTACGATCAAAACCAGATTATGTTATAAGACTAGGGTTTTAAAATTTAATGCCCAAAATATTAAATAATACCTCACCCCCCAAACAATAAAGTAAATAAATAAATAAATTACCAACCGGTTAGCCAAAGGTAACAAAATTTTTTAACAGATACAAAAATAAATATCCATAATAAAACCGTTCCGCGTCAGAGATACGTCGATGTCTTACTTTCACTGCCAGCACAAAAGTCGATTGCTACACTTTTCAGTAGATTTTCACGTTTTCTTTAAAAATAGAAATAAACCTTTCATGCTTCTATCAATGAATTTTGAAGAGTCGAAAGCCAACATTTAGGAGAGGCAAACGGGAGGTTTTGAATGGGTTTGAGAGTTCTATAAAATGGTGCCTGGGTTCTTTGCTTTGTGCCAATTAGTACGATTTAATGTGCAGCCCGTCAAATGATTCTGTCACTGAATGTACACATTTGTCAACAGTGTAACGAACGGTGCTGTGTGGTGTATTTGTGTACTTAAGTTGAAGCAGGTGATTTGGCCGCGTAATGCAAACTGAATAGAGATAGACATATCATCATCAATGGCACTATAGCTCACAGGGGTCTTTGCCGTCTCTTGAATGGGAAATGTTATCATCTGTAAACTTTACGAACATTCGAATTTATAGAGACCAAATTTAACGAATTTAAGAAGCTTAATTTAAAAAATTTAAAAAATCCCAAGTAGCTGATTTTTTAAAGGTGCTGCCAAGCAACCATCCATCTCTATGACGAAACAGTCGATGTAGGGCTTTGGCCTGCCTCACCACATCCTTCCACGCTGTAGATTCCTCTCCACACCATCCATTCATCTAAGCCTAGTTCTGCCTTTGAGATATTTTCCTCTTTCGCGAAGGTGTCCATAAAGGCACACTTACGTAAGAGTAGCCATAATTGAGAAGTATCCATGAATGCTATATAGACGAGCAGCATCTCGTACGCTTGGGATAAAATAACTACCTCAGTCACCACTACCTCAATCACCACTACCTCAGTCACCACTACCTCAGTTACCACTACCTCTCAACAGAAGAGGTGTTGTTCGGCCCCCCCCCCCCGCCCCACCCGGAAAAAAATAGCGACCAAAGCCTCCCCCCCCCCCATGAAGTGACACGAGTGCAACATAAGATCTTATATGTTGACAAAACCAAATCTAGTAAAAGACGAGGGGCCAAGTAATCGGGTTCTGATCACCGATTCCACTACTGGTTAAGAGTTGTGACTGTATATATTGGACGTCGTAACCACCACACCTCCCACCCCAATAGAGTCTGATGGGTCCCACGCGTGCCCTCGTTCATTATTAACCTACTCCCTTTGACTTAATTATTGGCAGGTGTGTGTTGATTGATTTTGTTGTCTGTACGTTCCTGTCCATACCGGTCACCCACGGACTAATACACACATTATGAACACCTTTTTATACATATTTCGTGGAGTCCATGCCATATGTGTAGCTAAAAGGGTGTAGATATGCCCAGACTAACAAGGGTCCAAAATCGGCTTAGGTGGTATATAATTAAGAAATTAATTTGGTTTCAGAGGTGAAAAGGTTTAGGGGGGGGGGGGCGTTAAAATGAATCTTGTCCCCGGGCACCAAACACTCTAGCTGCACCTCTGGTAGAGACAAACCAATAGTTTAGATGGCCATTTAGCTACACATCTGGTAGAGACAAACCAATAGTAATAGTTTAGATGCTCATTTAGCTACACATCTGGTAGAGACAAAACAATATTTTAGATGCCCATTTAGCATTCTCATACAATAATATGTAGTACCAATAGTAAAATGGATTCCACAATTGATGCTCTCATAGGCAGTTATGAAAACACGACAATTGATGCTCTCATAGGCAGTTATGAAAACACGACAATTGATGCTCTCATAGGCAGTTATGAAAACACGACAATTGATGCTCTCATAGGCAGTTATGAAAACACGACAATTGATGCTCTCATAGGCAGTTATGAAAACACGACAATTGATGCTCTCATAGGCAGTTATGAAAACACGACAATTGATGCTCTCATAGGCAGTTATGAAAACACGACAATTGATGCTCTCATAGGCAGTTATGAAAACACGACAATTGATGCTCTCATAGGCGACAAAAGCCCAATAAAAGAATGGCATAACATATTAATTCTCCATACAAAGCCTGCATTACTCTTCGAATGCTTGTTTAATGACGAAAAGGGACAATGCATATCAAATAACACACGCGAGTGGATAAGACTCCACATAACATCGAGGACTCCTTTGAGGCATATTTACTAAAGTGAGCCCCCCCCCCCCTTCCTCTTGCTGGCGGAGATATTTAATGAATAAAGTTCTTCTTTATAGATGCCCTGCGCCCCAACTCATGAAATGTCTGACTGGATTTTATATCAGCCGTGTCCGTTCGAAGAAGTTTTAACTTTGACATTGATACTCCTCTTCACCTTTACACATTGACATAGTTGTAGGCCTACGCAAAATTTAATATATTTTTTAAAAGCAAAATGCTATTTAAAGGCGTGACCTAATTGCTTGGGTAAGGTGCATCAATATTGTATGTATGTTACTATGTACGCTATGACATATTTTTTTAAAATGCATGTATAAATATACTTTAACACTACTATATTTACAGTAGACTTCATTTTATTTTCATTTATTTCGGTGCACACAACCTGTCGTTAATTTTTAAAGTTGTACTGCAAGGATTTTGTTAATTTAATATACTTATACGTCATCGGACCCTAAATGGAAACAAACTAAATGAAATGACTATTTGTACAGAGGCGTACGGTAACTAACACGAACGTCGCGCTAGTTTGCTTTTTTTTTTCAAGCAAGTAGGTCATCTGATAGTCACTATCGATTTTAAAAAGTTGCCGCTAAGTATTAAATATGAAACGATTTGAAAGTTTCTATGATCCATGAAGCTAAAAATATTTGAGAGTAAATTATTTTTAAATCAATAAATATCATCTCATTTTGATATTTTAAAACAGAGTGTAGGTGTAGTTAATGCTCTGTCCTTAGTTCTTTTCTTACATAGATGACATTATTGCACAATGACGGCTCCCTCAGGTAAACAGACGACACAAAACACAACGCGTTCATAACATTTACCGAGTAGTGTGTAGTGTAGTAAATTATGATATTATGGGAAACATTAAACTGAGAAATGTTGGAGTCTAGCTCGTATTTTTATGTGAACAGGCGATAGCAAGTTTATACGGTATGTGGAGTTTTCCATTTTCACGCGGTGACTCACAGACCCAAATTCGAAACAAAAAAGTGGATACCGACGCCGACAAACAGTACTCACAGTCTCAGTCGCGACAGCCGGCTACACGTATTGATAATATTATATTTATAGTTAAGTAGGGGATTGAATGCTTGGTACTGCAGCAACCGCTTTTGACTTAGGAAGTAGTGTTATTGGCTAATTTTATACAATGACAAATTGGACGCCAATAGAAACAATGAACTACCATAACAGTTACAGTACAGCCTATTATTTTGATTTTTTTAAAAAATGAAGACATGACATAAGTTTATAAAACAACTCTGAACTATCATGTTTGAGTTTGTTACATGCGACATCATTCATAAATACAAAACCAGGGATGAGCTTCTACTACTACTACTATAACTATAATAAGTTATAAGTTCATAACAACGACGTAACAAAGTGTAAAGAGGGAGGGGTACCCGCCTTCACTTTCAAATCTCTAAACAACATTATGTTACATTATCATTATGATTATGCGATCTTTATTATATTTCTTGACTTTGAAAATTGTGTAAAATCTCAATACTTTTTGTTTAACTAAAGAATATAATTAAGATTTGAAAACAAAATGCGCACCTAATTATACTTGCCGGGTATAGCCTGTATACCATCTCTTGTGATTATTTTTGGGGATATTTTTAAAAACTATGTAAAACTATTTAGATCTATTCTTTTTAGATAATTTCATCCATTAATCATAAATTATAATACAGCTAAATTTTCAGTGAGGCAACCACCTAAAGTTAGGCCCAAGAGCACTGAAAATGTTAATAATGATTATAAAATCAATATTCAGTGTGTCGTTTCCCCATTTATTTCTGAATGAAGAATACCTGTTTCAGCAATCACCAGTATTAGTCATAGGGAAATTCTGAAAGGGTTTTCCTATCTGTGCAGCAGTGATATTTATTAGAATGATAGGTTTTTCTCTTTGGCCATCCTTACTTTTGTTGCATGAATGAGGAATACTTCTGGATATCACACAGTCATTTTAATTCATGAGACTGTTATTTTAATTTAAATATCTACTTAATATATTGCCTTTGTATTTAGAATATAAAATATCAGTTAGTTTACCCAAGATATTTTGTTATTTCAATTATTTCATTGATCATGTGAATCCACAACATAAAAAGAGGCAAATGATACAGTGATATATATTTGAAACTAGACTGGGAAAACTAAATGTTTTAGAAAACATGTTCCAATCATAACTAGAAGTTATATGGTTTACACAGTAGTGATATTTTGACTCCTCGCACATAAGTGTTATCACTTCATCCACTTTAACAGTGAGGTTAGGAGAGATGCCTGGCTACATTGAATCTGATTATGAAGGTATTGTGGAATGTGTGTAGTGAAATAACTAGTGATCAAAACAGCTCAGTGTCTTGTTTAATTTTCCATTGACATTTAATATTATCTTTTAAATTGCTTCTCATAAAAAAAGATACTTTGCTGAATTTTAAATGCTAAGCCTAAAATAAGGAAAAATACAAGGGCAAATAAAATTTAAAAAAAACTAGGCTAAGGTATATTTAACTATGTGGCTGAATGGAACATAATTATAGTATTCTGACCTTAAGTATTGTTGAAAAGGATAATCAGGACTGGTTATAGGATCAACCTAAACAAACCTCAGCTTAAATCGATACAAACTAAAAGGTATTTATGACTGTCATGTATTAATGGCTTATTTTCCAACAAATTAAAAAGGCCCTGCACAATTTTGTAAAGCTTATGGACAAAATATTCTGAATATACATTGGCTTGGCATCTGCAATTATTTTAAAAGTTTCAGTTCACACATGAAGATTATAAGTAGTTTTGTTTAAGTAATCCAGCCGTAGGCAACCTTTTGCTTTTTGAATGAATAAATCTAGATCTTTTCATCATTGAACATTTTAAAAAACAACTTATATTTGATGCCATTTAAACAATCAGCCAATGTTTGCAGCTCTTTAGAAGATCAAATGTACAACAAATACTCTTCACTCAAAAAGTTGCTGATCTTTGCCTTAATCAGACTAGATTTCTTTATCTAATATATATTGAAGACCTGTTAACTCTTACGATATTTGCGTACAATGTGTGATTTTAATGTGCATACATTATTCATTATATAAATTATACATACTGTATGTTAATTTTTTTTACTATCAAGATAATGTATTGAATGATTTTGGGATGATATTGTACGATTTTTAGAGTTTGAGGGTAAACAGGTCTGGTATTGGTGGTAATTTTACTGTTCTGAGATGATGTTTTTAAAATATTACAAATATATTTTTTATCCCTGCAGGCTCTTTGAGTAGCATAGGATAAGCATCATGTCCACAAGGTGTGACGGAACCCCAGTGGACCAGTATGTGGCTGGAATCAAGGAGAGACAGGTAAGATGTCTGGATGTTTCAAGGATAATACACGAAGGACTGCTGTGTGAATGAAACAGTAGAACAAGGTGTGTATAAGCTTGAATCAAGAGACAGAACAATAAGATGTGAACGTTTCTATAACGAGAAGCTAGAATTGAGCCGAACGCTTATATGTTTGTTAAATATGTGTCCTATAAGATAGAAGCATTTGGCATTAGGTCATGTTGTGGACATTAACGTCATTGAGATTAACAATTTACAAAGCCTTAGTATTTTGTTGTTGAATTGTCGATCTTTGTTTGTTTTAAATATTGAAGGCTCTCTGTAATATTTTGTGCTCAGATTCTGAACTGCAAAGCAAAGACTTGGGTTTAGAAAGTAGTCAGTGAATGTTGAAAGCTTGCTTTAGAAAGTAGTCAGTGAATGTTGAAAGCTTGCTTTAGAAAGTAGTCAGTGAATGTTGAAAGCATGCTTTAGAAAGTAGTCAATGAATGTTGAAAGCATGCTTTAGAAAGTAGTCAGTGAATGTTGAAAGCATGCTTTTAGAAAGTAGTCAGTGAATGTTGAAAGCATGCTTTTTTGTTTTAATTTCAAAGCTATCTTCAGAGAGACATAACTAGAGTGTTTGGCGCCCGCTAGAGTGTTTGGCGCCCGCTAGAGTGTTTGGCGCCCAGGGACAAGATTCTTTTATCCTCCTCTCCCCCACTCTGAAACCCTTTTAGTTCATCAATAAAACACCAATAAAGGGTATTTGTGCGCCCCTCTTTACATCGGCGCCCAGGGAATCCCCCTTTCCCTCCAGCTACGCTACCGTAACTTGATGAAGAACCTATGTGTAGTTGAATTATACCTTATATATACACAATAGTGTACTGGAAAACCTCTGTGCCCTCCCCAGTCGCCCATGAAGGGTGGGGCGGAGGGGCGGCATTTTAAGCCACAAGCAGCATTTTTTGTAAGCAGGGCAGCAAAATACCTTTGCTCACTCCCCCCAGCTACCCCACCGGTCCTACTTTTCACCCCACTTAGCTTTTGTCCCATAAAAAAAGGTTGACTCTGATTCCTTGTAGGCTAGGGCCAAATAGTACTCACTGATATCGAACTTTGAGCATCATCGACCTTTGACGTCTATTCTTTTAGATCCCCCATTGAGTTTGAATCTAATGATGTTATTAACGTGCCACGAATAGGGAAGTGGGGTTTTGCCGTCGGCACCTGCAACATTAGAATGCTACTTATTCAAGCAGTAATGAATTCAGACATACTTCCCTCGTTAAGAGGTCAAAGGTCATCTCGTTTAATATGCTTGCCTTTAAATATTTTTGTTGTTAAAAGCTGCAGCTGGGCTACTTTCATTATGATTGTCGTATTCATGGCGAGACCTTCTCTATTTTCACTAACTGGTTCTACCGCCACAATAACAGACTTATCATTTTTTTTTTTGGTCGGGAGTACTTGAAATATATATTTGACTACTGTAGCCTTTGTACCAGTAAGGATATATTTGACTACTGTGGCCTCTGAAGCAGTAAGGATATATTTGACTACTGTGGCCTCTGTAGCAGTAAGGATATATTTGACTACTGTGGCCTCTGTAGCAGTAAGGATATATTTGACTACTGCGGCCTCTGTAGCAGTAAGGATATATTTGACTACTGTGGCCTCTGTAGCAGTAAGGATATATTTGACTACTGTGGCCTCTGTAGCAGTAAGGATATATTTGACTGCTGTGGCCTCTGTAGCAGTAAGGATATATTTGACTAATATATGTAGCCTCTGTAGCAGTAAGGATATAGGCTATTTGACTACAGTAGCTTCCGTAGCAGTAAGGATATATTTTACTACTGTAGCCTCTGTAGCAGTAAATATAAACCTTATCAGACCGTTTTAAGATATATTTTATAGTGACATTGTTATATAGCATTTACTTCATGTATTGTCAGGGGATTCCCCGAAATCTTAGAAACATTCCATCAGGACCAGCAATAATCCATTATACAACGTAAGGAAGGTACGTTCACACTGCAGATTTATAAATAGAATTCGTAACTGTTTGGACCACGTGCTACTTGCTGAAACTAAAAATGTAGCCTTAAAGTTTCATTTTCATTGTTTTTTAAAGAGTTGCAGTTAGGGGTTTTCTCCCGGGACACGGTTTTCAATAAACAAAAGACGTTCTGTGAAATTTTACCATCTCGGGTACACATTTTTAGAATAAAATTTTATTGTAGACCTATTTTTAACAATAAAAACAAAATGCAGCAAGTGACAGATTGTTTCAAATTGTCGCTACAATATAAGCCAAAACCTTTAAAATTTAGTTAACTGCACCTCTTAGACTTAAAAACTTTGATAAGAAATAATTCAACAAATTTCCATTCGACCAAACTTCCATCGATCAATTCTCTGTCGACCAAATTTCTTTCAAACATATTTCCTGGTATGAATTTATACCAGTTTAAAAAGTCACCGCTGGCCACTACTTGTAATGCTGGTCAACACTGACGTGTTCTGTGTGCTGTCCAAACCAGCCCTTCTACTTCACTCAACTTGACTTAAGGTTAGAGCTACCTGTGGCCAAAATGACCTTTACCAGAGCCAGAGGCCGAGGCAGGTATTTTTTAATTACGAACATCGCTCAGGGCGGGGATTTGTTTTGAACGGGGAACTGGACATACTCCAAATGGTTGAATACTACGCACATACCCACCCCCTGTCCAAACCACTACACACTCACTATTCACCCTCTTCCGCCCCTGTCGTGCCGCTTTCCATTCGTTTAAAAAAAGCCCTAGTGGTTTGACCTTACACTTACTAACTTACAGTATCTTTATTGTCAGTTCTAGTCAGCTTAACTGGTTACAGTGGAGTAGCTAGAGTTTGTGATGCCCAGGGCGGTACTTGGTTTTATCGCCCCTAATTAGCGAATACCACAATGCATGCATATTACACATAAGCAATAGTAAGCTATATGAAGTGGACCGGATATGCCACCCCAAAATAAGTGCCGCCCGTGGCGGACCACCACCTCTTCCTACGCCTCTGACTGGTAATAAGTGGTTGGAAATCACCATATAGTTAACATTTCTGTTTTGAGGAGAATGTAATTATTTCGAATGACTTAGTATGAGATCAAATGACTCAGACTGAGATCAAATGACAGATTGGGATCAAATGACTCAGACTGAGATCAAATGACCCTGACTGAGATCACATGATTCAGCCTGAGATCAAATGACCCTGACTGAGATCACATGATTCAGAATGAGATCAAATGACCCAGAATGAGATCAAATGACTCAGAATCAGATCCCGTGACCCAGACTGAGATCAAATGACTCAGAATCAGATCCAATGACTGAGATCAAATGACTCAGAATCAGATCAAATGACTCAGACTGAGATTAAACGACTCAGACTGAGATCAAATGACTCAGACTGAGATCAAATGACCCAGACTGAGATCAAATTACCCAGACTGAGATCAAATGACCCTGACTGAGATCCCATGATTTAGACTGAGATCAAATGACGCAGACTGAGATCAAATGATTCAGAAGAGATCTGATGGTGACATCATAACACTGTAAATAGAACATTTCAAGCGAGTCCTTCAAAAATAAGATTGTTACCCCAAAATTAAAAAAAAAAAATTATAATAATGTTCCGCTCCATCAAAATGGCCGTTAACTAAACAATAACCAAACAATTAACTCTCGAAAGCGTTCACCGCTCAGCCCCTGTCATCATCGTTAGCAGTCCTGTCCCCTCATGTTAGTCCGTCTGTCTGGTGATGGATTTATGTATCACTGAGATGAACGAGCTAAAGCTGAGCCACTTGTAATTACACGGAGATTGTGTCAATTTGCTATGTTCCAAGCTTGAACATATCAGCCCAGTACCTGGACACAATTTATCATTGGCACTATAGGGCTTGTCATTTAATGGTGGAAATCTATAAATAGAACTGCTGTAATCATCCGGGTAATTATGCGGACAAAATGCCAACACTGTTCAGTACTGCTATGTTAGCGAAGCGACTCTTAACCTAAATCAAAACTTTGTTTTCAACTATATTTAATGAAATATTTACACCACTTTAAAAAATCCACATTCTCAATAATAAAATGGCATAATACTATTTGAGAGAGATTGAGAGAAACACATTAATTTATGTGGTGTTAGGGGATTGAGATCATCCGAACGCAGGTCCAAAATTCATAACACTAGTTGTAGTAGGCCTAATGCATAACACTAGTAGTAGTAGGCCTAATGCATAACACTAGTTGTAGTAGGCCTAATTCATAACACTAATAGTAGTAGGCCTAATGCATAACACTAGTAGTAGTAGGCCTAACTCGAATGCCAGTTTAATAATGTTTTACCATGAGTAAATGGTCAAATGTGATAATAGTCACTTAACAACTGTCGGAAACATGTTCAAGTTGTGTGTGTGTCTCTCTCTTTCTTACTCTCTCTCTCTCTCTGCGTTGGGGTGTGTGTGGGTGGGTTTGTTGGTTGGTTGGTCTGTGAGTTTGTGTGTGTGTGTTTGTTTGTTTGTGTGTGTATGTTTGTGTTTTTTTGTTTGTTTGTGTGTGTAAGTGAAAGCGCCACTGGAAAGCACACAATGAAGTAGTTTGGAAACAGGTCAATTTACGCTTGACCTGCACCCAAAGTCCATCAATAGTATTTGTGTAGATTCCTGGATGAAAGGGTGTACGAAATACGGGCAACTTTTAATATATAGCACGAACACTTACAAAAATTGATATTTTAAAATCAAAAATTAAGAATTTAACGGGTGCTTACAAATAGGGCACTTTTCATCGATTAGTATTGTGTTTATTTGTGTTTTCTTCAAATTTGCTACTTGTGTAACACAGTTTCCTAAATAACATAGTTTAAAAAAAATCTTAGCATATAGTTATTAAATTGCCGACTGTTTTATATCTTTTTATTTTCAGAATAATTGACAATCTGCCCCGCCCATTTGCATTCATTTTTATTTTAATGATTTTTTTTAGATGACAATCTAGTAGAAAGCTAAAAGAAAGCCATAAAAAGTTTGTGAACTAACATTTTGATTATCATTCCAATTTCAATTTTTGTTTAGTATTGGGGACTAGTTCAGTTGTAGAAAAATTCTTCGTTGTATACCGTGTTACATTACGGTGTTTTCAGATTTATTTGTCCGCCGTTCTAAAAATAGTAACATTACGTAGTGCGCTGTGACGTTTTCCGGTCTGAGAAATGACAAGCCCTATTGACTCTGTACAAGCTCGGCATTAACTCATAGTCAATCATTGGTCGGGTGTCTTTGTGATTGCCTGTGGGGGGCAGTCAGATACATCAGACACGTGATGAAGGATAGGCGGTAGATCTTTTTGGCTGTAATTATAGCTGAAAAAGAAAGAATAACTTCCGTAGTGCTCACAAATTTTTTGTCTTCCGAAATAAGGGGCCTGTTTCAGTAGCCAGTGTGGTCTTGCAAGGATTGTGTCATTGTGGGTCGCTTTAGAGTAGAGTGGGTCGCTGTAGAGTGGGTCGCTGTAGAGTGGGTCGCTGTAGAGTGGGTCGCTGTAGAGTGGGTCGCTGTAGAGTAGAGTGGGTCGCTGTAGAGTAGAGTGGGCCGCTTTAGAGTAGAGTGGGTCGCTTTAGAGTAGAGTGGGTCGATGTAGAGTAGAGTGGGTCGCTTTAGAGTAGAGTGGGTCACTGTAGAGTAGAGTGGTTCGCTTTAGAGTAGAGTGAGTCGCTGTCGAGTAGAGTGGGCCGATGTAGTGTAGAGTGGGTCGCTTTATAGTAGAGTGGGTCGCTTTAGAGTATAGTGGGCCGCTGTAGAGTAGAGTGGGTCGCTGTAGAGTAGAGTGGGTCGCTTTAGAGTAGAGTGGGTTGCTTAAGAATAGAGTGGGTCGCCGTAGAGTAGAGTTGGCCGCTGTAGAATAGAGTGGGTCGCTTTAGAGTAGAATGAGTCGCTTTAGAGTAGAGTGGGTCGCTTTAGAGTTGAGTGGGTCGCTGTAGAATAGAGTGGGCCGCTGTAGAGTAGAGTGGGCCGCTGTAGAGTGGGTCGCTGTAGAGTAGAGTGGGTCGCTGTAGAGTAGAGTAGGCCGCTGTAGAGTAGAGTGGGTCGCTTTAGAGTAGAGTGGGTCGCTTTAGAGTAGAGTGGGTCGCTGTAGAGTAGAGTGGGTCGCTTTAGAGTAGAGTGGGTCGCTTTAGAGTAGAGTGGGTCGCTGTAGAGTAGAGTGGGTCGCTTTAGAGTAGAGTGGGTCGCTTTAGAGTAGAGTGGGTCGCTGTAGAGTAGAGTGGGTCGCTGTAGACGATAGTGGGCCGCTGTAGAGTGGGTAGCTGTAGACCATAGTGGGCCACTGTAGAGTGCGTCGCTGTAGAGTAGAGTGGGTCGCTGTAACGTGGGTAGCTGTAGACCATAGTGAGCCACTGTAGAGTGCGTCGCTGTAGAGTAGAGTGGGTCGCTGTAACGTGGGTCGCTGTAGACCATAGTGGGCCGCTGTAGAGGATAATATATAGAGTTGAGTTCGTTTATAATTATATCCAGATGTCATTTCCCATTAGACCTTGTGGAGCCTTGTAGCTCAAAGCATTAAATATCCCATGCTCTCGTCTGCATTAACCGCCTGCAATACGCCAGTTTCGGCTGCTAAACTTTAGACCGGGCCTTGCTGAGAGACACTCTCGGTCCATTTCAGCACACGTCCATTGATGCCATGGGTCACCAAATATATCCGGTTAAGTCCCCGAGAACTCTTGATGATATTTCATATACAAAATCTAGTTTTGTAGACTTGTGAGCCCTTCTGCACGCTGGAGCGCCAAAAAAACCACCACCCAAAACCAAAGAACCCACAACAACAAAACTGCTGGTAGCCCATTACCGAAATCTAGCAAGTATTCATAAGCCAAATCTTCCACACTATATGATTTCTGTAACGGATTATCATTGCACATGCCGACTCTCGGAAGCCTTCGATATTTGTCCTTGAAACACTTGATCTGCCTGGCTATCTATCAATGGCACACCGATAAGAACCCCTTATCGATATTTGTCGATCAGTCGACAGTAAGGTGAGAATAATGTTTTTCTTATAGTCTTGGAAATAAGAACTTGCAAGTTTGTGTCGATTGCTAGTATATCCCCTTTTCAGCGGCTCCCAAGTTCTTATTATGGCACAATAAAGTAAAGAGATACAATTACACATTTTAGTATGACATTTTACATTTTCATAAGAGTGGGTTTTTTTCAAATTACGTACATAAGCTTCATTCTTTTCACAATGGACATGTAAAAAAAAAAAACACCAAAAAAAAAAAAAAAACCTGAAGGGACGCGTGTCAGTAGATTGGGGAATCCCTGCACAAAGCCCTGGAAAGAATAGATGTTCCCGAGTGACGGAATCTCTACTGCCTATCTAAAACAATCCGATGAAGTGGTGCTCAGAGTTTGTCTCTGTGTCAAGTGTACGTGGATCTTGCCATGTCAAGTGTACATGGATCTTGCCATGTCAAGTGTTCATTCACAAACACCTGTCTCTACTAGTTTGAACACTGGTACTGAACATTGGCTTTGCACTGAAATACCTTGATTTAGGGAGACGAGCTGAACACTGTGCTTGCACAACACCTCGTTATACACGAGACGAGCTCGTCCTGCAGATAACCTGTTATATTAGAACTCTTTTGATGTTCACCTTTATATTTTTTAGCGCAAATTTAAAAAGAAATAGCGAATCAGTTTGGAACATATTTCCTCGTTAAATTTAAATGTGCTCATATCCTATGATGTTTGGAGAATTATAACAGTTTGGCAGTAATCAAATCGCTGTTCCATTGTATCCACACGATTTTACTGAGATGTTCAGCTCACAATAAAGCTGCGATATTCCTCCTCTTTGAAACCTAATTCCGCAGGACCCCAGGCAGCATATCGCGGCACACCGATTGCGGAGCTCTCTTGTAAAGGATGACGTGACGAATATTGTGCTTAGCTTTTAGGAAATAGTTTTACTAGTGTGGTACCTATTCAGAAAATTCAGAAAAATGCCGAAATACCAAAGTATTTGGGTACGACAAATTCTATAAACTTGTTATATCCGTTCTTTGGATGTCAGAAAGCCAAAATGCCGCGGGCCTAGTGTATCCGTTTAAAAAGCAACGCGTGCACCTATACATTGGAATACGTTACCTTAATTGTATTGTTGGTAGATTAGAATTCGTAAGGATGCTGACAGCCAGGCAAGGCAAAACACTTACGAAATGCATTAATCACGTACAGTCAGTATTGATGGATCAACACGGCCTTTCACAGCCATGGACTCCGTGTACTAACAATGCAGATTCATTGATGGCTATTGTTTAGGTACTGTTTGAATACTGTTTGAATACTGTTTGAATACCGGTTGAATACTGTTTGAATACTGTTTGAATACTGTTTGAATACCGGTTGAATACTGTTTGAATACTGTTTGAATACCGGTTGAATACTGTTTGAATACTGTTTGAATACTGTTTGAATACCGGTTGAATACTGTTTGAATACTGTTTGAATACTGTTTGAATACTGTTTGAATACTGTTTGAATACTGTTTGATTACTGTTTGAATACCGGTTGAATACTGTTTGAATACTGTTTGAATACTGTTTGAATACTGTTTGAATACTGTTTGAATACTGTTTGAATACTGTTTGAATACTGTTTGAATACTGTTTGAATACTGTTTGAATACTGTTTGAATACTGTTTGAATACTGTTTGAATACTGTTTGAATACTGTTTGAATACTGTTTGAATACCGGTTGAATACTGTTTGAATACTGTTTGAATACCGGTTGAATACTGTTTGAATACTGTTTGATTACTGGTTGAATACCGATTGAATACTGTTTGAAAACTGTTTGAATACCGGTTGAATACTGTTTGAATACTGTTTGAATACTGTTTGAATACTGTTTGAATACCGGTTGAATACTGTTTGAATACTGTTTGAATACTGTTTGAATACCGGTTGAATACTGTTTGAATACTGTTTGAATACTGTTTGAATACTGTTTGAATACTGTTTGAATACTGTTTGATTACTGTTTGAATACCGTTTGAATACTGTTTGAATACTGTTTGAATACTGTTTGAATACTGTTTGAATACTGTTTGAATACTGTTTGAATACTGTTTGAATACTGTTTGAATACTGTTTGAATACTGTTTGAATACTGTTTGAATACCGGTTGAATACTGTTTGAATACTGTTTGAATACCGGTTGAATACTGTTTGAATACTGTTTGATTACTGGTTGAATACCGGTTGAATACTGTTTGAAAACTGTTTGAATACCGGTTGAATACTGTTTGAATACTGTTTGAATACTGTTTGAATTGACAAGAGGAAGGGGGATTAACCTACGTGTTGGTTTAATATTGTAATGCTGCGATTTGTCTTATGTGCGTGAGTGCATGAAGTTCAAAAGTTGTAACAATTGATATTCTTATGGTCCTGTCTTTTGATTCGCGCTTCAACATACCTTGTTCTAATATTTCATTGACATATAAGAAGGCCCAGATTAAAACCAGTAGCATCTGCGGTAACACAGGTGTACTCGGTACCACAGTTGTACTCGGTAACACATTTGTACTCGGTACCACAGTTGTACTCGGTAAAAAAGCTGTACTCGGTAACACAGTTGTACTCGGTACCACAGTTTTACTCGGTAATACTGCTGTACTCGGTAACACACTTGTACTCGGTAACACAATTGTACACGGTACCACAGTTGTACTCGGTAACACAGTTGTACTCTGTACTATAGAAACACGAATTGCTTGAATCAAAGTCATGATCTGATCTCACGGTTCAAATACCCAATGTGATCAAAGACTTTGTTCATGCACAGCGTTGAGCGCATACAACAGAAGCATCATACCTTGGTTATTGTCGTAATAAAAGTACCGCTTGACTGCACCACACTCCACCTACCTGTTGAACGTTGACAAGTTCCGATATATGTGTGTATATCTACATATATTTTATTTGTCGGTTAATCGATCTACACATACTCATTTCATTACACAGCCACATCGGTATAAACGTATAGCGTTAAACCACTGCTTAGATTTACGCTACATCTTTCTTAACAAACCGTGATCCGAGTGATACGAAAGGATTAATTTTTAGTGTTCAAATTACTATACACGGATCGACTAGACTTACGAGAAATCACGAAATCATATAGCAGCGAATGGACGGTCACCTGTTACTTTGTTCCCGATCCAGTGGTTACTGCCAGTGCATTGGTTGGGCACTAAGTTGAGCATTAGGTTGGGCACTAAGTTGAGCATTAGGTTGGGCACTAAGTTGAGCATTAGGTTGGGCACTAAGTTGAGCATTATGTTGGGCACTAAGTTGAGCATTAGGGTTGGCACTAAGTTGGGCATTAGGTTGGGCACTAAGTTGAGCATTAGGTTGGGCACTATTTAAGTTTTTAATAAATTAAAATAGTGTCTGATAAGTATATCCATTAAGTATACCACCCGTGTCTTATTATAACTTAAGAGGAAGTACCTTATGTGAGGCTCATACCTCTATTCCAAATTCTAATACATGCTCATAGGCACATAAACGTCGCAAATCCCCTCTACATAAATATGAGCCAGAATTATCAATACATTAATCGTGGGCCCTTAAGATATAGAAGAAGAAGAACTCACAAACTCCTACTGCGACTCAAATTCTGGGGGCGTCAGAAGAACAATGCATGATGATTTTTCCCTGCCACCAAGCTACTGTCAAGAAATATTCATTCTGCTTGGGCAGACAAAAGCCAATTGTTATTTGATTAATTCGATGGCCCTTTGTAAAAGCGAGAGATGTCTTGAATCACTGGTGGCAATGCTTTGACGCGAGGAGAGTTTAAACGTGATCCGAGGCAAGTTGACCTGAGGAGACCTTAAACGTGACCTGATGAGAGTTTAATCATGACCTGAGGAGAGTTTAAACGTGACTTGGGGAGAATTTAAACGTGACTTGAGGAGAGTTTAAACGTGACTTGGGGAGAGTTTAAATGTGACTTGGGGAGAGTTTAAACGTGACTTGGGGAGAGTTTAAACGTGACTTGGGGAGAGTTTAAACGTGACTTGGGGAGAGTTTAAACGTGACTTGGGGAGAGTTTAAACGTGACTTGGGGAGAGGTTAAACGTGACTTGGGGAGAAATTAAACGTGACTTGGGGAGAGTTTAAACGTGACTTGGGGAGAGTTTAAACGTGACTTGTGGAGAGTTTAAACGTGACATGGGTAGAGTTTAAACGTGACTTGGGGAGAGTTTAAACGTGACTTGGGGAGAGTTTAATTGTGACTTGGGGAGAGTTTAAATGTGACTTGGGGAGAGTTTAAATGTGACTTGGGGAGAGTTTAAATGTGACTTGGGGAGAGTTTAAATTTGACTTGGGGAGAGTTTAAATGTGACTTGGTGAGAGTTTAAACGTGACCCGAGGAAAGTTGACTTGGGGAGAGTTTAAACGTGACCTGAGAAGAGTTTAAATGTGACCTTGGGGAGAGTTTAAACGTGACCCGAGGAAAGTTGACTTGCGGAGAGTTTAAACGTGACATGAGAAGTGTTTAAATGTGACCTTGGGGAGAGTTTAAACGTGACCCGAGGAAAGTTGACCTGGGGAGAGTTTAAACGTGACCTGAGAAGAGTTTAAATGTGACCTTGGGGAGAGTTTAAACGTGACCCGAGGAAAGTTGACTTGCGGAGAGTTTAAACGTGACATGAGAAGTGTTTAAATGTGACCTTGGGGAGAGTTTAAACGTGACCCGAGGAAAGTTGACCTGGGGAGAGTTTAAACGTGACCTGAGAAGAGTTTAAATGTGACCTTGGGGAGAGTTTAAACGTGACCCGAGAAGTGTTTAAATGTGACCTTGGGGAGAGTTTAAACGTGACTTGGGGAGAGTTTAAACGTGACTTGGGGAGAGTTTACACGTGACCCGAGGAAAGTTGACCTGCGGAGAGTTTAAATGTGACCTGAGAAGTGTTTAAATGTGACCTTTTGGGGATTTTAAACGCATCTCTTAATAATATTTTTGCGTGCTTCTGTATTTCCGTGTTCAAAGTAAAATTTTAGTTAAGCCTCTGTGAATTTTCCAAACCGGGCGGCATGCCCTTTATTTTCTAGTACAACACTAAAGTCGGTAAACCAAAACCCTTTCCTTCTGACAATGTCGCAGTGGTCTGTGTTGATGTTTGTAATCGGCCAACTTGTGGGGCACTGGCCAAAAAGCGGCATGAATGACTCAAAGCGTCAACACCCCAGGTTGACATTGCCCCCGTCACACTCCCCAGGCTCTTGGCAAACATTCAATCTCTCCCTGTTGACATGTCAGCACCATGTGACAGGAGAGCATGTTTGACCAGAAGACACCATCTTGTGTCTTGGCCTATAGGTTTTTACGACACAGTTATTTCCAAATGTGACGGGGCAAAGATCCACCTAGCTAGGTTTTCAAATGTGACTGGGGCAAAGATCTGTATACTTAACTAGGCGTTCCAAGTGACTGATCAAAGATCTACTTATTTAGGTGTTCAAATGTGACTGGGGCAAAGATCTTCTAACTAGGTGTTCAAATGTGTCTGGGGCAAAGATCTACCTAACTAGGTGTTCAAATGTGAACGGGTCAAAGATCTTCTTAACTAGGTGTTCAAATGTGAACGGGTCAAAGATCTTCTTAACTAGGTGTTCAAATGTGACCGGGGCAAAGATCTTCTTAACTAGGTGTTCCAAGTGACTGGGGCAAAGATCTACCTAACTAGGTGTTTAAATGTGAACGGGGCAAAGATCTTCTTAACTAGGTGTTCAAATGTGAACAGGGCAAAGATCTTCTTAACTAGGTGTTCAAATGTGAACGGGGCAAAGATCTTCTTAACTAGGTGTTCAAATGTGACCGGGGCAAAGATCTTCTTAACTAGGTGTTCAAATGTGACCGGGGCAAAGATCTACCTAAGTATGTGTTCAAATGTGACCGGGGCAAAGATCTTCTTAACTAGGTGTTCAAATGTGAACGGGTCAAAGATCTTCTTAACTAGGTGTTCAAATGTGACTGGGGCTAAGATCTACCTAACTAGTTGTTCAAATGTGAACGGGGCAAATATCTTCTTAACTAGGTGTTTAAATGTGACTGGGGCAAAGATCTACCTAACTAGGTGTTCAAATGTGAACGGGGCAAGGATCTTCTTAACTAGGTGTTCAAATGTGACCGGGGCAAAGATCTTCTTAACTAGATGTTCAAATGTGACCGGGGCCAAGTTCTACTTAACTAGATGTTCCAAACATGCGCTGATTTAGTTTACTATTGGAAATAAGAACGCAGTGCATGGGGAAACATACCAGAGGACTAAATAAAATAACAAACTTGTCAGCAAAAACTCTACTTAAAAGAGAACACGCGGTAGAAATGAAAACAAAAATAAAGAACTTATCTCATTTGTCTGGAAGCTGTTTATGGCATAACTTGTCTGGAAGCTGTTAATGGCATAACTTGTCTGGAAGCTGTTTATGGCATAACTTGTCTGGAAGCTGTTTATGGCATAAATTGTACATGCTAAAACAAAGTATTAGCTTGAAAAGCGGGCAACAGAGTTTCTTCAACTGGCCTAATGCGCTCTCAAAGACAATACACAAAAAGCACATATTCGTATAGAAAATACACACTCACTTTTTCGGCAGTGCCGCCATATTTACATTTGTCCTTTAACGCTGTCCTCTTACGACAAAAACCAACAGCAACAAAACAACATTACCAACAACAAACAACAACAGTCAACTACAACAAACAACAACAACATTGTTATGGGTGCCTGACCTAAAGGAAAAGATGACATCTCATGAAACTTCTCTTTTGTGTACCTGCCACCAAGTCATTCTATAAGCCTAACCCTTGGATCAGTAGTTACTGGACAGAGGTTCATTATTACCAAACAATACTTGAGTAGTAACTTTTAATGGGATGCTTTGTAACTGTAGGATAGTGTCATATCTCAGATTAGCTGTCTTTATTCTACCTGGCATCTTTGGATTTGAGTCCATTGGTGGTATCCAGTGAACAAGCCATTGCCTTTTTCTTTGGTGTTTATTCAATCTATTTTTAATGTATACAAATATGTGGTCTATGACAAATAGAAACTAATATTAAGGCCTCCAGGGGATGTGAAACGTTGTATTAGGACATTAACATGTATTGCCGAATGCCTTCACGATTGATGTTACAATTTATCTGTATGCCATTCCGTACTCTGGCTTCGTAACTAGTCACTTATCAGAAGTTAAGACTTTTATCATGTGTTTTTTCTCAAAGATAGCTATTGTATTTTTCTTTTTCTTGACAAAGTTACTGAAGTTCAGCCGTACGCAAAAAGTAAAATTCTTGCTCCGGGTGTTGACTGACACAGTCGTTCATGAATTGAATGGCCGTACCCGTCCATCTTAGGTAATTTGACCCGTGCCACGTAGAAGTCACGTGATGTGTCCACAATGACAATGTTTGCGTGTGAGCTGCTTATTTCAACTGTGTATTTAAACACACCCCTTCCCTTTGCTGTAGAAAAAAAGCGTTTGCTCTCTCATTTATCACTGACTGAATTTAAGTTCTAGTTTTTCAACGTCAAGTGAGAATGGCCACATTAAGTTATGGATTTGTTTAAATATGACAATTGTAACTATCGATAGAGAGAGAGAGAGAATGGGAGAGAGAGGGGGAGAGAGAGGGAGGTAGGGATAGCGAGTGTGAGAGAGTGAGGGAGAGAGGGGGAGGGGAGAGAGAGGGGAGGGATGAGATTCTCACGACTTTGTATAGACTGTATACGAGCCACACCAAACTGTACAAGTCACGCGTCATTGTAAAGACACATTTTAAAATCTAGCATCAGTTATCTCTAGATAATTCTATCCTCTCGGCTTTTGGTGTGTGACTGCATGACACGATACTAGCTCATTATGGGTGTGAGGTAGAGACCGACCGAATGTGATTTTTTTTTGGTTTCGGTCGAAACCAAACCAAAGGTTAAAAATGACTACGGCCGAAACTGAAGCCGAAACCAAAAGCTTAATGAGACTTTCCGCCGACACCGAAAGATATATGACCCAGCTCAAGATGTAAAAATGTATCTGGAAACAATGACGCAAGAAAGAAAATGTAACATTAACAAAACGTTTGTAATGAGTAAGTTATCCGCAATCCAGAAATAATCATTACGAGTCTACACTTGCAGGAGGAGTCGATAAACGGAAGTTCGCTCAGTGTTCATTGGTTTAGTAATTGAAGTCCAACAAACGAATGTTGTAGTTCAGAAGCAACAGTTTCTCCGCATTATTCACTTATGCATGTGACAACATTTATGAGCATGATAATGATACATCAAAGCGAACATCACGAATGAAGACATTGAATTAACCTAGGGTTCCAAAATTTTATGTAGAAAAAAAATAATAAAAAAAATAATAATAGAAATATTTCCATTGCCTTAGCTGTTTTTTTACCCCCACAAAACTATTTACCTCTTCCTAAACCTAATTGTAAGTTTAGTTTTGAAAATGTTGGAGAAATAGATCAGCATGCAGCAGTGAGCAGTGTTCCCAGAGGATCTAGTAAAAATGAATATCAGATTGTCGGCCGACAGTCACAGTTTGACTTCCGGTAGTGGACCGAAAGCCTAAATCACTTTCGGGCAAAACCGAAAATCAACCGAAAGTTAACTTTTCTGTTTCGGCCAAAACCGAAAGTACGCTCAAACCGAAACTGAAATTCAGTCAGCCTCTAAGGTGAGGGAACAATTTTATATCATAAAATATCGTTGAATAGGAAATTTAGTTTTAAAAAGGATTACACGTTATCGTTATTTGAAGTTATGAACCTTCATCATTTGAAGTTATGAATCATCATCATTTGAAGTTATGAACCTTAATAATTTGAAGTTATGAACCTTCATCATTTGAAGTTATGAACCGTCTTCATTTGAAGTTATTAACCTTCATCATTTGAAGTTATGAACCTTCTCCATGTGCAAATGAATACCCCCACCGTAACATTTTACTCCGCTTCCTACTTTTCTCCAAGACATACACCGGAACAATATCCAGTTTACACTAGCCCAGAACCAGGTGAAACCCTCTTAAATTCCTGGAAAAAATCTGGACAACTCTCGCGAACAAATCCCGATCAATAAATTATTGATATCATCTTCTAAAAATAGTTAGGAGTTTTCCGCCGTTGATTAAAGATGAAAGTATTCTGTTCACACGATCTCAGTTTTATCCGCTCTCAGCTGTACCATGTTTTCTTGTAACTCTAATGGGCTACTTGTCATTGGGAAGCACAGCTGTACCTTGTTTGTATAACTCTAATGGGCTACTTGTCATTGGGAAGCACAGCTGTACCTTGTTTGTATAACTCTAATGGGCTACTTGTCATTGGGAAGCACATCTGTACCTTGTTTGTGTAACTCTAATGGGCTACTTGTCATTGGGAAGCACATCTGTACCTTGTTTGTGTAACTCTAATGGGCTACTTGTCATTGGGAAGCACAGCTGTACCTTGTTTGTATAACTCTAATGGGCTACTTGTCATTGGGAAGCACAGCTGTACCTTGTTTGTATAACTCTAATGGGCTACTTGTCATTGGGAAGCACATCTGTACCTTGTTTGTATAACTCTAATGGGCTACTTGTCATTGGGAAGCACATCTGTACCTTGTTTGTGTAACTCTAATGGGCTACTTGTCACCACTTTTGCCTACTTTACATGCCTTGTCCTACTGTGCTACTTGTCACCACTTTTGCCTACTTTACATGCCTTGTCCTACTGTGCTACTTGTCCCCACTTTTGCCTACTTTACAGGCCTTGTCCTACTGTGCTAATTGTCACCACTTTTGCCTACTTTACATGCCTTGTCCTACTGTGCTACTTGTCATCACTTTTTCCCACTTTACAGGCCTTGTCCTAGTGGTCTACTTGTCACCACTTTAGCCTTCAGGCCTTACCCTACTGGGCTACTTGTCACAACTTTTTCCTACGTTACAGGGCAAGATCATTCCTTACATTTACACCAAACGCACTGAATGGAATGATTTTGTACACTGAACTTCACGTTACTTGTCTCAAAACATCATCACCCCCTTTAGCCAACGAAATCTTATTTAGAGCTTAAGATTTTTAAAGTTTCGAAACAACATCATACCAGCCTATTTATGCTTTACGGGTTCACTCCCCCAGTTTACATTTTCACACAAACACACACCCCTATCAATAAATAAACACATACATATTCTCGCATTGATTCAATGAGATTTTGTCCAACTGGACTATTGTCTATGCTTGCGATCGCTTGTTGGCGAACTTGCAATGTAAATGACATGTGGTGGTAGCTGGTGGTAGCTGGTGGTTCTGGTAACTAGCTCGTACTACACTCTGATCAGGACGTATTATAACACCCCCCCCCCTTTTTTTCTTTCCTTTAAAAGAAATACAAATCTCTGACCGATAGGCTTATCAGTAGTTTCTATTATTTGCCCGTGCTTCCGGTATTTGAAACCGCATTATTTCTTTCATTGTCACCATGTTGATACACTTAAAATATTTTTTTCCCCTTTTTGTGAGCCATAACAGTTTTAAAAGCATTACAAGTTGACACTGATATCGCCACATTCACGATCTAATTGGTTGTCCGTTCTCCGTGAAGATAATAAGAGCGGTGCGTGATTTACAGTCAACATTGCTCTTACGCGATAGCGGGGGCATTAAGATACCGCAAACATAATTAAGGGCAAAAAGGTGGAACATATTGTGTGGTAATGGCGTGAAAGAAAGAATAGCTTGTGTAGATAAGTGGTCTTTAGAAGTTGCTTTGGAATTCTGGATATGAATGGGTGGATCTAGAATTTATCACACACTTGTGCGTGCAGGTGTGTGTATTAAAAAAAAAAGGGGGGGGGGTAATAATTTATTGGGTATTTTCATGTTATTCTAATATTAATACATTTAAGGAAATCATTATCTTCAGTGGTGCTGCAGCCCATGTTGGGCCCTGGCCTGCTCCACCACATCCTTCCATTCGGATCGATCCATGGCTTTTCGCCTCCATGCGCGAACCCCCAACTGGTGTAGATCCTTCTCTACATCGTCGATTCATCTCAGTCTAGGACGACCGGTGAGCCGTCTGTACCTAGGCTTCTGCCTGTATATCACTTTTGCTGCTCTACAATCCGGCATCCTTTCAATATGACCTGCCTTTAAGGAAAACATGTATTTATCGATAACAGCAGCTCTTATATAGTGTATATATATTTATAAAATAAGTTGGATTGATAATTGGTAACAGCAAGCGTCAACATAATTAAATGATATTTTCTACATAAATACCTAATTATTTAAACACAAACAACAAAAATTAAAAACAAATAATGCTATGGCTGGCAAAATTTAAAAAAAGTTGTATGACAACGCAAAATCCAATAATAGCAATAAGATGAGCTCATGAAGCGGTTCTAAAACAACCTTTTTTTAAACAATCGAGACCCCATCTATAGAGACTATGTGAACCTCGACCCCGATACATTAAAAAAATGAATAGGGTAAAAGAAAAGACATCCAAGATAGATGTCGCACATGGGAGTGTTTTGAAACCATTCAAACTTTACTGAGATACAAATTACAAATTTGACATTTCGTTTTAATCCTTTTTTCACGCACATTTTCCTGATTTTGTTGACGAGCTGCGATTGCGCCTTGTTGCCACTAACATGTTTTATTTTGTCATGTTTTTACTCTATAACTCTGTTCTTTTATTTCAATTTGTCAACAAAAACTTTTGGTTTGTGTGTGTTAGATTTATTTGGCAAATTCTTACAGACCAGCGTTTGAGGCGTCCTCCACATCCTTGACTAACCATAGCTTTTTTTTTTTTTTAAAATGCCTTAACCGGTGTTGACATTTCTTTCTACTGAAGGCAAGGACCTATCCTGTTACTTTCAATGCTAACATCTATAAATAACTTGACAAATATATCCGAGACTGCATGTTGATACATTCTAAATGAGAGAACCGAATTGCTGGGCGCTCTAAGGGCTGTGAAAAACCTCTCAAACATCAGTAGCTTTCACCGTTTCCAAGGCGGAACCTTCACCCCCTCTCCTTACAACAAATGACCTCTTCTGGTCCTATAAACAGGTTTGGGAATCACTGTACAAAGTTGATTCCAAAAGTTAAATTAAAAAAAAAAAATGTCCTTTACACTGACGACTCGTTTGGTGGCCTTTTGAATAGTGAACCTGTGGTGGCGTTGTTGCCGGAGGTAAATGTGTGTCTATCTTTGGGAGGGAGTGGGAGCCTCAAGCATAATACTTGTTTGTCAACTTTCCGTGCCTCTCTCTCCACACAATGACCGTAGATGGATGCGCATGCACTTTTCCCCGTCCGGTGACTCGGTCTGTGTTGCCTATAATTCTATTCAGGCATGTATACATACCGTGGCGTACATTCCAAACATAGTTTTTTATATTTTACACATGGCCGGATTCATTTTTGAAATCGATACTATGAAAACACTCAATACTTTTAGAGGTTGCGACGATTTGTTACTTTTTTAAGACCCCCACCCCTTCCCCGTATCTGATTTTTGCCCCCTTAATGTTGTCTCCCCTTTGAACATACAAGTCTACGATCCTCAACACATCGAACATCGGCTATATTCTTATTATTAGGAATATTTAGCACTGTCATTCAGTGGACCCCGTTATAAAGTGGCAATTAGGTTGTCAACAATCGGATAGCGGAGGTAATTAACAATATTCGTGCTAATAGCAATGGGCTTTTACAAAACTTAAGAAGGGTATTCGATTTTGCTTTTTAATCTCTTGTGGGTATTGGCTATGTTTGTGGTGGTGAAGTTGGACTAGTGAGCTATATATGTGGTGGTGAAGTTGGACTAGTGAGCTATATATGTGGTGGTGAAGTTGGACTAGTGAGCTATATATGTGGTTTTGAAGTTGGACTAGTGAGCTATATATGTGGTGTTGAAGTTGGATTAGTGAGCTATATATGTGGTGTTGAAGTTGGACTAGTGAGCTATATATGTGGTGTTGAAGTTGGACTAGTGAGCTATATATGTGGTGTTGAAGTTGGATTAGTGAGCTATATATGTGGTGGTGAAGTTGGACTAGTGAGCTATATATGTGGTGTTGAAGTTGGATTAGTGAGCTATATATGTGGTGTTGAAGTTGGATTAGTGAGCTATATATGTGATGTTGAAGTTGGATTAGTGAGCTATATATGTGGTGTTGAAGTTGGACTAGTGAGCTATATATGTGGTGTTGAAGTTGGATTAGTGAGCTATATATGTGGTGTTGAAGTTGGACTAGTGAGCTATATATGTGGTGTTGAAGTTGGACTAGTGAGCTATATATGTGGTGTTGAAGTTGGATTAGTGAGCTATATATGTGGTGTTGAAGTTGGACTAGTGAGCTATATATGTGGTGTTGAAGTTGGATTAGTGAGCTATATATGTGGTGGTGAAGTTGGACTAGTGAGCTATATATGTGGTGTGGAAGTTGGATTAGTGAGCTATATATGTGTTGTTGAAGTTGGATTAGTGAGCTATATATGTGGTGGTGAAGTTGGACTAATGAGCTATATAAGTGGTGTTGAAGTTGGATTAGTGAGCTATATATGTGGTGTTGAAGTTGGATTAGTGAGCTATATATGTGGTGGTGAAGTTGGACTAGTGAGCTATATATGTGGTGTTGAAGTTGGACTAGAGAGCTATATATGTGGCGGTGAAGTCGGACTAGTGAGCTATATATGTTGTGGTGAAGTTGGACTAGTGAACTATATAGGTGGTGGTGAAGTTGGACTAGTGAGCTATATATGTGGTGGTGAAGTTGGACTAGTGAGCTATATATATGGTGGTGAAGTTGGACTAGTGAGCTATATAGCTGGATTACAATGCACATGTACATGATCAATTGAGAACAGGGTTACACACGCCTCGAGTAGGCAACACACACTCTGTGGGTTCAGATTGATTGTCATAAACACAGGCGCCACCATTCTCATGGAGCACTTCATTGAAGTTTACATTTGAAATTAGTTACGTTATAAATAAGTGCTAAGTTCTCTATATATCCTAAAACCCTCAGCCCACCCACTGAATGTATCAACTCTTGCACATATCGACATGCTTATCGCATCAGCCCACCCACTGAATGTATCAGTTCTTGCACATATCAACATGCCTATCGCATCAGCCCACCCACTGAATGTATCAGTTCTTGCACATATCGACATGCTTATCGCATCAGCCCACCCACTGAATGTATCAGTTCTTGCACATATCAACATGCTTATCGTAAAAAAATCTCGCAGCCACATGTTGACATCAGATTTAATCGTTATTAATTATAAACGCATTGACAGCCTAATCCGACGGGGGAAATTAACAAGTCCGGCCTCTAGATTAAAGCTGTATGTTTGTAAACTTAGTCTTAACGCCAGTACCTTACACGCATCTAAACTTAAGGCAGTATGTTTGTAAACTCAGTCTTAATGCCAATACCTTACACGCATAGAACTAGAAGTAGAAGGATACCCCTAAAACAGTGGTCTCCACCGTTGGGCACTCGTCGTTTCCCTTTACACCCGGTATTTTGAGACGATTCCCAGCGGGTCCGAGTCTGAAGGGTTATCCTCTCATTTCGTATTATGTGCTCCACACAATGGGGACCTAAAAATTGCATGTACAGAACCAGTAGCGATCACGTTGCATTGAAGGCGAAAGCTTCAAAACGCGAATAGCTTAATAATATAATCATAACCCCGCGGCTCTCAACATTTTTATTGCCGCGACCTCTTTATAACATTTGCCAAGTCGTGGCGACACACAACCGGAATTATACATTGAAATTGAGGAACAGATGTTGAGAAGAGGGAATGGAGAAAAACGGAGCCTTTTTGTTGATACATTTTTTTTTGGTACTGTAATTTTGATCGGGTTGGAGAGAAGCATAAATAAGAGCTAAGACTAAGACAAGTGTGTGTGTGTGTGTGGGGGGGGGGGGGTCTGTAGAGTGGGCTCTGTAATTAAGTCCCCTGAAAAACTGTTTGAGTTTCCATGCCAAATAGATTTTAAGAAATTTTACATTATCTCCCACTTTAAATACATTTCAAATCGCCTTTTATAGAAGCTCTTTAAAATAAAAAATTAAAAAATAAATTGTTCTACTTTCTAATGTCAAAATAGTAAAACAATAAATTACCGACAAAAAAAAATGTTATTAATTTTTTAAAACAACAATAGCTTCTAAGAAGCCCTGGTTAGGGTTCTGAAGTATGCTCCATAACAGAGATATTCTGAAGTATGCTCTATAACAGAGATATTCTGAAGTATGCTCTATAACAAAGATATTCTGAAGTATGCTCTATAACAGAGATATTCTGAAGTATGCTCTATAACAGAGTTATTCTGAAGTATGCTCTATAACAGAGTTATTCTGAAGTATGCTCTATAACAGAGATATTCTGAAGTATGCTCTATAACAGAGATATTCTGAAGTATGCTCTATAACAGAGATATTCTGAAGTATGCTCTATAACAGAGATATTCTGAAGTATGCTCTATAACAGAGTTATTCTGAAGTATGCTCTATAACAGAGATATTCTGAATTATGCTCTATAACAGAGTTATTCTGAAGTATGCTCTATAACAGAGTTATTCTGAAGTATGCTCTATAACAGAGTTATTCTGAAGTATGCTCTATAACAGAGATATTCTGAAGTATGCTCTATAACAGAGTTATTCTGAAGTATGCTCTATAACAGAGTTATTCTGCAATGAAGTATGCTCTATAACAGAGATATTCTGAAGTATGCTCTATAACAGAGTTATTCTGAAGTATGCTCTATAACAGAGTTATTCTGAAGTATGCTCTATAACAGAGTTATTCTGAAGTATGCTCTATAACAGAGTTATTCTGAAGTATGCTCTATAACAGAGTTATTCTGAAGTATGCTCTATAACAGAGTTATTCTGAAGTATGCTCTATAACAGAGTTATTCTGAAGTATGCTCTATAACAGAGATATTCTGAAGTATGCTCTATAACAGAGATATTCTGAAGTATGCTCTATAACAGAGATATTCTGAAGTATGCTCTATAACAGAGTTATTCTGAAGTATGCTCTATAACAGAGATATTCTGAAGTATGCTCTATAACAGAGATCGCATGCGCTTTTTTCCTAATTAAAAAAATCGGTTTCAGAACAAAAAGATGATAAGGCCGATTCCAGAATTTTTTTTTATGAATGTTACATTTTCCTAAGTAATAGACATTCTTATTTGCAAAACAAAGGGCTAGCGACGTGCGGGTCCGGCATTGTCTCATTCAACTCCGGGTGTTTATGTAAACACTGCACAATGAATACCGACTTGTGATGGTTCTATGGCCGAGTGAAAACCCGTTTACCTGGTCGACATTTAAGGGAGACGTTCGGGTGAATACGTCTTTGGAAATTTTAAAGAAATGTTTTTGTTATCGATAAGTCGTCGGGGAAATACAACTTTTATTATCCAGCGTTTTTATTCTTCTCGTTTCTGTCTCGTAATAGCCTAGGATGAGAACTGAGGCAGTCCCTTGATAGCCTGGGATGAGAACTGAGGCAGTCTCGTAATAGTCTGGTATGAGAACTGACGGCCCATTAGACATCATACAATTCAGTGATATCTATCAGGGTCGATGGATTTGGATAGGGCAAAAAATGACTTTATTTACATATTATTGTAATGTTTATCATCTAGAAATCTTTGCCTTTCACTAGTGATCCAACTGAGTTCAATGAATTGGTTGGCAGTCTTAAACACTGCGCACAAGGCCTTTTTTATGCTGGGAAACCGTTGGAATGCATCTTCTGGTCACGCTTATTTTTGTTTTTAACTTTCTAAACAGATAAGTGAATAATGACAAGATGGTGGGACGTTAGCTTGACCACCGTGAAGTCACACTAAGTGAATGGCAAGATGGTAGGACGTTAGCTTGACCACCGTGAAGTCACACTAAGTGAATGACAAGATGGTAGGACGTTAGCTTGACCACCGTGAAGTCACACTAAGTGAATGGCAAGATGGTAGGACGTTAGCTTGACCATCGTGAAGTCACACTAAGTGAATGGCAAGATGGTAGGACGTTAGCTTGACCACCGTGAAGTCACACTAAGTGAATGACAAGATGGTAGGACGTTAGCTTGACCACCGTGAAGTCACACTAAGTGAATGACTAGATGGTAGGACGTTAGCTTGACCACCGTGAAGTCACACTAAGTGAATGACAAGATGGTAGGACGTTAGTTTGACCACCGTGAAGTCACGCTAAGTGAATGACAAGATGGTGGGACGTTAGCTTGACCACCGTGAAGTCACACTAAGTGAATGACAAGATGGTAGGACGTTAGCTTGACCACCGTGAAGTCACACTAAGTGAATGACAAGATGGTGGGACGTTAGCTTGACCACCGTGAAGTCACACTAAGTGAATGACAAGATGGTAGGACGTTAGCTTGACCACCGTGAAGTCACACTAAGTGAATGACAAGATGGTAGGACGTTAGCTTGACCACCGTGAAGTCACACTAAGTGAATGACAAGATGGTAGGACGTTAGCTTGACCACCGTGATTGTGAAGCACACTATACCTTGTACCGCATCAACCTCCCAACCCACAACCGATCAATGCTAACCATTATTTTCTCCAATTACCAAACGATATGTGTAGCTAACAGCAGCTCTTCGTGTTGTACGTTAAATGAGGATGTATAGGAGAAAGGGGTGTTTGTGGGAAAGAAGTGTGCTAGAAGAGGGTGTGTGTGCTAGAAGAGGGTGTGTGTACGTTTGAGAAGAGTGTATGTGTTGGGAGAGGGGTTTGGGTGAGCCCTGCATGAAGATCAGTGACATGAAAGAAAATGTTAATCCTCTTTTAGAGTAGATACACATTATCTCGCGGCTCTATAGTTTAGGTGTGCTCTTCATTGTTGACGGAGTGGGGGGGGGGGGCTGGGGGGTGATGTGTCTGATGGAGGGAGAGACAAGGAGATAGAGGAGAATTTAATCTGTGTTTTAGGAGCGTGATTTCACGTGGTGTCATGCGAAAATATCACATGACGCTGGGTCCCAGTCAGGCATGGCATGCCAGATATATATATATCCCCCCCCCCCTTTTCCAAGGTTAAATATAATCTTTAATCCATGATGATGGATTAGCCATGTTCTGTGTGGGAACATAACAGAATGCCAGCTGATTGTTTACCAATTAGTTTACATCCATTCGAAAGTTGTGCACTATATTACCGCGTCACTCCAGCGTTTCTAGTAGTATATGTCTGACATGAGCTTTATGTATGGGAAAAACAAAAGTTGTTTTTGTTATGAAGTTCTAATTTTCAGACCGATCCTACGACAATTATTTTTAATTGAATTGATGTATCATTTCATTTGAGGATATTGATACTTTAACCAAAAAAATAATGTAATAATCTTTAAGTGAAGCATAATTTCCGAACCTTGAACATTTATAATCGAAGTTGCAGACGACATAAAGATGGTCAGTTGAACATCGAAGGCAAGATCTTGAACGTGACCGCGGATTCCCATGGGTTATCACGACAGTACAAATAGTGCAATTTATTTGTGTATGTCTACCAAAAACTTGGTCTAAGTCCAATAGTCACCGAAACTTTTTCTTTATAATTTAATGCGCCATGAAAATGTTGGATTCGATGTTCATGTGCAGTAACACATAATATATGGGCCGGGACGTTCTAAACTCGCTTTACAATGTACTGAATTCACATCGCCGAACAGAATGTTTGACAAGACTATTTGTACTAATCAATCCAAGTCCTTCTTTACCATCAAATATCCGCTCACTGAATAGTACTAGACGAGATGTAAGGCGTACGGCCACTATGGGGCTTAGTTGACTCAAAGACAGTCTGGTGTTATCTACGTGACGGGATCCTCACGGAGCTGTCAGTGATGAGACCAGATAACAGTGTTAACAGTGCAGGAGAGAATCAAACGTCTCAGCGGGTCGAGGACGTCGCGGGTTGGTGGTCGGGTTGTCTGAATTTCAGAACTTGAGTTAGATCTGTACGTGATAATGTATGCGGCTGCACGTCTTATTTAATATGATAAGGAGGACAGGTTGCTGAGGGTTAATAATTGGGGGGGGGGGGTGGGGGCTGTTTAAATATAGGGGAGAGGATCTATTTTCTTTAGGGAACAATTTATGTAGTTCCATAAAACAGACATCGTCGCGGTCCAAATGAAAGCTTTTTGTCAGTGGCGTAGAAAGAAGGGTACGGAGGGTGCGGTACGCCACGGCAGCACCTTTTTCTTTATATTGGGGGAGGGGGCGCTGCAAATGGAAGTGGTGGGGGGGGGGAGATAAAAAACTTTACTCGCTCATGACATGGTGGAAGCAACCCTTACTACGTCACGGCTTTTTGTCCACTAATCTCCAAAAAATGTATAACTCACTTTGATTAAATTTATTGTGAAAAAAAAATGAATACAAGAAAATGTTGGTATATTTCTAGAGACAAATAGAAGAAACAAAGCTAGCCAAGAACTACATTGCCACACAGCAGTCCCTTGATGGCCTCAAGGAGGGAGCAGTCAAGTTCACAGAGCTGGAGGAAAAGATCGAGGAGATCAGGAAAACCAGAGTGAGAACCTGTCCATTTATACTTTATGTACAGTCTTACTTACAATGGGAAACTAAGATAGGGGAACCTAACCTCTGAATCGGATGCTAGGCTTGTTTATAAAAATAAATCAAATACATGTAGATGGCTTTCCTTTTCAAAAATCTATTTAAATTTTGTTTATCCTTACGGTAATACATTTTTTTAGGAAAGTATGGAGGCTCCACCCCCACCCAAACCTAAACCATTCTATCTATTCACAGTTTTAAAAAATTTTTTTTAATTGATTACACACACTAATGATCTTCCACCTTGGCTTGGCTTATCAAAGACCTAAGCTGTGTAAAACTGGGTTTTGTATTATTGTGGTGGAAGATGAAGTCAGTAAAGCTATCAAATATCTATATATATGGTTTGAACATTGTCTAACTTATGAAATTACCAATGAATTTTCTCCATTTCCTTGGTAGGGCCACACAAAAGAAGTTGAAAATGCTGAGAGTGAAATACTACTGACAAAGGTAACACAAAAAAAACAACAACAAAGGAAGAGATATCTTCCACTTTATATCTTCCACTTTCAAATTCTCCATGTTAAACCGCTCTGTGCATAGGCTAAGCCACACATACAAACTCAAAGGAATTATTTCATATTTTCATCTGTACAAAAACTGTTTTCCCAATGTTAATTTGACACAACAGCTTTCCCAGTTAAGCTGTTATTGTCAGCGAGGAATGCTGGATAATTTTAAACTTTTTCTCCATGTTTTTTTCTTACGATCTAATGGCAGCATAAAACATCAAAACACATGTTTAATCATTCAGAATGCAAATGGCACAAATAAAATCTTTTAAATAAATTTGATTTACTCACAGAACTTACAGAAAGAGAAAATTGAAAAAAAAATCCATTGTGATTATATTTTATTTCACAAATTAATTAGTTTGAAAATGAGCTTATTGTTATCACTTTGAACAAATTAATTTGTTTGGAATTATCTTGTTTTCAGGATCTGTACATTCAAAAGAAGCGATGCCTTGAAACATTGTTATATGTTTCTGAAATTGAAAACCTTTTCCAGGTAAGCTGTAGTACTAGTTCCCATGGCCCTGGTCATGGGTCAGAGACTCAGAAACTATTCCCATGAATAATATTACAATGCAACTAATGGCTATTGAATTCAACAGATATTACTTTAACATTAAAAAAAATATCTTACAGTAAATTCAATTTAAATGTTTTTAAGGGAAACAGTAAAAAATAAGATTGGAGTCGGGCTATGACAGTCCATACTGTAAGCCTATTATTTATTCTAGTACTTTCTTCTGGACCCAAGAAACATACATCTCTCTTGGTGTACACTTCCCACCTGGATTTGAATATGACTGCTCAAGTATTTCCCTCACTGCTAACATCCCAAAACATCAGATCAATATGTACATACAATAAATATGCTGGCTTTAGATTTCTATTGATTGGCTTGAGTGTAACACCCCCCCCCCCCTTTCCTCTCCCCCCCCCCCCCCCCCCCCCCCCCGGTCCTGCACACATAGATGTGTATCCACTGGCAGTGAATCATAATCAAAAAATGAAACTCAGTATGCTGGTCACATCTATATTGACCATGTTATTCTCAATGCCATATTCATCTTGGTGTGCTCTCAATTTATGTCCTGGTTGCTTTTATATACATGTATTTGACAGCCAGAGTTAAGTGATAGATGTTCAATATAGTTTAAACAGAGTTCCACAGTGGCTCTTTCAATAGATTGTACCAGAACTGAATCTAACAATTTCATTTCCTACCCTACTACAGTTTAAATAAGTTTTTCATAGTTATATTATATTAATCCCCATAAACTGCATTGCCTCGCCTAATTGTTCCCAAAACAAAGCCAACGATTTTTTAATACAACAGTAAACCTTGCTTAGTGTTATCTTCTTGAGAGAGAAAGGGGGGGGGGAGATATAAGGGGAGGTGAGGGAGATATAAGGGGAGGGGGAGGGAGATATAAGAGAAGGGGGAAGAGGATGGGGAGAGAGATATAAGGGGAGGGGAGGGAGATATAAGGGGTGGGGAGAGGAGAGAGGAGGGGGAGGGATATCTAAGAGAAGGGGGAAGAGGAGGGGGAGGGAGATATAATGGGGGAAGAGGAGGGGGAGGGAGATATAAGGGGAGGGGGGGAGAGGAGAGAGTAAGGGAGAAATAAGGGGAGAGGAGGAGGAGAGAGATATAAGGGGAGGGGTAGAGGAGGATGAACGAGACGAGGGGGGAGAGCAGGTTGCTTATTTTAACTGTATCAGGACTTAAAAATAATGAACTTACACATAATGAACTTACACATAATGAACTTACACATAATGAACTTACACATAATGAACTTACACATAATGAACTTACACATAATGAACTTACACATAATGAACTTACACATATATATTTAAAAAATGTAAAGAACAAAAAAAACCAACCCACTACAGTTACCTAAATGAAAATTATTTGTAGTTCTTTCCAAGTCATCAAAATGGATCAACTTGTGGGCAATGTAGAGGAATGTAGCTCATCAACTGACTGCAATGCACAATACATTATGTTTCCGTGATTGTGCTCTACATTACAATAGCTTTGTTGTATCCCCATAGTGAACACATGAGATGCTATGTTTATACACCATATTTGTTCATAAGAGAATTGTGTGGATGATTGCCCTTTTCAGCAATACTCCCCATAGTTATGCTGATAGTTCAGCCACTAATACGCCCCATAGTTATGCTGATAGTTCAGCCACTAATACACCCCATAGTTATGCTGATAGTTCAGCCACTAATACACCCCATAGTTATGCTGATAGTTCAGCCACTAATACACCTCATAGTTATGCTGATAGTTCAGCCACTAATACACCTCATAGTTATGCTGATAGTTCAGCCACTAATAATGGGGATAATAAGGCTCATCATGGATGTAAAACAAAACAAAGATAGTTATGGGCAGCTAGGTCAGCTTTGTGCTAAAAAAACTTTGTTACAATTAAAGAATCCTGTATTATGCCATCAAAAATGGACAGTCACCTGAATCGGAATGAAAAAAAAAATTAAAGAAGTTTAACTTTTGACAAATGCACTCAGCCTTCTTTCCTTTTAAAATAATTAGGAATGTATTTAACTTTTGTTGTTGTAAATGGAAATTATATCATTATTGTAAAAATATTTAACTTAATTTAATTTTATTTATTCAAACCTTCTGTATTTCTTGTTACAATCTGGCCACATTGTTAATGGACTTTTGCTTTACTCTATCTTCAAAAAAAAAAATCAAATTTACAAGACCATTGCTCTGGTGTTTGCCTCATGAAATGAAGTAATAATAAATATTATAGATTGAAACAGATTGCAGCACGCTATTTCTTCCCTCCACAGAATGTGCAATCTGACATTGAAGACAGAGCTCTTTACCTCAGTAAAAGACCCAAAGTCTTCCAGAGTGTTTACAGAGGCCAGGACATTGACAGCCAGTCCAAGATGCATAAGGTCAGGGTCACAACATTAATGCTTATAAAAATATAGTTTATTATGAGTTAAAAACTTTAAATATCAATATATGTTTTTTATTCAACAGTTTTAAAATATATTATGTAATCTAGTTTGTTTCATTCATTCGCTTCTCTAAGTTCTTGTCTAAATTTTAATGATTCAATGTCAAGAACTGGAGTAATAACAACTTTTCATATCATGTCAACATTTTCTGGGATTCTCAAATTGTTTAGAAAAAGTCAAACTAAAAATAGACAGTAATAGACTTTAAAATTAATGTATGGACATAACGTTCAGAGTTCGTAACTCTGTTTTTGAAAATTCCCAATAATAAAATTATTGTTTTAAAATTAATTTTCTGGGAAATGCCAAATTGTATTTCCTTGCATTATCCATTGACAGGAATGTGTGTACATGATGCGTGAGTCCTGGTCTTGGCTACAGACTCTGACAACATGTGTGGGCATTCACACAGAAAATGCTGCAACATATCACCAGGTTAGAAGCACAGCAAAGGCTTTTACCCACCCCTGTCATATTGTGACACATCCCTCCATACTGTCACATAAGATATTACCCTTTTTTATCTTTACCATCCCTTCTATTTTCATCGAACACATTCACAATTTACACCTGCACCATCCCTATTTACCTTTCCCTAACACTGAACTGGAACCCTCAAGGAAAACGGAAAAGAGACAGGCTTAGGAACACTTGGCGCCGTGAAGTGGAGGCGGATACCAAGAAACTTGGCCGCACTTGGGGGAGGCTGGAGAGATTGGCTCAGGATCGTGATGCCTGGAGGGCTCTTGTAGGTGGCCTATGTCCTATGAAGATCGGATGCTGTTCCTCGAGGACGAAAAGGCGAAAGAAGAAGAACACTCTCACCATTTACACTTGTGCCATTCCTTTCTACCTTCCCCCTAACACTCTCACCATTTACACTTGTGCCATTCCTCTCTACGATAACATAACATAATTGCATATGACATTGCCCAATAGCTTCAACGTCTACCATCTATTTTTATACCCTTGGCACCCCTCTACCTTCAAGAAATACAATAAACTTAAAATTATGTAGACATTTATAAAGCTTTAAGCTACATCCTCATCTCAGTTTTTAGTCTCAATTCATCTAACCGTATAACCCTTTCTTTTCAGTGGTTGAAAATTTCTTGTTAATTTTCCTCACAGAAATCTCCTCCTTTTCTCGTCTCACTGTTACGTCATTTTCCCATCTAGTTCTACCATGATGTGCAACACCTGGAAGAAGACATGTCCACATACCTCCAGTGGATGGACAGTCCTACTGTCAAGGCCCCTGTCAAAACAAAAGATCCTGATGACATGTTGATGCATTTTAAGGTTGGTCTCTCCTTTTAGTTGAGTGCTTGAATGCATTCATGATTTATCAAGAGCCAAAATTAATATGAGAGGCCACGGCGCCAGATTCTTCTTCCCCATGGTCCGTGTTCCCAAACATAAGATCTAATTTACACTGCTTTAATCAAGTATTGCAAGTCTGCACTGGGTATTTTATTTGATGATGATCGAGTACTTTTATATTGCTTGCAACCATGCTATTTTAGCATGTGCACAGTGCTCTGATGTCCTAAAATCTACTTAAAGAAAAAAAGCCTTCAAATGGTTCTTAAATGACTTTAAGTATTTGTGTGTAATTAGGTAGCAGTTAGGAGCTTTCAAATCCTTTCATTGCTTGCCAGATGTTTCTTCTCCACATCTGCAGCAAGCACTAATTTAACCAGGCTGCTACAGATGACTGATGATATAGTAGTTTATTTGTTGCAGCTACAGATGTCTGATAGAATAGCAATTTATTTGTTGCAGCTATAGATAACTGATGATATAGCAGTTTATTTGTTGCAGCTACAGATGACTGATGATATAGCGGTTTATTTGTTGCACCTGACTTGTACTTAAGCTTTTCTGATTTTTTTCCAAGCACCCTCAGCAACTATTAAGATCAATTCAAGATAAAAAATAATTAATTAGTAAATTTTCCAGTGGGTTATATTTATTAAATGCTGAAAATGAAGACAGTTTGACTTGAAATTCTTAACTTTAATTCTTTTTCAGCTACTGATGAGTCGTTTATTGGACTACCAAAGTCGCGTTGATCGCCTGACAGAGCGGAGTAGGGAAGTTCATCCAGTGCATTATCGCAAAGAGCTGCCAGAATGGCCTGTCAAAGCCAAGGCCCTAGTCAAATATGAACATAAAAATGTAAAAATCTGTGCATGTGTTTCATGTTGATAAATTTGACAAGCTTGTATTGTTGTTTAGTTAAGGCAGTTTGATAAGGAGACAATATTTTGTGAGTGGAAAATAGTTATTGATGAATCTGCACACAGGCAGTTAATCACTGATTTATTTTGTACTACAAGTACCTATTTATAGACTCTATGATTGCATTTGATTTCTTTGATATATTTATCCAGGTATCCTTGGAAAAAGATGAATTTGTGACCGTTATGGACAACTCTGATGCAGAAAAATGGATGGTAAGCTAAAAGATTATTTTAGTTAGATGTGTGAACTAAATGGTATCTGATTTGTTTAAGTAATAGCTGGGGAATGGTTTAACGGAGTCAGTCCCATAATGACCATTTAGACCAGCGGTTCTCAACCTGTTGGTCGCGACCCCTTTGGGGGTCGAATGACCCTTTCCCAGAGGGTCGCTTAAGACCATCGGAAAACACATATACTAACAGTTATGAATTAGCAATGAAAACAATTTTGTGGTTGGGGGTCGCCGCAGCATGAGGGACTCTATTAAAGGGTCGCGGCATTAGGAAGGTTGAGAACCACTGATTTAGACTGAAGTGGAAAAATATTTTAAGACTATAGTTTTGAAGAAAAAAAAAATTCCTTACAGTGCTCAGTATAACATGGTGCAGTGTTTTAGTCCTACTGATCAGTATAACATGGTGCAGTGTTTTAGTCCTACTGATCAGTATAACATGGTGCAGTGTTTTAGTCCTACTGATCAGTATAACATGGTGCAGTGTTTTAGTCCTACTGAACATGATGCAGTATTTTAGTCCTACAATATTAAAGCAAAATTATCAAACTATCAAGCTTCGCCATTTGGTCTTGTCTTTATTTTTAAAGCAAGCAGTTTACCTCGGCTTTGCATGGACTTATTTTGTTGTCTTAAATCCATAGATTCGAACATCCAGTGGTACCGAAACTGAAGTGCCTGCCATTGTATTGGTCATTCCCCCACCAGATCCCACCTGTTTTCAGGAGATCAACACGTGAGTATTGGACAATCTGTGCCCATCAGATAACATTCTTACTCTAAAGTTAATTCTCCCGCCTGGTTCTCCCTCCTGGTTCTCCCGCCTGTAACTATATTTGTGTAGACGGGAAATCTGTAATCCTATCATGTTTGCTGCTGGTGTCCATCTTTACAAATTCCCCCCCCCCCCCCACCAGTTACTTTACTAGCTGCTAACCTGCCTATTGTGGTAAATGGGGGGTGATTAAATAGACCCATTATGTTATCAAGTAAGTTACAGCTGCTGAAAATCCAGGAATATCGTAGTTATACAAGAATCATTATCAACGTGTTTTGACTTGAAGTCTTTCATAACATGCCAAGTTCTGACTCTTCTACAAGTTTTATACACACCCGTGATAGTAAATTATGTGTACTGCTTTTAATGTTTTTTTCTTTCTTCTACAGATTACGAGAACAAATGCACGTCAACAGCACCACCACTGCAAACAGACTTCGATCTCACCTGATGCAGTTCTTGTCCCTCATGATTTCACAGACACAATCTAGAGATGTGAGTGAAGCTTTGTTTACATAATGATGAATGTAATTGGTCAATTTAATGTTTAAACAATCAAGGAAAAGGAAATCTCATTTCTTTATAGTTACTATAAGGTGGAACAAAGTTCAGGATGAGAAATAGATAGGTAAAATCATATCATTTGTTCATAGTGACTATAAGGTGGAGCAAAGTTCAGGATGAGAAATAGAAAGTAAAATCATATCGTTTGTTTATAGTTACTATAAGATGGAACAAAGTTGAGGATGAGAAATAGAAAGGTAAAATCATATCAGTGGTAGAATGTAGAAACAATTTCTCAATTGTTTTAAGAGGTAACAACAACACCACCACAACCTTATTTGTAACACTTTGCCAATAACATTGAGAGAACATTATGAAATATTCAATTGTTTTAAGAGGTAACAACAACACCACCACAACCTTATTTGTAACACTTTGCCAGTAACATTGAGAGAATATTATGAAATATTCAACAATGAGACTGTTAAACAGACGGATGAAGAATCTAGCAAATAACCGTAACCTGATGAACAGGCCGGCTTTGTTGACGTAAATGTTCGTAATCAGCTGCTTTTTCGTCAAGTCAATTTTTAACACATTATTATGTTTGATTAAATTATATGTAAGGTATTTAGAATTATAAATAATCTTCATTGGATGATTAATGGTAAAACTGATTTAGAAATGTCCCTGATACAGCCCCTAGTTATATCTGCTGGAGAAGCAACCAAAAAATATCATTGTCTTTCAGTTACAAGGGTTGTCAAGCAAGCAGAAATCAGAGTACATGAAGATGATAAATGACGCCACAGACATCCTGCCCGGCCCATCATTGACTGACCCAGAATACGATGCCCTGAAAGGACATTTGATTGCATTCAGGAAGCTGGTCACCCAGATCAGCCCAGGTTGGTGGTCAGCTACCTCATTGCTCCAACCATTTTCATACATTGCTCTCCACTGACATTTGGATTATGAATGAAACAAAGACTACATGCATTTGTTATCAGCTAGATCAGCGGTTCTCAACCTGTGGGTCACGACCCCTTTGGGGGTCGAAGGACCCATACACAGAATTTTATGTTTGGGGGTCACCACAACATGAGGAACTGTGTTAAAGGGTCACAGCATTAGGGAGGTTGAGAACCACTGAGATAGATGATTTACTGGAAGTCTTGAACTTTAGTAGATTCAGTTAACTCCATAGGTTTCTGCACAAGTTAAAAAATGCTTTGCATGTGATACTCATTGCTACAACTGCTAAGTTGCTCCATTTGAAATTTTTAAAAATTCTTCCATTTAGAAAAGGTTATACCTTGAATCTTAGTTCAGTAGATTCAATTAACTCCTTAGATTTCTTCACAATTTTAAAAAATGCTCTGCATTCTTTGCTAACTTCTTCCATCTGAAATAAAAAAATTATACCATTTTGGAAAAGGTTATTTAATTTATAAACAGAAAGTGATGAAAAAAAATCAATTTCTTGAATTATTAAAGAGGTACCTAATTTTTAAAAAATGGTGAATACATTTTAATATGCTCTTTGTGCTTTTAGTATTGGTAATTTTTATTTCTCTTCTTGACCTTCAAGTATGAATGCTTATAACAGCATATAAATCGTATAAAACTTTGAAATTTTCCACATAGGCTATGAGCAAATATTTCTTTAAATGTACGTCTATTTTTTAACCTTTATTTAAAGAAAAAAGATGATTTTTTGTTGTTGCATATTCTCTGTCTGTCACACAGGTCCAAAAGATCTCAACAACATTGCTGTGCAAAAATGGAACAAAACCAAAACAACTCTACGCCTATACTCGGTAATTCTTTCATATTTTTTTGAGCCTAGTTTAAAAATTTTTTTTTTTTACTAAGAAATATTTTTTAGCTTCATCACATGCCTCTAACCATTTTATTCTATGTATGAGATTCGGCTTATGCTATCTAAACCAAGTTCTTATGATTACAATATGCACACAAGTTTTGATTCTGTAATAACTTAATATTGACCTGTGAACAGGAGGTCCTGATATACTCCAGCAGCTTTCTTGAAGAATGTAACAAAAAACTCAAGGAGGAGACCGTGCTCATCACCGACCTCAAGACCAGACACAGATACACATCCAATGCTTACTTCCAAAGGTTGCTTCTTGTGTTCATTAACAAACAAAATAATTACTTGATGTTTATTATCAGCTCTTTGTCATGTTAGCTATATCAAAAATAGTAAGTTTGAGAAATGTATGGGTGTGATTTTCAATGATTCACCTTTAGATGAAATGACTCGCAATGTTGCTGGAAACAATTTATCTTGTTCAAGTCTACAATTTTGTAATCTAAAAGAAAATAAAAAAAAAAACGCTCTGGAATATTTATTCTGTGTCCAGTTGACTTTTCTCATATTTTATTTATGCTGTGGTTATTCTGAACAACTCATGACGTTAACAAATTTTGTTAACGCAAAAAGTTTTTTTTTATACAAGTTTTTTTGATGGTCTAGTGTTAGAGAATTTTGAAGCAATCATTATTTTTAGAATTAATTAATTCTTTATAAGTTTTACTGTATGCATACAAGCATGTATAGAAGTAGTATAATTTCTAAACTTGCATTTGTCCAGGGTCATCCCAACCATTGAGATTGACACAGCGACCAAGGAAACTAAGATGACACACTTCAAGGCAGAGATGTACATCCATGAACGCCACAGGGGAAGACGATCTCCCAAGGAGGCACAGAAGAGGAGACGGTCTGACCAGGTGCAAGCAGCGCAAGGGGAGGACACCGTAGACGGAATCATGTATTCCGGTTATCAGCCCACCGTCTCATCTGTCAAAAACTTTGCCATATCTGGTGTCCTTGACCCCAAGACCAAGCAGAAACTCAGCATTTCTCAGGCCCTGTCGAAGGGTGTGCTGAACAAAGAATTCGGCACTTACAACAACCTGGAGTCCGGCGAGTCCATGCCAATAGCTGAGGCAATCTCGAGGGGATTAATCAGCGTGGAGTATGGGGATTCATTAACAAATGGAGGATTACACAATGCCACCAAAGATTATTTAGGAACATTGAATTCTTTGGAGACTAAAACATTTGCAATAACAGGAGTTGTCGACCCCAAGACTGGTCAGACCATCAGTGCTAAAGAAGCCATTACATCTGGACTGCTGGATAACAAAACAGGTAGGGGTCCTCTTTTTAAATTAAACAAGTATATTAATTTAGTATGTAAGCCATTACTTTTTGAATGTAATGCATTACTTTTGAATGCAAGGCATTACTTTTGAATGTAAGGCATTACTTTTGAATGTAAGGCATTACTTTTGAATGTAAGGCATTACTTTTGAATGTAAGCCATTACTTTTGAATGTAAGCCATTACTTTTGAATGTAAGCCATTACTTTTGAATGCAAGGCATTACTTTTGAATGCAAGGCATTACTTTTGAATGTAAGGCATTACTTTTGAATGCAAGGCATTACTTTTGAATGCAAGGCATTAATTTTGAATGTAAGGCATTACTTTTGAATGTAAGGCATTACTTTTGAATGCTAGTTGTTGCTTTAGAATGTAAGCCATTACTTTTGAATGTAAGCCATTACTTTTGAATGTAAGCCATTACTTTTGAATGTAAGCCATTACTTTTGAATGCTAGCCGTTGCTTTTGAATACTCAGCAACACTTTGTTACAACTCCACTTAATTTGTTGCAAATTCCTTTTTTTGGAAATGTCAAAACGGACAGCTTATCTTTTCTGTGAACTTCACCTGAAAATGACTGAAAAATTCTATTATTGTATATTTGGATGTAATAACAAACCAAAAACACCAACATTTTTATTTATTCCAAAGTTTTTGTTTTTGTTTGTTTGTATATGTTAACTTGCTAAATAGTAATCAAGATCTCCTGCAAATTCATTCATAATGATTCTTGAGTATTTATATCTTGTTGAGAAAACAAATGGTCATAATTATTAGTTGAACTGGCTGAGGTAAAATTTTTAATATCAGAACTTTCTTCTTCTATACCTTAAGGGCCCACTATCAATGTATTGATCATTCTGGCTTCTATTAATGTAGAGCGGGTTTGCAATGTTCCTGTGCCTGGTGTTGAAGAGGATTATTCATTGGTTGCAAGGGCTACACAACGAGGGTGTCAGGAACTGGGCTTTTGAAGGCCTGAGGTGATAGACGCAAATGTGTCAAGTGTTGTCGCCTCAACCGCTCCTTTGGGAAGCTTGTTCCAGTCCCTGATTGTCTTTGGCAGGAATGAGCAATTCCTGTCCTGTGTAATGAGCCCGAACTGCCTTCATGGCCTCATCGCTGTCCAGGGGAGAGCTTAAAATTTAGACATTCCACCATCACTATTACAGTCAGTGATAGGCCATATTTCTACAGATAATATTTATTGTCTTGTATATATAACAATGGCGTGTATAGCGTTTGATACCATTAATCGCTTTTACCTTTAATGACCACTGCATGTTTTTCTCTCAGGTAAATTCCGCAACCCTGTGACAGGTGAAGAATTGTCCCTCCTTGACGCTGTAAGAGCGGGGTACCTCATGGCCGACCCATCCCTGTTTGATGAGGACCAGACCGACGGTTCGATGTACCGCAGCTACAACTCCATCATGCTCGAGGAAATCAAGTACAAAGTCAGGGGTGTTATCAACCCAGCCACGGGGGAGGAAATCACACTCAAACAAGCCATTAGGGATGGGATTATTGACCCTGTTCTCGGTGTGTACAAAAACCCTCAAACTGGCGAGGTCATGTCCATCGAGGAAGCCACAAAGAGAGGTTTCATTAAGGGTAGACCATTCGACCACACCAGAGACAGAGATGATGACAGTGTCTTGACGTATCAACAGCTGCAGGTCAAGAAACAAACTTTCAGAGCTGGAGAGGCAAGTCTGGTCAATGGTCAGCTTGTCAAGCCTGACCCAAATGAAGTACTCCTGGACAAGCTGCGCGAGAAACTTAACACTGCAAAGGTCATGGTCATTGATCCCAAAACTGGGAAGGCAACCACTTTAGAAGAAGCCATTGAATCTGGATTTATTAATCTAACTAATGGCTCCTACAAAATGGCTAACGGGGAAACCATCTCACTAATGGAAGCTTGTGTCCAGAGGTTCATTGAACCTGATGTCCTGATAGAAATCATGAAAACTTACCAGGAGGCTAGTTTGGCCAACTTGATCAACTCTGGCCAGTTTGATCCAGACACTGGCTTGGTGACCGATACATCAACGGGGAAAACCCTGACGCTTCAGGCGGCCATTGACAGCGACATGATCGATCCCGACTCTGTCTTCTTCTACGACATGTTACAAAACCGAGTCCTGAGCCTGGCTGAGGCCATTGAGTCTGGTCGACTGGACAAGCTGTCTGGCAAGATCGTCAACCCTAAAAATGGGGAGAGGGCGAGCATCACCCAGGCAGAAGCCACAAGGCAGATCTGCACAGAGATCAATCCTGAGGAGATTGCAGAGAGGGCAGAAAGCTTAACGCTGCTGCGTGGCTGCATGGACACCAGCATCAGAGGCATTAAGATACCAAACATCAGTGATGTGGCTTCCGTAGAGGAAGCAGTGACCCAAGGTGTTCTTCAGCTGCCAAAAACAGCTTACGTTGATGAACAAACGGTCGGGATAGTCCCCCTCCAGTTGGCCGTCCAGATGGAGCGAGTTGAACCTAATGTAGCCCTGGCTCTGTTTTCGGCCTTCGACAAACACTCTTTAGAGCAGGAAATCGGTAAAGGTTCTTTCAATCCAAAATCAGGGATGTACGTCAACCCTAAAAATGGGGAGCAGCTGACGATTGATGATGCCAAAAAATCTGGACTCTGGAATCCATATTTCGTATTTCTCGTGGATCAAGAAACAGGTAACATTACATCTCTTGGTGCTTTGGCGGACAAAGGCAAATTTGAACCGAAATCTGGAAAATACATCAGCGACACCTTGGGTCAGTCCATGAACATCAATGAGGCCATCGCTCAAGGGTTAATCCTACCTCACATAGAGGCAGAGAAGTATGTGGACACATCATCGGCCGTCAAGGATTTAATAGACTCTGGCAAAGTTAACCCTCGGACAACTAATTTCGTGGCAGCCAATGATCTCAAGATGTCCTTGCGGGACGCTCTGGCCAATGGTTTCCTGACCATGGGGTCAAAGGTGAAGATCAATCCGGAGACCGGGGATGTATATCTTGTTTCAGATGAGGCTGTGGTCCAGTCTTTGATTGAGGTACTTCTACTTTGTTGTGGCTGTCCTTGCTAAAGAATTTTGTTCATGCTCTCCTGAAATAAATCTTTAAATATTTTAAATCTAAATTTTGCAAGTCACATAACTTAATTGCATTATATTTTGTACATCTCTGTCTCATCCTTGCCTGGGTGTGGGCATTCTAATCCTTGGACATTAGTGTCTTTCAATCTTTCAAAGGCCTCAGTTAAGTTAACCCTATTCAACATTATGAAAATTAAGCAGAGTTTCCCTTCAGTTAACTTTGTTTCTTGGTTAATTATTGGTGGCAAGAATTGTACATATTATAAGACATTTTAAATTTATTGGATCATAATATAATATTACTAAATATTAAGTTTAAATTAAATTAGAAAGATACATATATATATATATATATTATAATACTTTTGTTATCCATTATTGTGTGTCTAGATTTAGTCAATGCCAATGCTCTCTTTTATGTTGTAGTGTTGAGTTGCATACTTCTCAATAATTTTATCAGGTTAAGGAACACTCCGATTGGCTGTCTGATGTAGCCCAGGCTCTGGCCTCTCAAGGTCGACCCAGTGAGAAACTGGACATCATACAAAGACAAGCAGAGGACTGTCTGGTGAGCCTTCTTCTATTTGATTGTCTTGTGCAGACTTTTATCTATGTAATATAATTTCAGCTGACATTTATTTCTAAGTCTTATAAGACTTGATATTTTTTGCTGTCATATTTTTCCAGTGTATCATTGGAGGGAGATAGGGCTAGTAATTGTTTTTTAAAGAACAGCTGTTGCAACTGAAAATGTGTAATTGATCAAAGAAATTCTTTAATTACAGCTGTAGCTGATCAAACGCTGATAAAGATTCTCTTATACTTATGATTCCAATTTCTTGTCCTTTGCCTTGTTAGCTAATGTAAAAATGGCCATATTTAGTTGTTTTACTCATACATCCTGTGAGGGGACTGTTCTTAGGCAACCATTTCATCCCAGCTATGGTGTGACTTAATCACAAAAGAAACCATGTGTATAAATCCCTATTAGGGGCAGGATGGGAAAGGGTATTTTTATGGACGTTAAAATATATCCATCCCCGGCCCTAGAAAGTTCAACTGCAGGTGTTGTGAAAGCAACACCACCAGCCGACCTGATGCTGTGAGAGCAGCACCACCAGCCGACCAGGTGCTGTGAGAGCAGCACCACCAGCCGACCAGGTGCAGTGAGAGCAGCACCACCAACCAACCAGGTTTTCCTTCATTGATGCCGCCCCACTCACCTGGTCAATCAGTTGGAAGGTCGGGTGGGGCTGTCTCAGCGGTGGAATACTCCCAAAGTGCCGCTTCGCTGCCTGACTAGAATTATGCTAGTTGGGTTGGGGGGAAGAGGGGGGTATGTTGGGGACGACTTAATGAGTTCTATTTTTCTGAAGAGACTTAGTCAGCTGTTTTACTCATAAAAGCTTCACTTGTGTGCACATGTCAAATGTATAACCTGAGCACTGTCTCATGTTATTGTGATATTCACTTATTCAGGGCTTGAAAGAGGAAATCAGCAGAAAGGAACCGGAGCTGAAGTCTGTCATCAGTCATGCTGAACAGCTGATTCTTGAGAATGCCAAAATCCAGAGTCAGGAGAGAGGTCAGGATAAGGCCAAGGATGAGGTAGCCCAACAGTTCCAGAAGTTAAAGTCCAGTGCCACTGACCTTAAAGTCCGACTAGACATGGTAAACATCATATAAGAACACATTTTTTTTCATTATTAGAAATTCAATCTCTTCTTTGTTAACCTAACTTCCTTGTTTGACTATAATCCCATTTCATGGGATCACAACAGTTACTAACAGCTAATCCCATTGCATAGGATCACAACAGTTACAAACAGCTAATCACATTGCATGGGATCACAACAGTTACTAACAGCTAATCCCATTGCATAGGATCACAACAGTTACAAACAGCTAATCACATTGCATAGGATCACAACAGTTACAAACAGCTAATCACATTTGAGACCCAAGGTTACTTTGATTTGATTTTTGTAAGGTTTTCACTATCTTTGAGTAAATCTCAGAATAAAAAATTACTTTTTGTCGGATGAGGCTCAAACATCACTTGGATTTACAGAAGCTTTTAAATTTTGTTGTTAAATTTAAACCGTTTCATAAAATTCTGCTTTTTATAAAGATTTGAATTTTTTGTTTAACCCTTTCATTACAGCTGGTTTTGGCTTTGATTTTTGCTGACTCAGCAATAAAAAACTTTAAAAGAGGAAATTTTTCATTCTCTACCCAATTCGCTTTTTAACTTCTCTATAGATTAACGAATAAAGAAATATATAGCATTGCAATATGACGTCGACGTGACGTCCTTGGTATTTCAGAAAAGTTCTTTGCCTTTTTGTTATGACGACTATGTGACGTCCTTGGTAATTGAAAGTGGGTGATCGTGACATCGCGTAGACGTCAACGGTAGCGAAAGGGTTACAAAATTAAATTTTTTAGACCACCTTGTGACTGAATATTGTTAAGTATGACTAAATACTAATTCCTTAACAATAAAAGAACTCCCTTAAATGCTACAACTTTTAAAATTCCACCATCAAAATTATGCATAAAAAATATTGGGTCCCTCATTGCCTTATAGATTTAGATTATTTTGATTATTCTTGTCGCTCTGTAGGTCAGCTCCGAAGCTGACAATCGCAGCCAGAAACTGACAGTGATGGGGAGAAACCTGGAAGAGCTCTACTACCAGATGGAGGAGATTGACCAGTGGCTAGACTCTGCCATTGAAAAGACGCAGGACCTTCAGTCGGCCAAAATGGAGGTGGAGTCTCAGTACAACACCATCAAGGTTTGTGCAGCTAACAATGACATTTTGTGTACTCAAATCCACACTACTGATATTTAAATTTGATATTACTTCTTTAAACAAAACAAGTTCATTAGAAAGAAAAAAACATGCACACTTGATATAATAATAGACCTTAAATATTCTAATTATTAAAAAAAACAAAAACATAAAAAAAAACCCAAAAAAACCTACAATTCAACACAAAAAAAATTGATTCAAATTACGACATTTAGCAAAAATCTTTTTGTGTTTTTTTTATAAAAAAAATACAACACTTTTCTTAGAGTTATAAACTTGGTTGGAATATTTGAACATGCAAAATGCAATATTCAGAATCCCACTAGTATACATTTTATGAATTTGACACAAATTTTATTCTTATGATGTAGCAGTTACACTGAAACTGATCACCATTTTTTATTTACCCATTGCAAATCCATTTTTGAGATGAAAGCAGTTCATAAATATACATTTTATTTTCATTACTAAGTATTTAAAGCGCACAGTTTGATTAATTTAGTTTGTAAATCTAATGATTAATCTTAGTTCAACGCCCTGTTTATTTATCAAATGCCATGCCATTTCCAGGAATTTGTTGAGGAGGTGAAAGAAAGAGAGGATGACCTGAGTGCCATAGTCAAGTCAGCTGACTCTTTCAAGGAAAATGCTCAGGTAAGTTTATAATGATTTTTTAAAGAAAATTGATTACTGGTTGTTATAATTCACAACCCCAAACTGCTTTTTTGGTAGGCTGTTACCGCCTATGGGACATATACTTGGACCAATGCTAGAAAATAACTCTTTCTTAAATTTAAAAAGAAAAAAAAAATGGCTTGTGAGTGTGTAAAAAAAAACACAACACAAATAAGGAATGTAAATTTAAGAGAATGGAAAAACTTTCAGTTAACATGAGTAATTTTAAAAACAAACAATTGTTGAGGGTAGGAGAAAGCAATGTACACATCAGGTCCGCTATCAAAATGATAGGACAGTTATCCATTCAGCATTTAGAAAACTATGTTTTATTTTTATCAACCTGCATTGGGAATGAAAATGCTAGAATTCTGATGTACCAAAGAAACCACCCCTCCTAATATTAAACACTGTTAAAAGCTTTCATTGTCAGCTCAGGGTTTGGTTTTAAGGTCAAAGTGTTAAAAGCTGTCATTGTCAAAGTGTTAAAAACTTTCATTGTCAGAGCATTAAAAGCTTCCATTGTCAAAGTGTTAAAAACTTTCATTGTCAAAGTGTTAAAAACTTTCATTGTCAAAGCGTTAAAAGCTTTCATTGTCAAAGTGTTAAAAACTTTCATTGTCAAAGCGTTAAAAGCTTTCATTGTCAAAGTGCTAAAAACTTTCATTGTCAAATCATTAAAAGCTTCCATTGTCAAAGTGTTAAAAACGTTCATTGTCAAAGTGTTAAAATCTTTCATTGTCAAAGCGTTAAAAGCTTTCATTGTCAGCTCAGGGTTTGGTTTTAATGTCAAAGCGTATATAGTTAACCAGAAAGTTTGGGCAATCAGGAGTCAAATATATAGTCTTATCACTGAACACCTGGGTTTAATTTAACAATTCTTTATATGCAAAGTTAACATGATTATAAACTTTAATGCTTTAAAAACATAAAGACATTAATTGACCGGCATAGGTAATGGCTACCTTTTTTTTAACATGCTAGTGTGTACGATATAGGACATGTTAGTGTGTGCTACACAGGACAACATGTTAGTGTGTATTACACAGAACAATGTTAGTGTGTACTACACAGGACAACACGTTAGTTTGTGCTAATTTGTTAAGTGTGCACTGTACATATCGGCAAATTTTTAGGATTTAAACTTAAATCTAATTTGATCTATATTTAGAGTGCATCTAAAGCCACCCTGAAACATCGTGGTTTCTTCCTACACATCATGGTTTCTTCCTACACATCATGGTATCTTCCTACACATCATGGTTTCTTTTTACACATCATGGTTTCTTCCTACTGTCAATAGGCACCACCTGTATAAGTAAACCAGCTTTCTTGAAATGTCTTTTCACTGGAGCTGCTTGGGTAGTAGCCAGTGAGTTTCCAGTATCTATGCTAACTACACAAGCTCTGTTTCTTATGGTTTAAAACTGAGCCTAACCCATTTAGCCATCTAGTTGTAAAGGATTATGTCCACAGTGTATTACTGGATAGGTAAACAAATTAAATGCTTTTTATTGAATTTTTTTTTCTTTCTAAAGCCATCTTATCACTGAGCGTTCATTTACACACAAAGCATGTCTTTTGTGCTGGTGTGCACTACAAATTCAAAGTTGTATTTAAATTTGTTTTTTAATAAGAGCTGTCTAAATCCTAATACCAACACAACATTTACAGAACTAGTATGTCAAATATGCCTACATTTATTTATTTATTATTTTTTTTTACCTGTGTTTGTAACCTGTACATTTGACCTTGAATGTTGCAGCCAAGCCTAGTCATTTTGTACAAATTGTGTCAAGTTTGAAACACAGCATCAGTTAATGTGCTGTTGCAGTCACATTGAAAAAGCTGCATTCAGAATTTTAGATGGATCTAACTGTTTTCCTAAAGGATTTGAATAATTGTGTTTTTAATAAAATTGAATGTTTTTCTGATCTAAAGTTTGAGGTATTTTGCAAAATATTAAAAAAAATTTAATAAATTCTTACAATGTTCAAATTAATATTGTGTTTTTCAAATGAAGATTTTTTAAAAAACATAAAAAAATCAATATTACTGTTATTATTATCATATTATTATTATTATTACTTTATAATTATATTTTCCTTTAACAACTGTTAGTTAAGTGATTATAAGATTAATTTTAAAATATAAATATTTGAGTGGAGTAATCATTCACTTTCTTTTCTTCAGACATAAAGAAAGTAAGGTTTAAAAATAAATAATTGAATTTTAGCATAATTTATTAGTTGAACTATTTAACTATTGATAATAATAATAATAAAGTTCATTTCAACAAGCTTCATCCCTAATTAAGTCACGAAGTGCAATAAAGTAAAAAACGCAACAATACAAAATCTACCTACAAGCCAATGGACAATACAATATTACTTTTCTATAAGATTTCAAATAGATCTGCTTACCACCTGCTGGGTAGTGGGAATAGTACATATTGGTCACTTTTTAAGCATAATAAGTTAGTAATTTTTATCAAGTAAACTTACAATCAAAACAAATATTTATTTAAATGATTAATAAGAGCAAAAGAATACTTTAAGTTTTACAAGGTTTTATTATTTAATTTAGTAACTTAAAAATGTTTTTAAAAATTTTCAAGGTCTCTAGGATATCCATCCATCCCTGTAGGTTTATTGGCTTGCCTCGCCACGCGCTTCCACTTTGATCAAAGTGATGCTTTTATTTTCCATACTTGGATTCCCAGCTGCTATAGATCTTTGTCCACATCACCTATCCCACTAAGCCTAAGTCTGGCTTTGAGCTGTTTTCCTCTAGGTTTTGGTGGTGCACCCTCTTCACTGCTTTGTCATTTGGCATTCTGCCCTTTTTTTTTTATTTCTGCTACTAGTTTGGAGTCCTGATATAGTTTATACAATTCCTGCTTGTTCTATATTCTCCATCCATATTCGTTCTGTTCTCTAGGGTAGAATGGGCAAAAGGTTCCTGAACTTTTGGAAATATTCATAGGTTATCTACATTCCTCTCAAAAGATATAGTTTGATTACTATGTTAGTGAATTTTTTCTATTTCTAGGATGTTGAGAAAGATGCCGACAGTTTCAGGAAGAGAATAGACATCCTTCCAACCATCCGTGAGGAAGGAGAGATGGGTGTCCTGGATGAAGAGTTGGAGTCTATCGAGGCCAAGTTCAAGGACATCTCCAAAGAGTGTGCCAAGCACATGGAGCGCCTGGGCTCTCTGGCTAAGCAGAAAAAGATATTTGATGACCTCCATGACAAGTGAGTAAGATTTGCTGTAGTTTGGTTTGTTGTGGTGTGAACACTTGGGTTGTGTGATATTACTGGAGTAATCTTTTTGGAGTTAGAGAGAATGTGGCATGAGTGATGTGTTGAGTGATGTCCTGTTGTGTGAATGATGTTACTGGAGTAATGCTTTTGGAGTTAGAGAGAATGTGGCAGGAGTGATGTGTTGAGTGATGTCCTGTTGTGTGAATGATGTTACTGGAGTAATGCTTTTGAAGTTAGAGAGAATGTGGCATGAGTGATGTGTTGAGTGATGTCCTGTTGTGTGACTGATGTGACAGGAGTAATGTTTTTGGAGTTAGAGAGAATGTGGCATGAGTGATGTGTTGAGTGATGTCCTGTTGTGTGAGTGATATGGGACTAGTGATGTGTTGAGTGATGTCCTGTTGTGTGAGTGATACGGGGCTAGTGATGTGTTGAGTGATGTCCTGTTGTGTGAGTGATACGGTGCTAGTGATGTGTTGTGTGAGTGAAAGGGGGCTAGTGATGTGTTGTGTGAGTGATACGGGGCTAGTGATGTGTTGTGTGAGTGATATGGGGCTAGTGATGTGTTGAGTGATGTGTTGTGATGAAATGTGACAGCAGGGATGGGAATGATGAGAGGTGGGTGAAGTGAGGTCTTGTAAAGGGTGCCCTGAATACCTCTGGAGAGATCATTGAATATTAATTTTCTTATATTTTTAAGCTTGACATGTATGCATCCATCCGTAAATGCTCAAATTTCAGACTCTCCCTGTCCTACCCGTCTGTCCAAGAAAAACTCAACAGCCTCGTGGCCGATGAAGACTTTGGACTGGATCCACAGAAGGCGGCCCATGAGAGAGACAACCTGAGGAACATTAAGTCAGATCTCATCAGTCAGGAGAGGAAGCTAAAGGGTAACTTCACTGCATACTAATGTTTCATAACATTGTGATGTGTTCAGCACGCATGCTATTGTTCCATCACAAGCACATTTTAAAAGTAGGGCTTTAACTTCCATATCCAATATCTTTAAAGATAACTAATTGTAATGGCTGGCTAGCTAAGCTATTTTGGGTATCCTTGTGGTAATCTCAAAGTTGTCTGGCTACACAGCTTCTGAGCAATGGTATTTTTCTTTAAATTTTCGATTCAAATATTTATATTTTCTTAATTCACAAAAAATGTAAAAACAATTTAAAATTTAAAAGAAAAAATCATTTCCAAGTACTTAATTTTAACCCTCTTGAGATGGCTGGGCTGATCTATCGGCCCAGAGGGTTATGGCAAAAAAGACGATCTATCGACCCAATAATAAAACCTCAAGATTGCTTGGCTGGTCTTTGTACCAGCTTATCAGATTGCTTCTGGAATTTCTTGCTCATCTTGCCATTTTAATGGCAGCTTCCGTTAATAGTTTACAGTGTTCTGTCATTTTATATACATTTATTTTTGTACCTAGTGAACCCTAAAAATGCTTTAATGTGAAATATACCAAAAGGCATGAGCAGCCCCAAAGGAAAATATTATGCAGTTTTTCACATTGGTTCTCATTCAAAAATGGGTTAAGACTCAATAATTAGGCTTCAAAAATGATAGAATTTAACAAAATTCTGCAAGTAAGACATGTTTTTTCCAAGTGTAAAAAAGTTTTTGCTTGCATGAATTTTGCAAAGCTGAGATGTTGAAATTTCAGTTCGATTCATAAAGATGATGTTAGTTCATTCAATTCCCTACAAGAATATATATAGTTTTATATTTGTAAAGTAATTAGTTTAATTTCATACACTAATTTTGCACAGTATGTGCCGGGCTTGTGAAAAGGCCTCCGTCTTCTTGTCACCAACAGTTGAAAAAGTCTCAGTCTCAAGAGGGTTAAACTTTTATTGACTTTTAACCAAAACTGAATCCATCCAATACAACTGTTCTGCAGAAATGCTATAAAGCTCAAGAAGATGAATAGAAACATTATTTTGAAGTGGAGGGATGCATCTTTGCTATACTCATTGTCTTTTGTTATCATGTGAAACAAGCACATTTCTTGCAGCCATCAATCTTTAAATCTACTCTCTGAGTAATTAGTGGCTTAGATGTGGTTATAAATAAATATTTAAATCTACTCTCTGAGTAATTAGTGGCTTGGGTGTGGTTATAAATGAATCTTTTAATTTTCCAAAATAGATCTGGCTGCTGCTGGAGAGAGGTTAATCGCTGGACTGATTGATTCGGGAATGAACGAAGAGGCGGAAGAAGTTCAAGAACTCATTGCTCTCAAGCGAGATGAACATCAAAGTCTGTTGGATGATATTTCTGAACATGAGCAGCTTTTAGACGCAGCTGTGGTTGAACAGCAAAATGTTTTGGGTAAAGCGCCTTGAAAACATTGATTGATAAGCTTTGTTACATATCTTTGAATTATTTTAAAAACAATTACCACCCAATAACGTTTACTCTCCTTACGTATGTCTTCTCAGATTTTCTGATGTAAGTCCAGAAGGGGCCATTATATAGTGTTCACAATATCTGCAGGATAAAAAATAGGCAAAATATATATTTTGATTATAAAGAATCATTGACTATTGGTACTTGTTTCTTCGATTCTTCATAAAAATATATAAACCAGTTTTAATGAGCAATGCTTTTATGAACCATAAAACATTGATTAGCGACAGCTAAATTATCTGCTCCTAATTTATTCTTTGAAATCCAAGGGCTTTAAGTCTTTAAAAACATTTTTGGACTAAAAGAAATATGGGAAAGAATATACATATAACATTGGGATTTTAATATGAAATGAATAGATAATTAAATAGTTTAGTTTAAAACCCACACATGCCAAGATAAAAATTAATTATGTAGTCTTGTGTTGACATAGATTACTCCATAAGTTGAAAAGGTTTAGTTTTGTGACCTGTTTCCAAATCTGGGCTAGACTTTAACCTCTTGAATTTTGTATCTCCACAGGAAGGTTAGATGGTATTGAGGCAAACCTAAGAGAAGCAGAGGCCGAGCTGGAGGACAGCACCCTCATCAGCCTGGACAAGGAGAAGCTGGCGCAACAAATACAAGAGCAGAGACTGATCAATGCCAAGATAGCCAGCAGCAGGACCCAGTTGGAGAGGTGAGCTTGTAGTGGTCAGTGAATGATCCACAGTAGGAAAAAGTTAATCATGAATTGAGCTTATTTGTAGATTATCTTGGTTATACAGAATTTGTAATGTTTGGAATTTTTGGTTTGAAAAATAAATAACAACTAATTCTCTTAAGATGCTAATCTTACAAAAATAAAATCCTTAATGGACATGTATTGTACATTATCTTGGTGACACACCACTTGCAATGTTTGTCATTTTTGGTTGAAAAAACCCAACTAAATCTGTTAAGATGCTAATCTGTACACAAAAATAACCTTCATAAAACAAATTAAAATCTTAAAATTGAAAAGGCAAATCATCAGAATTATAATGAACTGTAAGATTTTGAATTTTTATGTGGCCTAAAAAATAAAAACTATGCACTAGAGACCGACCGAAACTGATTTTCTGATTTTGGCCAAAACCGAAACTAGGCCGAAATTTAAAATTGACCGAAATCGAAGCCAAAAGCTTAACGAGACTTTTGACCGAAACAGAAGCCGAAACTGAAATATTTAGGTATTTTGAAATTCGTTTGCGCATACATTCTACATACATCAAAAAATGATGGGGGGAAGTATCAATATTTACATTATTTTTATAAAAAATGAAATCATCGTAAATATTAATAATATAATTACATTCTAGAACATATACCTCCAATAATTATTATGGCTGTAGTAGAGCCAATTGTCACCTAAATATCAGTTATTTAGGCTATAACAATATCAAAACAATGTTTCGCAGTTATAGTCATACATGCTTTGTGTTTTCATAAATAGCTAACAAGATTTTGATTATAAAGAATCATTAACTATTGTACTTGTTTCTAAATTGGTCGTCTAAATCATAAAAGTAAACAAGTCTACAGTAGGCCTACTAAATAATTATTATACAAACCAGGGATACATGCACACACTTGTTTATGAACATGATAATGATGAATTTCAAGAAATAAATGAATTGAAAAAGCCTAGGTTTCCTTAATAAAAACAAAAATAAACACAAATAATAGGGGAAATATTACCATTTCCTAGGATTATTCAATATTATTCATCTTTGCCTATGACAACAATGATGAGCATGATAATGATAAATGAAAATGAATGTCAAAAATGAATGAATTGAATAAATCTAGGGTTCCAAATTTTATTTTTAAAAAAACTACGCAAAAATAATATGATGACAGCAAGGCGTAGAGCAATAATAAATATTGGCTTGCCAGCCTAGAGACAGACATCTGGTAGATGACCGAAAACTTTAATCACTTTCAGCCAGATGGTCAAAAGTCTCGATCACTTTCGGCCGAAACCGCAATTAAACCGAAAGTTAACTTTCCTGATTCGGCCGAAGCCGAAATTAAACCATTACATGGGAGATGTTACTGACATTTAAATTATCTTTTGCATGAAGGTTATGTTTTTTTTTTCCATTTGTCTTTTTAAGTATATTTTTTTTCAGCCAAGTAGTCATGGTCAGCATAATCTAAGTAGGCACATAGAGTCATGGTCAGCATAATCTAAGTTGTCACATATAGCCACCATAATCTAAGTCCTGATTTTGTAAAATCTATTCTTGGTCTTATTATTCTGTAAATCTAATCTGGGACTTATTATTTTTTTCTAATCTGGGACTTATTATTTTGTAAAGCTTATAATCCTAATCAAATATTCATTGTCAGACTCTGCTTGGATGTTGAGGGTAGCAATGAGGCAGAAGACAAACTCAGGGATCTGATGCAGCAGGCCGAGGCCCTGGAAGACATAGCCGAGCAGAGGAATGTGGAGCTGGAGGACGTCCTGGCCAACATAGCAGAGTTCGAGGCAAAGTCTTCTGAGCTGGATGGCTGGCTGAATGATTCTGTCAAGGTTCTCAAGCCGGCCAAAGGAGCCCCTAAACCTACAAGAACAAAGGTCAGTCTCTATGTTTTCATCCTTTTAAAAAAGTCTGTGGTACTTTGTAATGTAATATTTAGTAAAGCTTGAAATGAAATGAGATTAATAAACCTCCAAACTTTGATCCTACTGACTGTATTTTCAATCATCAGGTGGACAGCCTTCATGAGGCCAAGAAGGAAAAGGAAGTGGAGATGGAGTCACTGAGACAGATTTGTAACTCGCTGTCAGAAAGTCCAGGAGTCAAAGACAATTATGCATTGAAGGAGACACTTGCGGATGTGGAGACAAAGTGGAATGACTTGACTGAACTTCTTGTACAGCAGATGTCACTAGAGGTAATGATTGTTGATAGTATGCGGCTGTCAGATGTCATCAGAGCTAAGGAAGTTGATAGTATGTGGCTGACAGATGTCATCAGAGGTAATGATAGTTGATAGCATGCAGCTGTCGGATGTCACCAGAGGTAATGATTGTTAATAGTATGTGGCTGTTGGATGTCACCAGAGATAATGATTGTTAATAGTATGTGGCTGTTGGATGTCACCAGAGGTAATGATTGTTGTTGAAAAGAAGAGGTTTTATGTTCCACACAACACTATAAGAAACGTTTCAAGTCATTATACTCCAGATATGTTAACCACCCACCCTACTTCTACAGAGTACAAATACATTGCTCATCCCCCCACCTCACAAATCAACTTTAACAGATGAAGAAATTTATTCAAATCTTTTCTTGGTATCACACACAAAAATATATTTTTAAAAATCGAGCAGTTTATTTGTGTTCCAAAATTTTTAAAATGTTGAATCTTTTGCCAGGCTTTGTCTGAAATAGACGGTATGCTCAAGTACCTGGACAAGGCTGAGAATGTCATCAACACGGCAGAGCCTGTCAGCATCGACCCTGAGACTCTGGGGGTACAGTTGAGGGAGCACAAGGTGAATACAGCGTAATTTTGATTTTAAAAAATAATCCTTCTAGTATATTTAAAGCCTTCATTCAGGTTCACATTTTGAAAAAAAACCACTTTAAATAAACTACTTTCACTGAGCAAATAACAACATGGACATTTGTTTACTGGCATTAGATTTTTTTATTTGTATATTGTGCAAGATTGATAGGTTAGTACAAGGAACATTTTTATATGAAATACCTTACACAACCTACAAATTGTTTCACTGTAAATTTCTGACTTACACAATTTTATTTTGAATTTAAATGAAGTTGAATTTAAAACTCTTATATACTGGGGTACCACGCTTTATAAAACTACTACTAATAATAATAATAATAATACTCAGCTGTAGGTTTTGTCACCAAAAATGTTTGCTTATAATGTACAGTAACACAATCTTACACTTAAGTTTACCTTGAATAGAGCAAAATCTTTTTGAATACATTCACATTATTTTCTAAAAATGTTCTCTTCCAGTCCTTTGATGATGACTTGAAAAACAAACGAAATGCAGTCAAAGAGATCATCGACAAGTGCACACGCATGCTGCGAGAGACGGCCAACTCACAGACGGACGAGATCAAGTTTCGACTGGACAGCATCACAAGCCAGGCCGACATTGTCTGCCAGCTGAGCGCCGAGCGGCTGCAGCAACTGGAGGCTGCCCTGCCCCTGGCCACCCACTATGGGGAGAACCAGACGGAGGTGTCGGCTTGGCTGGAGGAGATGGAGGCGGAGATGGAAGCCCAGGGTGACCCTGGTCAGAACCTGGAGCAGGTCAAGAAACAACATGATAATCTCAAGGTAGGTCTAGTTAGATAATCTCAAGGTAGGTCTAAGATAATCTCAAGGTAGGTCTAGTTAGATAATCTCAAGGCAGGTCTAGTGAGATAATCTCAAGGTAGGTCTAGTTAGATAATCTCAAGGTAGGTCTAGTTAGATAATCTCAAGGTAGGTCTAGTTAGATAATCTCAAGGTAGGTCTAGTTAGATAATCTCAAGGTAGGTCTAGTTAGATAATCTCAAGGTAGGTCTAGTTAGATAATCTCAAGGTAGGTCTGGTTAGATTGTCTCAAGGTAGGTCTAGTTAGATAATCTCAAGGTAGGTCTAGTTAGATAATCTCAAGGTAGGTCTAGTTAGATAATCTCAAGGTAGGTCTAGTTAGATAATCTCAAGGTAGGTCTAGTTAAATAATCTCAAGGTAGGTCTAGTTAGATAATCTCAAGGTAGGTCTAGTTAGATCATCTCAAGGTAGGTCTAGTTAGATAATCTCAAGGTAGGTCTATTTAGGTAATTCCAAGGTAGGGCTGGTTAGATTGTCTCAAGGTAGGTCTAGTTAGATAATCTCAAGGTAGGTCTAGTTAGATAATCTCAAGGTAGGTCTAGTTAGATAATCTCAAGGTAGATCTAGTTAGATAATCTCAAGGGAGGTCTAGTTAGACAATCTCAAGACAGTTAATCTCCAGGTGGGTATAGCTAAATAATTTCATGGTAGGGCTATCAAATTATCACAAGGTAAGGCTGGTAGGAAACCTCAAGGCAAGGCTTGTTAGGTAATTCCAAGGTAGGGCTGGTTAGATTGTCTCAAGGTAGGGCTGGTTAGATTGTCTCAAGGTAGGGCTGGTTAGATTGTCTCAAGGTAGGGCTGGTTAGATTGTCTCAAGGTAGGGCTGGTTAGATAATCCCAAGGTTGACTAGTTAGATATCATCTCATGGTAGATAATCTAAAGGTAGTACTGGTTATTACTAATCTCAAAGTAACACAAAAGATAAACTTACTTTCAGACCACGCAGCAGATCATTGAAGATCACAAGCTGTTTATAGATGACCTAAACTCAACTGGCCTTGAACTCATGGATGTCTGTGCAGAAAGTGATGCAGTGGACATCCAGAACAAACTGCTGGACATCAACAAGAGGTATGAGGGTTTGAAGTCAACAGCCAGGGGCAAGGCCAGGGACTTGACAGACGCCAAGAGGAAGTTTACTCAAGAGGTCAGTTGTGTCACAGATCATCAAGATGTCTGGTCAAAATACACTTCATTCAATCCACGTATGAAGTATTTTAAAATATTATAACATAATTTTAAATTTTTGGAAGGAAAATGGGGACTTAGATTTTTTTAAAGGAATGAATCTTTTATGAGATGGTGTATGAGTGTAAAAGACATCCGTAACATTGTGCAGAATTGTCCCATTGAAAGGGTTGCCCCTTCAAGTAAAATCATGATCGTCACTTTTTTTATGATGTGCTCCCAACCCACAAATATTAAAAATACTCTTTGTCTTAATCTGTCTGTGTCCTAATTTATGTGACCATGTTTGTGATACCCCCTGGTCTATTGAAACTAGAGGAAGCTTTTTAAACCATTTCTACATCTCCAGGCTGCTGACACACTTGACCATCTTCTGGATGAACTGGATGGACTTCATCGAATTGTTTCCCAGGCAGACCCCATCCCAGCATCACCTGATAAACTCAAGAATGAGATTGATGAGAACAGGGTATGCCATCCAGTTTTTTTTAACTTTTGGGAACTGGGAAATGTGTTAGAAGTTATTTTAGATAAATTGTAAAATTGCAACTGTGATGAGCCTCTAAAAATATGAGCCTCTAAAATTTTAATTTTTTAAACAGACTCCTGCCTAACCTACTTCAAAAACATGCCCTCCTGCCTAAGCAAAGGGACATAACTTCATTTTAAAATGAATATGTTTTTAAATGAAAAAAAAAGGAAGTAAAATACAAAACAAGAAATGTCATTGAAATTTTTATTAAATATAAAAATAAATGAAATGTTATAATCATGATAAAAAATAAGTTTATTTAGAGAATAAAATTTTATTTATATATCTAAAGTTTTGTGACTATTGCTGAAGTTTAAAAAATTTGACATCTAAAGTCACCATGGTCACCGCAGCTATTGCTTTCTACATAAATTTTAATAAATTCTACATCGGTCTGTTCGATTGTTTTATCCTCTAAACTTGATAGTCTTATAAAGTTAGCAATGCATGATAGTCCTGCTGAACTTTGAACTCTAATAACTTTTTAAAGAAAGAAGATAAAAGCACACAGATTTCTCTTTTTTAAAAAAGAGCTTCACTTGTGAGTGCAGTAAATTTTAGCAAATGAATGTCTGGTAGTTAAGTTGCTAGGTGGCCCGAAAAGGGGTCATATTTAACTATATTCCTGACCAGTCACCCCCGGACATAGTAGGTGGGGCGGTGGTAGGAATTCGGGAGGTGACTGTGGGCACCTAAGGCAGAAGAGGATTTAGGAAAATTGAGTTTTTAGTTTTACGAGCCATCCTTAGGTAATTGAATTTTTAACTTTTATAAATTTTTTTTCACCTTCATCATCATCATGACTATGACTAAGAGACTTCAATTATTCTTCAAGTTTATATCATTTTAAATTAAAAATTTAATGCCTAATTCTTTAAGTTTGCAGTGAGTGTGTATTATCTCTAGTTTGTGAATTTCTATGAAAGAAACTTGGAACATTACTGATTACCGCGTTTGCCGGCGTATTGGAGGCAGCAACGTATAAGACGCACCTCCTTTTTTAGACTGAATGAATATTATTTTATTACCGCCGCATAAGGCATACTACATATTTGAGGCATATTTTGATGGAAAAAAAAGAGTTTTTATACACAGGCAAAAATTGGAACTTAATGCTGGAAGATATCATATTTAAATTATTTCTCTCAAATGATCTCGTTAAATTTTTTTTTTTTTTGCATTTGAAGAAATGAGTTTGTTAGGAAAGATGTATTTCTTAATATCACTTTTCAATCTAATTCGCTGTGTCAGTAATAGTTACCTCTACCTTTTCCACCAGGCCATCCTTGAAGATCTTGACCGTCAGAAACAAGCTTTTGTCAAAGCGGAAGAGATGGCCAAAAATCCGAAAGCCTATGGCATAGAAGACCCTGATGATGGTTGGTCCAAGATGCCTTTTTTACTTTGGATATAATTATTATATATATATTTATAGTTCATTATAAATTATGTAGGCCTGTATATTAATTTCGCTATTTCTTTCAATGTAAAAACCATTTAAAGATACCTAAAAAGCCTGAATAAACTTGTTCAAACTTGATAAAACTTTCATAAAAACCTAATTTATGTAAACAAAATGAAACCCAAAATGTCTCTATTTAAGATAAGATAAGATAAGATTCTTCTATTGATCCAAACAAAGGGAAATGTTTTTTGATTACATGGTACATATAAATTTTCATCACATAAATGAATACATATTTTAATAAAGTGGACATTTTCCAACTAAAACAATTGAAACACAAGATATCAACGTTAAATTATTTCTCTAGTGTAAAAAAACAGCTAATCAGTGAACTCCCTTAGTCATAATTGGGACTTAATTTGTGATCATTTAGATTTTGTTACCTCTGGAGGGAGCATGCTGGTAAATTTGTACAGATTGGGGAACAAACATATTTTTATATCTTTCAGTCCTCGCCTTAAGAGAAAGAATTTGTCCCAAACGGGCCAATCTTAAGTATCTGTGACGAAGAGGGTGGGATGTATTATCCAAAATTTATTCATGTACCTCCCAAATACAGTAGATTTATGTTATTTTAATGGTTAATAGATACTAACCACAAGTTTATATAGTTGAAATAACTAAATATTAGGTCTATAGACCTTCTTCATTGTAAGAAAAGAATAGAACTCTTGTGTAAGGAAAATGCCTTTTGTGTCCATGCAGCTGAAGATCTCAAACACAAGTTCAGAGAAATCTGTGACATGTCCAAAGACATCAGGGTCACCGCCGAGGGACGTGATAAGTCACTTAACACTGCCCTCAAGCTGGCTGAGAAGTTCTATGACCTGTCCACTGATGTCATGTCAGGCCTCAGGGACCTGAAGGACAGCATGTACAACCACGAGCCACCAGGGATTGACCCCGATGCTATCAAGGAGCAGCAGGGAGAGCTGGCTGTGAGTGGTCATGGTGTAACTAGTGCTATCAAACTTAAGCCATAATGACAGCTGTTTTCATAAAATTTTAGATTTTAGCTAATCATAATTCTTTACAATTTAAAAACATCTTCCTTCCTTAAGATTGGAATGTTAATAATAATAATATTAAGAATATTAAAGGGAACACAACTGCAAATTCTGAAAATGCAATGCTGTTCCAAAAAGGTTGTCTCTCTGTTACTTCCAGAAATATCCTGGACACGAAATGTGCTATTTGAATTGCAAATTGATATTCTTTATTATCTGGAAGTCCTGCAATGGGGTTTATGTGAAGGGGGATGTAGGATTATTTTTTGGGGAATAGATCGTCAGACCATTTTAAAATTGGAGTTAATGAAAATATTTTCATATCAAGATGTGCTAGCATTTTATTTTAGGAAGGGTCATGCAAAAATGACACTTGCAATGTAAGTAATGATAGTTATGTGTATAAAGTGAATATCTTGGGGCTTTTGCCAAGATACAATATTAATAGTTGCCAAGTATAGAAAATAATATAAAGGAGGGTTCTCAAATTGGAACTATCCCAAGGCCACTTGAGTATATTGTCTGCAATTACAATATGAAACCCATTTTTTTTTGTGGGCTGCACTTGAAAGCTTGGAGGGTTGTGAGTTTGAGAACACTGATTACATGGATATACTGATATTGGAGGGTTGGGAGTTTGAGAATACTGATTACATGGATATACTGATATACTAACTCTAGATGGAACAATCATGGGGTTCTGAAAGTTTGTGCAGTGTCTGATAGAGTGACCTCTGACCCACAGGGCATGAAGAAAGAACTTGAAAAGGCCAGAGAGCTTGTTGGTGAATGCAGGAGGACTGGCAGTGAGCTATGTGCAGTCTGTGGAGATTCTGGTGCCATTGAGGTGCAGAAACAATTGGAGGATCTAGTTCACATGACTGATGATGTCAACGACACAATCAGGGACCGTGGGGATGAGCTGAGGAAGGCATTCCAACACGCTGACCAGTTCAAGAAACTTTTCGAGGTGAGTTCAGTCCATTTGCCTACCACTTGACCTTTTTAAAGAAAAAAGTTCCATTAACCTTGTCACAACCAGCATGGGGAGTTTTCAAACTTCAACACCACTTGTATTGTTCCTACAGACATGTAATGTAGTTCATACAGACATGTAATGTAGTGTACCAGCAGTCAAGTGACCAAATATGACCTTGCAGGTACCATTTTTTTAATAAGTCTTATGTCCACTAAAAAAATTCAATTTTTGTCTATATCACTTATGTTAATGATGCCAAGGGACTTAAGGGTTTACACACAAGTCAGTGTCTAACACCCCATTCCCTCCCTCAACACCACCAAACTAAAGTGGTCAATGTAATGGCTCAAATGTATTTGCCTATGTCACATGTGTTACAACACTGCTTTCTAAGTAATAGCTAACATTAAGGGTTCTCTGTTGATTAAACAGCACCAGGATTTATGTACACATGTACACATTAAGCACCCATCAATGTAGATGGCACACGAGTGGTATCACTGTGTAGCATTGTTGGCCTAAATAGCATTGAACATAGCATTAACTAACACATCTTCTTTGAATGATGATTCCTATCTTGTTTTATAAAATAAGGTCTTGGCTTACAGAAAGCCAAGTGTTGTTATGATCATCACACACATTATCACCTGATTCTCTTGCCAATGTTTTCATACTCTGGACATGGTTGCTTATTTAACAGAAAATCATTAGTTTGAAGGAGGTAAGGACTCCAGGTGACATGCTTTATGTATCATCAAATATTGTTGATGCTGTCATACAGATATATTAAAAAAAATATTTTTTTGCATATATTATTCAATTTCTGCAGTTTTGTTTGGTTTAATGTGACATTCTTTTTTACAAGAGCCCCACATTCTCAGCATGTCGTCTCCAAATTGACAGAATGTTCTCAAAAGTTTATTCTGGCTTTCTAACATTTTGACTGTAACTTAAAAGATTGTAAAGGCCTCAATGAAAAAATTTGTAATATGACCAAAAAAGCCACAACTTTAGACTGTTAAAAAAATTAATAGTTATATGTTTTGCTGTGCTGCTATTGTATTTTCACAAGCTCTATGTAAAGATATTGTGTCTCCTAGATACAAAAAAATCAATCTTTGTGATTTTCTGCTTAAGCTGAATTATTAAAAAACAATAAAAGAAATGATTTTGAAGTAGTACAAATTTCATGACTGAAACTTAATCCGAATATCACAGGTCCAAGTCAGTCATTTTACCTGTGCTTTAATAATTGTTTATTTGACACACTAAAATTTACTGTAAAATTTTACACACTAAAATTTACTGTAAAATTTGACACACTAAAATTTACTGTAAAATTTGACACACTAAAATTTACTGTAAAAATTTGACACACTAAAATTTACTGTAATATTTGACACACTAAAATTTACTGTAAAATTTGACACACTAAAATTTACTGTAAAATTTGACACACTGCTAGAATAATTAGAATAATAATAATTTCTTTAAAAATACAAGAATTTCCATTGTCTGTTGATGAACTGTCATGTAACCTTTTAATTCTCTAAATATTCTCATCCTTTAGAAAAAATATAATTGAACGTAAAATAAAAATTAAACTTAAAAAAAGAAGAAAAAAAATGTAATTTATTTTTTATGTTTTAAAACAAAAGAAATTATGATGCATATTAGAAATAACAGAGGAAGCTTGCATACGTTACTTGCACTGAAAATGTTGCCAATGTTTTTTTGTTCTATTTTTTTTGCGATGTCACGTCTTCTGCTAGGGATTTACTTTACACCCAGACTGTGAGCTTCTTCAGGTACATGTTTGAAGTGTGATGTGTAGGCTGTAGTTAACACTTTTATGACTCCCTGAAAACATCTGCAGAATTTAGTCCTTCATTATAATATCATCTTGACCTGACTGTGACTTGTAGAAACTAAACAGTGTTTTCAAGTGTTTCTCAAGCTGTTTAGTTGTAGTGTCTAGGGATTGATTGGATCAGTTTTCAGTAAGTTAACATCAAGTGACAAGAAATACTTCATTCATGTCTGTCCTTAAGTTCTATTTTATTTCTTTAAAATATTAATGCTCTTAGAAACCTCTAACCCTTAAAGAATTTCATCTAAACTTTTAAGCAGTTTATTATTTCTGATTGAACATAAATGCTAACATTTTTTCCTTACAAAAATTATTGACTTATTATTAGCTATTTTAAATTTTAAAAAAAAATACACTAGGTTTTATTCACATTTCTTGATTTTATTATTATTATTATCATTAGTTGCCTAGGGCTGGGCTCACTGCGCTGTACATAAAAATATTAGCAAAAGAGACATAATCGTGACAATAAAATAAAATACTTATATGTAATAAAGAACAGCTGTATAGAGACAAAACAAAGACAAATGCATATTCACCCCATCCACCCCAGAACTTTTACGCCATGAACTGCGGCCACAGCATCGTTTATCTGTCAGATGTGGGGAATCAGTCGGGATAGTAGAGTTTATTATAGAGATGTGTTTTGAGTACAGTTTAGAATATTTATTGAAGTGAAGAGAAAAAAAGATAGCCCCAGTTTTATTTTATTCCAGTAAAGACAATGCTGTGCTTTTAGAATATTACAGTGAGATTTTTCTCTGATCTCACATTTATTTGGAAACTGTGTCGTATAAGGGGATAAGAAAAGGAGGTATTGGACCAGTGAATATTATTTCAAATTTGTTCAGCCTGGTCGTGACTTTAATTTCAAGTTTTTTAATTATTTTTTAACCATACATTATCTCTCCTGATTAACTCTGAGATTATTTCCCTAGGAGCAAACACTAACTGCTTGTCTCATAAGTACAAATAAATAAATATAAATCAGTTTTAAAATGTTCAATTTTTGTATTTGAACATTTAAAAACATATTATTTCAACTGTGTTTTATTTTTTTAAAACCGTTTTCCCTACTCAGAAATTAAGCATTTTAAATTAATACTATATAATAAATTTTTTTAAATTTGAAAAAAAATCAATGAAGGTATTGAAAATGATACCTTGAAACATTTATGTGATTGAATGTGTGTGTGTAAAGACATTTGAGTGGAAAAATAAATTGTGTTTTGAAATAATATTTACTCAAGTTAAGTAAGCAATCTAACTCACCTCACAGTTTATTTCAAATTTCATACATTTTGAACAACGGAGACAGTAAATTAGGAAATGTTTATTTATTCCCAAATTGAAAAAAAATATTTTTGTTTCATACTATTCCATGAGATACAGCATAAATCTTTATTTTAAAAATTTGGACAGGAATACATAATCATGTTTTTTCATGGCTTCTTTTAATATTTTTCAATGTCATATTCAAAATTTTAATTTTAAAAATACTTTTGCTTCATTCATATTTGTGTGTGCTGATTAATTCAATGTATTCTTGCTGTCTTTATGAAAAGTATTCAATCTTTTCTGAATTAAATGAGATTCTTATAGACAAGGGATCACTCTGACAACATATTCGATTTTTATCTTTAATGAAGTAGTGTTGGACAAAGATTAACCAAAATTAAATATCTAGATAAAGACTTTAGCATTAGATGTCAAACTATACCTTTGGTACGTAGTGGTTATTTAGAATATACATTGAGCTTAGTGAATAAATCATGTGAAGATGTTAATAATTTATCTTATTCTAATTTAGGAATAAAGTTATGTAAAAAGTGTACAAGCTGTTTAGCATAGTTTTTATATTCAGTGACCAAGTTATCCTCCATGCTTGGACAGAAAGACTCAAGGCATTTATGTTACCCCAAAAAACAAAACAATTATCAAATTATGCCCCTTTAATTACAACATTCTTTTAATTACAACATTCTTTAAAATACAACATTCTTTTCAAACAGTCTTTTTATTTTAATTGTTGAAATTTTATATTTTTGGGGCAGGAATGGTTTAAGAAAAAAATCTTTTGGATTCATATTTATAAATTGGCTTACTTTGATTTTAAAGTATAAATGTGTTGATCTGCATCGTTATATGTATTAGACAGCATCATATGTCCTATTGCGTTGAGTGATCAACAAATCCATTGCTTATGTTTCAGGCCATTAGCAGCTGGCTCCCAGTGGCTGAGCACAAACTTGCTCTGATGAAACCACCATCCACAGACCCCAACACACTTCAGGCTCAGATTGAGGAACTCAAGGTCTCTGTCAGATTCTCTCAGTTTGCTATGCTGACATAAAAAGGGATGGGGTTGAAAGGGGCACCTGCCCTGTGTGGCCATCTTCAGAGAGCACCAAAATTGTTGTTTTTTTATGCAAAACATATTTTCTTTTTTGGGGGATATAATGGGGCCTAAATTCAGACTTTGCCCTGGGTACAAAATTTGCTTGCCAAAACCATGGGTGCCATATTTGCTTGCCACAACCCTAACTAACATTAATTTATTTGACTACACTTTATTTCACAGCATTGCATTATTATCTAAAAATTATGTTGAGAAATAACAGTAAAGTTTTTTTTTAAATAGTCATTTCAACTTTAAAACTTACTTTCATAACTTAACAAGTCAAGATAATTTTAAGAAATATATTTAAATAAATAATTTTTAATATGATGTTACACTTTCTAGTTGTTCCGGTAGTTTAAATTATCCTGTCTTGAAATCAATATCTTTATTAGAATTTTAACTGTCTGTGTTCTTTAATTAAGATGCTAAGAATGCGTATTTGCAATGTATTCATTTTACATCAATTTAAGCAGTTGATTTCCATTTATTTGGATCAGTAAAGAAACTTATCATATTTTAAAAAAGGACCTTTTTATTCCACTACTCAAGGAATGTCTTTAAGGACTCCAATAATTCTTTTACCATTAGTTTAAAATTAAAGGAATTTAATGCACACAAAAAAAAGTTTGGGAACTGCATGTTTTGTTCCAGTAATGCAATGTTGGATTCCTTGATTCCAGGCCTTCAAGGCTGATGTCCATCCACATATCTCAGAGATGCAGCAGCTCAATCAAGAAATGGCTGCCCTGCGGGACTCTTCACCCATCGCCGCCGAGTCACTGCAGAAGCCTGTCAAACAAGCCAATGAGAAGTGGAGTGAACTTCTACGGGGACTTACAGAGAGGGAGGTTAGTCTTTAGTCATACACAAATAAAGCTTCCGCCAATTTGTATGAACGGCTGATGGTTCTTGTCATTTAATTGAGGTTAGCAGCATCAATTGAATTTTTACTCTCCAACCCTTGTCGAAAAACAAAATACAAAAAAAAAAAAAAAAAGATAACAGTAGCAAAGCAAGCACAGTTATCATTTACCCTACAAAACAACTAAATATTATCATTTACCCTACAAAACAACTAAAAATTATCATTTACCCTACAAAACAACTAAATATTATAATTTACCCTACAAAACAACTAAATATTATCATTTGCCCTACAAAACAACTAAATATTATCATTTACCCTACAAAACAAGCACAGTTATCATTTATTAACCTACAAAACAACAAAACTTTATCATTTACTCTACAAACAATTAAACTTTATCATTTACCCTACAAAAAAATTAAACCTTATTATATACCCTACAAATCAAGCACCCATATCATTTACCCTACAAAAAAAAATTAATGAATAATTAAGCATAATTATACGTAACATCCAAACATTACCTATACAAATGTATCACAGCATTTCTCAAAATGGTGCACAGCCATAAAGTTTTTTCATGTGGTACAAAGAAATGATACAAAAATCACCTTACATATCCAGACATCCACATGCAATGTACCACATATACACTTGGTGGTACATTCATCTTTAGCATATACAAATTGTACAGCATTATAAAGTTTTAAGAACCACCTAATCTAATTCACAAGATTTTGAATATCACAGCCCTGGAGGTATTAATGATGAGGAGATTCTGAGTTGTTTTTTTTTATAGTGGTGAGAAATGATAGTTAATACTGGTACCAACCTTGTCATTCAAATAGCAGAAAAGATAACATTTAAATGGGAGTAAATTAAGTTATGAAAACCTATATAAATATTCATCTATTTCAGGGGAAACTAACAGACATGCAGCTCAAAGTTGGAGAGGTCAGCCAGGCTATGAATGATGTTATTACTTCCCTTGAGGATGTACAGAAAGACCTCTCCTCTGCCGATGAGGTCAAAGGTGACCCTAAGTTCTTGGAAACCCATATGAGGAAACTGCAGGTCAGACCCTCTATTAACAAATGTGTGTTAGATGAATGAAATTGATTTTTACATCAACAAAGAGATGCTAAGAGATATTTTTAGGAATGTGTTTATTGACAGACCATTGAAACTGACCATACATTAACATTCAGACTATGAGTTCAGTAATAGCATTCATTTGCCTAGTAGCTGTAGGTCTGATAGTACTGGTGTGTATTTCCCCCAGTTGGCTCAAGCTGACCTGAGGAACAAAGAAAAAAGTGCCAAGAAGCTGAGCAAAGCTGTCGATGAGATCTTGCAGCACACCGGGGCTGACCCTGACGAGTCCCCGCTGCAGGCTCAGAGACAGCAGATGAAAGAGGAGCTCCGTATCACTCAGGCCACTGCCAGGGAGAAAGAAAACAAACTGCAAGAGTCTATGCGACAGGTGGGTAAATGATATGACTCTGTTCACTCACTTTTGATATCCATGGTCAGAATATGATCCTATACTCAATTTTGATATCCCATGGTCAGAATATGACCCTATACTCACTTTTTATATCCATGGTCAGAATATGATCCTATACTCAATTTTGATATCCCATGGTCAGAATATAATTCTGTACTACATTTTTATAACCCATGGTCAGAATATGATCTTCTACTCAACTTTGATAACCCATGGTCAGAACATGACCCTGCACTCTGTCATTACCTAAAATTGGCCATACAACTTTCTAAGTTATAAAAATCAACTTGATTGTAAATTATCAAGAATATTATGTTAACTTTTGATTTTTTCATTTAAGTTGAAAGTATTGTTAAACAGTTTTATAAATAATTAGAAAAACGCCTGGTCTTATTAATGTTCCATCTTTTGTTGCAGGTGAAAAAATTCATGGGAGACCTGGATGATCAGCTGGCCAAAGTCAATGAGTTCCGAGCTGAGCTGAAGACCAACCAGCCTTATGGTGCCTTGCCCGACACATCAGAAAAGCAATACGCTGAATTTGTGGTTAGTGGAATTTTAAGGATTCAAGTTTTTTCTCTTTTAATTTTTTTAATTACTTTTAAAAATTGAAATGCCTTAAATTTTTCATTTAAAAATCGCTCTCTTTATTATTAAAAATATATAAATGAAATGTAATGAAAAAGAATAAAAATCTTTATCAAAATTTAGAAACGTTGAAATTCACATAGCGATCTCTTAAACTCCACATTATGCCCTGTATGGCATCTTTCCGTCTACAAGAGACGATAGATTTATCTTCTCTGGTTGCAGCTCTTGTATGTCCTCATTATTTCCTTATTTAAATGTTGGTTATTTAAAATATAGATCAAGTGCCAGAACTTGGATGACCAAGAGAGAAAGATAGAGAGTCTGCTGACCGTGGGTCAACAGTTTATCGACCAGTGCAAGTCCCCACAAGATGTGCAGGATGTTGCTGACAAAGTTAAGAGGCTGAGGGAGAGGTGGGCAGACACAAAGGACAGAGCCAGGAAGAGGAAGGTGAGAACTGAAAGCTAACCAGCAATGAACAAGTTGTCTATTTCATACAGTTGTGGTGGTAAATAAAAGATAGCAACAATTGTGCAATGCTTTTTGCAGTAGAGTAGACGTTATTGTTTAGTACATTAATTTCAAGTTAATAAATATCACATGACTGTTAAAGTGTTAGTCAATCAGTGGAATGTCTCATCTTGTATGTTCACCATCATTCCTGAAATCAGGAAAAAATGGAGGAGCACCTGGGCAATGTCTCTCAGTTCCACGACACTCTCAAGGTCTTTACCGATTGGTTGAACAGTGCTGAGATCTCTATGAGAACTTTCAAGTACCCCAGCAAGCTGGTTGGGCCAATCAGCAAACAGATTGAGGAGCATAATGTAAGTATTTTCTGTTAGACATGTTCATTTAAACTCCATGAAGCTCTGTGAAAGACTGGTGTACAATATTTTAATGTATTTCCAATGTTACTCAAGAATCAAATTCTTAACAGATTTCTACAATATAAAGAGGATTTAAAAAAAAAATTAGTCTTCTTCAATGTAATTTTAAAGTAGCAACCACATCAAATAAATGAATAAAAGAATTTCTTATGTGAGCTGTTGGTTCATCACCATTGCAATAACATTAACTAAGTGTGGTAATTTTGCCAAGGAAATAAAAGTTATACTGAACTGTTAGTTTAAGATATGTTACTGTTATTCCAGGTTTTGAAAGCAGTCCTAGAGGCACAGGCCCAGAAAATGAGCCTCTTAGACCGATCAGGAACGTACCTGAAATACTTTGGGCGTAAACAGGACACAATATACGTGAAAAATATGCAGGTGGGAATCAGGCTGAGGTGGAAGAAACTGTTGAGAAGAGCGGATGAAAGGGGCAGACTACTGGAGCAAGCTTACAGAGAAGACAAAAGAGTGAGCATCTCCTCATTATTTTATTAATTATATTTTTTTTTTGCTTTGATTTATTTTTTTAAAAAAATGTAGTTTCCAGTACTAAAAAAACTTCCCAAAGCAATTGGTACTTTGCTATTTTTAAAATAGTAACATGTGTTCAATGTTTGGATTTTATTGCTAAAACAACGTAGGTTTTTTTTTTAGGATTTATTTTTCAGTTATGTAGGATTTTTTTTTTCAATGACTCTCATTGCATGTGTGTATAAGAATAATTTTTTTTGAATTTGTCCTCATGAGTTTTCAAAGAAAAGAGGGTAAATGCGAAGAGATGGGCCCGCATTTTTTACCATGGCCACCAACTTGATTGCCGTGACCCGTAAAATTAAGGATAAAATGTTTTAAAATAATGAACAAATTTCCTAAATGTATCCCTAAACCTAACCTGAATCCTAAATCTATCCTTAAACCAAACCTGAACCCTAAAGTCATCAGCAACATAATAATAAAACAGCAACTTAACAAAACACGCAAATGACCTCATGGGTCAATCCCTTGGCATTAGCCGAAAGGGGAAAAATAGAGACCTCAAAAGGTATCAAATGTTAGTTTTTTAAAAGTTAGTGCCAGTGTTTGGTCTCATTCAGAGTTGAAATCAAATATTCATTAAGCTATAGATTTTTAGTTTTTTTAAAAGTTAGTGCCAGTGTTTGGTCTCATTCAGAGTTGAAATCAAATATTCATTAAGCTATAGATTTTTAGTTTTTTAAAAGTTAGTGCCAGTGTTTAGTCTCATTCAGAGTTGAAATCAAATATTCATTAAGCTATAGATTTTTTTCTACATTTAAATATATGATTTTGCATTTTTTTTCCATAGACATAAAATGAAATATGTTCTTTATCTAGTTTGATGACTCCTGGCGTGGACTCTGCGACTGGCTGGACCAGAGTATGCAGACACTGTCAAAGTTCATGTCGCCAGCCAATCAGCCGGCAGGAATGAAACAAGACATGGATGAGCTCAAGGTAAGGCAACTTTTGTTGTGAAAGCAAGGATTGATCTGATTGGTTTTCTAAAAGGAAAATGTTGCTTTAAAATAATAAATGCATTTTTTTTCTCCCTTTTTTTTACATTTGGTGATTGTAAAAATTGTATTGAACCTGATCAGTTTTATTGGTCATTTAAGTTCTGTAAGTTACCAGGTCATTGGTGTCATTCATTCTATATTATATTTTATATATTACATTTATTCCTTATATGTTGAAGAAAGCATCTCTTACTAAGTCATATTTGTAAAGTTCACCCTTGAGATCAAGGCTATTTTTTGTTACCAAAAACATGAAATTTCACATGGTGACTAGAAAATACTTTATTTTTAAATGACACTTTTCCCTAAAGCCTACCTGGCAGCTTGGATATTGGCTTGGAAACAAAGATAAGATGACCTCACTGTTAAAAAGTTGTAATTTTTAAATGTGTATTTTTATCTCAAACATAGTTAAATTAATCTATAGCTCATGAAGGGAGTCTATGCTCAAATACATACAATCACAATCTGCAGAGATTTGAATTCACCACTTTTTTTGTTGTTACCTTTACACATTTTTATGTTGATTTTTTTTAAATATCCATTATTTTTTTGTCAATGAACAATTGTTTAGATTTACTTTTTTAGAAAATCATTTTTCTAAGAATGAAATTAAGAAAATAGAATGAAAAATTCCTGTAAGGAAGCAGTCATCATTGTAAAATGGCATAGCTAAGCTCAGAGGAAATAGCATTCAGTTACTGCTTATAGAAAATTCTGTCTGCATTATTGTCTTTGAACCAATGCTTGTTTTTTTTAAAATGTCAATACAAAAATAAAAATAATTGAGACTTAGGATCTGTTTTAAAATCACACTTTTCAGTACGTGTCATGTAAACAGCTAGGTCATAATTTAGTACAGTGTATTTTTAAGTGGCAAAAAACATTTATATTATAATAATGTGTAGCTCTGGAGATTAGATGAAACAAAAATATTTTAATAAATCAATGAAATGTGTTGAAAATGTCCTAACATAAGGTCCTGGTACACTTTGAATGACTAGACAACACTGCCAGGTTATCCTACATGAAATGCTAAAATTTATCAAAATATCATAGGTAATAAAATCCTTATTTTAGTAGTCAGCATTGCCAATTAACTCAAAGACCCACATTTAAGCCACCTTCACATTTATCCAACTTCTGCTACATCATGATGTTTTCCATTCATTCAGAAAATAGAAATGATAACGGTAAGTAATCTAGCAGTTAGCCATTTTTTTCCCCATCAGATTTTCTCTTAATTATCTATTTTTTATTAAAAAAAATAATAACTTATTGGCCATCTAATACAAATGTAGTACATAGCATTACCATAGAGAAAGAGAGAGCGTGGATTTTTACTATTTCATAGAAGTGTCTTTTTAAAAAAAAAAATTCATAGCACAAAAAAACAACAAAGCCAAAACTGATTTAACAAAAAATTGAATCCAGAATCTCACTTTGTAATTGGCACACCACTAATTTTATTTCTTTATGACATGCTTGATGGTTTTTCCTGACACTCTTCCAATAAAAGAAACGATATAGCAGTAGCCATTATATACAAAATAAGACTTTACATTTTTACGCGATATGTTGCACAATTTAATTTTTGTTTTTGTTTGCCTACTTAATTTTTCTTGATTGCTTTTAATAGATTTTGTTTAATGCCAGTCCTCTTTCTCTTTCCATGCCATTACAGCCTTCACTCTCTCTCCTGCCAATTACAGCCTTCTCTCTCGCTCCTGCCAATTACAGCCATCTCTCTCTCACCTGCCAATTACAGCCTTCTCTCTCTCTCCTGCCAATTACAGCTTTGCCTCTTTCACCTATCAATTACAGCCTTCACTCTCACCTGCCTATTACAGTCTTCTCTCTCTCCGCCAATTACAGCCTCCTCTCTCTCACCTGCCAATTACAGCCTTTTCTCTATCCTGCCAAATACAACCTTCTCTTTCTCACCTGTCAATTACAGCCTTCTCTCTCTCACCTGCCAATTACAGCCATCTCTCTCTCACCTTTCAATTACAGCCTTCTCTCTCTCACCTGCCAATTACAGCATTCTCTCTCTCACCTGCCAATTACAGCCCTATATCGCTCCTGCTATTCCACGTCCCTGCTCTCTCTCTCCTCTCTATTCTCAGCTGCACCTCCATCCTTGTTTTTACCCTTCAGCTGACATTGTTATTATCATTGTCCAATCATATTTTGTCTGCCTCTCGCTCACCCCCTCAGCTTCAAACATTGTCCAATCATATTTTGTCTGCCTCTCGCTCACCCCCTCAGCTTCAAACATTGTCCAATCATATTTTGTCTGCCTCTCGCTCACCCCCTCAGCTTCAAACATTGTCCAATCATATTTTGTCTGCCTCTCGCTCACCCCCTCAGCTTCAAACATTGTCCAATCATATTTTGTCTGCCTCTCGCTCACCCCCTCAGCTTCAAACATTGTCCAATCATATTTTGTCTGCCTCTCGCTCACCCCCTCAGCTTCAAACATTGTCCAATCATATTTTGTCTGCCTCTCGCTCACCCCCTCAGCTTCAAACATTGTCCAATCATATTTTGTCTGCCTCTCGCTCACCCCCTCAGCTTCAAACATTGTCCAATCATATTTTGTCTGCCTCTCGCTCACCCCCTCAGCTTCAAACATTGTCCAATCATATTTTGTCTGCCTCTCGCTCACCCCCTCAGCTTCAAACATTGTCCAATCATATTTTGTCTGCCTCTCGCTCACCCCCTCAGCTTCAAACATTGTCCAATCATATTTTTTCTGCCTCTCGCTCACCCCCTCAGCTTCAAACATTGTCCAATCATATTTTGTCTGCCTCTCGCTCACCCCCTCAGCTTCAAACATTGTCCAATCATATTTTGTCTGCCTCTCGCTCACCCCCTCAGCTTCAAACATTGTCCAATCATATTTTTCTGCCTCTCGCTCACCCCCTCAGCTTCAATCATTGTCCAATCATATTTTGTCTGCCTCTCGCTCACCCCCTCAGCTTCAAACATTGTCCAATCATATTTTGTCTGCCTCTCGCTCACCCCCTCAGCTTCAAACATTGTCCAATCATATTTTGTCTGCCTCTCGCTCACCCCCTCAGCTTCAAACATTGTCCAATCATATTTTTTCTGCCTCTCGCTCACCCCCTCAGCTTCAATCATTGTCCAATCATATTTTGTCTGCCTCTCGCTCACCCCCTCAGCTTCAAACATTGTCCAATCATATTTTGTCTGCCTCTCGCTCACCCCCTCAGCTTCAAACATTGTTCAAGTTTACTCTCCATTGCTAGTTATGAACTAGAGAATGTTTTTTAATCATTAATTTCACATAACATAATTCCCTTTGTATGCCTTTCTGGAACAACGCTTGGAGCAACCGCCTTTGAAATGGCGTTGCATTTTCAGAATATGCAGTGGCGTCCCCTTAACAATTTTTAACTTTAATTATTAATATATTCATAGTAGTGATTTAGCAAAGTCGGTTTCTGGCGGGTTATAATTTTGTTATATAACATTCGATGTTCATATTTGTAAAGTTATAATAACGAAAGGGGAAACACCACGGCTCTATAAGTAGCAAGATCCCCAACATGTGGTTCTCGTCTAAAGCTGTGGTTGCCTCGTCCCTACCGTCGGAGGTACTATTTACTTCTCCTAGTTTGAGAAGCCCTATCTATAATAATGTTAACCTAGTTGTAAAACGAGGGGAGATAAATCGTGAACAAGGGGTGATAAACCATGACAGTGTTAATCTCAAGCGCTGAGACTTGGCGGGCTCAGCAATTATCGCCTTGTTCAGTCAGAATCAGAGGTTCCCATCATGTTTTTGAAAGCCCTTTCTTGTTGTTTTTATAATGCACTATGGAATGTCGTCACCAAGATCTCCGTCATATCACATAACGCTCCCACACAAACCACAAACTCACACACGACACACACACGACACATACGTGGTATTAAACGTGTCCTATCACTTAGCATTACCGCTAGATCACCCCCCCCAACCTTAATGGCCGACACACTGTTCTACCACTTTTATTTGACCCCCCCCCCCCTTTTCCTTCGCCGTACAAGCTACCTCCTCCTAACACCATATTGGGTGTAGTGGGTATGACATTGTCTTCATTGGGGGAGGGGGTGATGCGGCAGGGCACACCTTTGTCGTGAGTCATGCCCTTGCACACAGGTAAGAAGAGTCAAAAGCATGATTCAAATTTGTCCAACATTAAAATTTTTACCCCTCCCCAAAAAAAAAAAAAATTAACCCAAGTGACATTAAAATTATAATTTACAGGATTTTCTTAATTTTGTTTTTGTTAATTAGATTATGTAAAAAAATGAGAAACGCTTTACTTTTCAAAACCCCTCTGTGACATAAGGCAGTTGCTCTCAAAACTTGCTCTGGTGTGACTTAAGGCAGTTGCTCTCAAAACTGCTCTGGTGTGACATAAGGCAGTTGCTCTCAAAACTTGCTCTGGTGTGACTTAAGGCAGTTGCTCTCAAAACTGCTCTGGTGTGACATAAGGCAGTTGCTCTCAAAACTTGCTCTGGTGTGACTTAAGGCAGTTGCTCTCAAAACTGCTCTGGTGTGACATAAGGCAGTTGCTCTCAAAACTTGCTCTGGTGTGACTTAAGGCAGTTGCTCTCAAAACTGCTCTGGTGTGACATAAGGCAGTTGCTCTCAAAACTGCTCTGGTGTGACATAAGGCAGTTGCTCTCAAAACTGCTCTGGTGTGACATAAGGCAGTTGCTCTCAAAACTGCTCTGGTCGCCGCCCCATTTTTTTTTTTTTTTTTTTTTTTTTCGATAAGCTCATCCCTATCCTTATTTATCAGAAGTGTTCAATGTAGTACCTTGAAATGATCTTCTGTGGCCACAATGTAGTACCTTGAAATGATCTTCTGTGGCCACAATGTAGTACCTTGAAATGATCTTATGTGGCCACAATGTAGTACCTTGAAATGATCTTCTTTGGCCACAATGTAGTAACTTGAAATGATCTTCTATGGCCACAATGTAGTACCTTGAAATGATTTTCTGTGGCCAAACCTCTTGGTAATATTTCTTTAACCTTGTCTTCAGCTCTGCATCTCCCCCCAATAAAATACCCCACCCCATCCACTTCACAGCATCAGCATGTTAAAATGAACTTTTCATCCAATCTGTAATTTCTCTCAAAAGAATATCACCAGCTGTCTGAGAGTCGTGATTCAAAAGTCAATAGAAAGAAAACAAATGTTCTTTCTTAGGGCAGAGGGGTCCAGATAGTCTAGAGCAGATACTGTCTTTGGAACAAATGATACTTTCCCTTTAGTTGTCTTGTTGAATCATCCGTTGTAACACTTTACCACAAAAATTATTTCGGCCTTATTTAATGTACGTTGTCTTTTCTTTTACTTTGATGACCTCGAAATACTCTTTAACAGTTCATGATTACATACGTTTTTTTTTTAAAGGGAGAGCTTAAAAGAAACCAAAACGAACCACTTCGATCTCTAATACCCGAAAATACCATGAAAAACGTTATCTTAACTAAACGTACCCCAATTAGATCTATCATTATGAGCCATAAGCAATCCTCTTCCCTTTCGAAGTTAGATCAATTACCTTTTCTTGGATCATTAAAAAAAAAAAATTAAAAATCTCTTGCTGTCGATCTACTAATCTTGTTCAATGCCACCTGGTGATCCCAGCCAATCAAAACCGACTCATTATGGTAGCGCTCTCTGGTGTCCAAATTTAATAACCAAGGATTTTAATGTTGATTTTTAAAAAAAAATCCAAGTTGTCCAATTTGAAAGTTCTGACTAGAATACATTATGCGGTACATTTTTGTTTTGATACGAAGTTTGGACAATTGACTTTACAGAATCCCTGCAGCGGTGTGATTTAAAATTTAGCTTGGGTTGAAGAGGAAAAACCAACAACGTAGGCTTCACATCTTTCACTCCCACCTTTGCAAACGTTCATGCAGCCGGGGCCTAAAGCTCTCATAGGCTGAGGTGTCGCGATTGACGCCTGTGCTTTGACAAAACTTACTACATAGGGACCATGCTTTAATTAATTATTTTATTTTCACGTTGACAACCTTCCATGATGGAGCATTGCCTACCCGGTCTTTAATCCATCGCCCCCGTAGTTCAGAGCAATTTTTATTCAACTATTTTATTTAGCACACCCAATTACTCAAGTGTCATTCATAAGCCTTGGTCGGTGGGTCGCGTGCGAGTTATATTTAGCCATCTGTCTCCTCGTGTTGACCTTTACGCTTTGTTTTAGAATATCAGACGGGTCACTCTGCAAACTACGTCATAATATGCTTAATATTCCGGTGTGCGTGACCATGACCCCCACGACAGCCAACTGGGGGGCACGAATCACCGCTACCAATTTAGTTCCATCAAGTTATAATTGGCCCGCACGCACAGTCTATCTGGTATTGGGTGTCAGTGATATCGCCATCTTAAAACGAAACTGTGCTATCTCTAAATTATGTCAATATTTGACATCCGTTCTTAGTTTCAGTATAAATTATCTTGCCTTATGTCACTATGTCTTCAAGTTAAGGAATATTGAAGCAAGCTAAAGCTCTTTGGAAAATGATATGTGGCAATTAACAAGTTATGACTTTCGTAAATATTTATCATCTTTAAACATTATTTGTACATAAAAAATTGTCATATTTAACAATTATGTAAAAATGTATTAAATAATGTGAAAAATAATTATGTAAATATGAAGAGGAAAAAAAAACCCAAACCAATAAACAAACTGGCGAAGTCCTATGGTGACTGTCGAAGTCATATGGTGACTGTCGAAGTCATATGGTGACTGTCGAAGTCATATGGCGACTCGAAGGTAATATCATCAAATGCAGAATGACTTCATTTTATCCGGAGGAAAAAGGTACATTTCTGGACAATTAAAAATAAAAAGTCTCCTGGGAGGTTCCAATCTTTTATTTCAACTCATAGAAACTCGTCTTTAGAAGAGTGAATGACACCTAATCATATCAATCAAGTCTGGTCACGAATGGGTTGAGGTAACGCCAATTGTCCGTGCATGTTATTGGTCTGCCAATAGTCCGTGACAATTTTGAGCAATATCACCATGGTCAGTTATACTCTAGAAATATCTTCAATTGATTATAGGCCTAACAGGGCACAGAAAATTGAATGTCAATTTGCGATATTCGACGGAAAAGTGGGGGTTGGATTTTGAAATTATTGAAACAGACTGAAGCTGCTGACAAGAACCCTGTCAGGACCACTGATCATAACTTGATGAGAAAATGATCAGAAGATTGGCAGGCCACTGACCATAGAGTTGCGACCGACTGACTAGGACTTGGCGGGCCACTGACCATAGAGTTGCGACCGACTGACTAGGACTTGGCGGGCCACTGACCATAGAGTTGCGACCGACTGACTAGGACTTGGCGGGCCACTGACCAGAGAGTTGCGACCGACTGACTAGGACTTGGCGGGTCACTGACCATAAAGCTGCGACCGACTGACTAGGACTTGGCGGGCCACTGACCATAGAGTTGCGACCGACTGACTAGGAATTGGCGGGCCACTGACCATAGAGTTGCGACCGACCGACTAGGACTTGGCGGGCCACTGACCAGAGAGTTGTGAACGACTGACTAGGACTTGGCGGGCCACTGACCATAGAGTTGCGACCGACTGACTAGGCCTTGGCAGGCCACTGACCATAGAGTTGCGACCGACCGACTAGGCCTTGGCGGGCCACTGACCATAGAGTTGCGATCGACCGACTAGGACTTGGCGGGCCACGTACTAGAATTTCGCGGACTGCCGACCAAACCTTGGCGGGTCAAGTTTTGTCCTGCAAGTTTGCTGTTTGGTCGCGTTTGTTGCGTGTAAGATGATCTGAGTGAGCTGTCTCTTTACAATGATTTCCCAAGCTGAGACAGCGCAAGGCTTTAGAAATAACACTTTGTCCCCATCACCTTGTACAAACAACGACTTGTTCAATTGAGGAACTGCCTCCTAGTCCATGACATTACAGGGCTATCCTCCGATCCTACCTCGAACCCACTGAATGCTCTACCAATCCATACTGTGCTTACTTTTCTAATCCCTCGATAAATACCAACCTTGAAATGACAACACTGAAAACTTTTTTTTGGCATTCTTTCACATCCTGTCACCCGAAGATAGATGGAGATAGCTTCAAATAGTTAAAACGGTACAATCAAAAACTAAATTTAACAAACCCTAAATACAAAGTTTTTTTTTTATAACATGTAATAACGAGCAGTGGGGTTTTGGCTGAGAATTTGACAAAACATGCATTCAAGTTACCACTTTATTAGAATCCAAATTAGTGCTTCCCCCCCACCCCAATGCTCGCAACCGCATATTTTTTTCACGCTTCTGAGCCATTTTAATATTATAATGTCCCGCTCGCCTTAACGCCACATATCTATACACCAACTGTTTATGTCAAACAAAAGAAAATATTACGCACCAAACGCACTTGCGATATTTTTAAGAATCTCATTTAGCGCAGTTATCTGGAGTTTTATTTCGTGAAATCAGTGGCATCTAGTAGCGTTAAAACTTATTTTTGGGGGGGTTTGGGTGTGGGGGGGGGGGGCGCTGAAAGTTTGATAGAATGTGTTGTCATCGGCAACAAGAGGGGTCTATTTGTCAAGTTCCAGCTCGATAGGATGACGGGAAGTGGCTCAAATGGGCGTCCTCTCGGATACTACTTTTCAGCCAAGTCCTATTTTTTAATTTAATTCTGTTTTTTTTTTCTGTTTTTTTCGCTGACGAACGCTTCCTGCCGACACGTTCGCTGTTTTGTTGCGTTCCTTTTCAGGTTTTCCCATACTTTGTTTTACTCATTTCCCTTTTTTAAAATCCAGGCAAGCAAATTTATAACAACTAATGTGCAACTATTATTTAACATGCCTCACTTAAAAACACATTTATAGATACTTTAAAAAAGTCACTTTGATCGCGATATACAAACTTGATTGAACGTATTGACTTGTTATTGATGCCGCCCTGCCCTCAACTCAGCATCATTGCGAGACTTTAGTATTGCATCTGACACTGATCATGGTGCGATAGTTCCGGGTATTGCCAGCTTTTAGTATCGAAATCTGACACTGATCATGTTGGAATAGTCCCAGGTATTGCCAGCTTTTAGTATCGAAATCTGACACTGATCATGTTAGATAGTCCCGGGTATTGCCAGCCTTTAGTATCTAAATCTGACACTGATCATGTTGCGATAATCCCATGTATTGCTAGCTTATCGAAATCTTACTCTGATCATGTTGCGATAGTCCCAGGTATTGCCAGCCTTTTGTATCGAAATCTGACACTGATCACGTTGCGATAATCCCAGGTATTGCCAGCTTTTAGTATCGAGATCTGACACTGATCATGTTGCGATAATTCCATGTATTGCCAGCCTTTAGTATCGGAATCTGCCACTGATCATGTTGGGATAGTCCCGGGTATTGCCAGCCTTTAGTATCGAAATCTGACACTGATCATGTTGGTATAATCCCGGGTATTGCCAGCCTTTAGTATCGAAATCTGACACTGATCGTATTGGGATAGTCCCGGGTATTCCCCCATTGCGGTGTATCAGCTATCTTGCCATCCCTGCACCTTCGTCTTATCAACAACATTCTTTGCCCATTTATACCCTACCATTCAGTTTACCCAGGATCTTTCAAATTTTTACGTCAAAATGCCATTCATATTGAACATTATACAGACATACCCTCGTCCCACTCTACAAGCGTAGTTTAAAGTAGCTCAAAGGGCACATTCCACCACCGCCTTCCCTTTTTACATCTACAACCTACATCTCATCCTGGCCTCCATTCATACACTGACAGCCCATAACGTCATTACTGTATATAAAAAGTCCAGTCGTACACATTTAATTCAATGGCATTTCAGTTCTAAGAATAGCATGACAACAGTTACTCGAACGTATTACTCGGCCAAATTAGCCACTGGTCGCTTGTCAAGAAAGAACCACCAGCAGCTCCGTATGTGAGAACACCTGACATACTCGACTTAATTTAATCCCCACAGACAACTGTTGGTGATATAATCCTCTATCGTTGAAACCCCCCCCCCCCCCCCCCAACTTCAAAGTTTACCAGACCAGAACTATTTTAAACAGATATTGTCCTCCATTGACAAGCAAGAAGCCTACGTCCCTCCTCGCCCCATATTTTAGGTACTACAGATTAACACAGTCTAAACTTCTATTAAATTTCACAGCATTCATGGTGGGGGGGGGGGGGGGGGGGAAGGATTTAAAGATTCTCAAGTGATAATGCGACATTTTTTCACTTTTATGGTAGCCAGCTATTAATTGTGTTCGCCATCCATCCCATTCGTTATTTGATAGACACTTACTCTACCAACTTGCTTTAGGTTAAAAAATTCAAGTTGTCTCAGGAATATTTGTATATTAAAAAATTTAACGTAAACAAATAATATTAATTTAACGTAAGTTAATGTTCCTCCCCACATTCACCCCCACCCAGCCCCCGTCCAACAGCTACATACAAACTTTGGGAACCTCTAATAGTAAAGCATGGTTTTTCCTTCACACACAATTTCGATGGTTAATAAAACAACGGTCATTGAAACACCGCCACGGTTCCAAATCTTATGAAATTAGCCCCACTCACACATTTTATGGGTTACATACCCAATATATATTCTTCTCTGTGTTCCACTCTTACGTTGCCCTTCATATTCTGCTTCTGTCCCTTTCCTCCGTGCACCGTTGATAAAGCCGCCGTCATGGTATGTCCCACACAATCATCTTACACTTACAGCTATTCATTCATTCATTCATTCGGCAAAAAGGCGCGGGTAGAGTATCATATTTCATGAACTTCTATGTACCACAGTGTCACTCGGTGGGCTATGTACCACAATGTCACTGTGGGCTATTTACCACAATATCACTCGGTGGGATGTGTAACACAATGTCAATCGGTGGGCTATGTACCACAGTGTCACTCAGTGGGCTATGTACCACAATGTCACTCGGTGGGCTATGTACCACAATGTCACTCGGTGGGCTATGTACCACAATGTCACTGTGGGCTATTTACCACAATATCACTCGGTGGGATGTGTAACACAATGTCAATCGGTGGGCTATGTACCACATTGTCACTCAATGGGCTATGTACCACAATGTCACTCGGTGGGCTGTGTACCACATTGTCACTCGGTGGGCTGTGTACCACATTGTCACTCAGTGGGCTATGTACCACAATGTCACTCGGTGGGCTGTGTACCACAGTGTCACTCGGTGGGCTGTGTACCACAATGTCACTCGTAGGGCTGTGTACCACCATGTCACTCAGTTTAGTGGCAGCTGAAACTTTCTGGTTTCTTTTAGTGACACACAGTTAAAAACATCGTTGTCTAAGTCAGTTGTGCTTCAGCGTCGGACAGTTGATGAAACATTGGGGTTGTCAATTTGTGTCAAGTGACTTGAGGGTTGCCAATTTGTGTCAAGTGACTTGAGGGGTTGTCATTTTGTGTAAAGTGACTTGAGGGGTTGTCATTTTGTGTAAAGTGACTGGATGGGTTGACAATTTGTGTTAAGTGACTGGAGGGGTTGTCAATTGGTGTTAAGTGACTTGATGGGTTGCCAATTTGTGTTAAGTGACTGAATTGAATGGGGATTATACTTTCTACTGGTAATGCAATAGATTCCCTGCGGCCGTTCATCACCATGAGTTTCTATATGGCTGTTGTGGTGGTGATTAACGTCAAATGTCACTACTCTTTAACTTTTGCTTGTATTGAGTTATGAATAATCCACCAATAGCATAACGTGTCGACAGAAACGATTTCGTCATCAAACAATGAACAAATGCATGGCCCCTACAGCTAGAACGTCATTAGCCATTTAGTAGTAGCAAGTGTTTGTGGCTTACATATTGACACACTTTCCGATCTCTGTGGAGATTAAGGGGTTTTGTTGATGGCAAAATTAATCTATCTTTTAACACCCTCCCCCTCCCAACACCAGCAACCACTCCCCCCCTCCCCCCACACTTATCGCCTGCAGTCTACTGTTTTTGTTTATCAGTACCATTTTCGACCACACCGCCTCACCAGCTTGTAATAATGCAAGTATCGAACTGCACAATCGGCCCCCTACCATGCAATATCGATACCACACAATTGGAACGGACTCCGATGTGTTGCTCACATTGACACCTGTTACATTTCACGTCTCAAAAAACCAGCACTCTTGTTTAAAAATCTCGTATCGGACCGTAACTCACGGCTTTAAAACGCAACAAAGTGGGCTTGGTCCGCTAAAGACCACATCCCTCCTCCTCCCAACCCCGCGTCGTTTTCTGCTGTGTTTACGGTTCCCAGCCAGACGATCGATTCTCCCACTTCCTATTTTCATCCGTGTGACATCCAGGTGACTTCCCCAGGTATGCCAGCGACACAGTCACACAGCACAGTGGTGTTTTTTTTTTTATAACCAAAGTGGTTCACAGAGGGGCCGCTGACAAAACTACCGTCTTACTTTTAACCAGACTTCCATTGTTGCTGCTATCAACTGTGTTCCACGGGATTGTGGGCTAGTTTATCTGCCACCTTAGCAGGTAAAAGTCATACTGATTTCACCATTCGCTTCTATCATAATTTAATATGTGTTCATCTGTGCAATAGTTTTTTTTACAACGTTAATGAACAAAAGCAAATCCGTTATTTATTATAACACCCCGCTATCATAAGGTGTGGTCTAATTAGGCAATATCTAATGCAAAGTGCAATAAAGGCGACCGTTTCCTCTAACTACTGGAAATCTCGTTTTTTTTCTTAAAGAGGGCTAACCCCAGTTTTCTTAGTCTTTTTAACATCATTCTGAACTCCTGTAGTTTCTGTTAATAGCATGCATTGGGTTGTGAACATTAGAAGGTGTGTAACTTCACAATAGCTAGAGATCTAGTTAACACTGTAAGACAAGTTGTTCAACTTGGGGGCGGGTATTAAATTCTAACTAAATTCTAGCCCATTCTTCTAGGAACTTCTCATAGAAATGCACAATACCTTAATTCGTTTAATATTCTCCCAGAAGTTATAATGGTACTGCTATTTGCCCAATGACCAGTTAACGTTTACTCACCAGGTGAGGGGGTCGAGAGCTTACGGCTCGCTTTATTATTCGACGACCCTACCTGGGTTGAGTGAATCTGTACTAGAGATACCTCGTGTGACCTAGATAGATACATTATGAGCAAACATCGTGTTACTCACGGGCCGTCCCAAGGACTAAGTTATGAATGATAAGCGACACAACACACTAGTAAGTCACTGTTGATAACATGGTAGGATGTCAGTGGTGATGTCACACAACACACTAGCAGACCTGTTTACCCTCAAACTCGTAAAATCGTACAATACGTTATCTTAATAGTAAAAAAAACCCACAGTATATATTATAATATATTATTATTATTATTATTATGGGTAGTTTTCTATAGCGTGGTACCCCAGCCTAGGGCTGGGCTCACCACGCTGTACATGCAAATTAAAATGAACTTAAAAAATATAAATTAAAAACCAACCATTCCATAACAATTTACATGTGAAGCCATGGACGGCACTCAGCAGCATCGTTTAACTTTCAGAGGGGGAATCAGTCAGGATAGTAAAGTTTAAAGAGGTGTGTTTTGAGTGCAGTTTTGAAGGCTGTGATGGTTGATATATTTCTGATGTGTAGTGGAAGAGAACTCCATTGTTTGGGGGCACAGTAAGAGAAAGATCTTTATATAATGTACACACCTCAAAATCGTACATTGTAAGCCAAAATCGTAAGAGTAAACAGGTATGCACTAGTAAGTCACTGTTGATAACCTGGTATAGAAAGGGGCGATGCTCATATGTGGGTTTTAATAATAGGTCAAAATAATTTGATTAACCCTTATTTCTCATTTAAATGTTAAACATGATTTTCCTCTGATAACGAAACACAGTACTTTAACACCAGTATACGCTCTTAACAATTTTGTTATGTTGTGACAATAAAACAGCATACATTTATCAATAACTACACAATTATTTGTGTATATTTGGTAAAGACAACCCTGATTATTGGCCTGATACAATACTGACATTTTGATCATGGCCTGATACAATACTGACATTTTGATCATGGCCTATACAATACTGACATTTTGGCCATGGCCTGATACAATACTGACATTTTGGCCATGGCCTGATACAATACTGACATTTTGATCATGGCCTATACAATACTGACATTTTGGCCATGGCCTGATACAATACTGACATTTTGATCATGGCCTGATACAATACTGACATTTTGATCATGGCCTGATAAAACACTGACATTTTGATCATGGCCTGATACAACACTGACATTTTGATCATGGCCTGATACAATACTGACATTTTGATCATGGCCTGATAAAACACTGACATTTTGATCATGGCCTGATAAAACACTGACATTTTGATCATGGCCTATACAATACTGACATTTTGGCCATGGCCTGATACAATACTGACATTTTGATCATGGCCTGATACAATACTGACATTTTGATCATGGCCTGATAAAACACTGACATTTTGATCATGGCCTGATACAACACTGACATTTTGATCATGGCCTGATACAACACTGACATTTTGATCATGGCCTGATACAACACTGACATTTTGATCATGGCCTTATACAATACTGACATTTTGATCATGGCCTGATACAATACTGACATTTTCATCATGGCCTGATACAATACTGACATTTTCATCATGGCCTGATACAATACTGACATTTTGATCATGGCCTGATACAATACTGACATTTTGGTCATGGCCTTATACAATACTGACATTTTGGTCATGGCCTTATACAATACTGACATTTTGATCATGGCCTGATAAAACACTGACATTTTGATCATGGCCTGATACAACACTGACATTTTGATCATGGCCTGATACAACACTGACATTTTTATTGAAATGGGCTAAAAGCCTTGGGCCACACAATATGCAGGATGAAGAGTTATAGTCGAGAACCAGTAGAACGGGCAGGTAGTGAGAGTGTTCACCAGGAGAACGGGCAGGTAGTGAGAGTGGAGACCACGATACAGGTGGTCAGTGATTAATTGCTGCACAACTACACGCTTATGATTTGGTGGCTTGCCTGCTGGGATTAACTTTACATGTTATACCTTCGAAACTTACCAACTGTAACAATAATCTTAGGAACCTTACCAGCTGTAAGAATAATGTTAAGAACCTAACCAGCTCTAACAATAATCTTAAGAACCTTACCAGCTGTAACAATAATGTTAAGAACTTACCAGCTGTAACAATAATCTTAAGAACCTTACCAGCTGTAACAATAATGTTAAGAACGTTACCAGCTGTAACAATAATGTTAAGAACCTTACCAGCTCTAACAATAATGTTAAGAACCTTACCAGCTGTAACAATAATCTTAATAACGTTACCAGCTGTAAGAATAATGTTAAGAACGTTACCAGCTCTAACAATAATGTTAAGAACCTTACAAGCTGTAACAATAATGTTAAGAACCTTACCAGCTGTAACAATAATCTTAAGAACGTTACCAGCTGTAAGAATAATGTTAAGAACGTTACCAGCTCTAACAATAATGTTAAGAACGTTACCAGCTGTAACAATAATGTTAAAGATACTTATTTCACAAAGCATATTCAGTGATGATGCTTTTGCTGGATTTTATGACTAAACCCCATCTCTCTCTCTCTCTCCCCCCCACCCAACCCCAATTGTATTTAGTTAATTCCCTTTTACGAAAAGGTAATCTGATGTAGTTTGCTTTTTATTTCCTAAAGATTTGTGACGAAAAAGGATCAACCTTATTAGTCTGTACACTTGTTATAATGTGGGTGAACTTGGTTAACTTGACAGGAGATTGGACCAAAAGTGGTTGTTAACTTGAGGGGAGATAGGACCAAAAGTGGTAGTTAACTTGAGGGGAGATAGGACCAAAAGTGGTAGTTAACTTGATGGGAGATAGGACCAAAAGTGGTAGTTAACTTAAGAGGACATAGGACCAAAAGTGGTAGTTAACTTGAGGGGAGATAGGACCAAAAGTGGTAGTTAACTTGAGGGGAGATAGGACCAAAAGTGGTAGTTAACTTGAGAGGACATAGGACCAAAAGTGGTTAACTTGAGAGGACATAGGACCAAAAGTGGTAGTTAACTTGAGGGGAGATAGGACCAAAGGTGGTTGTTAACTTGAAAGGACATAGGACCAAAAGTGGTAGTTAACTTGAGAGGACATAGGACCAAAAGTGGTAGTTAACTTGAGGGGAGATAGGACCAAAGGTGGTTGTTAACTTGAGAGGACATAGGACCAAAAGTGGTAGTTAACTTGAGGGGAGATAGGACCAAAAGTGGTAGTTAACTTGAGAGGACATAGGACCAAAAGTGGTTAACTTGAGGGGAGATAGGACCAAAAGTGGTAGTTAACTTGAGAGGACATAGGACCAAAAGTGGTTAACTTGAGGGGAGATAGGACCAAAAGTGGTAGTTAACTTGAGAGGACATAGGACCAAAAGTGGTAGTTAACTTGAGGGGAGATAGGACCAAAGGTGGAAGTTAATTTAACTGGAAGGTTTGGAAGTTTCTCTTTTAACAAATTAATGTAACTATAATATAACACATTCCTGTTTTCCACACTTGTGTCACGTTTCATTTTTTGTTTTCATAAGAAAAGTCTTTAGAACATTCTGTAGAAACAATCTGTAGAAACAATCTGATGAACTATGTGTAGAACATGCTGTATAAACAATCTGTGGAACAATCTGTAACTTTTTGGTTTGTGATACATGTTCTGTTGTTTGAGTCATTTTTAGAACTCACATTGACATGTCTCTTGGACTTTCTAACACTGGTCATTTTACATCTCCCTAACTAAATCCAGTATTGTAATGGGGTGCAGAGTCACAGTGATCAAATAAACTACACTCCAGTTTTCCGCCCTTTCCCCAGGAATATGCTGTTGAAGATAATTTCTCCGTTTAAAAAACGTGTCTGTGTCCACTGGGGATTTAAAAAGAAGAGTAGAACTCTCCTTTAGTTGATGTCAATTTTCAAACTCAAGTCTGACTGGAAACATGAAATAAAAGTTAAAAAACCCCAACAAAACAACAATGTGAATCTCTTTTTTAAACAAAATAATCTCTCCCATAGCAAGATAACTTTATGTTAACTGATATCTTAATGCTGAAGAAGGCCATTGCAACTTATGTTAACTGATATCTTAATGCTGAAGAAGGCCATTGACACTTATGTTAACTGATGTCTTAATGCTGAAGAAGGCCATTTCATTGAAACTTATGTTAACTGATATCGTACTGCCGAAGAAGGCAATTGAAACTTATGTTAACTGATATCTTAATGCTGAAGAAGGCCATTGAAACTTATGTTAACTGATATCTTAATGCTGAAGAAGGCCATTGAAACTTATGTTAACTGATATCTTAATGCTGAAGAAGGCCATTGACACTTATGTTAACTGATATCTCAATGCTGAAGAAGGCCATTGACACTTATGTTAACTGATATCTTAATGCTGAAGAAGGCCATTGACACTTATGTTAACTGATATCTCAATGCTGAAGAAGGCCATTGACACTTATGTTAACGGATGTCTTAATGCTGAAGAAGGCCATTTCATTGAAACTTATGTTAACTGATATCTTAATGCTGAAGAAGGCCATTGAAACTTATGTTAACTGATATCTTAATGCTGAAGAAGGCCATTGAAACTTATGTTAACTGATATCTTAATGCTGAAGAAGGCCATTGAAACTAATGTTAACGGATATCTTAATGCCGAAGAAGGCCATTGAAACTTATGTTAACTGATGTCTTAATGCTGAAGAAGGCCATTGAAACTTATGTTATACTGATGTCTTAATGCTGAAGAAGGCCATTGAAACTTATGTTAACTGATGTCTTAATGCTGAAGAAGGCCATTGAAACTTATGTTAACTGATATCTTAATGCTGAAGAAGGCCATTGAAACTTATGTTATACTGATGTCTTAATGCTGAAGAAGGCCATTGAAACTTATGTTAACTGATATCTTAATGCTGAAGAAGGCCATTGAAACTTATGTTAACTGATATCTTAATGCTGAAGAAGGCCATTGAAACTTATGTTAACTGATATCTTAATGCTGAAGAAGGCCATTGAAACTTATGTTAACTGATATCTTAATGCTGAAGAAGGCCATTGAAACTTATGTTAACTGATATCTTAATGCTGAAGAAGGCCATTGAAACTTATGTTAACTGATATCTTAATGCTGAAGAAGGCCATTGAAACTTATGTTAACATGCTTCAATTGAGCACGTCTACACACTCAATGAGAGAGAGAACACATGTGCAAAGTTATGCGTGAAAGCATCAAGTACAAAGAGAGAAGTGAAAGCTTAATTCAACAAATCCTTGGTCCGAGTTTGTGTTGGAATGTGGTCCTGGATTAACCCGTGAGTCGTCTGCATGGGGATTCTCTGCGTAGTTCGCTCACTGTGCTCATGGTGTGTGTGTGTGTCCAGTGGACGCCCCCCGAGGGGGGGGGGGGAATACCAAACCGTGTTGGCTCTTGATGGTGAAATATGGATTGGGGGAAAATGGTCGACGTAGGATGTCGTCATGACATGTCACGTGATACGCCTTGTTATGCAGTCTAGATACGATTACGAATAGGAAATCTATTTGTTACGCTGTGGTCAGAAAATGAATCATTTTTAAAAGGAATAAATTCCATGTTCTCAACTTGTGGGACGCGACTCCCTTGGTGTGTCGAACGACCCTTACACAGGGGTCGCTAAGATCATCGGAAAACACATTTATAAAGTAGAAACAAAAAATAATTTTATGGTTGGGAACTTGGGAGTCACCACAATAAGAGGAACTGTTTTAAAGGGTCTCGGCGTTAGGAAGGTTGAGAATCTCTGAATTAGAACAATCCAAATTTTAATCATTTAAACATTTTCTCCAGATAATTACTGCCCCTTGTGTATATTTGCGTATCCTGAAATTTGTTTGAAAGAAATTTCGTCGGCGGAAATTTGGTCGAATCAAAATGTGTCCCCCAAATACAATCACTTACTGTATAAAATGTGTCTCCCGAATAAAATCACTTACTGTATCAGTTTATGGCACTTGCATTTTGTGGCGTAACAAGGGCGTTTTGTTTGTGGGGTAGGGGCAGAGGTGACCCAAATGTCTGATATGGCCCAGAAAACTAAAATTTCTCCAATGTGTGGTCGTGTGGTAAGCTTTAACATGCCTTGTACCATGTCTTGTACCATGTCTTGTACCATGCCTTGTACCATGCCTTGTACCATGTCTTGTACCATGCCTTGTACCAAGTCTTGTACCATGTCTTGTAGCATGTCTTGTACCATGTCTTGTACCATGTCTTGTACCATGTCTTGTACCATGTCTTGTACCATGTTTTGTACCATGTCTTGTACCATGTCTTGTACCATGCCTTGTAGCATGTCTTGTACCATGTCTTGTACCATGTCTTGTACCATGTCTTGTACCATGTCTTGTACCATGTCTTGTACCATGTCTTGTACCATGTCTTGTACCATGTCTTGTACCATGTCTTGCAGCATGTCTTGTACCATGCCTTGTACAATGTCTTGTACCATGTCTTGCAGCATGTCTTGTACCATGTCTTGCACCATGTCTTGTACCATGTCTTGCAGCATGTCTTGTACCATGTCTTGTACCATGTCTTGTACCATGTCTTGTACCATGTCTTGTACCATGTCTTGTACCATGTCTTGTACCATGTCTTGTACCATGTCTTGTACCATGCCTTGTAGCATGTCTTGTAGCATGTCTTGTACCATGTCTTGTACCATGTCTTGTACCATGTCTTGTACCATGTCTTGTACCATGTCTTGTACCATGTCTTGTACCATGTCTTGTACCATGTCTTGTACCATGTCTTGTACCATGTCTTGCAGCATGTCTTGTACCATGTCTTGTACCATGTCTTGTACCATGTCTTGTACCATGCCTTGTACCATGTCTTGTACCATGTCTTGTACCATGTCTTGTACCATGTCTTGCAGCATGTCTTGCACCATGTCTTGCACCATGCCTTGTACCATGTCTTGTACCATGTCTTGTACCATGTCTTGACCCTGTCTTGTACCAAATCTTGTACCATGTTTTATACTATGTCTATGTTGGTTTCAAAGACACATTTAGCTCCTTACTCGTATCATCTTCCCGCCAATGTTTTAATATCCCCAGCCACAACAGCCACCCGAACTATCATCGGGACATAATCCACTATGGAAAACGTTGACTTTCAGGAAACTTAATCCCCTAAACCCATCAATGGGGAAAGTTCAACCCATGAAACATTATATGTCACCCAGTTTGTAAGGGGTGGGGGGGGGGTAGAGAGACGGGTGCGGGCGGGTAGAGGCACAGTCTTGAAATAAAAATGACTTTAAAAAGAGTGTAGAAGTAAATAATTCATGAGTTTTCTTGTTTTTAAAGCACACCACACCTCGAATTCTAATTTTTGTTGCCATACACCGTAGTGCAGGATTTGCCCTCGGTCACATAAGACGCTTGTCTTTATCTGAGAGTCGTCCACTTGATGTGATATGGGGGAAGTGGCGCGCTAACGCGAGTGTACACATAAGCGGTTCTCACAGTTTCGCTCATTATACATCAGGTTGTGTTCCTAGTATACTTGAGGTAGTAAGGGATTTAACAATAGCCCCTCAATGCTTCTCATTGTTTGGCTCTTTGTGTGTATTCCTTTTACTAGTCAGATGCGAGGTGGGTCGAGTGCTCTCAACCTGCCCACTTAAAGTTAAATCTGCTTAACAATCAGAGAAGTTATGGATTAAGAGAATGTGTCCGTCACAGAATGGTACAGAATTCTGTGGTAGCTTTACTACGGGGCGGCGTAAATGTATAACTAATTTTGTGATTAGGCAATAAATTGACTGCATTAACGACTGACTGCATTAATGACTAACTGAATTATTGACTACATTAATGACTGACTGCATTAATGACTGACTACATTAATGAATGACTGCATTAATGACTGACTGCATTAATGACTGACTGAATTAATGACTGGCTGCATTAATGATTGACTGAATTCTTGACTGCATTTATGACTGACTGCATTAATGTTTGACTGCATTAATGACTGACTGTATTATTAATTGCATTGATGATTGACTGCATTAATGACTGACTGTATTATTAATTGCATGAATGACTAAATGTATTATCGACTGCATTAATGACTGACTGTATTATTGACAGCATTAATGATTGACTATATTATTTACTGCATTAATGACTGAATGTATATCATTCACTGCCTTAATGACTGACTGCATTGGTGATTGCATAAAAGAAAACACCACCAAAATAGCTTCGTTGTCAGACGTTGTACAAAACGATTTTGTTGCATGCGTGTTTCTTATTATCGACAGATTTCTTTACTTGGCACTGTTTTAGTACGGTTAGTTCTGGCTTGTTTCTGCCGTGGTCGTCGTGTTGTTTGAAAGCCCGGATGTGTTGAAAAATTCTTGCATTAAGAATGGTCAGCAAAACAATTGAGACGGCAAGCGACTGGAAACTTTGGTCCGACCACCTTCAAATATCTCGTTTATGAGGTCACCGCCTCCTGGTCACTGGTCGGCCAGGGCTGGTTTGTGGATTAGACAAAAATTGCCCTGGATTACTCCTAGAGTCGTTTGCTTTATGTCAAGACATGGTCGACACGAGGAGGATACCATGCGGGTGGGAAGATTCAAAGACAGCGTGTGTCTCTATGATGGTGGTGGTGGGAGGGGTAATATGCATCTAAAATTTATCCCGTGGGTGGAAGGGGGGGGGGGGTTTATTCTGCTTCTAAAATTTCTGCAAAGGGACTTGGGGTGGTGTTGATAAAGGACCCTTTTTGAATCATCTCAGTTTAGATAATCTAATATTTCAGTACATTTTATCTATTATCTTCATTTCATTTAAAACCAGAGTTTAACCAGAAGTCAGAAGTGTTTAGTAAACACTTAAGAAAGTGTGAGCAAATAATTGTATATTGAGATATTTACATGTTAGCACTAATCTCCTGTAGTTCTTAGTTTTCCACTTTTACTTGACTACTTTCATTACATTAATTTGTGCTATAGAAAGGGGAGCTAATTATTGTCACATTTAAGGGACCTGCTGCGTGCCTCTACTGACGTCACGAACAGCCAGACCAGCAGCTGGCAAAAAAAATAAAATGTCGACTAGCAACGCTGACGTCATGGACAGATAATGAAGAAACGATGGGGCATTAATGTAGCTGTTGACCTATAAGTGTCTACGGACGTCTATATCTGACCATCTTTTCAGTCCAGCCACATAAGCTTGCCGCTTAGAATACATTTTACTTTCAATTTAAAAATATCACAAAAATATGACATTTTTTTTACTCAATCCATTCCCCTTATAATATTATATAAGATTTCTATTGACACAACTCTAATATTAAATAACATTTTTCGCAAATACCCCCCTCCACCTCCCACCCGGATAAAACGACAAAAGCAAATATTTTTTTTTTTTTTTAGAAACAAGCAAATTTCAAGCAAAACGCCAGAAATAATTCATGACAGTGATGTGCTCATTATTCATTTACTGTAATATATATTTTTAGCTTTATAATAATCTCTGCTAATTTCGTAAATTTTAAAAAAGCAAACATTTTGAAAAAAAATAGAATTATTAATTTTAAAATAAATAAATTGTTATTTAAGTTTGCCCTCGACCCCATTATAATAGAATATAACAAAAATGATCAACCAGTCCCTACCTCCTCCGAGATTTATATGTGCACGGCGGTCCCTAACTGTTCACATACAAAATTGTATGGAATGTCGACTTATATATAATTTCATAATTTTCTAACCCTCGCCTCATGCCACCTTATTCCAATTAACTTATTTCGCGTTGTGTATCTGTCTAAAACTAACACTAAGAGTGAGAGAGAGACAAACTTTTGAACGGCGTTGCATTTTTAGAATAGGCATTTGCGTCCCCATTAAAATTAATGAAAAAAAAAAAGCAATTATAGGACGCCCTTCATTTTTTTTAACCGGTAAATACGGTAATGGTCTTATACAAGATAAATTGAAACAATTTAAATTACAAAAAAAATCTTAAGATTTGAACCTCTAACAATTGAACCTTTCTTTCTTCAGCGGTTCAACATCCAGCTGACGGCCAAGCATCCGACTTTCTTCTCCACCACACGATTGGGCCGGAATCTGAAGGACCGCTGCGTCAAGGCGGACCCTGAGCGGGACGTACTGAACCAGATGTTAGAGGATTTAAAGAACAAATGGAACGCCGTTCGCTCCGTGGTCTCTAAAAGGTAAGGGTCAGCGTTAGTAGGGCAACAGGTATGGCTGGAGAAGTGTGTGTGTGTGGGGGGGTCGACAGGGGGATTGTTCAGTTGATACATTTTCATTCGTTACCACAGTGGTCAGTGGCATCACGAGGTGGGTGCACAGGGTAACAATATTATTGTCCTTAAAATTTGAATTATTAAGGAGTATTTATGGTATCAGATTCAGATACATGTGTGGGTTTATTATTATTATTTTTTTATTTGGGGGCGGGGGGGAGCGAATCCTTGTTGATGTACTACAGTAGGTCACACCCACCATAATGACGACACTGTCTGTCACTAATTATGTTTGTTTACCCGCCTTAGTGATGACAGGTTTTGCCACATCGGCCCTGATGATATATTTTTACTACTTTGTAATGGGGACTCCTGTCTGTAAGTTATTGCATTGTACATTTCGACTTTCCAGGCTTTTCTTCCACCCCACCGCTTAGACTCTCAGACTCTGTCCCCCCCCTCCCTTTTTTCCCCTTCTTTCTTCCCCCAAAACACGTCAAAGCCTTTCTTTCTAGTATCAGCTTGGGATAATCAATGGCTAAACATAGTTTGTTCCGTCATCTAGTATCAGCCTGGGATAATTAATGGCTAAACATAGTTTGTTCCGTCATCTAGTATCAGCTTGGGATAATCAATGGCTAAACATAGTTTGTTCCGTCATCTAGTATCAGCTTGGGATAATCAATGGCTAAACATAGTTTGTTCCGTCATCTAGTATCAGCTTGGGATAATTAATGGCTAAACAGTTTGTTCCGTCATCTAGTATCAGCCTCGGATAATTAATGGCTAAACAGTTTGTTCCGTCATCTAGTATCAGCTTGGGATAAATAATGGCTAAACATAGTTTGTGCCGTCATCTAGTATCAGCTTGGGATAATCAATGGCTAAACATAGTTTGTGCCGTCATCTAGTATCAGCTTGGGATAATCAATGGCTAAACATAGTTTGTTCCGTCATCTAGTATCAGCTTGGGATAAATAATGGCTAAACATAGTTTGTTCCGTCATCTAGTATCAGCTTGGGGTAATTAATGGCTAAACTTAGTTTGTTCCGTCATCTAGTATCAGCTTGGGATAATTAATGGCTAAACATAGTTTGTTCCGTCATCTAGTATCAGCTTGGGATAAATAATGGCTAAACATAGTTTGTTCCGTCATCTAGTATCAGCTTGGGATAATTAATGGCTAAACATAGTTTGTGCCGTCATCTAGTATCAGCTTGGGATAATCAATGGCTAAACATAGTTTGTGCCGTCATCTAGTATCAGCTTGGGATAATCAATGGCTAAACATAGTTTGTTCCGTCATCTAGTATCAGCTTGGGATAATCAATGGCTAAATATAGTTTGTTCCGTCATCTAGTATCAGCTTGGGATAATCAATGGCTAAATATAGTTTGTTTCGTCACAATGTTCATTAGGTTTTTAAAAGACTTGGAAAACGAGCAATTTAAATTCATTTTCTGCTTATTCACATTTCAATTAATCAGATCGTGGTTCGGTGACAATGCGAATTGTTATAAGGCATTTGAATTTAATAACAATAATGAAAAAAAAACTCCTATAAATAATTTTCCACTAACCTTTGATGAAAACCTCGTTTTTGGTGTGTGTGAAACCAGCCTTGCTCTAAGAAGGTGTCTAAATCAGTCTTGTATATCAAGCTACAGAGGCCCGTCTGCTTCTCTTCCCTGTGTACATTGAGTTGCTATCTTGATAATATTACCCCACCCTATTCCACCCACTTCACCCATTAAATGCGTGTTTATAATTCCAGCTTTCGATTCGGTCAAACCATTGTTAGTAAATTTAAGTGTAAATTGGTTTTAACAACCTTACAAGCTGCCACAAGTTAAGAACTCGTTAAGCGATGTTTGATAAGTTAACATTGTCAAGAAAATCCTCATCCATTATAGATATAAAACAATAAATCCTTTACTTGAAAAGCAACAAGGTTACTTTGTATCCGTCTATAGCATGCCAGTAGAGCTGGCGTACACCTTATTCACAGCTTCAGCAAATGAGTTGTCCGTCTAGCCTGGCAGTAGAGCCAACTTATTTTATCTCCGACGAGCTGAGTATGAGCTCCCAGCTCTTACAACCGGTACACCCTTCTTGGCTTGCTTTATTAATATGGCCCAGCCACCTTGAATGTGGGGCGGGTGGACTGTGACCAGACGGGCGCGCTAAATGGCGTGACCTACTTGCCGTCATGGTCAATCTGGCTCAAAACATCAGGTTTGTTTGGGGGGGGGGGGAAGAGGACCCCACGCTTGAGTGAATCGCTTACATCCCCCCACCTTCCCCCCCCCCCCTGACTGACCACTTGTCTAAACGGGTGAATTTGATATATGAAGTCAGTTTTAGACCGCGCTGTAATGTTGCGGGTGGACATCTTTCACTGACCTACTGTGGTCATTTAAAACTGCGAAGGAATTCTGTGTTAGACACCAGTCTCGGAGACAGCCAAAACGTCGTATTAACAACGTCGCACTCCTTGTCTCACTGACTGAATTGGTTCATACACCAGCAAGACGTGGATATTTGTGTCTGTTAAACTAAACATATGAGTAACTTAACGCTCAGCTTTTTGGACATGGGAGACTTGTCTTCTGTACTTGATCATTCGTCTGGACACATGGACTGGTAATTTGTTCTTTCCTATTCTTAGTGTATCATTGTCATCTGACCTTGTAGTTATACAGTACTTTTGTATCATTGTCATCTGACCTTGTAGTTATACAGTACTTTTGTATCATTGTCATCTGACCTTGTAGTTATACAGTACTTTTGTATCATTGTCATCTGACCTTGTAGTTATACAGTACTTTTGTATCATTGCCATCTCACCAAGCAATACAGTACTTTTGTATCATTGTCATCTCACCAAGTAATACATTACTTAGTGTATCAATAGTATCATTGTCATCTCTCCTAGTAGTTATACAGTACTTTTGTATCATTTTCATCTGACCTAGTAATACAGTATCAAGAGTATCATTTTCATCTGACCTAGTAATACAGTATCAAGAGTATCATTGTAATCTCACCTAGTAATACAGTACTTAGTGTATTATACACTTTGACTTCATTCAGGTATTAACTCTATATCAGCGGTTCTCAACCTTCCTAATGCCGCGACCCTTTAATAAAGTTCCTCATGTTATGGCGACCCCCAAACACAAAATTATCTCCGTTGATGCTTCATAACTGTAGAGTAAATGTGTTTTCCAATGGTCTTAGGCGACCCCCGTGAAAGGGTCGTTCGACCCCCAAAGGGATCGCGACCCACAGGTTGAGAACCGCTGCTCTATATCCACCACTATTTTATAAACTATAACGAAAGGTTTACAAAAGCTATACTTCGATAGTCGATTGTGCTGCGCGGGTGGGGCCCTACAATTACAACATGTGACATCGTCCAAAAGAAGTTTGTGTTATTCGTGCTTAGAGAAACTTGAAAGCCATTCGCCCCCCCCCCCCCTTTCTATAGCAGTGGACAGCGGTGACCCCCCAACCATAAAGTTGTTGACGTTGCTACGTCATAAATATGTGTTTTCCTATGGTCTTAGGCGACCACTGTGTAAGGGTCGTTCGACCCACAGGTTGAGAACCGCTGTTTTATGGCACCGAAGCCCCGATAATGCTAACCATCCATAGTTAATGTTTTTCAGTGTAGAGCTGATTACTTAAAGGAATTCAAACCCACCGTAAAGCCTTTGAAAACATTCCATCACGAGTTAGCTTTGAACAATCCAACTGTTTCCACTAGTACTAGTAGCAGAAATGTAGTTATCAGCGGAACAGCGGTTCTTAACCATTTCGATGTTGGTCACAACATGATTGTGGACATTTAACACGACATTTATTCTTGACATGACGTAGCGATGATTAGTTTATGTTAATGATTAAAATAATACCCCCCCCCCTTTTTTTTCCTTCTCTTTTTTTTCCTTATGTTTTTTCGTCCGCAGTTTGAAAAGATAGTTAAATTAAAAATAGATCTTCTTTCTGTGCCATTTTTATTTAAATTGCCTGCGAGAAACCTGTAGACTTAATCTTATTGTGACACAGTTCGTATCACAGGACATTGTCCTAAACTGATGGTCTTTTAAATGTTAACTACGAAATGTTCCATCGCACGCGCTGTGTCACCATGACACGGAAATCTGGGGATAAACGGCATGTTGCCGTTCAGGATAAGTCGATGGAAACAAATCAATATCAATTATATAACTTACACGAGGAACACATCGTGACTGTATTTGATATGGACCCTGGAATATTAGGGGAGAAGACGTGGAGCTATTATACTACTTTCTTTTGAGACTTTGCTGCAAGAAAAAGGGGTGGGGTCTGCCTCATTTTAACACAAGGTACATAGTTACATAGCGTTAATGTAAATTAGAGACGGGGACGTTTTGAGTAGCTACGTTGTTGACGTCATGAGTAGCTACGTTGTTGACGTCATTGTAATAAATCAGATTAACATATATATTATGAATTCGTTAGCAGTCTTACATCTATAGATTTTTAATCTTTATAAAATTTATTTATTAAGTTGGTGTAAGGCCCTCATATTTGTATTGCGTAAAAATGTGAGTCACAATCTTGCCTTACGTCATTGTGTAAGAATCGTTGATTCAATCCAATAGTTACTATACCAACAAGTAGTCACCAAGAAAGCAAGGGTTGAAACAGGTGGGGAGTATCGATTGAAACAAGTGTGCACGTTTCTAACACAGTAGACACCGTCTTCAACAACCACACTTGTCATCTCACCCTGTGATACGGTGCACAGTACTCTAGTGTATTAGCAGAGTATACCAAAGCAACAAAAGACGCACTTTGGTCCATTCTGTATATGAGCAATGTTTGGTCCATTCTGTATAGGAGCAATTTTGGTCCATTCTGTTTGAGCAATGTTTGGTCCATTCTGTATAAGAGCAATTTTGGTCCATTCTGTATAGGAGCAATTTTGGTCCATTCTGTATAGGAGCAATTTTGGTCCATTCTGTATAGGAGCAATTTTGGTCCATTCAATATATGAGCAATGTTTGGTCCATTCTGTTTAGGAGCAATGTTTTTCTTTGATTTGGTCATGTCTGTGTTAACTTTGTGGCGATGTCTTGGATAAACTCTAGGTCCATGTCTTGTCAGTCATTCCAACGCATACAGTATATTGATTGTTCATTCGTTTTACTGATTGTTCATTCGGTATACTGATTGTTCATTCGGTATACTGATTGTTCATTCGGTATACTGATTGTTCATTCGGTATACTGATTGTTCATTCGGAATACTGATTGTTCATTCGTTTTACTGATTGTTCATTCGGTATATTGATTGTTCATTCAGTATACTGATTGTTCATTCGGTATATTGAATGTCGTTTCAATGAAAAAAATGGTAAATCCATATGAGTTCGTTCAGCTTGTCGGTCAAAGTTCACGCGCGCCACCTGTGTGTTGATTGGTGACTATTGATTGGGTGCTACGATATGCAGTCGTACGTGTAATGCTTCTGCTCATTGTTTACAAGGACATTGATGTGCTTTTTGGTTACAAAATGAGGCTAGTCATCATGAGGCTAGTCATCATGAGCATCACGAGGCTAGTCATCATGAGCATCATGAGGATCATGAGGCTAGTCATCATGAGCATCATGAGGCTAGTCATCATCTTCTCTCATCCCTAGGGGTTACTCAAGATTCTGTCGCACCCAATATCTCGAGCTATTTATAAGCAAGGGTGTGCCTTGACTAAATGCCGTCCGGGGCTAAGCCCCCAAACACACACACATTGGTAATGTTTGTGTTCCGTCTGGGGCAAGTTGCGCCTCGCCCCCTAGTTACGCCACTGTTTATTAGGTGGAAGTGCAATTATCTGCGGTATATGAAAACAATGGCATATCTGTAGTTCGTCCTTCGCATGCGAAGATGACAAGGCTTCGACTTCTATAGTAGCCTTTATTTGAGCAGCATTTTGTTTAAAGTTGGGGGACATTGCTTAATTCGTCCTTGCCTATTTGTTCCAATGGCAGGACTTATGGTCAATGACTGCTGGAAATAGACCAGGATGTATCATATGACCAGAGGTGTTTCTTGTGTCTTACTGTGCTCTTTATGAGATGAGTTGCCATCCAAGACTAACGGGTCTCATCCGCCCGGGATGCTGGTGTTGTTTCTGCTGTATACTTTTGCTAGGGACGGAACTCAAGTTTATACCGCTCGACCAGCCAGCAATGACATATCTAGCAGGTAGAGCACCTCCACCCCTGGCGCTACTCCGTGTCATTAAATAGTATCGAAGATAGTTGTAATAAATGGGGTTAAAAGACATAACATTATATAGACCTATACGTAAGCCATTTGAATCAAGGCAAGGTACTCTTATCATCAGATGTCCACCCACCCAGTTGCCAGCTGGTTTTGAAGGTTCAAGGGTCTCTTTAAAAAAAAAAATCCACGTGTACATTTTTATTGGTTAAAATAACTCGTATCGAGATAGAGAAAATCGATGACTCGATGATTGGGTCTAGATGGAGACTGGAGGAAGTGGAGAGCCCATATGTTACTCTGCTCACCAGGCACGATGGCCAGAGGCTGTAACAATTCTCGTTGTACAAATCTAATGTCTACCGAGTGGTGTCGATGATATTTGATATTCAGTGTTGGTTGCTTTTGCTGGCTGGTTAAATAACACGGTATAAAGATTGAGTGACTCAGTGCTGTGTGGCTGTGTCACGGGCTCTGCTGGGATATATTGGATAACCCGCTGGTTTGACATGATTTAGATGCTGGATCTGGATGTTGATAACTGGTGTGCGGTGTCAGTGTAGGGTACGGGAATGTGCACGGTATTTGAACGATCGTGTTCCCCCACGCCAGACGTAAATCATCACGCATTCTAGATTATTTACACACCTGATTAATATACACGCTTGTATTTTCTCGATACCTTAAGAAGTTGCAGACTCGGATTAGTTATACGCCAGGATTTCCTGCATATCTGGATTATTTTCACACCTGGATTAGTTTTACAAGTGTTTTTGTATCACACCTGGATTATAAAACACCATGGATTATTATCACACTTGGATTATTAACACCCTTGGATTAGTCTCACACCTGGATTAGTTTCACTCTTGAAATAAGTTTTACACCTGGATAGCTAACACACCTGGATTATCTCGATGCTTGGATTAGTAACACACCCGAATTATCTCCATACTATGTCATATTCTGTGTTTGAATGATAATGAATCATGAAGAGTTATTAAGTCCATTTCTCACTGGACTGGAGAGTGAAATATTTTTTTATAGAATTGCTTTGCGTGCTATATTTCCATGAGGAATAATTATCTGCGTTCAGATATCCCATTAAAACCACTATCTGTAGTCCATGTCGATGGCTTCACACACTGTCTGACATGGATCCATATGATGATGGTTACGATGAAGACTTTGGGGACAGGTTTTTCCCCCTTTCCAGTTATCTGACTCCAGCGTAAGTTACAGCCATTGTCATGTGTTAAACGTGTACATATTATTGATTTGACTGGGGCTAGTGATTGGGTCAGTGGGACTAGTGATTGGGTCAGTGGGACTAGTGATTGGGTCAGTGGGACTAGTGATTGGGTCAGTAACACGCGTTTCCGGAGCCGATTGGATGGCGCACGCCGTTCTTTGACGGAATAGGTGCGGCTCTTTTCATGGGCTCCCAAAAAATGAAAACATTTTCTAAGCATGTAGGTTTATGTTTATAATTTATATAAATTGCTCTTCACTCGAAATACAATGTCGACCGGTGGGCTGTGACTTAAAATTATTAATGTCTCTGTATGAATCTTGTTATATATATAGTTAAGAAATAATGGTTGGTACATGTGCAGTTAAGAATTAGAAGATAAATAGTCGAACGAGATATGTTTAGACTTGTCAAGAAAAGACAGGACAATTACTGTTGGTTGTTGTCTTGTCTGCCGAAGAAGGCATCTAGCCGAAACATGCTTTCAGTTGTTCTTATCAAGCCTAGACATCTCTTGACATCTCTAGACATCTCTTGACATCTCTTGACATCTCTTGACATCTCTTGACACCTCTAGACATCTCTTGACATCTCTTGTTCCACTGTTTATTTACTTCACACGACCTGAACGCCGTCCACTATATGGTCAGAATGAGTGGTTGTTAAGAATGAGTGGTTGTTAGACGTGTCGTTAAGAATGAGTGGTTGTTAGATGTGTCATTAAGAATGAGTGGTTGTTAGATGTGTCGTTAAGAATGAGTGGTTGTTAGATGTGTCATTAAGAATGAGTGGTTGTTAGATGTGTCGTTAAGAATGAGTGGTTGTTAGATGTGTCGTTAAGAATGATTGGTTGTTAGATGTGTCATTAAGAATGAGGGGTTGTTAGATGTGTCGTTTAGAATGAGTGGTTGTTAGATGTGTCGTTAAGAATGATTGGTTGTTAGATGTGTCATTAAGAATGAGTGGTTGTTAGACGTGTCGTTAAGAATGAGTGGTTGTTAGATGTGTCATTAAGAATGATTGGTTGTTAGATGTGTCATTAAGAATGAGGGGTTGTTAGATGTGTCGTTAAGAATGATTGGTTGTTAGATGTGTCATTAAGAATGATTGGTTGTTAGATGTGTCATTAAGAATGAGTGGTTGTTAGATGTGTCGTTAAGAATGAGTGGTTGTTAGATGTGTCATTAAGAATGAGTGGTTGTTAGACGTGTCGTTAAGAATGAGTGGTTGTTAGATGTGTCGTTAAGAATGATTGGTTGTTAGATGTGTCATTAAGAATGAGGGGTTGTTAGATGTGTCGTTAAGAATGAGGGGTTGTTAGATGTGTCGTTAAGAATGAGGGGTTGTTGGATGTGTCATTAAGAATGAGTGGTTGTTAGATGTGTAACAAACGATTCTCTGGGTTGTTCTAATTGATGATACTTACAGCCATGGCTAATCTAAATTCTAAATTTGTGTAAGAATCACATTTCTCTTTTCTATATAGCTCATAATGTTCAGATAAAAGAGGTTATGGGTTTTCGTGGAAGACTACACTCTTAATAATCTATCGTAAAAGTACCCCTCAAAAACAGTAACTTACTGTGTACAAGCTGCCAGTAACTTACTGTTTTTACTTTGAGAAAGCGATAGCATATCGTTATCAGCCTACAGTAATTTAGCGATAATATGCTGTTACTTTTCAGTTTACCGTTAACGGTAACCTACAATAAGTTACCGTTTTTTTTTTTAAAAACCCAAAAATCCCCAGGTATATCCTTTATATAGTGCCGACCCCCATCCTTTAATATTAGGTGATTTTAATTAAACAACAAATAAAATAAGAAGTATACAATAAAATAAGAAATGTTCTCAAGCAAGTTACAAAATTTATTCCCATTTTCGGATTGAAAAATTAAATTCAGCCTAAGTCTTCGTCAGTGACATGACTCCCCGACTTGCAGCTTGTCAGGGGAATTAGTCTCTCAATACTGCCTTCTCAACTTGATTGTCCAATAAAGGCCACCGCAATCTCAAAGTTTCTGTACAATACTGCCATCTCAACGTGTCTGTACAATACTGCCATCTTAACTGGTCTTTCAAAAAGTGGCATCACCATGCTTAGAAAATGTACCGTTCACTAAATAGAGAATGAAACAAAAACAGATTTTAACACAATTTAATAGACAACAATGCTGCTCAACTAACACATTTACTATTGTTTATATTTAACCCATTCAATCCAGGGCGCTCAGAAATTTTTAATTGGAGACCCCAACCAAAGGGGAGCAACTCCACCCTTAACACGGGTAGGTTTTGAAATAAATTCAAAACAAATCTATTGAACAGTATAATCATATGAAATAAATTGATTTGCATCCATTAATGGTTGCTATATGTGTTATGTAACATTATTTCCTAATGCTTTTCTTGTGTAAATTCCTAAAAGTCAATTTTCAACAAAGTATTTGAATACAAATGATCATAAAACTAAAATAAAAAAACTGCTTTTAAAATAATGAATACTCCTCACCCATTAAATAAAAATATTTTTAAAAAGATAGTAATCTCCCTTGGTCTCGTTTCTAGCGAGATTTACGTTTAAATAGTGAGATTTCCACTTCCTTTTTAGCAACGTGTAAACAAAGGATTGAGTGGCCGGATTTGGCCGTAATGGGATTGAATCGGTACTGGCCGAATTTGGTCGCTACGGGATTGAATGGGTTAACACAATTTAATAGACAACAATGCTGCTCAACTAACACATTTACTTTCATTTACCTTTAAATAAATAAGCTATACATTAAAACTGCAGTAGAGTAGTAACCTCCTAAGGCTTGCAGGCTCTGCATGCATTTTGCAGGGGTTGCTGTCAATCCCTTCCCCATAACATTACTAAATATCAATAACTCATAAAACATTGAGTACGGTACCCCTTAGAAAGTGATAATAGAAATGACCCTGGGAGACAAAATGTTTGGGAACCACTGCACTACAGAATTAGCCAAGAGAATATCCCACACTTAAACATTTTATAACTCTAATTTTTTTTAAGTAAAAAAAACCTATTTTACAAACTCGGGCTAACATGATAAATGGGAGTTACAAGGTGACCTTTACCCACTCAATCCATGGCGATCAGAAATTTTATCATTATCCCCCAACCAAAGGGGAGCAACTCCACCCTTACCGTAGAAAGGTTTTGAACATTTTTTTAAAACAAATCTATTTAACAACATAATTACCCGGTATATGAATTGATTTACATTCAAAAATAGTTGCTATATGTGTTGTGTAACATTATTTCCTAGTGCTTCTCTTGTGTAAGTTCATATAAAAGTCAACTTTCAACGATGTATTTGAATACAAATGATCATAACACTAAAATAAAAAATCTGCTTTTAAAATAATGAACACTCCTTGGACAATAAATAAAAATATTTAAAAAAGAGTTATCTCCTTTGGTCTCGTTTCTAGCGAGGTTTCCGGTTAAATAGCGAGACTTCTCCCTTCTATTTAGAAACGTGTAAACAAAGGGTTGAGTGGCTGGATTTGGTTGCAGTGGGATTGAATCAGTACTGGCCGGATTTAACCGCTATGGGATTGATGAATGGGTTAACCAGTTTTTCAACAGCAAAAGTAAAAAAGTTCTTGGACTAACCTTTGTTAAAATGGCAAAACACTCCAGCACTACTTTGGAAGATCCATATCAGTTGATTAGTCTTTATCATCACAAGAGGAACTGAAAATTAGAAAATCATAAATATTAAAGTTGAAAATTAAAACTAAATAAGTAAAGACAAACTTAAAATAGGCTATATACAATACTAGTATCAATTCACAAAAATAGAGTATGAATCAATTTCTAAAACACAAGTATAGCAGCTCTTCTAATCTTAAAATCTGATCAATACCAGCTAACTAAAGTTTTGCAAAGTGCTATGGTATCGACCTCTACAAAATTATTACAATGAACCTGTAAATATAATATTACACAGGGAACAAAGCAAAGTCTGTGTTATTCATAGGTTAAGCAAAGAGTTGTAAAATATTTCCATGTCTCGGTCAGTTAGAGCATAAGCCATGGGCAAAAAAACTGGTCAAGGTTTGTCATATCCCGGTTGGACTCTATACATAATGTATACTGCAGTGTTTCCCAAACTTGTGGTCGAAGCCCCACCTGGTAACGTTCAAAGTCTATGTCACTGAAAGGTGAATTATCTTGCTAGCAATACCCATATTATATAAGGAAATATTGAATTTAAAAAATCAATGAACCAAAAAGGATCAAAAACATCCCTAGAAAACAAATACTGTATGTAGCATAGGGTACAGGTAAAATCACTATGGAGAAATACCATAGTTATAAGGTGATCCAAAAGTTTTTAATACATTCCTCTCCATTACAGCAAGAATGTCACAACCCCCCTCTCAAATATTCTAATTGCCATCACATGTAGGGAAGCACAAAGGTAATAGCCTCAGGATAAGCCACCTTTCAAAAATAATCCATGGGACTTACCCTTTAGAATAATATTCCACCATTGCATTATAAACAATCTTGATGAATAATCCATTTCACTTTGTCATCAGAACAGGAACTGAAAATTAAAAAAAAAAATTGACATTGAAACACTCTAAGTAAAGCAACTCTAGAATACTATACATCATTATCAGGTACCAGTTCATAAAATATGGCACATAATAAGACATAAAACAATCAGCAGCCTAAATCATGTCAATTTTAACAACATATATACCCGGTAGATCAGTGGCCCTAAGCATTGACAAAATCTTTCCAAGAGCTAAAAAATTACAAAATAGAATGATATCTACATCTACACAAATTACAATAAAACTTATTAAAACCAATTAATGACGCATACTGTTAAAACTCACGTAAAAATTGTGCTTTTTGTAGGTGAAACTATAATTACATTTGTGAGTTATTGCATATGCCAGGATAAGTGCTATTTAAAAGGTCCATGATATCCAGGCTTCACTGCATACATCAAGTAAGACTATGTACTTTTACCTAAATTCTTTGGTCCATGCCCAGCCCTATTACCATAAAAGGTTGATGTCACATAAAAGATGCCTAAACTTTCTTCCACTACCAGTACTCATTTTATATAAGAATGCATTTGATTTGTGTTCTAAAAAGGAGTTTTTTAATTCTTAGTTTGAAAAAGGTTGGTTTTGAGAGAGGGGCGTAGGGGAACTAGGCAAAATGCTATGGAGAAATACTGAAGTTAAAATAAAAGTTGACCTGACAGTTAAAGAAATTCCTCTATATTAGAGTAAGAATAAATAATGGGTCTGTAATATGCTCAAGATAAGTTATTTTCAACCAAAAATCCATGGGACTTACCCTTTACAATAAGATTTCATTACAGCATTATAAACAATCTTGATAAATAATCCATTTCACATTGTCATCCGAACAGGAACTGAAATTTAAAAAAAAATTGACATGTAAAACAACCTAAGTTTAGCAAGTCTAAAATTTGTCTGTATCAAGTTCATAAATATGCCATATTAAAAGGCTATGAAACAATCAGAGGCTAAATGATGTCAATTTTAATGACATATAGATCAGTGGCCATAAGAATTGACACAATCTTTTCCAAAGCTAAATTTACAAATAAGAATGATATCTACATCCAAAATTCGCTATAAAACACATGCTGTTGAAACTCGAGTAAAATTTGTTGCTATTGCAGGTTTAAAAATATTGCGTGAAGTGTTGAAAATGTTAGGATCAGTGATATTTAAAGTCTGTTATTTCCATGTTGTACTGTATACTGGGACTTACCCCATTAAAAAATCCTCCATTGCATTATAAACAATCTTGATAATTCTTGTCCACAAGGTGGAGATATCTCTTCATTTCTTGATACCACGTGGTATAGTGTCCCATGAGACTCAAGGGCATTCAATAAGCTGTCTAATAAACTGGACTGCTGTTGAATTGTACAGATGAAATCATGATGAAAATAACAGAATGTATTTACATTTTTAGTGATAGTATTGATTAAAAATTCAAATCTTGTAATTATATAGGACAAATGTGTCTATAAAAATAATACAAAACAAAAGTATAAATTAAATTTAAAAGCATGCAGATGCATTAACAATCCTACAAGATGGGATGCTTTGACTATACTACAAATTTAATTTCCTCACTTTTATAGCTAATGTATGATATGTACATTATAAACATTACTATCATCTGCATGAAAGTAACAATTATTGCATCACCCTTTTAACATGAGTTACTGGAATAACCAGTAATTCTCCATTGCTTAAGTACAGTGGACCGGTATATCTGATACAATATATATATATATATATATATATATATATATACACTTCATTAATTCCAAGCAGAGCTAAAACAGTGTTTTCTTGATATGTAATAAGAAAAAATCCTCAATTGCAGAATTTATATGTAAAAACCACTTAAACCAGACTAAAAACAAAAATGATTTATTTTAATATATAATTAAATAGCCGTACCATTTAAAAAAAAAAACCAAATTAAAACTTTACCTTCATAGGTCTTGAAGCAAGTTTAAATCCTATCATAATATCCTATGTGCCATCAAAGACCTCCATATATTATGGCATAGTCAACAGAACAGGCAGAAACTGAAATTTCAATAGTAAATTATTTATTAAATGTTAAAAATAGCCTAAATAATGAGTATTTTTTCAATATGAATGCTAGATGAATCATCAATGAGTTTAGATTTTTAATAGAAAAATAGATTTATTAAATCCAATGCCCAAATACTAATAGGCTTATATTATTCCCCTACATAAATTAAGACTGGCCAAATTTTTAGTAGATGTAAACTGTAGGCCTACTATACTAACTTTCAACTTAACTCTCTAACTGTAACCAAAATAAAAAACTTAGTAAGCTAATTTAAATTTTTATAAAGAACTATTATTAATTTGCAGTCAGTAACAGTTGTAAAGCTTGTGTTAAGCCGTTAAGCCTAACTAAAATTGTAAATGCCTGTTCATTATTGCAAAAAAATATTGTTAACTGCTGCATAAGCTTTAAGTTTAAGAGACTTGAAAGATAACAAACACATTCTGCATTTAAACATCATTGTGGATTGGATAATGTTAATCCAATTCTGCTTAAACTGCTACTAGTGGTACCGTTTCTTTTAAAGTGTATGCTTACTCAGTAGTAAGAAGGTTACAACTTGTGGGGCACTAAAAACTTTTTCGCCTGCACTGACTCTTGTAAGCTGTAATCCTAGTATACGCCTGCACTAAAAAAATATGAAAATAATTAATCCTAGGCTTAACATTAAAACAGTGTAGAGTATAGTAGTCTACTTAGACTTAGGAAAACAAAGGGGAAGCGTTATCCGCACGGTTTTGGATGTGAGAATAATGCCAAGCATTATCCGCACAATTTTGGCCGTTATTCCCCACAACCAGAAATGTGTGATGTATACTTACATTAACTAAAATTATGCATTTGTTAAATTTAGCCTTTATTTCAGGAATTAAAAACCGATAATTAATTAAACATAGCGTAAGTTTAACTTAGTTTAAGGCGACATTTTTCGTAAGCTTATTGAATGCAAATTACAGTGTGGAATGAATCGTAAATAGTAAATGTGTGAAAGCCAGCCTGTCTTAGGTCTAGATCTATAATGTAGGTATAGGCCTATAATCTTGTAGACTAGTACTAGTAACATTAAGATGCGTTTTATTTAAGACCGATGGCCTAGAGGCTATACAGTCTACTACTAGACCTAATAAGGCAGTATTTAGCATTCCGAGAAAACCGCGCAATGTCTAAGCAATGTTTCCAAAACTACGATCGGCCAATCGACACATTTCATGAAATTTCGGAAAAATTCTGTACTCAACACTTTTTTTCTTCTTCAAATATAGATCTAGAAATAATGCATGAAATGTCAATAGTGTGTTTTATTTTTCATTAATTGCACGTAAGAGTCGAAATGATGTACACAGGCGTATGTGCAGTCACATTAATGACCAATTAGTTGACTACATCGGACGAAGCTGTTTTTCAATGTCACGTCACCAGCCGCTATAATGAATAATAATGCGCCGAGGAGCCGTGCGGATATTGCTCGGTGTTATCCTCAAGACCAAAACCATGCGGATAACCACTCCGATAATATATATACATATAAAAAATAATGTAGGTTAATTAATAGTATTATAGGGCCTAGGCCTATTCAAATTTATATACATATTGCCATGTCTAGTCTATTTAAAAATAAACTAACAAAAATTAATTACAAATAATTAATCCTAGGCTTAGCAGCTTAACACATCAAAACAGACAATAGTGGAGTATATATAATATAGTACCAGTAGTCAAAGAAAAGAAATAGGCCGCTAGCCAATGTAAAAAAAGATATATAAAAATATTTTATTTTATTAATAGTATTAGATTACCGTAGTATTAACAGGGCTGAGACCTATTTAAAATATTGCCATGTGGCATGCTGTCTAGTCTAAGAAATTAATTAAAAATATTTAATCCTAATCTTAGGCTTAACGATTAACACATCAAAACAGACAAGAGTGGAGTTTATATAACATAATACCAGTAGTCTAAGAAAAGATACAGGCCGCTTGGCGCGGCTTGCCATTAAAAAAAAAGATATATAAAAATATTTTATTTTATTAATAGTAATAGTATTACTTTATAGTATTATAGGGCCGAGACCTATTTAAAATATTGCCATGATGTCATGTGGCATGCAATATCTAGTCTACTTCATTCAAGAAATTAATTAAGAATATTTAATCCTAATCTTACCGCTTAACACAATAAATGTAGAGAATATAGTAGCAGTCTACTTATCAATTATGAAAATAAATAGGCAAATTGTAAAATTATAAATAAAAATAATGTTGTTATTTAAAGGTATTTATTAGTACTATTATACTTATATAGGGGCCTAGGCTTAATTTAAATTTATTAAAAAATATTGCCATGTGGCGTGGTGGCCTAACAAGCTTTTGAGTCAAGATGATCAGCTTTAAGGTCTAATTTAATTACATTAGCATCAAGGCATTTTAAAATACCGCTATTCAAGGATAAAAGGGTAATAAAATCGGAGGCATAGCCATAGTTAATAAACTAACTGGATAGATAAAACTTCTGATTTTAAATTTGAAACTGGTCAAAGTAAATTGAAATAGTTAGCAAACTTAGTGAAATTACAAATTACCGGGTTTACTATTTACATTTAACGAAGTTAATAACATCAAATCTAACTATTACCAGTTGCGCTTGTTAGTAAAGCTATGTGATTAAGCGCAAACAATTTTTGAAATAGATTTGCTATGGTGGGGACGTGGTCTAGTACACTCGCCTTGATGATATTATGAGACAATGAACAATGGCTACATTGAAGACTTGTGTAAATTTTAAATGAACCGGATGTAATTTTCATGTAATGTCAAAAATTCGAATTATGATAGGAACGAAATAAAGTTTTTACATTTATTAATGTACATGGATATACAAACGTTATTTATTTTCTAGTAAATATTTCTTATAGATTTTAAAAATTAATTAAAAGACGTATGTAGAAATAGTGTGCTTAACTACGACAAATTTATTAATGCAAGAAATTGTCATTTGTTAATCTTTTTAAAGGCTTGGTTTTAAACAGATTTTTATTGTAAATTAAAATTGATAACATTACTTTACTGTTTTTTTTAAAATTACAATAAGAAATTACCATTTACAGCCTTATAGAGTATTTTTTACAATATTTTCCAGTTTTTTTACCATGGATTTTTTAGAGTGTATAGTATTCTTGACACCCTTTATATTCATATCTCGTCATTAGTTACAACCCAGATAATGTCTAGAGATAATGTACTGTTTTCAACAACCGATCATTGCGTGTGTCTGGTCATTGTAATCTCTTGGATCTAGGCCGTTGACAACCGATCATTGCGTGTGTCTGGTCATTGTTATCTCTTGGATCTAGGCCGTTGACACACACAGACAACACGCGCGTCACTTTCTAATCTTAGCATCTGGCCATTCAGTAGTGGACGTGCTACAAGACTGTTAAGGAAGTGTTCTGTTCAGGGTGGCCACTCAGTAGTGGACGTGCTATGAGACTGTTAAGGAAGTGGTCTGTTCACGGTGGCCATTCAGTAGTGGACGTGCTATGAGACTGTTAAGGAAGTGGTCTGTTCACGGTGGCCATTCAGTAGTGGACGTGCTATGAGACTGTTAAGGAAGTGTTCTGTTCATGGTGGCCATTCAGTAGTGGAGGTGCTATGAGACTGTTAAGGAAGTGTTCTGTTCAGGGTGGCCATTCAGTAGTGGACATGCTATGAGACTGTTAAGGAAGTGTTCTGTTCAGGGTGGCCATTCAGTAGTGGACGTGCTATGAGACTGTTAAGGAAGTGTTCTGTTCAGGGTGGCCATTCAGTAGTGGACGTGCTATGAGACTGTTAAGGAAGTGTTCTGTTCAGGGTGAACACAAATTCCATAATTTCATTGTACTTGACGTGATGGCACTGGTGTGTCTTAGCTAAATGCCGCCCGGTGCGAACACACTAACACACACAACACACATTTTTTATACATGAAATCCAATAGTGCGGTCAGGAGAAGATGCACCACTTAGTTAGGGGAAGATGCACCACCTAGTACGCAACTGGTGATAGTAATACATTTTAAGCCTAATCGGAAAATGACGACACCCATAAATATACACATCTCTGAAATGTGCACTGTTTCTTGTAAACTGGTCACTGAACCTCATTGAGGTGATTAATTTTTTTTAATAAGCACATATTTTATATGATAAAATGCAGCCAGTTATAAGTGACTGATATTTTTCAAAGTGTATCTTGGAATAATCAGATTTGCCTTCACCCCTGAAAAATACATAGCTGCCTACTTGATTGATAATGATTGGACTTTTAAAATGAAATATTGTACCGATGTATTGTGAGATTACTTTTGTCTGAATGCATCAAGGGTAGTCCTGTTAGTGAGAGACCTAACTATCTCAGGACATCTGTCTGAATGCGTCCTGTTAGTGAGAGACCTAACTATCTCAGGACATCTGTCTGAATGCGTCCTGTTAGTGAGAGACCTAACTATCTCAGGACATCTGTCTGAATGCGTCCTGTTAGTGAGAGGCCTAACTATCTCAGGACATCTGTCTGAATGCGTCCTGTTAGTGAGAGACCTAACTATCTCAAGACATCGGTCTGAATGCGTCTAGGGTAGTCCTGTTAGTGAAAGACCTCAGGGCGTGGGTCATTAAAATTCTGGCCGTGTATAGTAGACTCTGCAAGCACTTGTAAAACGTTGGGTCTCTGGTGTGTGGCGTCATAAGGAAAAGTAATTTTAGTGACAGTTCTAGTGACATGTTTATTATACCGGCACTCGTACCTTTTTAAGGAAAGCGAATTCTCTTGGATATTTGGACAGGGGGGGGGGGGTGAAGGGGGCTGGACTTATTTCTACGATTGAGAGTAGCTGAGGATATGTGTAAATTATTTTGTCTGGGTGTATTTAAAAGAATGAAGCCTTGTGGGGAACAATGTTTCTCAACACTTTTTTTGTTGCTTGTCTCCCTCTAATATTATTTATGCGTGTGAATACTTCCCTGTTATTAATATATAAGAAAATTCTGCCCTTTTTATACACATTAAGTCCTTTTTTTCAATATAGTCGTATCCCACAAGAAATATACTGTGGCCCTCTGATGGGGTCTTAGGTCCATGTTGAGAAACACTGGTGTAGAAAACAAGAGTAGTCGAACTTTGGTATCAGTTAGCTCCTACTGTATGTTTTTGTAATGTGCCTCTGTGCACAAATTGTACAGGAACCTGTTAAGCCATAATGCCATATCACAAGATTCCTACATTGAATTGGAGCATGAGACTATTTACATAATACGGAGAACTTTAAACACTGAGGGTTGTTAGTGGATATCTTATAGGATTAAAGCCTCTCAGGGACCAATGCAAAGTAGTTTTAGTTCTTACTTTTTTGTATTTTAGTTTTCATAATTATTATATAACCGTTGAACATTTCATATGTGAACTGATTGCCTTGAATATATCAGTCTAAATATTTTACCAGCTATAATTTAAAACACGCTATGATGGCTGAACTTTCTCATAAATAAGCTTAGTTAAAAAAATATCTTGTGATGCATCTAGCTGGTGATATTGTCACATTGCTTAATTTTATTGGGCAAAGATGTTACTGCCAGCTGCTCTATACGGGATTGTAAAGAATATGTGTAACATTAAATGGTCTCTCTGTAATACAAGACAAAAACAAAATCCCATACTGTCATAGCTTTTAATGAGTTTTTTTGTTTTTAAATATCTCCTTAATCCTAAGAGCCTCAGATTCAGATGGCTCCATTAAGTTATCTCAAATGTCTCCATTAAGTTATCTCAAATGTCTCCATTAAGTTATATCAAATGTCTCCATTAAGTTATATCAAATGTCTCCATTAAGTTATATCAAATGTCTCCATTAAGTTATATCAAATGTCTCCATTAAGTTATATCAAATGTCTCCATTAAGTTATATCAAATGTCTCCATTAAGTTATATCAAATGTCTCCATTAAGTTATATCAAATGTCTCCATTAAGTTATATCAAATGTCTCCATTAAGTTATATCAAATGTCTCCATTAAGTTATATCAAATGTCTCCATTAAGTTATATCAAATGTCTCCATTAAGTTATATCAAATGTCTCCATTAAGTTATATCAAATGTCTCCATTAAGTTATATCAAATGTCTCCATTAAGTTATATCAAATGTCTCCATTAAGTTATATCAAATGTCTCCATTAAGTTATATCAAATGTCTCCATTAAGTTATATCAAATGTCTCCATTAAGTTATATCAAATGTCTCCATTAAGTTATATCAAATGTCTCCAAACTAAAATCAACCTTTATCTTTCATTGCTAATCATTGCTATGCATTCACAGCCAGAACAAGCTGGACGAAGCACTGCTCACCTCCGGTCGGGTATCAGACGCTCTACAGTCTCTACTGGAATGGCTCCAGAAAGCAGAGGCTGCCCTGGATGAGGAAGCACCCATCTTGGGCGACCTTGACACCGTCCATATGCTCATTGAGCAGCATAGAGTAAGTCATAACTCATTTTAAATATCTTCACTATCTAATAAGTGTGTAAATTTAGTTCTGATATCATAAGTCATTTTTCAAATCATGTTTATTTTGTTTGATCATTTAAAATCATCTCGATCTAACAAATCTTTTATTGCATTACATTTTTAGAAATAATGTAAAATCATAATACCGGTACATTTTTTACCATTTGCCATTTGTCCAACACAGAACATTCAACAGGAGCTGGCAGCCAGAGAGGCAACTGTCCTTACCATGAGAGCTCCTGGTAACCTCCCTCCAGGCCAGTCGGCCGAACTGTCCAAACTGTGGGACAGAGTCAACCGTCTCTGTGAGATTAGGGAAGCTAAACTCAAGGAGGGCTTGAGATTGGTAAGCATAAAGATTCATAAACAATGTGGTGGTTTAGTTAATGGTCTAGAATGTTCATGAACAATGTGGTGGTTTAGTTAATGGTCTAGAATGTTCATGAACAATGTGGTGGTTTAGTTAATGGTCTAGAATGTTCATGAACAATGTGGTGGTTTAGTTAATGGTCTAGAATGTTCATGAACAATGTGGTGGTTTAGTTAATGGTCTAGAATGTTCATGAACAATGTGGTGGTTTAGTTAATGGTCCCGATTGTTCATGAACAATGTGGTGGTTTAGTTAATGGTTTAGATTGTTGACCTTTTTTTAGCTTAGTAATTCCTTGATGTCCCATGTAATAGAAATTTAAATGAACATTCTTTGTACTTTTAAGTTGATTATAATTCATTAAGACACATCCTAGCTGTACAAGTTGATTATAATTCATTAAGACACGTCCTAGCTGTATAGGTTGATTGTCTCTTTTCAAGTTTTAGACATGGATTGTGCCTTATTTTAAAATTTAAAAAGTTGTATCCAGGCCACGACACAGTCATTCACCTATATTTTTGTGTACTGTATATATTTATTTCCTTTTCACCAATTCAACACTAAACATTACTCAGACCATGACACTTTTCAACAAAATTATATAAATGATATGTTTCTATTTAAGTGTGCAGTTTAATTATAATTAACCTTTCAGGCTGAAGAGTTCCAGGATGTTGTGACCGTGATGCGCGAGTTTCTCCCACAGGCTGAGGCACAGCTGAAGTTCCGAGCCCTGCCTGAGGATGAGATGGTCATACTCCAGCTCATTGAGAAACATGAGGTTTGCCTTTGTTTACATTACAAACCAATTTGTTACGTAGTTTTGTTGGAGTAGTTATATCTCTCACTTCATGCTTGCGGTTTGAGATCCCCTGATGCTATAGTTTGCCTGATTTTAAGCTTGAAGTGTGTTAAACTGATATTTACACAGGAGATCATTTCATCCAAATTTATCATTGAAACATTTTCACCTGGTTTTAAATTGGATAGGACTTTACATGATTTTATAGCACATTGAATCTTCTGCACCAGTAGTCTCCAACCTTTTGGACTTGCCGAGCCCATTTTTAGAATCAATTTCTATGGGAAAGCCCCTCTGGCCAACCATATATCTTGGGCCAGCCCTCTAGGCCCACCATATATCTCGGGCCAGTCCTCTAGGCCCACCATATATCTCGGGCCAGTCCTGTAGGCCCACCGTATATCTCAGGCCAGCCGTCTAGGCCCACCATATATCTCGGGCCAGCCCTTTAGGCCCACCATATGTATAAAAGTTAATGGTGTTTAGATGTTTCCTGGAGCACCCGCTGAGCCCCTGGAGATGTGCGTGCGGAGCACCGGTTGGGAACCACTGCTCCACATCACTGATATTATTTCATCTGAAACAGAAAAAGTTTTGTCACATTTATTTGTCAAAGTCGATAATGTTAGGTTTGTTTGAAAATGTCATCTAAGTAGACTGGAACCACAAGGTTTTATTTGGAAGTCAAGTAAGGCTATGAAGGGATGACAGTCTTATGAAAGTACCGGTAATAAAATGCTTTACTGTGGAAAGTTCTAATTGTAAAATTCTTATTGAAAGTAACTAAAATGTGCCTTTCATTCAGAAATTTCAAGAGGACTTGCGCAATCATCAGGAGAGTGTAGATAAGATCAAAGGTTTGGCCGAGGAGATTTTGTTGAGCTGTCACCCCAATGCTGTTAGATTTGTCAAGTACTACCTCACCATCACGCAGACCAGATGGGATCAGGTATGTTTTGCTCTGGTTGGTCCCTTAGACAGTAGTGTTGTTAGAAGTAAGGTCTAATCCAATTAGCAGTTATGATCCCTTCAACAGTATAGTATTGTTAGCAGTAAGCTCTAATCCAATTAGCAGTTATGATCCCTTCAACAGTAGGCCTATAGTATTGTTAGCAGTAAGCTCTAATCCAATTAGCAGTTATGATCCCTTCAACAGTAGGCCTATAGTATTGTTAGCAGTAAGCTCTAATCCAATTAGCAGTTATGATCCCTTCAACAGTAGGCCTATAGTATTGTTAGCAGTTATGATTCCTTTAACTCTAGTGTTGTTAGAAATAAGCTCTAATCCAATTAGCAGTTGGATATCTTGGAAAACAAAGTAAATATTAGAAAACATTGTTGAATGCTGCTGTTCTTAGGGACTTTAAAACTAAAGTAACTACCTCCAGTTGTAGTTGTCAAATTATTCCGTCTAACAAAGCATGTTGGTTTTCTATATCCCTGATTCAGAATAGTTATGTCATTGCTGTTTTGGTGTTCTGAGACATTTAATATTCTCATAATTCTATGGTTTTCTATAATGAAAGAAATTTAATATTCTCATAATTCTATGGTTTTCTACAATGATTATAATGAAAGGAATTTAATGTTCTCATAATTCTATGGTTTTCTATAATGAAAGAAATTTAATATTCTCAAAATTCTATGGTTTTCTATAATGAAAGAAATTTAATATTCTCATAATTCTATGGTTTTCTCTAATGAAAGAAATTTAATATTCTCATAATTCTATGGTTTTCTATAATAAAGTTTATATTTTTTTGCATATTTTATTCTAGTAATATTGACGGCATATTCCTTAAGCTGGTAAAATAATGGACATTTTTTTGTGTGCCAACAATTATTTTCAGCTATTGCAAAGAGCATCCAATCGAGGTCAAAGGTTACAAGAAGCTCTCCGTAATATCCAAGGTAACGCCGCCCTTTTGGAAGAACTGCTTGCCTGGTTGACAGATGCTCAGGCCCTTCTGGCCACTAAAGAACGCGACCCAATTCCTGATGATCTCAAAGTTGTGGAGACTTTACTTAAGGAACACCTGGTAAAGTCTATTTCTTAAAATGTTTCAATCATTTTAACTCTCAATTACTGCAGGAAATTATAAGTCAAAGTTATAAAGTTCAAGGTGGAAATATTTTGTTAGAAAGAGTATGGCTCCTAGTTACAAAGTCTCATATGAGTGTTGTCACTAAAATTGATCCAGTTGGGTGTTTATTATATCACTGTTATATCACTATATGTGAAGTTTTCACTCCTCCTATGTGTTAGTGCTAGTCACAGAAAAAAATTGATGGCTATGATGGTAAATTTGCTATCATTTCGGTTAAAAATAGTATTGAATAGACAAAGACAATTTTTTATGTAAATTGAGCTGAATGGTTTTTTTTTCTTGTGCAGGAATTCCATGATGAAGTGACAAGTAAAAATAATGATGCGGAGAGGCTGTCAAAGCTTGTTATATCTGAATCAAAGATGTCCCAACAAGGGAAAGGATATGGAAGGTATTCATCATATATTTTTGTTATACTTGCTCTGTGCAAGATAAATCAATGCATTATTCTGATATATCATAGTGACTGGCACACTCAGATCTTGAGTTGAAGTTGAATTGAAGAATTTGAAGTTGCTGTCTTAATTAAGTAGGAAATAAAGAAAGGAAAAAGGATGAATTCACTTGATGAATATTGCCTGTAATTTAGAAGTATGTCTGTACCAATAACACATTTTTGTTCATTAATTTACAGGAAAAAATGTTGTCAGTCATATAACATGGGGAAAATTCAATGGAACATATTAATTAACATGAAATGTATCAGATCCTCTCATAGACCTGGTTAAGTTCTTGTAACCTTTTACAATATATTACCTTAAGAAGTCAACAGTGAGTGAAAACCCTGTAGTAAAATGAGGGAGTTCCACGGTCTACTTTTGTTTACCATATGTAAAAAGATTAATAACTTAACAATAATAATAAAAAAAATATCATTTTTTCTTCCCACCAGCAACATGAAGTTAAATGAGTTTGATGGCTACAACCCCAGAGTGATTGCCCTTCAGAACAAGTGGAGGACGGTGTGGCACATGTCTGTAGACAGAAAAAAACGTCTCCAAGATGCTCATGACACGTTGCTGGAGGTGAGTCGCATCTTCACACTAGTCCTAGTGTTTGATAATTTATGTTTACCTTGTTAAATAATTTGCTTAATTACTTTACTTAACTTATGTAGATCTAAATATTTGCTTTATTTTGCTCCTCTATTTTTACACTGTACTTTATACATAAATTAAGACATTTTTAATTTATCACTTGTCCATGGGGTTGCCATTTATTTTACACATTTCTTATGTGTTTAATTTTTTTTTGTAATAATTGTTTTTTTGGTTTAATTATACGGTTATTATTTTTAAAACTAAAACCTTCAGTTTAAAAGAGTTTCTTTTTAATATTTCCTCAGTTGGAGAGTTTCAAAAGTTTTGACTTTGATCTCTGGAGGACAAGGTACCTCAACTGGATCCAGGCTAAAAAGTTTAGAATCACTGATTTCTTCCGACGTCAAGATAAAGACAGTGATGGTTTCCTTGATCGTGAGGAGTTTGTCGGCGGCATGCTTAAGTCCAGTAAGTCCCACTGTAACACTGTGTCCAGCTCAAGTTATATTTCATTAAGGCTTTTCCTTGTGGAAGATTATTTGGCAAATAGTGATTTTAAACTTTTTTATTTAATCAGCAATGTGATTTGGAACAGCATGTCATCACATGACATCAGTGTTAAAAACTGACTGAATGACCACATTTTTCAGCACTTCAGGTTAGTCATTTCAGTGGCTTAATTATTATTTAATCCTATTGATGATCCGTTTATTTGCCTGCAGAGTTCCCAACAAACCGCACAGAACTGAATGCAGTTTTTGAAATATTTGACAGTGGCAACAGGGGAGTCATTGAGTACAAGAATTTTGTGGATGCTTTGAAGGCAGATAAGGTCAGTAAGACTTTCTCAATTCACCCTACTTCCAAAGTCCTTGTTATTTAGATTTTGCACTGCCAGTCTAAGACTGCCTTTTCTATATTTATATACCGGTATGTTTTCAAGTTACTATTTAAAAAAATTCATACTGTAGGAAGCAGCTAATCTTTTTTTCATGATTTCACAATGAATTTAATTTTTTGTGCTGCTTTGGCCAGATATAACATTCTTAAAAATTCTTTAAATAAACCAATTTATCCTTAATTTCTTATGTACGCAGTGAATAATGGCTACTGAAAAGAAATGGCAACTTAATCATTTTTCAATGCTTATATATACAATTAACAGGCTTTTAAAATTACAATTGAGAGAATCCCTAAGTTCTAATACAGTGTGGACATTTTTCTGTCTGAAATGGATTCGATCTGCATAAATCACTTTAGTGTTATAATTCATAAACTAATTTTTATTTTAAAGTTTAAATTACATTTTAAATACATTGCAATAATAAATTATATTCCATAAATTTCTCCGTGCAGAGGAACAGAGCCAAGAACAATAATCGCAATGCTAAGTCAGATGTGGAGCTCATTCATGAGGAGATAGAAAAGGAGCTGTCAAGTTGTCAGTGTCGACATGCATTTAGAGCTGAGTTTTTGGATGAAGGCAAATACAGGGTATGTAAGGTACTTGTATTAAAATATCTATTATTAAACTTATTATAATTAAGCTTCACTCTACATGTTAACACAAAAAAATGTCTTCTTTGATCTACTTCAGCTCTAACCTTGTCTGAACCTCTTCTATTTTTTCCCACTTAACTTTTACTTTTTTTTAAAGTCTGAAGTTGAAAAAATTTTTTTAACATTACCATTTGTAGTTTGGGGAGAAGCAGAAGACCTGCCTTGTCAGGTTCCTCAATCACACCGTGATGGTTCGTGTTGGTGGCGGCTGGGTAACGTTGGAGGAATTTGTAGAGCAGAATGACCCTTGCAAAGGTCAGACCTACTTTCATGTACATCTATCTGGAACTAATCTCAATCTGGGACTTGTTTATTGTAAATAATCAACAATTTAATATAGTTTTGCTATTCATTTAAAAGTTTAAAAATATAATAATTAGAACAGATTCATTATAAAAGAAATAAGTACCGAGTAACATGATAAAAAGTTTGAATGAACAACAAAATAAATTTGGACAATTAAAAAAAAAAATCTCATTAAAATTATCTGAAAATTGACAATAATGCTAAATGACAAGTGCATTAATTTAGAAAAAAAAAAGTTTACAAGTTGTTAACTATTTAATTATTAGGTGTATTGGAAATTGCTTCCACATTTTCTGTATGTTCTTAACATTGTGTTTCAAAAATTGTTGTTAGTCATAACATCATAACACCCTGCAAGAAATCTTTTTGTTCATTAGGCAAATATATTATATTATTTTATATCATGTGCAAGAAATCTATCTGTTAATTATGCAAATAAATCTTTTTATATCATGTGCAAGAAATCTATCCGTTCATCAGGCAAATATATCCTTTTATATCATGTGCAAGAAATATATCTGTTAATTAGGCAAATATATCCTTTTATATTATGTGCAAGAAATCTATCCGTTAATCAAGCAAATATATCCTTTTAAATCATATGCAAGAAATTTAGCATAACATTTTATAAGATACATGTAGATATTGAAATATATGATTGTAACTTTAAAAAAGTCATTTTATTTGCGTGTAGATTTTGCTTTCTTTCTTTAAAAAAACCGACAGCAACCTAGGATGTTTTGGAAATAATATTCAACTCACTCACTTTGTCACCTCATCACATACACTTTGTCACCTCATCACATACACTTTGTCACCTCATCACATACACTTGGTCACCTCATCACATACACTTGGTCACCTCATCACATATACATACTATCCTAAAGGCTAATGTATTTGAAAACTCTTTTTGGGAAATTTAAATATAAAGATTGATTTGGTATTTTGGGGTTTTCATCTTCAAATTTCAAAGTCTGGCTACATGTTTTTGGCTACTTGGTGATTGCCTCTTACGATAAATTTACCTCATTTTAAAACAATTGCCTTCTTTAGTGCAATCATTTTTATCTTCTCCTTATCATTTGATTGTTTCTTCTCCTGCCTTCAACTTTTGGACCATAGCCAAAGGACGCACAAACTTTGACCTCCGAGAGACTCTGGCCCTCTCTGACGGCACACCCATCATGAGCACACGCCGTGGCAGTGCCAGTGGTCGGACATCCCCTTTCCCTACGGGTGTTCGCCGCCGTGCCAACGACACCGGCTATGCTTCATCCAACTCATCAGGTACTGCCCAATACCAGGAGGAAAGGTTGTCCCACTCGTCTTTATTATCACCTACCTCATCAAACTCCTCTATGTCGTTGTTGTCCCCCGTAGCAGTGGCTGTGGCCAGTCCACAGGCCCGCAGCAAGGCAGCAGCAAACAGATATAGTTACCATGGTGATTTGTCGTGGGAGGGTGCTCAGAATAATCCAGGACTTGGTGCTGAAGAGCAGAGCGGAGGTATAAAAATTCCATAATCCGCCATTTAGCCTTGGACATAGCCTATAACATGTACCAGGGAGACCCCTTATCATATCCTACCAGACTCTGATTACTATTTTTCCTTTAGATGCCTTCAAAATTCTTGCTTGGCATTTTAGAAAGAAAAAAACTTGTGTCAGTATTTTCTAAAAGAAACTTTGCAACTTGCCAGGCTTGATAAGGGGTTCCTTGTGTACTCTACATTTATTACTGTAGTTCTATTCAACAAACAGCATGCTTACCACAAACCTGCACTATACAGATATTTAGCTCAACCAATTAGATAGCAGATGGGAAGATAACCGTCATTTAACCTTCATACTATTACTTGATGATGTGAGCATCTTGAACTTAATACAAGAATTGAAGCACTTAGTCCTACATATAAGAAAAATATATTGATACTTTAATTATTTATGACCCATTATTAATCCTAGCACACATTATAAATCAAGATTGCACAATATTTTAACAGTAGGGTCCTATATCAATGTCATAGATGATGCTCTCCAATATAAAAAAAAATATATCTATACACACTATTTAGTGATGACAAGATGCTATTTGTACAGAATCTTTCCTAGTTTTGTTATTTCATCCTTTTAAAATCATTCTCCTAGAAAACATGTACAAAACCTATGTAGCACTATCTTAACTTTCTCTAAAACAAGTAATTTTGTATGCATGTCTTAACAATTTATATTTGTTTACTTTGAATTTTAACTTAAGTGAATTAAAAAATAATTATTAAGCTAGTCTTGGCATCAGACAAGAAGATGCTTTTCTCAGTTTCATTATAAATTGTTTCAAATTTCTGTTTTTATATTTATATCTTTGTTATTAAATATATACAATTTATTTTGCTAGCATAGGATAGTAACATAAATAACATGATATATATCATATGTTTAGTGTTTTTTAGAATAATTTTATTTTAGAATAGATCAGTTTAAACCTTGTTTGAAAATTTAGATTAATTATTTTTTTCCTTATTTCTTGAATTTTAAAATTTTTTCACCTTTAATTCTTTAAAAAAAATGTGTGTGTTCCCCTTTCATTAGCATGTAACCACCTAATTACATTTTATGTTATCAAAATATTTAGAGAATTCAGCTGTAAAATTCACTGTATTCATCAGATCCTATTTAATCCACACAGAAAATGTCACTTAAAAAATAATTCATTTTCATATGATGTAATTGCATTTGATTTGTTAAAATTATAATCTATATGTTTCAAATGAAAAGTTAGACAAATTAAGGATTAATATTGTAAGAAATAGAAAATAAATTGGTGAGTTCAGAAAGCATAAATTTCATGTTTTAAAAGTGTCAGTGTTTGAAGAAAAAAATGACCATCAAGCAATTGCAATGTCAATACAATGTGAAAATCTAATCACTTTTTCTTTACTTCCACAATGTCTTGTGAACAGGTAGCAATGATTCATCTCTTCGTCGCAGCAGGGTCACATCGTCCATGGTCAACCTGAACCTCGCCAGTGCAATTAACTCCCCTGCTTTCATCAACTCTCCATTAGGTAGAAGCTCAGACACATATGGTGAGTAATACTGATTACTTTTCCCTTTTAGATGATTTAGTACAATGAAAGTGAAAGGGTTTTACCAAAGCAGGGATATGTAGAGTAAAATGCAAAGGAAGGGGTTTTACCATACAGTCATACAGGGTCACCCTTCCCCTTTCCAAACCCCCTTTCCACAAAATATTTAAAAATATTGATTTAAAATTGTAGGATACAGAGCTTAGACTAACTAGAATTGTAGGATACAGAGCTTTGACTAACTAGAATTGTAGGATACAGAGCTTAGACTAAATAGAATTGTAGGATACAGAGCTTAAACTAACTAGAATTGTAGGCTACAGAGCTTAGACTAACTAGAATTGTAGGATACAGAGCTTAAACTAACTAGAATTGTAGGCTACAGAGCTTAGACTAACTAGAATTGTAGGCTACAGAGCTTAGACTAACTAGAATTGAAATTTAAAGAAACAAAAATAACCTTAGAATGCATGCATCACTATTTTTAAAAAAATAAATTATTACACACACAGTTGTAAGGACGTTTTATTATCGATGGTTAAATCTTGTCATTAAAAATCTATATTTAACTTTTAAACTGCCTGGTTAAGATATTTAATGTATTAAATTTAAAGGTGTTACAACATTGTTGGCTCTGTTAGAAAGAAAAGGGATGAAATATTTGGTTTTATACCTGTTACAACATTGATTGCTTTACAGTTAGGGTCAAAGATAGAAAAGGTCTGATTGTCATTTCATAGTAATTTTTTCCAATTTAATAATTGTTTAATTTCCAAAAATCTGTTTGTGTTTATCAGAATTTTTATTAACAGGCAGTTATTATTTTGCTTAATAATGTCATTTATAAATGCAAACTAACATCTTATTAAAATATTCTAAAGATATTTTGTTTTAATATTGATGCATGTTGTTCTGTTCAGACACCATTTTCAACTTCAGACTTCATTACAACTAAACAAAACTTTGTTTCAACTATTTTGTTTATAGATTTCTTACAATTTTCAAAATACTTCTTTACAACATTAATCTGATTTGAAATTTTAAAACAAAATTTAATATTAAAATAATCTGCTTGAATTTTGACTGTTCTAATTTAATTACCAGTTTTAAAGATGAAATGTTGTCATGTTTTGTATCATTTACTAAATGACATAGAAAGTGTGCTGCTATAATTGACAGAGAAAGTGTGCTATCCTAAATGACATAGAAAGTGTGCTATCCTAAATGACATAGAAAGTGTGCTATCCTAAATGACATAGAAAGTGTGCTATCCTAAATGACATAGAAAGTGTGCTATCATAAATGACATAGAAAGTGTGCTATCCTAAATGACATAGAAAGTGTGCTATCCTAAATGACATAGAAAGTGTGCTATCCTAAATGACATAGAAAGTGTGCTATCCTAAATGACATAGAAAGTGTGCTATCCTAAATGACTTAGAAAGTGTGCTATCCTAAATGACACAGAAAGTGTGCTATCCTAAATGACACAGACAGTGTGCTATCCTTATTGACACAGAAAGTGGGCTATCCTAAATGGCATAGAAAGTGTGCTATCCTAAATGACATAGAAAGTGTGCTATCCTAAATGACATAGAAAGTGCGCTATCCTAAATGACATAGAAAGTGTGCTATCCTAAATGACATAGAAAGTGTGCTATCCTAAATGACATAGAAAGTGTGCTATCCTAAATGACATAGAAAGTGTGCTATCATAAATGACATAGAAAGTGTGCTATCCTAAATGACATAGAAAGTGTGATATTGTTCTTGAAATTTATTCAAGGAAATTTAATTAATTTTTATTTGCAGGTTCTACAGGAAATCTAAATCGCACTAAAAGACTCAGTACCTCATCCTCTAACATCACTGGAAGGAAAACACCAACGTCTCTGTCAGCCAGTGGGAAACCCCGGTCACATATATTTACAACCCGTGCCACAACACCTACCGTCGCCTTTGGATCATCCGTGCGGTCAAGGCCGACGACACCAACCTTCTCACCTCATTCCTCCTCAACACCCCAAAGACCAGGCAGTGCCACCCCAACCAAAGGTTTAGGTCCCGCCTCTTCAGGGGGCCCTTCCCGGCAGCGGAGGTTACCCACCACCCCAAGAACGCCCTCAACTCCGACACAGCAATCATCACAGGGTTTTAGATAGTCATGTACATTTCAGTCCATGTTTTATTGTCCAAGCTTGACGTAGAAAGTTAAGAGACAAATTGTCAGTTTAAAGCCTCAGTGGTGACTTATCTTCATCTTAAATTTCCTTCAGTTTGCTAGTGGCTGTTGGATAGTACAAATAATTAGATAGTTCTCTTTCATATTTGTGGATGTATACTTCACAGTTTCAATTTAATTTGTGGGTAAGTTTGCTCTGTTGACATTGGAAATAGTTGAACTCAAGGGGAAATGAAGCGGAATGAAATTGTCATTAACATGAAGCTGGTCTAGTTTTCTCACAAAAAAAATAATATTTAATCAAATCATATTGTTACCGTTTTGGAAAGACGAGATAGGAAATGTTTGAGGTCAGTTGCCTCACTTCCAGTGGGTTGTACAAGCCCGAGTTAGGGAGGTCAGCTGCCACACTTCCAATGGGTTGTACAAGCCTAAGTTAGGGGAATCACAGCTGTGTTATTTTTTTAACTGAAAATTTTGTGCACAGTGCATATTAACCCCAGTTCCTAGACTTGAGCATTAAGATAAAATGCCTGAGGGTGTGATATTTAAACAGCTACATTATGGTCGTGGATTTTAAATTATTTTCATCCCATTTTACTACTGAGGGCAAGGAAAGTGTATATCTCATATCACTATTTCATAATCAATAAGTTTTAAATATAATTACTTTAGGACATAAAGTTTAGTCACAAATGAATGTATGTTTTTAAGGTCCTCATAAAGAACATTGTCTGCTATACCGGGTAGTTAAAAAACCATTGTTGTTGTTACATTGTAGGGGACATAGAGTAGGGTGAGCCCTTAATAGCCTTGCTGTATCGATGGTGACCTTAATGATATGTCTTCAAAGCTTTTATCTGTACAGAAACTCTCATGTTATTGTTTGTAAATCAAAATGTATAATTTGTATGACCCTGTAGATCAGCATTGGCTTTTTATAAAACATGTTTTATTCACAAGTAGTACACAAGTTCATTTTTTTAAAGAGATTAAAAAATTCTTTTAAAATTCCAGTTTTGAAAAATATCTGGATGTGCGCTTACACTTACATGCACACCAGTAACACATAAAGCATTCTATGATGATGATAAGGAGAAAAAAATACATATCAAGGAATTTCCAAAATGGAATGAAATTCCTGTTGGCTTGTTTCCCTTATTAAAAGTTTATGTCCTTTCTTGAGAACTGACAAAGTTTTGTAATTGTTCTATGTATTTCTTGATCCTAGCATTATTATGTGTCTTCATCCAGCTAAGAGATTGGTCATCTAGGAATATTTAAATGTTTAAAAAAAAAAAAAATAATAATAAAAAAAGATGGCAACAAAGTGCCTATAAGATGGTGCTTTCTTGTATAGATGTTTTTTTTTCAGCTAACTTAAGTCATGCACAGTAATGCAATATATAAATAGGCGTGGACGTTTTTGTGACATAATTAATGATAAAAATAATTCGTGCACAGGTCTCCAGAAACAGGAGTAAAATTTAATGTGTAAAGTAAAGTTTAACTTCATGAATTCAATGAGCTTGAGTCTTGTGAAGTTTGAGAACAATGTTAGGTCATGAAAGGGTGTAATGAAATTAATCTCATTAAGTTAGTAATATTAAACTGCATAAAACAAAAACAACTTAGTTAATCTCAATTAATCATTTAAAATTTTAAAGAATGAATTTTGAAGCTATTAAACAAATCATTACAATCAAATCTTGATAGTTATGATTACCGGTAATGAAAATAATTTAAGTATACTGCAAAAGTTGATTAGATTTTTTGCACACCTGGCCTGTACGGTAAAAATTTTGTGTACCCCACTAACACACACTCTTCATATGATTTCGTTTCATCTAAACCCTAAAAGTGCCCCCATGGAGGTCGGCCACTTCACATCCCTTAGATTCACCCCTGGCTTAATGTTATAAATACCTGTATTTCTTGTTCTTTCATAGATATTCAAATGTTCCCAGCAAGTAATACAATGAATATTTCATGTTAAAATTTTCAATCACATTTAACAGAACTTTGTTAAAAAAAATTATTATGTTAATATGTGATCTGAGGGAAAGGATGAATTGTTGGATCTCCTTACTTTGAAATACTGGTACTGTGTATTTCCATGTTTATACATCACATCTATTCCCTGAAGTTTCACAACGGTGTCTCATACGATCTGAATTTAATGTAATAAAAATGGGTCCTTTGTGTCTGTGAAAAACTATTTATGTTATCAAAGTTTACTTTCAGCTGCTAACTACATTGTCATGAGTTTTTTTAATGTACACAATTAGTTAAAGGAAGTAAAATAAATAGCATTTTATTAATTGTACTCATTAACAGTGAGCTTAGTTTTAAAAAAGTACCATTGTACCAACACAATTTTTACCTATTGTTTTTTTAAAAATCTGGATTTCAACATATGTACCAACCAGGTAATTGTTTTATGAAGGTTCTCATGTACCAATTTGTTTTTTTATAAACAACCTTGCAGAACTTATGAATGAGGTTTTTTTTAAGATTTAGAGAGGAATATATTCCACATTCAAATTTTGGTCAGTTTTTATGGAACAGCTGTAGTAATATTATACTATTCTAAATTACACTTTCAGTCCATAGTCAAAGCATGTGATGAAATATAGTTACCGGTTTAGTAATTTGTACTTTTAGTACTTTTAAGAGCTATCATTCGGGACTGTATTTTAACATTAACACCATAGATTGAAAAATATTATTTTATTTGGACATCATAGATATCATAAACAATATGATATTTATATTTTCATATCAAAACAAAAAAATTAAATTGATTTTCCTCCATAGATATTATATTTTTTTCAAAGTGATTTTATTTTTATCAATTTATGTTCAATGAATTTTGGCAGATGTTTGTTTTGATGCCATCAGTTTCTGTCTTTTAATAAAAGTTCTAATTCTAATTCTATGGAGTGATACCTCCACCTATTTTGATACCATTAATAAATATACACACGAATAGCAACCATCATTTTACCATTCTTTTCTTCCATATCATGAGGGTGGGAACTATTTATATATTGTATTTATGCAGGTGTAAGTGTTTATTCCAGTTGGTTGGCTGCTATATTTCTATGCTTTCATTTTGTAAACATATCAACAAATCATTCCAATGCAACCAATCTTATTTACTAGATTGATTAATAATAATATTCATTACCGTATCTTAGACTTAATTAGTGACAATAGGATTGGCTGGTTTAAGAGAAGTGTTTTTTTTTGAGTCATTTTGTATTTTTGTCAAGTCTAAAATTCCAATACTATAATTCCATATCATTTTTTCAAACATTCCATATTTGAGAATTTACATTTCAGATGGTAAATGGTGCTGGTCTTGGTCTCTTTGATTTTTTAAAAGAATTTTAAAATTATCCTATCATTTTATTTCCCCTACTGAGACTAAAGAACAATTATTGTTTGTAATAGCTAAAACTCAAAATAAATAAAGGTTTGATAACTATTTACCATTTCATTTTCAAATATAGAGTACCACTTTTTTGTAGTACGGTACTAGTAACAGCAAGCATGATGAACTAAATACATCTTTATTTTTGTTGCAGTTTCAGCAAATGTTACCTCTACATTCCAAATCTACAAGTGCTCTTTCTTATTAAATAATTTATATTATGACTTTACTGGAAATTCAGAAATACCTTTCGTACATAGATTGAAAGTAATATTTACTAAAGTTGAGCAGAATAAAAATACCACAGATTTTTTTTTTCATTTTATGCAAGATGTGTTTTGGAAGAATGTGAACCTATAATTACTCCTCTTTCTCATACTAAATTTATATATTATGCCTTATGCAAAGTAAGCAAATAAATAAAATGTTTACTTGAAAAAACTAGTATTGAGTTGATACTTTTTAAAAATATTACCAGTAATTTTTCCTGTACTTAATTTTATGTCTGCACCAGCTGTAACTTCATTGCTAAGACTTCAGATGGGGAGGGGCAATATAAATTGTCTTAGTCTCCACAATTATTAGAAATCACAATGTCTTGTAGATGATATCATAAATCCTACATATTCCAAATTAACCACCCAAAAAAAAAAAAAATATATGTTCCTTAAGTTGGAGTGATTACTCTATGGGTACCTAGCATGGCAAGCCAGGCATGCATAGATAGATACTTATTTAGCAAATTATTTTCTAAGGTATTTTTCTCTCAACTCATTTAGTTTTCTCCTTGGGTAGGGGATGCCAGACTTGGCAAACAATTGGTAGAGCGAAGAGAAGGTTGGGAAATCCTGGCCAATTCATTTAAACAGATGCATAATGTAATCCATTGCTTCAGTATGATTGAGTACAAAGGCATATGGCTAATTGTATCAACAGCCATAAAAGATACCAGGAGTTGGAAAAACAAAGTTTGCTCCAACTTAACCGGCCACATACAACTCACACCTATTAACTCTTACCGACGACGTATACTGACTAAATAATTAAAAAGAACACCAAACAAAATATTTTCTTCTTTTTATTTAATTTAACAAAAGCAAATGATATTTATGTGTGAATCATGTTCATGATAATAACAAATAATTTTTCTCTTTTAAAATAATGACTTATGTATGGTAATTAAATTTGCTATTTTGGGGGAAATATGACTAATCATAATGTCATTGATAACCATCATGCATATTTATACCCATCAACAAATAAAAATATCCAAATAAAATAAATGTGTGAAAACTAGTGATAAGCTAAATTATAGGAATCTATGAAGAATATTGTCCTGCTAAATAAATGAAAGGAAATCTGACCAATTTTGTTTAACATAAAATTATAACTCAAAAATATATATCATATATTGTTAAAAAGGTGCAGTATGGTGTCAGTAGGGCCTTGTATTATTTAATATCAAATTGGTATTGAGGCAATTTTACTGTTTCATCTGATATCCCATAATAATAAGAGGCTTATAGATAGAATCAGGGTAGCTAATTAATAAAATGGCTTTGCATCTAATGAAGGACTTAACCCAAAGCTGAACTAAATCTTAAAAATTATAAATATTAATGAATATGGCTACCATATAAAAATATTGTTCTGTCACAGACGCAAAAAAGAATTAACGTTAATTGAATTAGATGTGACAAATGGCTTCATTTTATAATTCAAGTGAACTCTGTAAAACAAATCAATTCTTCCCGGTAGATCCGAAGCCACCAGTGCCCCTCTCAGTGTCCTCCAGTGTTGAAAATTCTTTCAACTCCGGCAAATAAATCCTCTCACATATCAGCTGGGCTATTCTGTCTCCTTTGCTGACCTTAAAGTCATCTTCTGAGAAGTTAAATAAAACAACACCAACATTTCCTCTATAGTCTTGGTCAATCACACCAGCACCAACATCAATAAAGTGTTTGGCAGCCAAACCGGAACGTGGGGCGACTCTACCATAGCATCCATCTGGAAGGGCTATTTGGATGTCTGTCTTTACTATCTCTTTACCTCGTGGCGGGATGGTATAATCGTAAGCACTGAAAAAGAATTAATTAACTTTTAAATTTAAAATAAAAAAGATCACACCAAAAAGATTTAACATTTATCCATTTAACATAGGTATCGGAATTATTTGTTGTAAAACTGTAATTATGAAGACTAGACAAAAAATAATTTTTGACATCAGTGGATGAGTGTTGAATTGGTGGCTATCAAGCTTTTGACACATCTATTTAAACTATAATTATTTTATTCACCTTCTAAGTCCCAAAGTCTTTCTGTCGGCCCTCTCTAATGTGATCATTTATTTCACTTTTAAAGTAATTGTTTGACATAATAGGCAAAAATAATTAAAAGGTGTGCTGAGACAGAAAAGTGCATGGGCCACTTTTGGCTCATAGGCCTACTGGTCAGAAAACTGCATGGGCGGCCACTTTTGGCTCATAGGCCTACTGGTATATAACATAAAATCATGTTAAGTGTGCTATGGCTAGGGGATGTACAAAAAGCACTGTCTAGGCCTAAAGGATAATGGAAAAATGTATTCTCTTCATTTTGTGCTTCTCATTTTCATTACTTGACCTTGTTGATTCTAAATCAGGTTAGGAAATTATCCAAATTCTCTACTTAGTTACTTTACTCAGGCCTATATTTCTATAGGTTAAATTATAATTCATTCTGATGAGACCAGTAGCATAGTATAGTCTTAATTGACAATAGATATACCGGTATGAGCCATTCCTAAATGACGTCACGCAAATGTTGCAGATTTGGACCCCCCCCCCCCAGGTCACAAACCTCTGCAACCTTTACAAACCCTTAAAAAATTTACCTCCCATGAATAATGCACCTGAATCAGAAACATTTTCCTTGGAAAGTGCTGATAGCACCACTAGGGTGCAGAAAACCCAGAAATTTGTATTTGTTGTCATTGCAAAAAAAAAAAATATTAAAAAGCAGGGATGTCATTAGGGTTATGGCAAGGGGGGCATTTGCGTCCCACCCCCACACGCCCAAATTGTAGGTTTTATTTTGGCTGCGGCTATTGGCAGTAAACTAACACTAGCTTCTAGTCTAGAGAGCTATTGGTACTGCACTACCAGTAGCTTCTAGGCGGCTATTGGTAGGAGACTATCAAAAACTACTAATTGGTGATAAATTGATGTAGCGCAGTATCGACTAAGTATTGGTAGTCACAATTTTTTTAATTACATTACTGATATCACTCTTAAGTAGGTATGTTGCCAAAAAACGTGTCTGGTCGAGGATCACTTCAAAATTTACTTTTGGTGTCTAGTCTCATAAATTCACTCCAAATCAAATTTTTCATGACATAATACTAGTGATGGGACAATACCAACATTTTTAACGATTCCAATATGATTCCGATTCTACCCAATAATCCCGATTCCAGATACGATTCCTGGCCATTATTACATACATGTATTACTGTGCCCAGGTATTAACATATTTAATTAATATAAAAGTTGAGAATTGATTAGAAAAGTTTATTAACTTGCTATTGAAGCTTTACAATATGCTAGATAACAATGTATTGGAAAGGTTTTATATAAACACATCTATCAATAATTCCATTTTTATAATACAAAGATGTAGTATTGTGTTCAAAATAATATAAATAATTCCATTTTAATGAGAAAAACTTCTGTCAGTTAAGAATCGTTTTGGTATCGGAATCGGGTCTGAATTATTCAGCTCCGATACCGATTCCAGATGCTTTGGAAAAATCCCGATATTTTGATTATTCCGATACGATTCCGATTAATCGTCCAATCACTACATAATACTAATACTTTATTTTTCTTTGTTTGTATATATTTTATTTATCGTTTAATGTTTTCATCGGATTCTGTGCCATTTAAAGCATTGATTCGGCATAGCATTAAAAATATATAGTAAATAGCAATTCCTATTAATTTGCGTTATAGATGAACAATTTACCCAATGAAATTTTTTAATTGTATATCAAAATATCAATGCCATTATAAGTGAATGCGTATTCAATTGCTTGAATATACTCAGTAGGCCTATCTCCCAGCAAAAAAGCAATAGGTGTGATCATGTTCCTAAACAAAGCTCTTGGCCAAAGCTTATGTTGTCATCTTTAAGCCTAATACCCCGGTACCATTATTATACTGTTTCATTTAACTAAAGTAACCAGATTTTTTTTAAAATATGCACACTTTGTATGCCGTAAAACTATTTTATGGTAAATATAGTCATATTTAGGCCTATACTATATATATTTTAATTGAAATTTAAAATTTTAATAATAATAATTAGCACCCAAAATTTTTACAGCTGAATTTTATTTTTCAGTGCACATAGACATAACTATAACATAATACTTTGGCCTTGGCAAGAAAGAAGCTGGGCAACAAAATTCCAGACTATGAAACTATGATCCCTTTCCCCCCTCAGTATCATAAATCTATCGATAGTAGGTCTAAATTATAAATATATAGCAATATAGAATATAGCCAAATCTAAGCATGAGGAAGGCTACAGTAGACAGCATTAAAACAGTACTGTAGATTTTATTATAAGTAGAGCCAAGGTGTTGTCAAACTATTGCCACTATTGGTAGTAAATTACCAATAGTGAATAGACACTTTATTTATTTTAATTAATTGCTATGTCGCCTATGTACTGTGTCACTTTCAGTATTAAAGAACTAAAAAGCCGAAAGTTTTGGGTCTTCCCCCCCCCCCCAAAGAACCTGAAAATGATGCCCCAGATTACTTGTATTATTCTTGATAGTAGGCATACTTTATAATAATTTTATTATACCAGTAATTAAACTATCATTGATTTTCAAAAAATAATTTTCATTGAAATAATTGTATAATAATTATAGAATAATATTACAATGTCTGTACTGTAATAATGTCATTTATGGATTGTCCCATGCCATGCCCATAGCTTCAAATATTAAAATTTAGGCAGTGTCTACACGTCCGGTGACCGGACGAATAGTGGGTGAGATATAAGTCCGGCGGGCCTGTCACGTGACTGCTGGACGACTAGTAGGTGTTATTATTCCGTCAGGTCATGTGACAAGAGGTTGCCGGCAAAACAGTTGCATTGCATATACACATTCAATTCCAATATTGTGTACAATAATTAGATATAGTACCGTAAGCATTTGACTTTGAATATTAAACTAGTCGGCCTATTACTACTAGTATTACTATTTAATTGATTCCGACTCTTCAAATTCAAAAAAAAAAAAGTCCGTTATATTGGTTAAACATCTTGGCTATTTCAAACAAGGAGTACCTTGAATTCATGTGTTTATTGGGAGTCACTTCCCTTTATTTTATTTTTTATAGAGTTACATTTTCATTGATATGACGGTGGCATATTTTTATTGGTTGATTAATTATAATTTTAAAATTTTCATTGATTGGCTTAACAATATGTTAATGTGCTCCGCCATTTTATGAAATGAATTTGGATGATGACCAGAATGTGTTTCATTAATTTTTGGATATTATTGTCGATGGAAACTGAAATAAAGTGTGTAAAAGTGTATTCCATGAAAATGTAAGTTGGGTATTCATTACTTCTTTATTTTATAATTAATTTTGGCCACTTTTCTTTGTTTTTTAAAATTTTTTCTAGTTTTCAGGGTCAAAACCCAGCGCCACGTTAGGCCAAGGAGAGTATCAAAACGCTGGTTCCGATAGGGTCAAAACCCTGTTAGGGAGAGGGTCAAAACCCTGTTAGGGAGAGGGTTAAAACCCTGGTTAGGGAGGAATTTAGGGTTCAGGTTAGGGTGAGAGATAGATTTAGGTCATTTTTAAAAACTTTTTATTCGTAAATTTAGCAATTATTTTATTTTTCCATGGCCGCCATCTTGGTTGCCCCGACCCGTGAACACGTAAAAGTTCGCGGGTCGAGGCAACCAAGATGGCGGCCATAGTAAATGCGAGGTACTCCTTTGCCGAATTTACCAACATCTTAATCTTATAAAGCTCTGACTTGTTACAAATGAACATAATAACTTAAATATAAAATATGCTTTTAAGTTTTAAGAAAAAAATAATAAAATTCGATCCCCATCTACTAAAAGTCTAAATGATCACATAACATACGGTCGCTTAGCGTCTACTCTACCACAAGACCACACAAGTTCACATCTAACTGCCTTATCTTAAAACCAGGTTAATGAGTATTCGTCCGGCAGTCATGTGACTTGGTTGCCGGACATATATTTCCTGCACTATACGTCCGGTCGCCGGACGTGTTGACACTTAAAACAAATGAAAGGTAATCAGATCACTGAGTGAGTGGGTCATAAGACAAAAAACATAAATATTTCATTGATTTTACTAAGTCATTTATCACTGTTTAAAATTTAAAACAGACTTTCTCCTGGACACAGTGAGAATAGAAAATCCATTAGGGGCTAATGTCTAGTTATGGGGCCATGGCGTCATTTGCGTGTTTTGTTATGCTGCTGATGACTTTAGGGTTCAGGTTAGGTTTAGGGATAGATTTAGGGTTCAGGTTAGGGATACATTTAGGAAGTTTTTTTATTATGGCGGCCATGGTAAAAAACGCGGACCCATCTCTCGAAATTTACCGAATAACAACACTAAAAGACACGTGACGACAGCGTCTGAGATATACGAGTGACTAGTTAACAAGTCCTACCAGTGACTATGATCAGCCTACCTGTACAAATCAAAGCCTGCTGCCAGCGGAGATCCTCTGGTAGGAGCTGTTGCATGTTCGGATAGTTTAGCGTACCTCAAGGCTACTGATTCCCCTATATACTGTTGCCTGGATCCTACCAATTTCTGAGCACTTTCCATTATGACAGCATTTACAGCAGTTCCAGGCATTTTTCGAGTAATAAAGAGTTCTAAAGCTGAACTTGCTATGTCAATTCGCTTTTCCCGCGGAATTACAAGATCCAGAAATTTTATGGTTTTGATAACAAAATTCATTTCCGGTGGTGATAAAAAGTATTATACTTCAGTAGCTAAGCTTGATTTCACGTGAATCAGTATCTTGGATGATGAGGAAAACAAAACAAATTATTGAGCATGCATAAATCTCAATATCGGTATGATAAATACAACATTACTTTAATAGGTTTTACACACTGCTCTTAACCAAATTGACACCATTTTCTTTATTAACTAGAATTTTGCGAATATAAATTTGTAAGTGATATACAAGAAGAGAAAAGTATTATTAAAAGGGTTTCTTAAAAAACGCCACTAAAACAAAACAAACAACAAAAAATAAGTTTTGCTAATTAGTTTTTTAATTCTAATTTAATTTTTTAAAGTTATTTCAGCAATAGTAGTAAATCTAATTTAAAGATATAAATAATTGTGCACAATTTAAGCACAACTTTCCAAGTTGTTTCGTATGTCCGGTCTGTGAACAATTTGTAGATTAACGCACAGCAAAGTTAAAGGGGCGCTTGGGGTTGGTTGTAGGCTAGGAAAAACAGAATTTTCGTAGCGTATATTCTTGGCATTCTTCAAAGTATGTTTTTAAAAAATGGGGGAGTGGGGATAACTATAATATCACGAATGACTTGCGGCAGCCTGAAATTGTAAACATTTCGGTAATATTGCGTGCCGATGTAGGGTAACCAGACAAAGCGACAATAGACAAAACGACAAGTGACAATTTGAAGCTTTCAATTTATTAGATCACTTTCCTATTTTATGAAATACCCTAAATTTTTTTTTTTAAATACGCAAAAACTATGAGCATGAAGCGTTACATAAATTAAATTTAAAAACAAGAGTTCTCGAGGCAACTTTGTATATAAAGGCAAAGGACACAAGGGTTTATACAAGTTCATTCCCGATTAAAAAACGTATCTGCATGTAAGCTAGTTCAGAATAATGAAATCAAATTACAACAATTAAATTTGAGCTCTGCAACTGTAGCCGTGTCGTAACAATTAACAATCCACCTGGTAGACATAGCTTATAAAGTATAAAGCCTATACAGTTGAATGTGATACCCTTGCCTTACTTACACAGCTCACAAAAAGCGGTGACATCATATTACATCTGGGCTTGCAACCTCGTAATTATCTGACAATAAGTTATACGATTAACTAACGAATTTAATAAATTCAAAGGCCTACTAAAAACAAATGATTAAGCATCGTGCTACTTACATTTATTTGTTAAATTTTAGTTAAGTTTATTACTACATACTAACAATGTGACTGTCAAATTGTAAATTGTGCGACCAGAGACATCTAGTAATAAATGGTTAAATTACGAAATATATCCACAAAACTGGTGCGCATAGAACGCGAGAAGCTCCAATTAAAGTAATTTGTCATGTAAGATTTGGTCAATATTAGGGTTGTAGCCTATACCATGGGTTGGGGCAAAATAACTTGTTCATTAGGTTGGGAGTCTCCAAATTCTGTATTATCCTTTACCCTAGGCCAGTGGTTCCCAAGTGTGCGCCAAGGCCCCCGACCCCCAAAAAAGGGGTGGGGGTGGGAAGCTTCTCCGACGGGCGCCAAACAATATTTTTAAAAAATAATATTTTCCCCCAATTTTCATTTCAGTGTGGTAAGAGGCAACTTTAAAAAAAAAAAAATCATGGTGGATTCATAAAGCCCATTCAAATGCTTCATTCAAAATACTTTTAATTTTTTTTTTACACCATTATTCAATTACAAATAAAGTGTTATTTCGTAGTGTAGGCCTCCTTGTTAAAAATTGAGATTGGGCGCCTCGGTAACACCTGAATTCAGATAAGGTGCAGATAATCGAAACAACTTCAGGAACCACAGCGTCTAGCAAGCAGGCAGTTTGTAAAATGTTAAGTTTAAGAGCATTAGAAGAGTGAGGGAAGACAGTTGGCTGAGTTGGCGAGAGTGCTAGTGATATGTATTTTAATGGCGGAGAACGTTTTTTTAAGGTACTGGTACTCACTAGTGCAATGAATGGCTAATTAAGATAGATCGTACCTCATTTCATTAGGTTAGGTTTAGGGATAGATTTAGGGTTCAGGTTAGGTTTAGGCTTTAGGGATACATTTAGTTAGGAATTTTTTTCATTATTTTTTAATGTTTTATTGTTGATTTTACGGGTCACGGCAATCTAGTTGGCGGTCATGGTAAAAAAACGCGGTCGCGGTACGATCTATTCGAATTTACCCAATGAATTTTTTTCCTTCAAACAATTGTATCATTATCATAAATGGCGCATCAGCCCATGTAGGGCTCTGGCCTGCTTCACCCAGGGCCGTCTTAACAACTTAGGCAGGAGGCCCTGGGCACAGCAATGCACTGGGGCCCCCTATCAACACAACACACCTGGTCCGTGAGAAAGGGGGGGGGGGCGAAGGGTGGCACTCGCCCCATGCTCAAACAGTGGAGGGGGGAGGGCAAACATTTCCTTTTCCCCACCAATTCACCAAGAGGAATAAACATGCAAAATAAAAATCAATAATAGTTTTAATACATTATCAGAAATAAACTACAAATGAAGGATGATAAATAATCACTATTGACATATAGCTATAATAAATAATTTAATATAAATCAACATAATCGTTTGCAGATAATTGTTTTATTATTGGCTTAAAGTCAATGGTCCTAAGTCCTAAGGATGTCATAAGTGAAAGCCAGTTCAAACGTTTTTGTCTCATTGTACAGCGAAGCTGATTCGTTATGAGCTTCAATCTTGAAAATGAAGGTTCCCCTGTACAGTTGGTTATCATCATGGACATTAACACTCTGAGTGAAATTTCAACATTAGTCATTAGGAAATACAGATTTCAAGTTTTCTGTAATTATTTATTCATACAAAGCAGCGATGAGCGATAGTGTCACAATTTTCATCAAGAACCAGGTAGTTCTTGAGATGATTGCATTCATTTAATAGGTTATAGTGCCAAGTGCTTATAAGGGTAAAGTAAGAAAAATATAATAATCATAATATGACGAAGGCTTCCTGCCGACACGTTTGTTGTTTTGTTTGCTTTCCTTTTTTCAGGTTTAACCTTACTTTGTTTTACTAATTTCCTAAATGCCTATATATTTCTACGGTGACTGTTGGGTTCTATTTATCATCTAAATGTGTTTTTCAGACAAAGAAAACAATATATTTTTCAGTTTAGAAAATATAAAGTTATTTGTTATTTTAATAATAAATTTACTTTTAAAAAGAAATATTCATTGGTGACCTTCACATTCCTTTATATAGTGCTAATTAAATTCAGTCATACTTTAACTGGTTCTAGAATAGACTTTTCTCCACTTATTTAACTACTGAGCTGTTGCATAGCTAGGGTTATTATTGCCCGGGAACAAAATCTTTGTCTAACATGATTGTGATAATAAATTCTTACCTTATTTTTTTCGGGTCATATCTGGGAAAAGTAAAACTTTGTGACGAGAGTTATTCCCCTTTAAAAGTTTTAAAATGTCCGACTTTGATTAGCTTTGGAAGGCGCTGATATATATATCGTGGGTTAAAATTAGGAAAATGGGAATTTCAAATTCAATTGAATTGTAAAAATAGTTCAATATTCATTAAAACTATATAAAGAATGATGCCTCTATACGAGAGAGTCTCCTAGAAACGTGGGGGCCTCTACAAGCGCGGGGCCCTGGGCCAGTGCCCACTAGGCCCATGCCTTAAGACGGCACTGGCTCCACCACATCCTCTCATTTAGACCAATTCATGACTATTTGATCCATGTTTTTTCAGCTCCACACATCGATCCCCCAGCTAATATAAATCCTTCTCCATACAAAATATTGTGTCAGTCCGGAAACTGGTTGCATTTTTTAACAGATGCTATGTGAAAAAAAAAAGTGTGGGGGGGGGGTTGGCTAAGGGGCATCCGCCCTGGGTGCCATCTTCATAGGGCTCTAAAATAATCTCTTTGCTTTGAAAATATGTGTATTAATATGTACATTTTAGGGAAGAGGACATCTAAATACAGGCCTAACCCGGGGCGCTGCTTGTACTTGCCGCAGCCATGCCTTTATTACCTATATAATATATAAATGCTGAGCTAGCACAATGAAACGGACTTCGACGTGATAGTTTTGTTATGTTTAGGGGTGCCTGGTCTCACTTGTGGGTTTGCTTGGCATTGTTAGGGGTGCCTGGTCCCACTTGTGAGTTTGCTTAGCATCTTAAGGGGTGATGGTCCTACTTGTGGATTTCCCCAGCATCATTAGGGGTGCCTGGTCCCATGTGTGTTTGCTTAGCATGCTTAGGGGTGCCTGGTCCCTCTTGTGGGTTTGCTTAGCATCCTGAGGGGTGATGGTCCCACTTGAGGGTTTCCATGGCATCATTAGAGGTTCCTGGTCCTACTTGTTGGTTTGGTTAGCATTGTTAGGGGTGCCTGGTCCCACTGGATGGTTTGGTTCGAATCTGTAGGCTGTACCTGGTCCCCTGGATGGTTAGGTTTTTTAGTTTTTATCCCCCTGGTGGGATGGGGAGGAGAGTTCTTATGTTCATGGGTTTTGAACCTCAGACTGAGTGCATATACTTGCCATGTAACAAACTGTTCACAGATGAAAGACTTTTTTTCCCCAAATGTTCTTTGTTTTGTGATGTTGTTTCTCAAATCTTCTCCTTATTTCCTTTTTGTGACTGACTGATGACAGCCTCTCCTCTACTATTCCCAACTTATGTACTGTATCACCTTGTTGGTATTGTTAATATTTTGAGAATAAGCTAGAGTCAGAGAAAACACATTTTTTTAAAGGTATGTTTAAATAATTCTTTCTTTATTTACACATTATACATTGAGTGGTTTTATAATTAACACTCTGATTAGCAATCAGGTCTGTTTTAAACCTTTTTATCAAATTCACATAATAAACTTGATATCAGTTTCTTGTTAAAAGTGGTGGTATATTTCTTGATCCTTGTCATTGCAATCTTTTAACCTGGAGAGAAAATATTTTTGTTAGGTTGAGATCCAAAATGGATTGACTGTCTATTAAAAATGACAGGTCTATTTAAAGAATAGTGATTAATTTTTTATTAGAGTCAACTATACAAACATTATTAATCTACCATCATAGCTTAAAATAAACTTTCTACTTATTAAATGTAAACAGAAATTATATAACAACCTCTAAGCCTAGGTATCTGGATTAGCATAATATGGAACTAAAATAGCTCTTTTGAGAAATAAACTAACCTTTGATAAAAATATTTCACAGGCCTCGATGATAAATTCATCATGATTGCACAATCCTGACTGGGAAGAATTTTTAGACATTGCCTGTAAAGGTGAAAATAAAAGTGTTAGGCATTGTCTGTATTGGTGACATTGTTAGACATTGCCTGTAGACCACTATGGGGGAAAATAAAATTGTTAGACACTGCCTGTGTGAAGGACATTAAAATTGTTAAACATTGCCCGTTGAGGTGAAATTTTAAAATCGGTTAATATAATTTGTTGCTTCTAAGATTCTGCATAAAAGATCCAATATATAGCTGATTGCCATCGAATTGTTTTAGCCTTACCTTATCAAGTACTTTGTACAGGTTATCAGGGCCAAGATTGTAGCTGGACTCCATTATTCTGAAACCAAAAAATAATCAAGAAGGAATTATAAGGATATTTTGTGAATTCATTCTTTATAATAGCCTATAGTTTTAACTGTTATTAACATCATCATTGATGTTTAAGCAAACCGGCCCAAAAAGGCAACAGTTCCTATACAAATACTTTTGTCAATGTTGTTTGGTTACAAGCTTTTATTGGTACATGCTGAAATGAATAAACCAGTTTTTAATGAGAAAATAACATTTATTTATTGTTAGTTCGAAAAAAGTTTTTCTCTTTCATTATAATTCAATAAGTTATTTAAACGTACATTTTTTCCCCCTCACAATAATTTATTTTTCTACTGACATCCCTTGATTGCAAGTTTAACTTCAACCAGGTGGTTAGATCCATGCAGGGTAATAGTAATAGACAAGCATTCCTTATATCACTTTCAGTAAGGGCTTGGAAAATATTTTAGTTACTAAAGAGATATGCTTACCTTTTGACATCTTTCTGTGAGCTGGATAGAGCTGTCTTGAGTTGATCTAATGTTGAGGTACATAGAGTCTTGTCAGCATTTCCTGTCTTTTGAACATCTAAGGTGAAGAAGAGGTTTCCAGCCATAGAAATAAAATCTGATGATGTAATCAAAATTGCACTTTAATACATTTTAACAACAGACCCCTTTGTCGGACTGAAGATTTGACATTTTGTTAATAAATTTTGAATGCAAATAAGCCTAAAAAGTTGTTGTTTCTTTAATAGCAATTAACCTCACGTTAACTTTTTGAAAAACTACCACAAGCTGTTGTAAAATTTTGAACTAATAAACGATGCAAAAAGTCTAAGAGAAATTTATATATTTGTTATTAAAATAATGCAGTCCGAGCTACAAAGTATACATTTGTATAGATCATTGGTGACAGGGCTTTTAAGAGATCTTAAAATAAGCATCTTACCATTTAGGACGCAACATGTAAAAATTGTTGATCTAAAAATGGTAAAAGGTACTGCTTCATGCTCCGAACATTCAATTTTCTTGAACAATTTCACTTGAACAGCAGGTGGCATATTTCTGAAGGAAAATATTAAGGGGTATATCTCAAACAGAAACAGTTAAGTTTTACACAACTTAGGTAAAGTTCTGCTGGAGAGTTTGGAGGCTAAAATGTAGAGCACATGCTCCTAATATATATCTGGCATCTAATGATAGTGGTTACACCAATTAACTATTGCATATAATATATATATTACAAAAAAAAATTTGAAATCTCAAATTTCAATATGAGGCTAAAATGTCTAATTATTAATTTCCAAAACGTACTTGCACAGAGCCTTAAGTAACTGTGTATGCACCACACCATTGACCCCGTGTAGCTTTTTACTGACTGAAAAATGACAGTTAAAACAATTATTATTATGTATTAATTATACAACAACACATATATTATCTAGCATCATTATTTCAATTTTACTTAAATACAAATGATTATTAGGGATGCATGTACCCTTTTTTTTGTGGCAAACTGGCTACTTTTATTCAGAATCTGGTTTTATACTGGTCATTGGCTTTTCTAATTCATTCTCAACTACAGCAAGGTCAGATTGACATATTAAATTTTTAAGATCATAAAGTGGCAGCTGAAAGGTTGACATTTAGTCTGCAGCATTTACTTCTTTCACATCCACATAACACTGTAGATTTATTATTTTTAAAGTCTTGAAATGTTTATAAAATCTTAATTTTTAAAAATCTTAATTTTAAACAAAAAAGTATATATATTATATAAAATTTTGAAAATTCTAAAATCTATTTGAAAAAATTAACTATCTGTTATATTAAATGTTTCAAAAAACCAGATTTCCAGGGTTATCGTTTATCATCCTTATTATATGTTGGATAGTGTTCAACAACAATTGATATTTATTTGATTCTCTTCCTCAGTTTTTGGTGAATAATTATATGTTCAGAGTTCCTTCATTACTATCTCTATTTAAACTGTAAAAAAGACAAGTCAGTTTTGTATTGCTCAATGTTGTGGAAGTGTTCAGGAAATCTATAGGAAATCATCATCCTTCTGTTTTCCCGATGAAGCACAACAGGCACTGGAATCAAATAATTACATACCGGTAGATTTCATTATGACTGATCTACCATTAGTCATCACTGATTGTAAATACCGGTATACCCTTATTGCTTATGGAAGCATTTTTAAAAAAAAGTTTCAGTGACATATGGGAAATTATTAGGTGGGCTTCAGAATAGCAATTGTTCTTACTTTTAAATTTGCTGAGTATATCAAAAGCTGAGATCACATTGGTCTCAAACACTGGACGGCTGTAATGTGTCAAAGAAAGAACTTGGAGGGCTCTGTTGACAATATCTTCAGTCTGGTCATCAAGTGCAATAGTCTCAAAGCTAAGGAAAATATATAGGAATTTTGTTGTTGTTGTATAAGCTAAATACCTTGTTATAGAAATGTTAATAATCTCAATAGGGACTGATTTAAAGGAACAAATTTACAACTGACAACAAAGCAATAAAAGGATTTTAATCATTTAAAATAAAGAGTGATGCCATACTTACCTGCAATTTTCATTAAAAATTTTCAAACTTACTAATAAATATAGTACAGGGTTGAAAGTTAAATCCTTCTCAATTATTTGCATGATCACATTTTCTGCAGCTTTTTTTTATTGTTGTAATTGCACTATGAAAAAAGTACTTAAAATGAACCAGATTCTATGACATATAAAATGAATATCTAATACTTGCTAATAGGGCCTACTGAATAATGTTATAACTTACTAGAAGAAGGGCTTAAGAAAGTTAACTTACTAATTTGCAATAAATCGAATAGGATCATCTGGTCTGTTTGCAATTAGTTTGGTTAAAACATCTTTAAGCATTCCATTTACATTATACTTATCTGTAGAGGTAACAAATAACAAGTAAAATTCAATTCATTGAATAAGCTTGTACAAACACAAAGTTACTGAGTTAGCTGACATTACTGGTTGAAATCTTCAATGAAAACAAAAACTCTCAATACCAAGTGTAAGTATGAAGAAAAACAATTAAAATAAAAAAATATAAATAAAGAAAACCCAACTTAAACTTATTCTTACAGTTTCATAGAATTCACTTTTAACTATTTCAGATTCAACCAAAATCCAAAAGCTGTCAGAAAATCAATACGATACAATACCCATTTTCCAAAATGCAGAGAAAATTTAAATATTATAATTAACCGCCCACATCAATTGAAATTATAATTAAAACACTTCATTGGACTGGAGTATTAAACTTAAAGAAGAAAGGTTAACTCTTGTAACAATCCAAGAATAAAAAAGGGGAAAGAATCCTACACAGAAGCTCAAAATGCAACGGATTACGTAAATTGACTTAATTCTCAATTGGAAAACAATAAATACTTTTTCTATCTATATTTATATTATAATTATTATTAAAGGCCAGGTTTTTAAATTTTGTTAATGAAGTTTCATCAGGCAATAAGGATTTAATTTAAAAAAACCCACTTAAATGGTTAACTACCATGAGCCAGTGGGAGCGGCTTGGCGTTTCTTTCGTTATGGCCACAAGCCGCTGGTAGTGCCAATGTTTGTATCATAGTAGTAAATCGAGTCAAATATTTATATTATTTCGTTCCCGTTTTGCTTCGAGATTTTAATTTACAGGCAAGATGTTTACATTCAAACCGTATGCTATCAGCAGAATGCTTTAAAAAACAAGCTGTTATTTGATTTTGTTTTAATTTCCAATCTGGTTACAAAATTGTGTGACTACTGGTTTACCGTGGCAACAAGTGACAGGATTACTAAATATAAGTGATTGGAAGTGTAAATATTATTCAATTTCTGTGTTCTTTGGTGCATTTTTCATATTATTGGATATATTTTTTGGAAACCACCAAATAAAAGGCTTTAAATGATTTGGAAATTTACAAATTATATGTAAGTTGGCACATTTATATACTTTTATTGTTTTTCTGTTGTAAATACTAACTTAACAATGAATCATTTCTCAACAAAACTTAACTTTACAATTGTTTTAAGTTTATCTCATAGACAATTCAATTACCTACAAAATGGTTTACAACTCATTAGAATATGTTTATAATTATTAAAAATGCAGCTGAATTTGTACATAAACCTAAAATGAGAAAATGTGACCTAGATTTAATAAAATTAATTCGGCCACAGTGAGTTTTTCAATCTGGTAGCTAATCAGTTAATAATAATCACTCCTCAATGGCGCTAAAAAGATTACCGATTATGACAAGGAAGCTGTGCTATAGACTAGTATAGATCATATTCCTTACTAACCCATAAATTGTCGTTCAGTCTCCTGGCTACTCTCCAGTACTGTATTCCCTGTGGGTTTCCGTCTGTCAGCCATTTTGTTGACGCTAGTTACAAAGAGTGAAAATAAACTTTTAAAAATAAGAATGATAATAAGGGGAGAGACTGCAGCGGGTTAGTTAGATAGAAATGAGTGAAATAAAATAATGATCTATTCAGTGGCACTGGACGAATTTAACATTTTCCGTGCCGAAGGAACAACCGACAGCATCAAATTCAAAGGAAGGGGTTGAAATATAATAAGGTGTTATACAAAAATGGCTGCCGTCAGGGGAACACGATTAGGATTACAATGCAAGGTCGTTTGTCAAAAGTCTTCAACACATTGTGACTTCATCAAGTTTAACTATAGATGGGGGATCAGAAACTGGTTCTGCCCCTACAAAATGAAAGTGCTGATGAGAAGAAACCCGGAGATGGGGAGATGGAGTTCACGTGCGCCTAACAGGCAGCAGTGAGGCCTCTCGAACATCTAACATCGGAGCGCCGCGAGTATGCTACCATAGCATGGAATTAGCGCTATATAAGAACTCCAATCAATCAATCAAACTTTGTTGACTCCCCCACCCCCAAAAAACCAACAAAAAAATAATTAAATAATCGTGCCTTGTATCAACACGCCCGCCAGTGTAAACTTTAAAAAACAAACTGATTTAGACTTGACACCCCATGACATGTTCTCCTTCACTTGTTAAATCGTTCCTCTTCCCCTCCCTCCTTGTATTGTACACCCAATCACCGTGGCCGTGGACTTTTTCTACTTTTCATCTCTTCCGTCCCCATATTGCCTACATTAATTTTCCTACCAACTAAGGTCTGTTCGATTGCTCTTGCTGTCCTCTTGAATACTACATAACAGCTAAGAGTTTATTTACATGTTTAAATTGTTTTTACTGCTGGTCGTTGAAGCGGGATTCTTTCCGATACGTTCATTGTTTTGTTTGCGTCATTTTTATAGGGTAACCTATGTTTTATTTCAATTATTTCCTAAAAAGAAATAAAAACCACTGGTATTTATTCATTGTTTGCCAGGTAAAAAAAGCCAATTCACATTTAAAAGAAACTAAATAAAATTCTCACAAAGTAGGCCTACAATGGAATCTCGGATAACATTAAATTATCCGCTTCATGACTCCGTTCTTAAGCCGAGACGTTCGCTAACCGAAATAATTTGTACTAATTGAAATTGACTTTGTTTTTAGAATATTAGAAAGAAACTAAAAGTGAAACGTAGAAAATGAAGATGATCCTCATTACGTAAAGGAATATTTTAATGAAGTGACGGGGAAGAGTGACGCATAGGAAGTGACAAGGTGGTGGAGCGCACTGTTAGGGTATTGCAGGGAGGGGGAAGAGCGAAGGAGAGTCAGTACGAGGGGTGGCCTCAAGTGGCGAGGCAGATCGCTGTATTCACTTTCTGTGTGTAGGTGGCACAAGTCGAATCTCAGCCTCCAGGCAGCCCACCGGTTTGATCCATTGGGTACAGAATAAAGCCTTTGTGTGTAAAATAAAGCCACTGATATTGAGCACATAGGCGGATATTAATTAACATTTCTTATTTATCAATGACTTTTCGAAAAAGTCAGGTTAGGTTTTTTTTTCAGTATGTCTCCTAAACGCGAGAAAAAGCAAACAGTTACATAAATAAACGAAGGAAAAAAAACATACAAAAAAACCCCCATGTTTTTTTGAAGCTGAAACTGAAAGCGCCGTATGGCGGCCATGACAGAAGAACAGCGTGATGCAGAATGCGAAACTAATGCTGTAAGTGTAAGTCAACAGCAACGCAGAGAAAACAGGCCACAAAATCAACTTCGACAAGAGTGCGAGGCAAACGTCGAAAGACAAAGTGTTTCACGCCAACATAAAAGAGGGCGTCTGAGTAGATATCCTTGACCCCGTGACACCGATATGCCTCACCAAAACTTCTATGACGACAAATTTAGAGAAAGTTATTTTGGCCCAAAAATGGACGCTAAATGTGCATTTTTCTATGACAAGAATTTCAACAATGCATTAATGTCTACTTGCTGCCATAAACGAAACCTTGCGTTAGAATGCACCACTTCATTAAAACATTACACGAATGTATTTGATCCGAATTATAAAAATTTCATGGAAAAAATAAAATACTGCAGCAGTGCAATGACCTTTGCCCCAATGGCAACAAAAGTTGACCAATCAGTAACCAGACTTTCATTTCCTTTTTGTTATAGAATCCATGGGAAAATTTATCACGCTACATCTGCATTACACCCAAAATCATGGTGATAATTAAAACGTCCCATTATAGGACGGGTCCCCATAGGGGTCCTTTTTTAAATTTAAATGGAAAACTCTAGAGTTACGGCACTTTGTTTTATATCGTTTAGTCTCGTAATCATGACGTCAGCGGGTGCTGGGTGGCCTAAAATAAGTCATAAAAAAGAGTCATTTTTACAAATTATTTGAAGATTAAAAAAAATAAAAATTATAGAATTACCCATCATTTTATTTTTATATATTCCACTTAAGTCAATGAGATTTAAAAATTTATAGATATTTTAGTTTAGATTTCTGGAAATTCTCGAGTATCGGTTAAAATATATTTAAAAAAGAAAGTTTCTTGAAGCTTCTTATTCTAGAACGTTGTTTTTTTTTTAAAGGTCTTATGATTTTATATATATATATATATAAATGTCCTTTTCATGTTAACTATGTTTTTATAAGTGTCTACGATTGTCCTCAAATGTTATGAAATCAGAAAAAGATGTCATCCGCCGAACACTTCTGCGAGCTTCAATGGTTCTCAACACAATCGCGGGTAAAAACTTCGTTACACTTTACAGCCGGTGACTTAATTATGTCCAATATATTCACTTTTATTAAAATTCAATACTCTATTTCATGTTTCTTATTCTTCCAGTCTACTGTCTGCTGTATGCTCTCCCCTCTCACAGTACTCTATTTCATGTTTCTAATCCTTCCAGTCTACTGTCTGCTCTCCCCTCTCACAGTACTCCACACTCTCGACAATTTAACATAGGCCCATATCCTCCCAAAATGATAATTTAAGCCTCAAATGTTTTCTAGATTGTTAAAGATTAAAATAAGAAAATACAAGTAAAGTATAAATATGTTTTTTTCTTAGATTCAGCTTATCAAAAATATATATTGTTTTAAATTCATTCTAAATAGTATATTTTTAAAAATAATATTTTTTAAAGCAATTTTAGCCAATTTTGTTTTCTATTAAAAGATGTTTAAAATATGTGAATTTGCATAAAAGTAGGAAACAATTGTATATATTTGCAGGATGTATGACAATTATAGGGGCTGAAGTTTTTGCATCGACCATTTATAAAAGTGAGCTTCATTTATCAGCCTCGAAATCACCTGAATATTTACAATCACCTGTATATTCAAAATCACCAGAATTTTCACAATCACCTGAATATTCGACATCATTGCAGCACGATGTGCGTCCACCGCCCTCGCATGAACTGATACAACAAGCTTGTGACAATACCCCCACCACTGCCACTGCCACTGCCACCGCCGTATGAGATCATATTTGATCAAAGAAAACTGGAGTATGAAGTGGACTTGTTTCAGCAAGAATGTGCATGCTACCTACATTGTATCTAACCATCAAACTAACAAAGAACATGACCGACAAGCTTAAAGAAGAGGGAAAACTATCAAGTATGCATTTAACGCTATTCAATCAACAAGAAACATGAAAAGATGGAGTGAAGCAAAACTTTTTAAAATTTAAAATACACTACAGGAATGAATATTAGAGTGGGATATTTTCATAATGTGTAAGCAGGTGTCTCATTTTTATGCTGATATTTTCATAATGTGTAAGCAGGTGTCTCATTTTTATGCTGATATTTTCATTATGTGTAAGCAGGTGTCTCATTTTTATGCTGATATTTTCATTATGTGTAAGCAGATGTCTCATTTTTATGCTGATATTTTCATAATGTGTCAGCAGGTGTCTCATATTTATGCTGATATTTTCATAATGTTTAAAAGTGGCTGGTTTATGTTATTTTCATAATGGCTAAAAAGTGTTTTAAAAAAATAGCACTCACAATTGGCTAAAATGATTTTAGGACTCGCTACTTAGAGCAATTAATGTCAACTAAAACAAGATAAAGGGAAAATTACAAGACAATTATTCCCTGTGTTTATGTATTATTTTAAAATTTAAGATAAAATATTTAAAGCTGGCAGTATCCCGTCCTTTGGGGACGTTTACTTTTATAGAGGTTTAACGATGTCCGCAATCCTTACAATCCCTACAAGGGAAACGAACGTTTTATAGTAGGCAACATTCCATTTAAAAAAAAAAAAAAAAAAAAAAAACAACAACAACAACAAACAAACAGACAAACAAACTTTGCAAAAACTTTGTTGGTAGTTGCTATTTATTATAAAAAAAAGGGAAAACATTAAAAATAACCTTAAACTACCAATAAGCTTTAAAAGTCATGGAAAAGTTAAACCATCCATTACAAATGACAAAGATGCAGAAAAGCATTTATGACTGTGTTAAAAAGTCAGTGTTGGATCAACAGATGAATATTAAAAAGTCTTAGTTAGATCAACAGATGAATATGACAAAGATGCAGAAAAGCATTTATGACTGTGTTAAAAAGTCAGTGTTAGATCACAAGATGAATGTTAAAAAGACGGTGTTAGATCACAAGATGAAGAGTAAAATTGTGTCTGCCTTTAAAACAAATAATATAAACAATGAGAAAAATGTTCATGGAATAAAAACTCAATTAAGCGTCACCTGCCACCAAAGCTATTGTACATGAAAATATAAATGTCATCTGCCACCAAAGCTATTGTACATGAAAATCTAAACGTCACCAGCCACCAAAGCTATTGTACATGAAAATCTAAACGTCACCTGCCACCAAAGCTATTGTACATGAAAATCGAAACGTCACCTGCCACCAAAGCTATTGTACATGAAAATCTATTATTTTATTATCAGATAGATACAGTAAATTTTTATTTTATTGTAATATAGATCAGTTAAATTTAGCCATATTTTTTTATAGGTATTGCCTTTTGAAATACGAGTCAATTATTACATTGTTTTTAGCTTTTTTCTCTTGCTGTTAACAATGGGAACTGTGAATGACTTTGTTAAAACATTTAAGATGACAGTTTTTCTTCACTTAAACGCATTAGAATTGTTGATGCACCATCCACAGGTTAGTAAAGTTTCACATGAATACTGATCTTAAACGCAGTAGAATTTTTGATGCACCAGCCACATTTGGTAAAGTTTCACATGAATACTGATGTTAAACGCAGTAGAATTGTTGATGCACCAGCCACATTTGGTAAAGTTTCACATGAATACTGATCTTAAACGCAGTAGAATTTTTGATGTCCCATCCACATGTTGGTAAGTTTCCCATGAATACGGATCTTAAACGCAGTAGAATTTTTGATGACCCATCCACATGTCGGTATAGTTTCACATGATTCTTATTTTCTCTTCTTTGTCATGTAGTGGTATTCTGAAAACTCATCATGGCTACCACACGTTGTACATTAAAATCACTTAACAAATTCCACTTATTTGAATAGAACAAACGATCATGTTATAATTATATGTTTGTAAATAGCAGAGAAATTATGTTTTTTTCACTTCTTAACGTTTGTTTGACCGAAGTTTCTGTTTTTATTTCAAGCGTTCATTGTGATGAGCATCCTCCATTTACAATTGAATTTAAATTTGAGTTAAAAAAATGTCCAGTTTAGAATTGTATGAAACGTTAAATTATAGTTACAACAATGTCCAGTTTAGTTGGCAGGTTTTATTACTAACATTTAATTTGATAATAGTCATTCTATAATAACTCATTAAAAGAAAAATCATTATCCAAAATTAGCGGATACATAAATTTAATTCGTTGAAATTAAATCTTGTTGATTCGTTGTGATGCTTTCTGAATTTTTATTTTCTTAAATGATGTAAAATGATTCAGAGTCAAATTGACATATGATTTAATTTTGGGCAGCCGAAGTTGTTGGCATTATGGCAGGCTTGAAAGTGACGTCTACGGGCTCAACTGTAAACGTGGGGCTCCCATTTCCTGCCGATCTTTTGCAGAAATTTGTTAGAGCCACCAAAGAGTCGACTTGAATGACACACGCCTTACCTTCGGCTGTCGGATCTCCATCGGGCCCACATGCATGGCTGTCGCACATGTAAAACATGTTCTCATGACTAATAACAGCAATTGGTTTATTACCTGCAATGAAAATACCTGCACTATGTTTATCGAACAATTCCCTGAATGAATCAAGTAGAGTCTTTCCTAAACCGTCTTCTGGGCTTTTTGGATTATCGCCATCCGTTAGATTTCCGAACAGCTGGGATTCGTCTTCAAAATGTAAGGTGAAGACATTGTCAAACAGCAGCACACATTTCGTAACGATCTCAAACTCACGGACTGGCAAATATCGTCCTGGTAGGTTAAAGCCCACTCTGATCAACTCGGGATGACGCTTGACGCATGTCTTGTACATTACCATGCTATACAAACGATGTCCAGCTATCAAGCTGTGTGTCACAATGTCCCTGGTCCACTGTGATATCGGGAGGATGGCCGCTCTCATAATGATCGTCATAGCCATAGAACAGGACTCGAAACCACAGTAGGGTCCCTTGAACAGGATGCCATCTCCCTGGTGAATACTGGCTCTTAATATTCGACAGTTGTCGCTCGGCACGTATCCGGGTGTTAAGATAATCTCATCATCGTTGTAAGCCAGCGTTCTGCAGACTCTATCCATGTCAAAGCCTGATGGCCCAGACACGTTTCTGACTGTCGGTGTATTAGCCAAGAGAGATGCGCTAGCTGAGTCCTGCAGTTCTAGTGACGTATTCACTTCTGTTGCTTCACCGGGTGAGCTGTTAAGATGAATTAATTTTTATAAAGATTGTATATTTTTATCAAAAAATTAATAAAATAAATAAAATATGTTTCATCATTTCGTTACACTATGAGAAAAATAAATATTGTTAAAATCAGTGCAACAATTCAAATTGTACATGTCGTAGAAAAGTTAGAGTTTCAGATCGCAATCATCACGTGTTCACACAATCAAATTTTCTTTCAAGCATTTGATGCAATTCGTGTATGAAGCCTTGTCACAACTTTCAAATTACTATCTGATGAAATTCCCTAAAAAAGAAAACACGCACAAAATAGTGCGTTCATACAACAACTTGACGCGAAATTTGATCGTGTGAACTAACACTAAAATTGTACCTGTATGATATATTACAATGCATAGCAAGTAATTAATGGTAGATTAAAAGCACTTAAATCTTTTCAAAAGAGGCCAATGAAATTAATGAGACTTACCCTTTCTTTTTCACTGTTAAGAAAAGGAAGAAAAAAACGTTATCATTTTGATAATTTTTATTAATCATGACAACAGTAATAAGTATAATTGTTAAAAAATTTAACCCTTTAGATTGCTTTGTTGTTCACCACACAAGAAAGTCTGACGAACAAACTGTGCCGCACAGACATTTCTTCCCATATGTAGGAATACAAATTTGGACACTTCACTCATCGCAGTTGAATTTCGGGCTTTTACAGCGTCAATTGACTTGTCACTCTCTGTCACTAATGTTTTTGTCATTCTCTGTCACTAACTCTTCACTCTCTGCCAATGATATTTTTGATAATTCAAATTGCACTATATAATCATACATAACATTTCTATGTATAAGTATGTTTGTATGTATGGCTGTAACAGATGGGGTCAATATGTGCACACAAAATAAAATACAAATAAATTAGTGCTAATTTGAATTCTTATAAAGTGCGTTATTTTGCGTGAGAAAGTTTCTTGTAAACGAAAAGGTGTCGTACTATCACTTTGATCTTGGGAGGGGGGTGGGGTAGGGAAGCAGAAATCGAGGGCACTGAAGGCTCCCGATCGAAAGGAGAAGGATGGGTCTGAGGAGGGGGGATAACTCTATGTTATGTGCCTCAAGTATACTCTAATCTAGCAGAGCTTTTCATTTAGCACTGTACATTCCGCTAACAAATATATAAATAACTGCAGACTTTAATGGTATCACTAACTTCAAGGATTTCATTTCACTCTGAATCATTAAGTTCCAGCCATACCAACCACCATCGTCCATCCACTTTGTTAACACGAATTCCTATGAAATTCCGATAAATTTCACACGTATTCCAGAATTACTAAACAAAACATCAACCGAATTATCAGGTATTGTAGACCGTATCCGGAAATTTGATCGAAAGAAATTTGGTCGATGGAAATTTGATCGAACGGAAATTTGGTCGAATGGTTTTTTTTATTTATACGTTAAAATTTTGCGTCAAATTTCCGTTCGATCAAATTTCCGGTAACCATTGTAGACATGGATAAGGTCAAAATTCTAAATAGATAAAGCTTTGCTTGAGCAGAAATATACAGAGCTAGAAGTAGCCAGAGGCGCGATAGAGAGCTAAATGTAGCTGGCAGAGAGATACAGAGCAAGATATAGCCATCTTGTGTCAATGCTACTTTAGCATGCTCACAGCGCTGTTGTCATAAATCTATTTAAAGAAAAACGTCTCTAAATGTTTTTTAAATGATTTTTATCATTTTTAATTCCCCTCAAAGATTGAGGAAAACTGCTCCATAATTTAGAAGCTATAGCTTCAAAAGAGCGCACTCCAAAGGACTCATTTTTGTGTCCATCCCGCACTGGGAACTCAGTAAGGACTGTGATGAAAAGCGCAGGTTCTTTAAGGATACGTGCTTTTAAATTAGTTCTTTTAGATATTCCATGTCATTTGACCTCTGTGACCTCTGTGACCTCTAAGCTCTCAAATAAGAAACTGAACAGCGCGGTAAATAGCACAAGCTGAATTCATTGAAAGAATTGTGTGGTGATAGAGAGGCTGAGAGAATGGTGTGGTGATAGAGAGGCTGAGAGAATAGTGTGGTGATAGACAGGCTGAGAGAATAGCGTGGTGATAGAGAGGCTGAGAGAATGGTGTGGTGATAGAGAGGCTGAGAGAATAGTGTGGTGATAGAGAGGCTGAGAGAATAGTGTGGTGATAGAGAGGCTGAGAGAATGGTGTGGTGATAGAGAGGCTGAGAGAATATTGTGGTGATAGAGAGGCTGAGAGAATGGTGTGTTGATAGAGAGGCTCAGAGAATAGTGTGGTGATAGAGAGGCTGAGAGAATGGTGTGGTGATAGAGAGGCTGAGAGAATGGTGTTGTGATAGAGAGGTTGAGAGAATAGTGTGGTGATAGAGAGGCAGAGAGAATAGTGTGGTGATAGAGAGGCTGAGAGAATAGTGTGGTGATAGAGAGGCTGAGAGAATAGTGTGGTGATAGAGAGGCTGAGAGAATGGTGTTGAGATAGAGAGGCTGAGAGAATAGTGAGGTGATAGAGAGGCTGAGAGAATAGTGTTTCGCAAATGTACACAATTGGTATTTAAGGACTAGGAGAGATTATTCTTAAGTGTAATATTGCTTCATCTTAGAGGTACGTCAGTAATTAATTGGAACATATAGATTCATTTTCAATGAATTTAAACATAAACGTTCTTGGTGAGGTAGTCAAAAAAAACATTAACCTCCCAGAGCAGCGGTTCTCAACCTGTGGGTCGCGACCCCTTTGGGGGTCGAATTGCCCTTTTACAGGGGTCGCCGAAGACCATTGGAAAACGCATATACTAAACAGGTATGAAGTCGCGACGAAAAGATTTTGTGGTTGGGGGTCGCCCAATTATGAGGAACTGTATTTAAGGGGTCGCGACATTGGGAGGGTTGAGAACCACTGTCCCAGAGGAACCATCGAATGAGAAAGGAGGAAAGTTGGGCGAAGGGCACAACAGGCGAGGATGATGAAAGCTGGTAGCAAATTATCACGTCACCGCACGTAAAACTACGAAAACATATATATCTTTTAAAATTCAAAGGTTAATTTTGTCCCCCCCCCCCCCCCCCCCAAGAGTTTTGGCGGCTCGGGCACTACAAGAAACATCTAGTTTTAGACTTTTAAGCAAAGTCATAAGGTAAAGGGAAAAAATATAATAAAGCTGGATTTGGTAAACTATCAAATTGTGTATGCAAATATATATTGCTAACTGTTAACTAATGAAATTGTTGGTTTATCAATACGGTCAAGATCAAGGTATAATAGTAACAAAGGCCACTGTAAACATATGTCTATATAAATATTAAAACAGTTTTCGTAACTTCAGTCTTAAAACTATTCCTAAGCAGCATCTTGTGGTTAAAGGTATGCTTTTTTAAACTCAATCCAACCAGACAAACTCATCCTTAACCTAATGTTTCATGAATACCTACAATATATGTAGAGACAAAGTCCCAGTACCATCAAGAAAACGACAACTCCTAATACGACATAAAGAGTTGGGTCGTCATACTTGGTCTGTTCATCTGTGAGAATTTAGAAAGTCATGCTGAACCAACTTAACACTCTATACCTAACTTAAAACTTTTATTTACACTGATAAAAATATATTTGTACAACGCGGCTTAAATGTATATTTATACGCACGTTTGTATTACGAGTTTGAGGTGAGTCTTACTTTCAACTAATGCAGATTACGTTCTGTTCCCTTTGACTTCAAATTTTTTAAAAGTATTTTAATTAGATATATTTTTTTACCTGCAATATAATAATAAAAACAAAATCATATCTACGTTGGAAAAAAAGTTTCATTTATTCACTAAACCATGTATACAATCGGTTATGCATCCAGTTAACACAGCAGCCGATCTGCACTGTATGACTTGTAAAGACACTCAATTTTTAAGATTAAAGTTTAAAGTCGGGTTTTCTATAAATGAGCGCCTGTGCACTATTAATCTATTAGTATTATATTTAAAAAACAACAACAGCAAAATTTTGTTTTGAATGTTTGAAGACTCTTAAATGGAAAATCCAATATATGAATTTATTTGTTTGATTTTAATCAGGATATATGACTTTGCGTGTGTGCTGGACAGAGAGTTTAAAGCATAATTACTAACACACATAGTCTGGTTGAGGCTTGAGCTTACTCTCTTTTAAGCCCCGACTACTACATGGGCAACCAGTTCCATCTGCAACATCGAACAATTCTTCAGTGTGCCATGTGAATAGCTTCTAGATCCACATTCAAATTACGAGCCCTGAAAGTTCACATCCAAATTCAAAGCCCTGAAAGTTCCTCATTGAGTGGCCCTCGGACTGGTTATAGGATGAGCCCACCGGATCTTGCATTTCTTTCTCTCGTGTCGGCCGATGCTTCCATGAAAACTTATACTGGGTTTTCCGCAAAGCCTCCTATGGTATAAAGGGCAGCCGCCTTCTAACACGTGTGAGGCTGCGTTTCGTCGCTGCTGTGGCGGTCAAAGTCAAACGTATAAGGGGACTTGTAATTTCCGCGGTATAACTAGGATTTGGCAGATAGATGTTCCTTATTTCTGGGGAGCTCGAGCGTCCTTTCAGGTTCTGCAGCTTTGTGCATGAAGGACGATTTTTTCAGTTGATACCCCGCTATCCAGTTATAATGCATTTTATATGACGATATTTTAACCTCCTACTGTGGTTAATAGTGTATTTTTCCTTCTTATGCCTAGTGGCTCTGCGTCGGCTATGACTCCACAGCAGCTGTGGGTGTGGTTTTGAATGCATCACATATTAATCTCAACGCCTGTTTCTGGATTCGGGCCAATTTTTCCAATTTAGTTTTACTGCCAAAGGCTTGGCGTTCCTTTCTGGATAACCCATATCCCCCAAATGGGCGTTGAAATATCCCTGCTATAATAATATGGTTAAAAGTTGTTGTGACGTGCAAGGGCACAAGACAAAACGTATTCCTAGGTGTGGTATAAATGTTTGAAATGTTAAAGAACTTAACCTCCACCCTTCCTAATTCTACTCCAAGGCTCATAGTGTCTGTCCCACCAAGATTTTTTACAGCTAAAATCTCCGCTGTGAGGGTTTTTTTCACGACAGTAACGAGCCCTTAGCACTTTAAGTGCAGCGGTAAAGTGAAAAGCCCGATATGTGCAATTGTTTCTTCTACATTAGGTCTCTTGTAGAAGGGCTACGTCCACCGCCCGGTCATGGAGTAGTTTGGTGGGCTCTGCTATTTTCCTCCGGGCTCCGCTACAGTTAAGCTGTATAACTGCTAGATTTTTTGGGAGGGAACCCACGGCACCTTGTCTGCAAGGGAAGAGGGGTTCGAAAGCCCTTTGATTAGACGATTGTCTGTTGTACAAGCCATAGTCTTGAATAAGGTCTAGACTCTGTTTTCTTTACCCACTCCCAGCGAGAGAAACTCTCACATTCGTCTTGGGAGTCAGACAGTTCCATACCCTAGAAAGGATACCAAAGTATCCAAGGCAGCATCAGACATTTCAACAACCTAGAAAGGATACCAAAGTTATCCAAGGCAGAATCTCTCTCTTCTAAAAATATTACTTCAAATGAAATTTTTGGCCCGAAAAAAGCGCAATGCACCCATAAAACGCAACAAATCTATGTGTATGTGTTTTTTTCTATCCGAGCTAATTTAATTTGTTTGTTTTAAGGTTATTAGAAAATGTATGTAACGTAACACTTTCATCGGTAACTTAAATTAGTGAATCATAAATAGTTAATCATCGATTATTGAATCATAAAAATATTGAATCATAAATTAAATTAGTTCATCCCCAATTAGTGAATCCTAAATTGGTGAATCATAAATGAGTGAATAATAAATTACGATTATAAATTTAATCCTCGTCAGATTGCATTAAAAAAATCTTTTAAAGGGAGACTTTACACTTACCATCGACTAAAACATTGTTGCACGGTTCAGCCGATGAAATGTTAGCACCACTTTGACATCGAATGTTTCGTAGTTCATTCCAATCAGTGTCAGCTCTCAATATTTGCAAAGTGTTGTTAAACAAGTTTCCAAGTGTGGCAGAATTACCGACCATACCATCAAATACAGCGCCTGAGCATTCTTCAGGGCATATAAGAATTGTGTTGTCTTTTCCCGTATGCTGCGTCGTTGCTGTCCAATTAAAATGGTTGGTTTCCGTCATACAGGTTAAATTAAAAGCAGATCCTTTTACACCATGCACCACACAGCCAGCTGAAACAAGTTGAAATAATAATTGGCTCCTCTTTATTTAAACCAACCCCCCCTTTCCCCCCCCCCCCCACTACCAAAGTTCGTCAAATAAGCATATCAAATTAAAATATTTCAAAGGACTAAACAATTAATTCGACTTACCAGACAGGCCAAATTGGGTTTCGTGATTTTACAAAACTGTTCAATTAAGTACACAGCCAATATCGTTTAACAAAATTCCCTGCCCAAAGTAGACTTTGTTACAATAACGCCGTCGAAATATGGCTGGCCAGATCAGCTTATCGCTAAAGAAATGAATGGTTAACAAATAGTAGTTTTAAATAATTTGTATTGTTAGCATGAGCTCCAATTCACTGTGGTGGCTTGCCGATTAGGAGGCCCGGCCACCGGAACCCCTCGACGTTAAGGGAACAAAAACCACCATTGCGTGTCCTGCGTGGGAAGCCGATGGACAAGCATGGTACCTGCCAGAAATAAAACAGCACCCACAGGTCTGCCAACTGTGACGTTTTACAGGTGGAAGTAAAGGCAAAGACAGGGTAGAGATCATAATTACAAGTTGCCGTTAATGGATATGAGGCGAGAGGCTAAGTTGGAAGCCTCTGGCCGATGATTATCATGACGCAGCCATGTGAAAGCTGCTCATAGGCAACCGTTTCGTCCCAAATACGTCGCAAACTAATTGCGGGGTGGAAACCCACTGTAGAGCCCTTCTTAAAGGATGTCCGTCACTTCTCCGGGATGGGTGGGGGAAGACATTAGGACGTAAAAAGTACCATCCCGAATCCTTGGGAGAGTGGGCTGCGAACGCTTAAAACGCAGCGTTTTCAGTCGACCGGACGTCCCCGGGCGAGGAAAGCCTCCACCCGCAAATCCGATCGAGCGGTTGCGGGTGGGGGCGGTCCAGGTTCGGGGAAGTCCCTGGCGTGCCGCCGCACGGTCCGGCGTCAGGGAGACCCGGCGTCTGAGCTGTGCGGAGGTGCGTCGGGGAGGGCATTAAGAGCTCACGCTCAACGGCCCGCCGACGCCATTTCCCCAATGTAATATATTTAGTATTGTAAGATTTAAAAATGTATATTAATTAGTAGTTTATAATTTAATAAAAATACACTTTTTTTGTATGGTTAAAGAATGTGACGGCGCACAAAACACGTTTAATGGCAGTGGCGTAGCTAGGGTTGCGTGGGCCCTGGTGGGAGATATACAATATTTAAAGATTAACCTAACCAAAATTATTTTATTTTTAAGAATAAACAGGAGTAGCAAATGTAGTGAAATATGTACGTGCGTCGTAGCATTGCACCATAAAAACGCGTGGAATGTAGAAAACACTGTAAAAAAAAAGTCTTCATTAATATTTTTCTCTCTAATATGCTCGGGCCCCTTTTGGCTTCGGGCTCGGGTGCGTTGGCCTCACCTGCACCACTGTAGCTACGCCACTGTTCAATGGGCCAATGCTTCCATGTCATTTTACCACATATTTGCTAGTGCTTATTAAAAATGCTGCATCCAAGCCAACAACTGACCATCTTAATTCCTCTGATGTTAACAGCCTGACATTTTGAACTTATACCAAATTACTTGAGGGAATGAAAGAATTAGAAGCAGACATGAAAAGTGAATCAGACTTAAGGCACACAACTGTGCGTGTGTTGTAAGGGTCAGTTGAGGAGAAGAGTTTGAATATTTTGTGTGGTCGATTCCTCTTGCAGATAGTTTTGTGTTAAATTCAATAATTCTTTAAAACACAATTGAATTAGCCTCTCGGGAATCCCTGCCTATCACCTGTGTCTATAGTTTTCTATGGGGCGAGATTAACAAACAAAAAACACACAAAACAAAACACCAAAAAACACACGGATATAACAATAAATCTACAATGGGACGGTCAAGACTTTCGAAACGTTAGATGTCTTTCAAGAGAAAGTGATATATTCAAACATGTTTGCTATATTGTAATGTAGTAATTGACAAAAGATGCAGATACAAGGATCAAGAAAGAGACTCGTTGTGGGACATCTTTTACGGCTTTGTCTCGAAGTAAGATTCCATCCCACTCTCTTGCCTAAAACGAAATTTGACACACTTGTATAAGCGACAAAATGCTTTACTAGACATTCTTCTACAGAATTCAAATATTTAATATTTGTACAATAGGAGTCAAGCGCCTGTGTAGTTTCGTCGGCTAAGATAACAACGTCCTATGAGGTCTCCCTTCGCTTGTACGGTCCTCTGAATATTACCCACAGTCCCTCTTTAGCAGAACGTAAGTACTTTTCTCTCCAACCAACTACGAATAATGCCCGCTGTCTCCACCAGGCTGTCCCACATGACCCTTATCACGTGACAGCCACGCAGACAGGCCTGCTTCTTAATGACCTTACACGCCAGTTAAAGCAGGAATCCACCTGCACCGTAACAACATCCACATGCACCGTAACAATATCCACCCGCACCGTAACAACATCCACCCGCACCGTAACAACATCCACCCGCACCGTAACAACATCAACCTGCACCGTAACAACATCCACCCGCAACGTAACAACATCCACCTGCACCGTAACAACATCCACCCGCACCGTAACAACATCCACCCGCACCGTAACAACATCCACCCGCACGGTAACAACATCCACCCGCACCGTAACAACATCCACCTGCACCGTAACAACTTCCACTCGCACCGTAACAACATCCACCCGCACCGTAACAACATCCACCTGCACCGTAACAACATCCACCCGCACCGTAACAACATCCACCCGCACCGTAACAACATCCACCCGCACCGTAACAACATCCACCCGCACACTAACAACATCCACCTGCACCGTAACAACATCCACCCGCACACTAACAACATCCACCTGCACCGTAACAATATCCACATGCAACGTAACAAAATCCACCCGCACACTAACAACATCCACCTGCACCGTAACAACATCCAACCGCACACTAACAACATCCACCTGCACCGTAACAACATCCACCGCACACTAACAACATCCACCTGCACCGTAACAACATCCACCTGCACCGTAACAACATCCACCCGCACAGTAACAACATCCACCTGCACCGTAACAATATCCACATGCAACGTAACAACATCCACCCGCACCGTAACAACATCCACCTGCACACTAACAACATCCACCTGCACCTTAACAACATCCACCCGCACACTAACATTATCCACCCGCACCGTAACAACATCCACCCGCACCGTAACAACATCCATCTGCACCGTAGCAACATCCACCTGCACCGTAACAACATCCACCTGCACCGTAACAACATCCACCCGCAACGTAACAACATCCACCCGTACCGTAACAACATCCAACCGCACCGTAACAACATCCACCCGCACTGTAACAACATCCAGCCGCACCCTAACAACATCCACCTGCACCGTAGCAACATCCACCCGCACCGTAACAACATCCAGCCGCACCGTAACAACATCCACCCGAACCGTAACAACATCCACCCGCACCGTAACAACATCCACCCGCACCGTAACAACATCCACCCGCACCGTAACAACATCCACCTGCACCGTAACAACATCTACCCGTACCGTAACAACATCCACCCGCACCGTAACAACATCCACCTGCACCGTAACAACATCCACCCGCACCGTAACAACATCCACCCGCACCGTAACAACATCCACCTGCACCGTAACAACATCCACCCGCACAGTAACAACATCCACCCGCACCGTAACAACACCCACCTGCACCGTAACAACACCCAACTGCACCGTAACAACATCTACCTGCACCGTAACAACATCCACCTTCACCGTAACAACATCCACCCGAACCGTAACAACATCCACCCGCACCGTAACAACATCCACCCGCACCGTAACAACATCCACCCGCACCGTAACAACATCCACCTGCACCGTAACAACATCTACCCGTACCGTAACAACATCCACCCGCACCGTAACAACATCCACCTGCACCGTAACAACATCCACCCGCACCGTAACAACATCCACCCGCACCGTAACAACATCCACCTGCACCGTAACAACATCCACCCGCACAGTAACAACATCCACCCGCACCGTAACAACACCCACCTGCACCGTAACAACACCCAACTGCACCGTAACAACATCTACCTGCACCGTAACAACATCCACCCGCACCGTAACAACATCCACCCGCACCGTAACAACATCCACCTGCACCGTAACAACATCCATCCGCACCGTAACAACATCCACCCACACCGTAACAACATCCACCTGGACCGTAACAACATCCACCAGCACCGTAACAACATCCACCCGCACCGTAACAACATCCACCCGCACCGTAACAACATCCAGCCGCACCCTAACAACATCCACCTGCACCGTAGCAACATCCACCCGCACCGTAAAAACATCCACCCGCACCGTAACAACATCCACCCGCACCGTAACAACATCCACCCGCACCTTAACAACATCCACCCGCACACTAACAACATCCACCTGCACCGTAACAACATCCACCCGCACACTAACAACATCCACCTGCACCGTAACAATATCCACATGCACCGTAACAACATCCACCCGCACCGTAACAACATCCACCTGCACCGTAACAACATCCACCCGCACCGTAACAACATCCACCTGCACCGTAACAACATCCACCCGCACCGTAACAACATCCACCCGCACCGTAACAACACCCACCCGCACCGTAACAACATCCACCTGCACCGTAACAACATCCACCTGCACCGTAACAACATCCACCCGCACCGTAACAACATCCACCCGCACCGTAACAACATCCACCCGCACCGTAACATCATCCACCCGCACCGTAACAACATCCACCCGCACCGTAACAACATCCACCCGCACCGTAACAACATCCACCTTCACCGTAACAACATCCACCTGCACCGTAACAACATCCACCTGCACCGTAACAACATCCACCTGCACCGTAACAACATCCACCTGCACCGTAACAACATCCACCCGTCGCTAACAAAAATTGCGATACTGTAGCTCATCTGTTGTTTTAGCAAATGTTTTAAGCCTGTCATCATGTTTTATTTTGAATCTGAATCTGTTTCATGTCAGCAGACAGACCCCCCCGCCCCAAATCTCAACTCATTTTGGTGCAGTAAAAGTAATGCCAAGTTGTCAATGCCGAGTGGTCAATGCCGAGTTGTCAATGCTGAGTTGTCAATGCCGAGTTGTCAATGTCGAGTTGTCAATGCCGAGTTGTCAATGCCGAGTTGTCAATGCCAAGTTGTCAATGCCGAGTTGTCAATGCCGAGTCGTAGAATTTGTCCGTATTTTTTATTCAGTTCACAACGTTCATGTCCTCCGTTTTATGTCTAAATCAATTATACTTATTCAAAAGATGTTTAGCGAAGAATTGTAGTCACTCTAATCAAAATTACGTGTATTTATCACAATCCGAGTACACTCTTCTGATCTACATGATCACAGTTACAAGTTCACTATAGTTCATCATCCAGACAGTAGCCTTTTTAGCTATGTTCTCTTCGGCCCATTCACCACAGCGAAGCATACCATAAATGTATAGGATTGAAACAGGGACTTATGGGAATAACAATCAAAGTGAAGTAGGGAGCGATTTCCCAGGGTGTGGCTCTATTGTTAATGTTGTTGTAACCAACATAATATAATGGATGTTTGGAGTTGTACAATGTTAGGAAATTTACCTGGTGGCATTGACTCAATGTACGCAACTGTGTAGCACGTAATGAATGAAAAGCCGCATTATGGGTTTTGGGCATTTGGGAGAGAAAGACGACTTATTGTGTAATGTTTCTCTTGTGAATCATTTACGTAACTAAGAAATGTCAAAATTATCTGAATGGGAAATTCAATGTAATATAGCATGAAAATATACCTGGCTGTGTCTCGTTAAACGTAATATACCTGGCTGTGTCTCGTTAAACGTAATATACCTGGCTGTGTCTCGTTAAACGTAATATACCTGGCTGTGTCTCGTTAAACGTAATATACCTGGCTGTGTCTCGTTAAACGTAATACACTTGGCTGTGTCTCGTTAAACGTAATATACCTGGCTGTGTCTCGTTAAACGTAATATACCTGGCTGTGTCTCGTTAAACGTAATATACCTGGCTGTGTCTCGTTAAACGTAATATACCTGGCTGTGTCTCGTTAAACGTAATACACCTGGCTGTGTCTCGTTAAACGTAATATACCTGGCTGTGTCTCGTTAAACGTAATACACCTGGCTGTGTCTCGTTAAACGTAATACACCTGGCTGTGTCTCGTTAAACGTAATATACCTGGCTGTGTCTCGTTAAACGTAATATACCTGGCTGTGTCTCGTTAAACGTAATACACCTGGCTGTGTCTCGTTAAACGTAATACACCTGGCTGTGTCTCGTTAAACGTAATACACCTGGCTGTGTCTCGTTAAACGTAATACACCTGGCTGTGTCTCGTTAAACGTAATACACCTGGCTGTGTCTCGTTAAACGTAATATACCTGGCTGTGTCTCGTTAAACGTAATACACCTGGCTGTGTCTCGTTAAACTTAATATACCTGGCTGTGTCTCGTTAAACGTAATACACCTGGCTGTGTCTCGTTAAACGTAATACACCTGGCTGTGTCTCGTTAAACGTATAACAATTAGGCTGTGAACCTAAAAGTGTTAGTGTAAATAAAATGATCAGAGTGTGTACGTGAGAGAGACATACACACTCTGATCATTATAATGAACACTAACAGTCCTCCCCATCCCCCATGTCTCTGCATATCCTTTAATCGCCATCCGAAGCTTGCTGATCACGCATTCACATTCCAAGCACCAACACAATTGTCAAGCGAAAACAGTGATTCCCATAAGTTAACATGGAACTACCATAAATAATAAGAAAAAAAATGCAAATGAACATTTATTCATTGAATATATATTTACTTAAAGCTTTTTCATTTTCTTCCATTTTAATTTGCTTCAATTATTTATTTATCAGTAGCAAATAAAAAAAAAAAAAGAAATTTCTTTTTCTTGCCATCGTCCTGCTATTACATCTCTAACAAAATTTTACCTGTAACAAAAGTGTCATCTGTAACTAAATGTCACCTGTATCGAAATGTCATCTTAACAACATGTCACCCGTAAAAAATACCGCGACTGGCGAAATGTAACAGAGGGAACACTACGACTCTCATCCTCTGCTAATGGATGTAGTACATGATAGATCCAAATACATAATTTTGATGCAGTCCGCATAATGATCCCAAAAGTTAGTTCATATCTGGTGGATACATTGAGAGTTAACAAAGACGTGGGAGTTTTAACAATGTTATGCAGAACAGAAGCGAAGGTTGATCAAGATAAGTTGATGCTAAGGGGATGATGGATTGAGTGGTTGATATGGAAGGAATAGTCTGTGTTGGTCCTACAAGTGCGCATAGATTTTATTTCCAAGTAGTAAATATAAATCAGAGTTTTGAATAAAAAAAACACGGTCTTTTGTAGATTATTGGATGCTAAGTTGATAAAGTTGAGTCATGAGCTTCTCATATTGTGTGCAAGGCTTAGAGTAATTTTCTGAAGTTGACGAATAAAACCAGGGGCTTCATGTGTTGAGTATGGTTATTGATTTTTCACTGTTGTGCACCTAATGTTCTGTTTCATTGTGCGCACTGTGTCTTGTGTTTTAGTTTGATTTATCAACGCTTTTGGCGCAATGAGGCTTGTCACGTGATTTGTATGTATCTGCGACGCAGTGTCTTCAGTCTGCCTTTGAGTACTTGATATGCGTTTGGCAGTTGCAGGGTGAGCATTGAGAGAGAGTTGTTTAAGTAGCGAGTTGTGCGATATGTGTTAAAAATATTTTCTGCTAGAGATGGGGTCACCAAACTACGGTCCCGCGGGCCGGATCCGACCGGCGACGTCAGTACCTCAGGCCCGCCAACGGTACTTGTATTTCCTTGATAAAACGTATGGAAACGAGACGTTGTAATACATTTAAAATGTTAATATTATATTTGAAAGACATCAAACGTTTGTTTACATCAAACGAGAGATTAACTGATGAACATTTGAAAGCAATTCTCTTGATTGGATGCTGCAATTCCAAACCAAACACTGACGATACATTGAAACGTCAGTTTCACAAATCTCAATAACCTGTTTGCTGCTTAGTTTGTGTGATTCCGATATGTGCGCACTAGGTCTGATGTAACTATCTTTTAAGCAACGTCGCCTTCTTTGATAATTTTTTTAGTCAATAAATATGTTGGCTGTCTTTGTCTTTTGTACATTGCACCCCAACTCACCCATGATCAACATGGAATACTAAACATAGTTTTTCGTTTTTTTTCCCAAGAGCTTTCGCCTTCATTATGCGACCCACGCTTGTCATTTTGGCTGTTTGGTGATCACTGGCTAGTGGATAGAGAGATCACGATTAAAGTCTACGTTATTCTTATAATAGGACTTTTTTTCCAGTTAATCAGAATTTCGGTTGCCAGCGTTATAAAAAGGGCAACATTACCGACTGACCAGATGCTGTCCCTGCGATGGTGCAGCAAACATGCCCCTTCGAGTCCTAGTATTTGAGGCTTTCCAGGTTTGAGGGGGTGGTCTAAGGAGGGTATTAAGAGCTTAGGCCCGTCGACCAACGGAATTTTTATTCCTTATGTAACAAGTGAATCTTAAAAAATGTAAATGATGACTTGTTTTCACGCTTGTGAAATACTTTAATTTTAAGTGGAAATCTATCTAGTTTTGATTAATAAAAGAATCGTATCGGATCCTATCAAATTGTTCGGGGATTAACTTTGTCTGTCCTCAAATACTGTGTCTAGTATAATTTTGTATCGGTCACCAAGTTTCCCATCACTTTAAGTACGTGACCAAGCTTCTATCAATCAACGATTTAATTACCAATTATATAGTTGTATACTTACTCATTTTTTTTCTTTCCTCCCGTGAAGCGAAAACAAAAAATGTTAAATGCTTATAAATACTATTTTCACAATTGCAAATATTTGTTGAATTTCCTCTCTGTTTGATTATATAGCAAGAATATTTAGGTCTTCAACTGTGAAAAAACCGATCAGACAAGACTCGACTACATGCAGGATATCATACACGGTCTGAGGAAAATTAAATTATAATGTTCACACACCAGGTGACAACTCTAATGACAGGACGGTACTAGCGCCCCCCCCCAACCCCCGGCCACCTTGTTGTTGCACGGAATTCTATCAGAGTTTTCCTAAGCGTTGCTGTTTTTTTTTCTTTCTGAAAGGACACAGTTTATATATCCACAACCCCATCCATATCCATCCATCCGTTCATCTATCATCTATCTATCTATCTATCTATCTATCTATCTATCTATCTATCTATCTATCTATCTATCTATCTATCTATCTATCTATCTATCTATCTATCTATCTATCTATCTATCTATCTATCTATCTATCTATCTATCTATCTATCTATCTATCTATCTATCTATCTATCTATCTATCTATCTATCTATCTATCTATCTATCTATCTATCTATCTATCTATCTATCTATCTATCTATCTATCTATCTATCTATCTATCTATCTATCTATCTATCTATCTATCTATCTATCTATCTATCTATCTATCTATCTATCTATCTATCTATCTATCTATCTATCTATCTATCTATCTATCTATCTATCTATCTATCTATCTATCTATCTATCTATCTATCTATCTATCTATCTATCTATCTATCTATCTATCTATCTATCTATCTATCTATCTATCTATCTATCTATCTATCTATCTATCTATCTATCTATCTATCTATCTATCTATCTATCTATCTATCTATCTATCTATCTATCTATCTATCTATCTATCTATCTATCTATCTATCTATCTATCTATCTATCTATCTATCTATCTATCTATCTATCTATCTATCTATCTATCTATCTATCTATCTATCTATCTATCTATCTATCTATCTATCTATCTATCTATCTATCTATCTATCTATCTATCTATCTATCTATCTATCTATCTATCTATCTATCTATCTATCTATCTATCTATCTATCTATCTATCTATCTATCTATCTATCTATCTATCTATCTATCTATCTATCTATCTATCTATCTATCTATCTATCTATCTATCTATCTATCTATCTATCTATCTATCTATCTATCTATCTATCTATCTATCTATCTATCTATCTATCTATCTATCTATCTATCTATCTATCTATCTATCTATCTATCTATCTATCTATCTATCTATCTATCTATCTATCTATCTATCTATCTATCTATCTATCTATCTATCTATCTATCTATCTATCTATCTATCTATCTATCTATCTATCTATCTATCTATCTATCTATCTATCTATCTATCTATCTATCTATCTATCTATCTATCTATCTATCTATCTATCTATCTATCTATCTATCTATCTATCTATCTATCTATCTATCTATCTATCTATCTATCTATCTATCTATCTATCTATCTATCTATCTATCTATCTATCTATCTATCTATCTATCTATCTATCTATCTATCTATCTATCTATCTATCTATCTATCTATCTATCTATCTATCTATCTATCTATCTATCTATCTATCTATCTATCTATCTATCTATCTATCTATCTATCTATCTATCTATCTATCTATCTATCTATCTATCTATCTATCTATCTATCTATCTATCTATCTATCTATCTATCTATCTATCTATCTATCTATCTATCTATCTATCTATCTATCTATCTATCTATCTATCTATCTATCTATCTATCTATCTATCTATCTATCTATCTATCTATCTATCTATCTATCTATCTATCTATCTATCTATCCATCTATCCATCCATCCATAAACACGGGAGCATTACATTTTGGGTGACTTATATATTTTAAGGAAGACACATTTATCCTTAGAAGCACTATCCATCCATTAGCAAACATTTAAAAAATGATTTTTTTAGCAGAGATTTTACTAGAACGAAATATGTAGAGTTATTTTTGTAAAAACATACATGAACTCGCTACATTTCTAAACGTTAACTTAAAAAAATCCTTTACATTAACCTCACTTTTGTTCGTGGGTTCCTGGTTGTCTCGGTTGCAAAAATCTTCGGATGGCTGATTGAACCGCTTCCCGTCAAGCTATTGACTTGAAACTTGGCACATCGACTCGTTTCCCATGACAACTCATTCTAACAAAATTTCAACCCCAACCTACCCCCACCCAAATCCGGTTTTCCTGTAATTCAAGGGGAAGTTGAAATAAAATTCCCGATAAATGCGCTAAATGAGATTCTTAGCAAAAATAATAATATCGCAAGTGCGTTTGGTGCGTAATATTTTTATTTTGCTTTTCTGAAATAGTTGGTGAAATAAATCTTCAGTGGGTGGGTCTTTAGAATATGAGTATATATCATATTATATATTTGAGGGGCGTCACAAAAACGGTGCGCCATAGCGAGCCGGTGGCGTGGGGACTATTTGGGATTCTTATAAAATGCGTTGCTTGTATGAATGTTTTGTCAAATTTTCAGCCCCACCCCTGTTGCTCGATATTATATTTTTATAAAGGATTATACAACATTTTTCTTTTTTGTGTGGTTTATTTGATTTATTTTCTAGTAAAATAACCCTTTAAGGGTCATAACTAATGTACTATTGTTACCGTTTGTACAAGTTTTATAGTTTGTTTTGTTTTTAAGCGCCATTTTACATTAATTAACATCCATAACAAATCTGATATTCCTTTTGCAGTACTTGGATGCAGTATGTCAAATGTGTGAAGATGTCGGTCATTTTGGAGGTGGGTAAACACAATGAAAACAGACCAGCTGACTTCCGCGTCCAGTCATTAGCACCAGGTCGTATTTGTTTATGTGTGCATGTGATGATCCCAGACGGTGTGCTATAAGGACGTAGCTGAAATAATGGAAGTGTTGGGGGGAGTGGTTAGTTTGGGATTGTGTAGACCAGTGGTTCTCAAATCGTTTGGCTTGTCGTATTATTTTCAAAGTTTAGTTTAGCTCCACTTCACTCGTGAAATCGTTTCTAAGCTCCATAAATTCTATTTAACCTTTTATGTTTGTTAATATACTTGTGAGTATGTATGCATTAAAAATGTAATATAGTTTAGGAATACAACCTAAAAAGTGAAATTTAAAAGAATTTTTTTTCAAAAGCCAACAAACACATATCCTCTTCTTCTATATATTAAGGGCCCACGATCGATGTATTGATCATTTTGACTCCTATTTATGTATAGGGATTTGTAATGTTTCTGTGCCTGATCTTGAAAATGACATTTCACTGGTTGCAAGGGCTACTCAGCAAGGGTATCATAAACTGGGGGTTGGAAGGCCCGAGGCAATAGAAGCAAATATGTCAAGTGTTGTCATCTCAACTGTTCCCTTTGGAAGCTTGTTCCAGTCCCTGATTGTCTTTGGCAGAAATGAGCAGTTCCTGTACTGTGTTCTTGTGTTCATGAGCCGGAACTGATTGTCATGGTCTCGTCGCTGTCTATTGGGGAGAGGAACGAGTTTCTGTTTAATGACAGAGCAGTAGACCAGCCCATTATTTCTCTTGTACATCATGGAGAGCTTCGATGCTATTCGTTTTCCCTCCATTGGTGACCAGTCCAGTGTTTCCAGCATGCTGCCAACACTAGATGTGTTCCTGTAGCGGTTCAGGACAAAGCGTGCTGCTCGTTGTTGGACCGCCTTCAACCTGTCGATGCTCTTCTGGGTGAATGGGTCCCAGATTGAAGAAGCATACTCTAAAAGCGGCCCGAAAAAAGCTTTATAGACTTTCTTTTATACTGCAATTGCCGATATTTAGATTCCGCCTTAAGAACCCTAGGGTCTTGTTTGCCTGGTTGCACACATAGTTAATATGTTCGTCCCAGCGGACCTCTCTTTGAAAGGTAACACTTATTCTAAACATGATAAAATGTTACCTAGTTAAAAATAATAAAAATAGCCCTAAAAAAGTGTTTTGTATAAATCCTTTACAGTACAGAATGGGGGTGGGATGGACATTTGCCAAAACATGATTATTGTTAAAAGTTGGATATTTTAGAATGAGTTGGTCAGAACCAGCAGTATAACAAAAATGCTTCGAGACTTTAAATAAAAAGGGGTGTCTCCAATTCATATGTTGAGGTCAGTTGTCTGGGTCAGTTGTCTGGGTCAGTTAGATAGGTCAGTTAGCTGGGTCAGTTAGCTGGGTCAGTTGGCTGGATCAGCTGGGTGGGTCAGATGGATGGGTCAGTTGGCTGGATAAGCTGGGTGAGTCAGATGAATGGGTCAGTTGGCTGGATCAGCTGGGTGGGTCAGATGGATGGGTCAGTTGGTTGGGTCAGTTGAATGAGTCAGTTGGATGGGTCAGCTGACTTTGTCAGTTGCTATGGTCAGTTGACTGGATCAGCTGGTTGGATCAGCTGAGTGGGGCAGATGGCTGTGTCAGCTGGTTGGGTCAGTTGGCTGGGTCAGTTGACTTGGTCAGTTTGCTGGGTCCGTTGACTGGTCAGTTGGCTGGGTCCGTTGACTGGGTTATTTGGCTGGCTCAGTTGGCAGGCTCTCTGGATGGGTCAGTTTTGCTCGATCAGATTGCTGGGTCAGTTGGCTGGGTCCGTTGACTGGGTTAGTTTGCTGGGTCCGTCGACTTTGTCATTTTGCTAGGTCAGTTGGTTGTGGAAGTAACAGCTGCCTTCGGATCACTGATGAAGCTCTGGTTGTGGATTGTGTTTCTGTTCATATGAATTTAAAAACAGTGAATATTGATAAATCTAAACGTAGCTGTAAAGGGTAGTTTGAATAAAAGTATTAAACTATAATCATATGTTAGGTTATCTATTTTGAAAACGATAATCTACTACTCCGATAACATACTACTGATGAGGACAAAAATATAATCGAATTATTATCGCTTCGTCCCAGCTTTACGTCCCGACCGAAAGGCTCCCTGGGCGGTGGGGGGTGGTAACGCTTTAAACGCAGCGCTCTCGACCGGGCGTCCCCCAGGCCAGGGGGGAGGTTTCCGGCGTTCTTCCGCACGGTCCGGTGACGGGGAAACCCAGCGTCGGGCCGTGTGGGGGTATGACGGGGGGGGGGGCACTAAGAGCTCCCACTCCGGCCCACGGACACCATTTCCCTATGTAATGTATTTAGTATCATTTACTTGTAAGTTTAAAATGTTTTCCAGTCTCTTATCATTATCAATTTCAACTTTATATAGTAAATGTAAGAAATTTAAAAGTAATAAACATACACAATAAACAGCAATGTTTAAAATTGGTAATCCTTTTACGTGTCTGCGTTTCTAAGCATACTGCACCCTGAAACCAAATGACTTTCGCGTAACAGTGGCTAGCAATAGCAGTGCAGGTGTGCGCAACCGTGTTTGAGAGAATGAAAAGTGTAATGAAAATATATGAAAAGTTTAAGTGTTTTTAGACAAGAAGGCTTTCGTTTTTGAATATCTGAAGTGCAGCAAATAAGTAAATAAGCTTGGCTGAGAAGCAATAAAATATTGTTTAGTGTATTAGATTTAGGTATATAGTCATGTGTTGTACATCAAACAACGATCACAATATTTGGGCTACACCCTTTGCACCTGCCGCAATTTCTGACAATTAGATATACGAAATCATGCAACTGACTTGCTTAGATTTCACATAAATTATCCACAGTAAAAAAGTTGCCTTCGTCTTTCTGTAAATTCACATCTACAATTTGGATAGGGAATTTTGAGAACACAACTGCACCTAAATCGCATTTGAGATGGAAACTCGTTGATTGGGGAGGATCAAATCTGTACCTTAGGCCATGGGTGGTTTGATCTCACCAGCACGCGTTAGGAGATAAAAGACTGATAGTTTGTGTCTTAAGTCCCCAGTTAGTAGCATTAGATCTTGTGCTGGCAAAGCCAAGGCTTGCTATGAGACACTGGCTGTTCGGCAAAGCCAAGTGGACCCTGTTCCGCGAAAGAACAGAGCGCACGATCGAGGAATCAGCTGGGATTCCCGATACCTCCGAAAGCACTGACGATGCATACAGCAATTTCGTGAGTGGAATACTCGCGGTGGCTAAGAAAACTATACCTAGAACAAACGGGACCCACAAGTTCCGCCCCTTTTGGAACAAGAGGTTGGCGGACATGGTTCGTGAATGAAAGAGAGCACGGACCAAAGCTGGAAAGTTGAAGACGGCTGCTGCTCGTGCAGCTTACAATAAACTGACAGACGAGGTCCGTAAGGAGGTCGATAGGACAAACAAGGAAAAATAGGTTGGGACATGTGGAAAACTCAACCTGAAAGACGGAAAAAGGTCTGGCGATTGATGGACACTATCTTGCATGGGAAAGGTCTGAAATCTGCGTCCCTTACAAACGACTACAGGCACGGCTACTGGCACGGCTACGGGCACGACTACCACAGATGTCAAAAGTGCCGAGGCTTTGAATAAGCACTTTGCAGAGCTCTATTCCTAAGCAGTGTAAGATCGGTAGTGGATTACAGCATGCTGGTCCAATCCTTTGCAAGCATTAACGCATTGGAAAAGTTGGGTCGAATCCAGAATCAGGCTCTGAGCTTCATCTGTGGCGCATTCAGGACCACAACCCACAGCGGCCGTATAGGTCTTGGCCAATGTAGAGCCACTCGATATAAGGAGGGAAAAAGCAATATTAAGTAACGTAGAGAGGTACCGTCGTCTAGACAAAAAGGAACCGTCGTTCCAAATGCAGAACAAATGGGTGGTGGGCAGAAGACTGAAAATGTCCTCTTTTATGCACCAGGTCGTGGAGCTAGACCCAAATCCCAGTTAATCCGCCGTACGCGGAACCCTCACGTCCCTCCATACATTTTGCCTTGAGCGATGCGGCAGTGACAAAATGGAGCCCTGAGCATGTTCAGAGAGCCGCTGCCCTTGAAACCATGGATTTGTGCTTTAAAGTACCTGTAAAAGTGTTCGCGGATGGTTCGGCCAACCTGAGAGAAAGTACTGCTGGTATGGTGCACTCATACCATACCCAGCCGGGGGGGGGGGCACAAAGTCAAGAACTCTCGGGACCCTGTGGGACTACGGCATCAAACTTTGATGCGGAGCTTGAGACTATACACAGGGCCCTGGAGAGCGTGTACCACACACTGAGAGAAAACGAGCTTGCGGGGCTCGATGTGGTCGTGTTCTCGGGCTCAAGATCTGCTCTCGAGATCTTGGGAAAGAGACAGGGTACCACTCACTTAGTTGACATCATCATTGATGACGTGTGCAAAATCAGTGAATTAGGAGGCTAGGTAACAGTGCAATGGATCCCAGGCCACGTCGACATCAGTGGAAATGTGAAAGTGGACACTCTTGCGAAAACCGGGGCTGCACAGCCTCCGCCAGAAGTACCAATGACAGGTTTGGAAATACAAAACTGGCTGGCGGACCACTTCAGAAAGAAGTGGTACTGGCAGTGGGCAGACAATACGACCGCTAGAGGCGTCTATTCAAACTTGCAGACTCCTAGCAGACAAGACCCATGGTGGGGTTTAGGCCGCAAGCTGCAAATCTTAGTGACGCAAATGCGCACCGAGCCTTGCCCCATAGGCACATACTTCTGCCGGCTGGATAGCAACAGGGATCCCACATGCCGGCATTGCAGCCTGGACCCGGAGACTCTGGCGCATCTATTGATCGAATGTCTGTCACTAGATCTCCCGGGGGAAACCAGGGCGGTTGGGGAACCCAACGTGAGGAAAATGTTATATGGCACAGCTCAGCAGATAAAGCTGGTTGCCAATTTATTAGCCGGGGTCTTAAGAGAGTAATCTCAGACCTTTGTTACGCCCCCTACTATGTTCAAGGAATTTGAACAGGCTCGTGGTCTAGGGGATTTGAAAAGGGGCTAACACAGGTAGATTTTAGACACACTATTTGCTAAATAAATGTACTTTATTGCATGGAATAGAAAGTGAACAAAGATACATAAAATCTACATAAAACGAACTGAATATAGGTCTAACACTAACACTACCTAAAGCTCACAGTAATATAAACTAATACTAGCACAAGTCTAAGCTCCTGGAATACTATTTCTATTAACTAATAAATGGCCCTATCAAGTACTAAGCAAATGCAACGGTCAGCTAGTCACGCATCCCTAGGCTCATCTCGTCTCTCTCTTTTTGTTCTGGGACTACACAGCGCACTTATAGGCTACTGTAGTTGGCGTGGCTTTACCTACATGTGACCCTTCCTGGACGCTGGTCATCTGACACGGCTAGGCTAATGGGATACATAAAGAAAACGGCCCTAGCTCGTAACACCATCACCAGAATATGTGTGTTAGTTAGTAGCAGACATGCTCAATAACAAAACACCAAATGTTTCCTGAAAAGTTCAATGAAGACAAATATGACGAAAGTTATCTTGGCGCAAATGACGCTAAATGTCCATTTTGAAGGGCAAAATTTCAAAAATGACTTAATGTCAAATTGATGCCATAAAGGGACCATCAAATTAGAAGAGATATGAATGCATTCATTCATTACAAATCACATGAATATATATGACGCGATTTTCGAAAATTTCATGGAAAAATAAAATCCTACAACTTTGCAATGACCTTTGCCTCAGTGGTAGAACAAGTTGACCAATCAGTAACCAGACGTTCAGGTACTTTCGGTTACAGAATCTATGTGAAAAATTGTCATGTTACATCTACATTACGTCCAAATCATATAAAAAGCAAAATTTTACAAAATATATCAACCCTGAGTAGATTATGTGACCCATAGGGCTCAACGTTGATTTTCCCATATTAGGATTGATGGTGAACTACATATCTGAAGAAAGCTGTTGTACAAGTAAATCTGGCCCAGCTTCAATGGTACTCATACCATTTTCTCAATCATGATGGAAACTTTAACTTGTACCTTAAAGCAAGAAAGCTGACTCAACAATTCATGGTTGATGCTTATTGCAAGACCGAGGCAAACCGTTCGGTTTGGGAAAAAATTAAAGCACACATAAGGGCTGAAGACTATGATGTCCTTCAACGATTTGTGAACAACCAAAATTTTGAAGACGGTATCATATTGCGTGGAAAGAAAGTTATATTTCCTACAACCTTCTTTGGGAGTCCAAGAAATATGTCTAAAAATTACCGAGATTCTGTGGCCATGGTCAGGTAATATTGCAAACCTGAGTTAAATGTAACATACTCGTGTAATCCTAAATGGAAGAGAATCAGGGAATACTTACTTCCCAGACAACAATCGTGCATCAGACAACAACCGTGCATCAGACAACAACCGTGCATCAGACAACAACCGTGCATGCGACCGTCCTGATTTAGTATCACGAGTGATTGAGTTGAAACTGAAATTTCACTTGAATAATTAACCGAACCCCAAAGATTTTTACATGCCTAATTTCTTTTCAAGAATCTGTCACGAAACATGTTTTTCGGAGTCAAAACCGAGTTGTGGCCGACTGACCGAGCCGCACTCAGGTCGCTAAAGAACCACATGTGGCGTACGAGCTGCGATTTGCTGACCCCTGATCTAAGGCAAAGATGGGCTTTTGAGAATATCAAGGAAGCAAATGAAAGCCCTAACTTACTCAAACGTCTATTCTTTATTGATGGACCTGTCTGAAGTGGCAAACTATTCCTTTACAACACAATCATGCACTATGTGCACTTCAAAAATGAATATTAGTCTTGCCTCAAATTTGCTTGAGTGAGGCTGAACTTCCCACTGTTGTTTTAAGCTGCCTATTCCACTAAATGAAACATCAATCTGTAATGTTCGACATGGGATTAATATGGCAAAGAAATGAAAAAGGCGAAAGTGATATTATGGAATGAAGCTTCAACGGCCCAGCACATGGAGTAAATGCATGTTGGCACATATTATAAAGAACTCTTAGACGAATCTCTAAAAGTTGTTTCTAAAAAAAACATTCGAAGGATAAGTCTTTAAGTGAAAATTTTAGTCAACTTCTTCCTTATGTTTCACATGGCAGTAGAATAGAAATATATTCTTCATTCATGAAGTATGTTAATTGTTGGAAAAATATTCAGGTCTTAAAGTTAGACCTAAATAAGCGTGCCAATATGGACAATGTCCTATAAGAACACCGAGGCTTTTCTGATTGGCCTTTAAACCTTAAGAATGGAAAACTACAAGAGCTTGTATTAGAGCAAGGTATCTTCCAATTTACTCAAGTCTGTATTGAAAGTGGATGTACTTTTGATGTTGTCTTTCCTGGGGTAATCCAATCAAGAGACTATAGCACTGCTAACCGCACGATTCTGACTCAAACAACAACAAGACCCGATTCACTTGAACTTAATGAAAGTGTCCTTAGACGAACTAAATCTAAATTGAAATACTATACCAGTATAGATTCTATTCAGTAAGACAGTGGAAACGCTGAGTAGGCATGCCTCATGGAACTTGGTGCAGTGGTAATGTTGCTACGATACCTTGACTCAAAAAGAGGTCTTTGCAATGGCACCAGAATGGTTGTCAAGAAAAACAAGTCAAAAGTCACTAACTATAAAATCCTGACCGGATCTTTTATAGGTACCTGAATATTTATTCCAAGAGTGTCGCAATAAAACTGATCTATATTTTGATATTTTTTAAACAAAGATTTATTTTTAAATCCTTTCTATTAATTTCGCTTTGGTTCGTTGTTGGCTGGCATAATCTTTGGACGGTTAATCGACCCACTTTACGTCAACATATCAAGCTTAAACTTTGCACTGCCTAAGACAACACATTCGAACAAATTTTCAGCACCACAACCAACCCACAAATATCAGTTTTTCGTGTTTTTCAAGGGGAACATGAAGGCAATATTGTCAAATATGTCGCCTGGTCCAATAATTCCGTTGGCAAATATTCCTCGGTCTCAACTCACAACACGGACTAGTGTGATTCAGAACACTAAAAGGTTCATTGTACATTATGGGTTTATATTCACAGAAATAAAAAGATCCACTTGGTAGGCTACACAATGAAGTTGATACATAAATACATCTGGCTGAACAATATTATCCTCAGGCAAAAAGCCCCACAGCGAATCAAAATTAAAATACCATCCTCTCTGTCGCTCGCTCTAGATCGCTCTATCTCATTCTGACCCCTGACGCTCAAAATCGTAGTCTCCCTTTATCACCAAAAAAAATCCACGCACTGGTCCACTAAAGTCAATTATCAGAAATCACGATACACACTGTAAATCTGATTTCATGACCTCGACAAATATGATTTCGCGAAATAAAATTCCCGATAACTTCGCTAAATGAGGTTCTTAAAAAAAGATCGCATGTGCGAATGATGCGTAATAATGTCTTTTGTTGTTCCGAAATAGTTGGTGAAATAAATCTGCAATGTAAAAGCGGAAGGGTCATTAGAATATTGATGTAGTTCAGGGCAATAAAAAACGATGTGCGGTTCCGAACCTTGGTGGGTGGGGTGCACTAATTTGGATTCTAATAAAGTATGTTATTTATAGCATGTTTTGGTCATATTATCAGCTCACCCCCCCCCCCCCTTTTTGCTTGATATTGCATTTTATATAGGATTTATACGAAAAACATTGTTAAAAAAGTGTATTTAATTTTCAATTTACTTTATATTAACTTTGCTTTTGTTGCCGGCTGGCAAAATCTTTGGATGGCTAATTGACGCACTTCCCGTCAACGCAGTGAGCTGAAACTTTGCACAGAGACTCCTTGTCAATGACAAAACATTCTACCACATTTACAGCCCAACCCCAAAAATACGTTTTTCCTTTTTTTTCAATGGAAATATAAATGAAATATAATGCCACTGATTTCACGACATAACATTTCCGATAGTTGCGCTCAATAGGTTTCTTTAATTTTTTTTCTTTTTTTTCGTCTTTTTTAAAAATGTATTATTATTTTTTATTTTTTTTTGTATTCAAAGAAATATTTAATGATATACAGAATAAACTATTAACAGGCAAACATACCTAAGTGTCAACTGAACAAAACTTTAAATCATGTCCTGAAATAACATTTTCACAGTATAGTTACTAATTTCTAATTAAATACTGTGTACTGTATTGAAATTATTATTATTTTTGTTAACATGATGTATTTATGAGTTGGAATTATAAACAAAAATAATTAATGTATTACTCTAACATGATATTTTCTTAAATTATGTTTTGAATTATGTTTTGTATTTTAAATCTAAAAAGTGTTTCTAATGTAATGTTTGTGTAATTATGTTTGTGAAAAAAAGCCTTAAGTCTGTGGTGCCATATATATTTTCTGTATTGTGAAATTAATATGAGACTTATTGTGTGTTGTTTCTTGTTTTTGGATTCTGGTATTGTGTTTAGTGTTATGGCTCTGTCTATATCTACTGTGTGAACTGTACCTGCTTGTATGATTTGTTTAAGTGTAGATTTAGTCTTTAAGATTGTGTTGCATGTCAGATATAAATGGTGTTCGGTCTCGTCAGCCCCTGTCCTGCACAGTGGACATTCTGTGTGCGTAACTCTGTCCTTGTATGGTCTTGATGAGACTGGTGTCATGTTGTATATGAGTCTATATTTCTTTGTCTTTATTTTATATTTCTTTGATGTGTGTATTTTTAAATGTATTCTCAGTGTTTATTGTTCCATAATGATATGTCCATTTTATCCTATTATAGAGTGGTGTTGCTTGTCTCTTTATTTATTAAATGTGTGTAGATTTCTTTGGCTATTTTGTGTATAAGTGTTTCGTTGCCTTTTAATGCTTGGGTGCATGCCATGTGAAAATCAGATTGTTTTCTACCTATGTAATGTGGTGTGCTGTTGTCAATTTTTATTAACTGTCCTAACCTTATCCCCATGTAATAATGTGTAAATATATTTTCCTCCTTGTTTCTAATGGCTTGTTCCTATAAATTTGATTTTAAGTGCCTGTAGTTTTGTTTGCATGTCTTCTTCTTCTTCTATATATTAAGGGCCCACGATCAATTTATTGATCATTATGGCTCCTATGAATGTTGATGGGATTTACAATGTTTCTGTGCCTGGTGTTGATGAGGATATTTCACTGGTTACAAGAGTAACTGTTTGAGGGTATCATGTCTTGTAAATTAATTCCTCCTTCTAATTTAGATTGGATTAATGTTGTATGTTTAATGTTTTGTATTGTTCCTTGAAATATGTAATTCCTGATATGTAAGTTGATATGTTTTAAAATTGTTGGTGGAGGCCCCCAAATGTTCCCTGTGTATATTGTTTTGGGATTTACGTATGTGTTTATGATTGTGCTCCTACCGAAAATTGCGTGTGCTGTGTATTTGTGTCTGTCAATTATGTTTTTTATAGATTGTTCAATGTTTTGCCATGTTTCTGTATTAGTTTGAGTATGTATGTTTGAAAAATAAATCCCATAAATCCTAAGACTATCCTTCTTTAAAAGGAATTCTAATCTATCTCTCCACCTACCAATCCCCATAAATTCTAAGACTACCCTTCTTTACTATTCCTAAAGGGAATTCTAATCTATCTCTCCACCTTCCAATCCCCATAATTTCAGATTTTTTTGGTTTATTTTAGACTCACGCCCTATCCCAAAATCTTGAAATATTGATATTATATTGGAAATTGACTTATCATCAATAGGAAAAAAAATAGTGTCATCTGCATATGCAATGACTCTTCTCTCACTACCCCCAGGAATCCCTACTCCTTTAATGTTCTCCCCATCAGCGACGACAGCTACCGTGGTTGCAGGGTTCTCGAACTAGTAGAAGGCCAGAATGTCATTGTTACCAATATTGTAGGTAACAAAAAGAGCGTTTAGGATTTCGGACTGCATTGTCCGAAAAGCCTTCTTCCCTGAATGTTGTTGCCAGTGCTTTTGGATGGTGTACACTGTCAAGTGTCACACACCTTACTGAAGCACGTTGTGTGTGCATATTTAATTGAAATTAAATTTACTCACAAAATGAAATACAAATAACTCTTTAAAAAAAACTACTTCCTCTCGAAACGGTAAACAGATGAAATATGATGAATCCGTAAAACACTATACAGTTGAAATCAAGCGAAAATATTGAAATCCTTCCAACTGCTTACAATGCACATAATTGATTTTAACAGTATTATAATTATTCTTGCTTGCTTTTTTTTTCTGAAATTGTTTATGAAATAAATCTGCGGTGTAAAAACGGGTGGGACATAAGAATATTTCTATAAAATAAAATAATAAAAAATGCATACAAAGTTAATATTTAAATGAAAAACTTTCAATTTTCAGTTTAAAAAAAAAATATTTTTTTTTCTGCACACGATAAAATTATAAAATTCGTTTCTACACAAACTAAACTCCATTTTGTATCTAAGCAAAACTAACGCCATCTTGTATCAAGACTCGCTTTGCATTCCATTGAAAAATGCTATTAGCTGCACATGTTTACAATGATGGAGTTTGCTCAAGGGTTTTGGGTAGACTATTTCTTCTTTTGTTTACCATGCCAGGTAATTCAGTCAACATTGTAATCTTTCAGGAAACGTTAATTTTTTGTTGAATTAAATTATTAGAGCCAATCTCAATTTAAAAGTAAACTTTAATACTATTTAAAAATTAACGTAAATAAAAGTTTTAAAAATCCGTCTGCGTTAAAACAAATCGATTTTATCAAGATCCTATATAAGAGACAAGCCCAACCAATGCAGGGTGACAGTATAACAGAATGCCAACACACAAGGATGATACACCAGAAGAGTGCAACCAAGTTAGTATAACAACAAGGCATGGCGTTACCAGGACGTGATAACACGACACAGAGAATGTCATCAGCTGAAACAATCGCACACGGGCGTATTCTTTCTGTCCCCAAGACTCGCACAAAAACATACGGTGAAAGATCTTTCTCTTACTGTGCCCCCAGACAATGGAATTCTCTTCCACTACACATCCGCAATATATCAACTGTCACAGCCTTCAAAACTGCACTCAAAACACATCTCTTTAAACTCTACTACCCCGACTGATTCCTCACATCTGACCGATAAACGCTGCTGCTGGTCGTCGTCCATGGCTTGTCATGTAAAAGTTCTGGTGTGGATGAGGTGAATATGCATGAGATTTTGTTTTGTCTCTATACAGCTGTTCTTTATTACATATATGTATTTTATGTTATTGTCACGATTATGTCTCTTTTAAAATATTTTTATGTACAGCGCGGTGAGCCTAGCCCTAGGCTGGGGTACCGCGCTATATAAGACAGCAAATAATAATAATAATAATAATATGACCACACACCCTATACAACCAACAATACTAAAAAACTACAAATCTTATACAACAACACGCCCTATACAACTGCACTCAAAATACAACCTCACACGCTACACAATCACAATATCTGTTATGTGATTATCAGAAGTTATGTGATCTATAAGTTGGTATGTGATCACTCGGTTAATATGTGATCACTCGGTTATTATGTGATCACTCACTTGTTATGTGATCACTCGGTTGTTATGTGATCATTCGGATTTATGTGATCACTCGGTTGTGATATGATCATTCGGTTGTTATGTGATCACTTGGTTGTGATATGATCACTCGGTTGTTATGTGATTACTCGGTTATTATGTGATCACTCGGTTGTAATGTGATCACTCAGTTGTTATGTGATCACTCAGTTGTTATGTGATCACTCGGTTGTAATGTGATCACTCAGTTGTTATGTGATCACTCAGTTGTAATGTGATCACTCAGTTGTAATGTGATCACTCGGTTTGTTATGTGATCACTCGGTTGTAATGTGATCACTCGGTTGTTATGTGATCACTCAGTTGTTATGTGATCACTCGGTTGTTATGTGATCACTCAGTTGTTATGTGATCACTCAGTTGTAATGTGATCACTCAGTTGTTATGTGATCACTCAGTTGTAATGTGATCACTCAGTTGTTATGTGATCACTCAGTTGTAATGTGATCACTCAGTTGTAATGTGATCACTCAGTTGTTATGTGATCACTCGGTTTGTTATGTGATCACTCGGTTGTAATGTGATCACTCAGTTGTTATGTGATCACTCAGTTGTTATGTGATCACTCGGTTGTAATGTGATCACTCAGTTGTTATGTGATCACTCAGTTGTAATGTGATCACTCAGTTGTAATGTGATCACTCGGTTTGTTATGTGATCACTCGGTTGTAATGTGATCACTCGGTTGTTATGTGATCACTCAGTTGTTATGTGATCACTCGGTTGTTATGTGATCACTCAGTTGTTATGTGATCACTCAGTTGTAATGTGATCACTCAGTTGTAATTTGATCACTCGGTTGTTATGTGATCACTCAGTTGTTATGTGATCACTCAGTTGTAATGTGATCACTCGGTTGTTATGTGATCACTCAGTTGTAATGTGATCACTCAGTTGTTATGTGATCACTCAGTTGTAATGTGATCACTCAGTTGTAATGTGATCACTCAGTTGTTATGTGATCACTCAGTTGTAATGTGATCACTCAGTTGTAATGTGATCACTCAGTTGTAATGTGATCACTCAGTTGTTATGTGATCACTCAGTTGTAATGTGATCACTCAGTTGTTATGTGATCACTCAGTTGTAATGTGATCACTCAGTTGTTATGTGATCACTCAGTTGTTATGTGATCACTCGGTTGTTATGTGATCACTGGTTTGTTATGTGATCACTCGGTCGTTATGTGATCACTCAGTTGTTATGTGATCACTCAGTTGTTATGTAATCACTCGGTCGTTATGTGATCACTCAGTTGTTATGTGATCACTCAGTTGTTATGTGATCACTCAGTTGTTATGTGATCACTCAGTTGTTATGTGATCACTCGGTCGTTATGTGATCACTCAGTTGTAATGTGATCACTGGTTTGTTATGTGATCACTCAGTTGTTATGTGATCACTCGGTCGTTATGTGATCACTCGGTCGTTATGTGATCACTCAGTTGTTATGTGATCACTCGGTCGTTATGTGATCACTCGGTCGTTATGTGATCACTCAGTTGTAATGTGATCACTGGTTTGTTATGTGATCACTCGGTCGTTATGTGATCACTCAGTTGTTATGTGATCACTCAGTTGTTATGTGATCACTCAGTTGTAATGTGATCACTCAGTTGTTATGTGATCACTCAGTTGTTATGTGATCACTCGGTTGTTATGTGATCACTGGTTTGTTATGTGATCACTCGGTCGTTTTTTGATCACTCAGTTGTTATGTGATCACTCAGTTGTTATGTAATCACTCGGTCGTTATGTGATCACTCAGTTGTTATGTGATCACTCAGTTGTTATGTGATCACTCAGTTGTTATGTGATCACTCAGTTGTTATGTGATCACTCGGTCGTTATGTGATCACTCAGTTGTAATGTGATCACTGGTTTGTTATGTGATCACTCAGTTGTTATGTGATCACTCGGTCGTTATGTGATCACTCGGTCGTTATGTGATCACTCAGTTGTTATGTGATCACTCGGTCGTTATGTGATCACTCGGTCGTTATGTGATCACTCAGTTGTAATGTGATCACTGGTTTGTTATGTGATCACTCGGTCGTTATGTGATCACTCAGTTGTTATGTGATCACTCGGTCGTTATGTGATCACTCAGTTGTAATGTGATCACTGGTTTGTTATGTGATCACTCGGTCGTTATGTGATCACTCAGTTGTTATGTGATCACTCGGTCGTTATGTGATCACTCAGTTGTTATGTGATCACTCGGTCGTTATGTGATCACTCAGTTGTAATGTGATCACTCGGTTGTTATGTGATCACTCGGTCGTTATGTGATCACTCAGTTGTTATGTGATCACTCGGTCGTTATGTGATCACTCAGTTGTTATGTGATCACTCGGTCGTTATGTGATCACTCAGTTGTTATGTGATCACTCGGTCATTATGTGATCACTCAGTTGTAATGTGATCACTCGGTTGTTATTTGATTACTCGGTTCAATCATATAACAATTTCTATATATTAAACATACATTAATTTTATTCCACTGAAACTACTTATTGTAGTAGTTTGAAATTACTTTAATGGCACGTACGAATTTACCGATATTTGACTTCATATCAAATAAATTACAAATACTTATCTAGAAACAGAAATATGTTGATCTTTTTCATTATTCAATGCACTGTAAATTTTATTTTAAAAATATTTATATTCAAAAACTGTAGTTTGAAATAGTGTAAATATACAACTTACAGAGCATGGTGTTCATTCCCCAGTTTGTTGAATAATACATTCATAGAAGCCATAATTTAACCTTTAAATCTATGAAATTGCTCGCTTTATGTGCCAATACATATCCCACGGTCAATTTCCAAACAACATGTTTTAAATATATTTGGTTAGTAATCCAGGATACAAAAAAAAGTACATTTTATTACCCAGAAATGCAGTAAAATTTATCTATATGACCGTTTATCATATGTGATGCATATTTTCCTCATTTTATTTGACGTCTGTTTCAGATTGTATACTGACAGGGAAACACATTAAAATTTACGTAAACGAAAAAACCAAGTCTGAGTTTTGCAAATCGGGGCTTCTAGCTGGCAAAGACAGACTTGTCTTCGATGTCATATTCGACTTGCGCGAGATACAACCACAAAACAGGAATCGTCGTTGTACTACGTTCGACTTTTACACGAAGTATAACGAAACCTATGTTTTTAATAAGACAAAGGTAAGGAGACACAAACGTTTATTTTAAACTTGCCTGTTCAGATGTCTTCATCGTTTGCCACGTACTGCAACCATAGCAACCCTTCACTCTTCAGCGTCTTTTAGTCATACCACCATCGTTACGCCTTATCTTTAATATTATTACCTGTTTTGGCCACCTGCTCAGAATGCATGTAAACACATTTTGTCAACTATGCGGTTTATAGTTAATTAGTGTTTGGTTGTGTTGTCTAGGGGTACGATTAACCAGCTCACAAGAATAACAACATTAGTTTCAAAGTGCGTCCAATATTAATCTTTACACTTAATTTTCACCAAACAATTGGCTCACGCTTATTACAACGATAAGTACCACAATGCACCCAATTAGAGAGGTACGCCTCGCCAAAAGACTTCCTCCTAGCGGGATCACTGCACAACACTCTTTCCTTTCACTTTCACTCCCTGAGTCGTTCTGCCGTTCACCCACGCTACCAAAATGCGCGTACCTTTCGCTCGCATGAGTTCATACGCCAGCCTCTCTTTCCCATTCACGCTTGGAATACTTTCATAAATTAGCTATGTTAACTAGAATCATCGGGGATTCTCACCTCGTCAATTTCAATGCAAGTTTACGATAGCAGACACACCTGTTTCAGAAACAGAGTGGATTTATTGAATTAAGGACATGGTTAAAGTAGAAATATAAACCTTTAGCATGCCTCACACGTTGTAGCTAATCACCAACTGTAACTCTTCACAAAAGTGCATGGCTTCAGCCTAGAGAAAAACGGCTCTGATATAAACTTTGAAGAAATGTTGCCTTCTGGATTTATTTTTCTCATCACCGGAAAGGAAGTCCGATCGACCAGCATTTGAGTGTATAGCAATTTTTGGAGAATAACATATTCTTATCAGAAGCTGAATCCTTGTAAACCAGGGTGTACCCTAGCCAGAATCGACATTGCCTGCCTTCATGAGACCCGACTAGCTTATGGTGGTACCATAAAGGACGCCAGCTACACATTCTACTGGGAGGGGAAAAGCTCAGATGAACCTAGGCGGCATGGTGTTGGATTTGCCGTAAAAAACACATTATTGGCCTATGTAGAACCTCCTTCATTGGGATCGGAGAGGATTCTGCGACTGCAGATGTCATCATCTGCTGGCAAGGCCAACGTATTTAGTATGTATGTTTGTACTCTTCATTCGAACCCAGAAGAGAAAGATCTGTTCTGTGAGGCCCTGCGTGGACCAAGAATTATCATGTGTTTCCAAAACTGAAGCATTGTACATTCTGGGAAACTTTAATGCTGGGGTAGGAGCTGATCAGGCAGCCTGGCCTTCATATTTTGGTTATAACGGATTAGGAAGGAACGGACAACGACTGCTGGAGTTGTGCTGCTCCCATGGTCTCTGTGTTACCAACACCTACTTTAAGTGTAAAAAAATTCAAAAAGGTGTCATGGCGACACCTACGTTCCCGCAACTTCAATCAGCTAGACCTTGTCATCACAGGCGCGTGGGGCTAGCCAGTGTACTTCATACCCGCAGCTACCATAGTGCTGACTATGGCATGGACTATTCTAGAGCTAAACAGTTTTTAAATGAACATCAGTAATTCGTGTTTTCACTTGTGATGTGAAGTGCTGCATCATCATCATCATCATCATCAGGTCCCGTAGTCCTTCGACCGTTGGGGCGATACAGATGACATGTACACTATTCTTCTCCATTCCTCTCGGTCTTCTGCCCTACGCATAGCATCGCCTAGTTGTAATCCAGTCCATTCTTTGATATTATCTTCCCATCTTTTTCTTTGTCTTCCTCTTCTTCTCCCTCCTCTAGTAGTGCCCTGCAAGATCTCTTTGGCGAGCCCTTGTTTTCTGGTCACGTGGCCATACCACTCAAGTTTGCGCTTTTTAACAGACGTCAGGAGGTCATCGTATTGCCCAATTGCCTGACGTATCCTTTCTTTTATTTGCTCATTGGTGATGTGGTCTCTATAGCAGATGCCAAGAATGCCTCTGTAACATCTCATCTCCATCGCCTTCATATGACTCAAAAGCCGTTCACACACATAAGTGTTTCCACATAGCGAAACCATCGACAGAGCATGTTTGTAAAACGCAGGATATTTATCCTTTTCCAAATACGTTTTATAGAACGCTTGCAAACCAACTTGGAGGAATTTCTCTTTAAACCGTGTATCACACCACATTTCACAATGTTCCATTTGTAATCTTCCTGGTAATAATTTCCCGTCTAACGCGAATGGCATCGCAAATGCACAAAAAGCACATGATGTTTTTTACATACCTGAAATCACTTTTGAAATTCGAGGTTTAAGTCAGATATCAAAGCAGCGTATTTTTCATGCTGGTATCTGTTCTCTGTTGCGATACTGTTACCAGGTGGGATCTCGCTTTGTCAGTTTGATCATGTTCCTGTTCCTCGGTGGGATCACGTTCGCGGTGGGATGCTATTCCCTCGGTGGAATTATGAAGTCTATGGTCATCAACTTTGGCCAAGATTCATCATCACGCGTAGTAGAGTATACCGTAATCTAAGCCTTCAACTCCATTCATGTGCGTAGCTTATGCCATAATACATGTAATGGACGATTAAATTGGAACTTTATATATGTAATTATCATTGCATAACATTCTAGGCCCCTTATTTCAAGTAAATGAAACATAATAAACATAATAAGGGCATTTATATAATCTGAAAAAAAGATTATAGAGAAAATCGAAGCTTCTAGAATAATTTATAAACTTCTTTAAACTTATTTTTTTTAAAAAATGACTCAGTGATGTGGAGAAAATCCCCCAGGAGGTGAAGAAATGAAGACAACAAACCCAACTTTTCAAAAAGCTTTCAGATCTCACCATGTATCCCCCGTGGAACAATATAGAACATTTTGGAACATTCTATAATACATTTAATAACCAACCCATAACATGTAAAAACATAATTAAGGAGGTCTTTACTTTCTGCGCGATACTAACTGTTCTTCGGCATGTTTCAGCTTCATTGAGTAGGACTGTTTGGAAATGTGTGCTGAAAATTCTGACTTTCTTTTTTGAGTCAGCAGCTTTGACTTGCATAATTTGTTTAATATCACAAATGGTGACCTTGCCTTTCTAAGTATATACCTGACATTCGCTTCAGATAAAAAATTTAAGTCATTAGTATTTCTTAGTATGTGAACGCCTCCACTTCTTCCAGTGCATTTGCGGCCAGAGCGATATGGTCTTTGTTGGCTGAGTTTAACTTTATGACATTTGTCTTGATTTTATTTATACTGAGGCCGCGCTGTGCTGAAATGGTGGCTACATCTTTTGTATTTTCCTGCACTTTTCGCTGGCCTTGGGACAGAAGCGCAATATTATCTGCGATGTCAAGATCCTTCAGTTGCTTTTAAAGTTGAAACAGGAGTCAGAAAAGGGTGTCTTTTGTCCTCATTTATATTCATCCTCGCCAGTGACTGGATAATGAAAATATCCCCAGACAAAAAAAGAGGAATGAAATATAGTGGGCAATATGAGAACAACTGAATGACATATATCTTAGGCATTGGTAAATAGTTTTTAAAAACTTAGATGTCTTTTAAATGTTAGATCGCTCTTTAGATCATGGTTTTTGATTGGCCCCCAGAGGAAAGGTGCTGAGCACCAAATTCATAGAGTTATTATAAAACTGGCTATTATTATAGGAGAACATTTCAAATTTTGATTGGTAATTTAGCAAATTGTTTTGGACTTGGCTTTAAAGTTACGTCTACGCTGATAAGCAATAAGAGTTTTTTTTTTATTTTCGAAAGCAAACAAAACAAACCCGAGTATATAAAAAAAATTAATGTGTAAAAAGTGTAATGTGTAAAAAGTGTAATGTGTAACAAGTGTAATGTGTAACAAGTGTAACGTGTAACAAGGATTTTTTCAGTTCGAAAGTTGTATTTGTTTCCAGTTTAAATAAAAAAACGTTGTATTCCTTTTCTGAAATGCATTGTCATTTTAATGGGGCCATGAAACTTTATCGAACCTTTTTGCGGTCAAGTGTTTGCTTTTTTGGCGTTGCAGAATATTGATTTTTCTTAGACGTGGTCTTTTAAAGGAAGCGTTAATAAGATTTACAACAACAGAATGTAAAAAGTATTTGCCTTTTTTCTTCCTTACAAAAATATCTAAATTTTATACTAGTAGTAATATTGAACATTTTAACCTGCATAAATCAGTCATTAAAAGGACTCTGTTTGGTTTGCTATATTTAAAATACTCCACGACGCACAGTTTTCTGAAAAAATTTAGGAGGTTGTATAAGTTAGATTCATCAATCAATTGGGTAGTGTGATGACCTGCAGTATGATGACCTGCAGTATGATGACCTGCAGTATGATGACCTGCAGTATGATGATCAGCAGTATGATGACCTGCAGTATGATGACCTGCTGTATGATGACCTGCAGTATGATGACCTGCAGTGTGAGGACCTGCAGTATGATGACCTGCAGTATGATGACCTGCAGTACGATGACCTGCAGTATTATGACCTGCAGTGTGATGACCTGCAGTATGATGACCTGCAGTATGATGACCTGCAGTATGATGACCTGCAGTATGATGATCAGCAGTATGATGACCTGCACTATGATGACCTGCTGTATGATGACCTGCAGTATGATGACCTGCAGTGTGATGACCTGCAGTATGATGACCTGCAGTATGATGACCTGCAGTACGATAAACTGCAGTATGATGACCTGCAGTGTGATGACCTGCAGTATGATGACCTGCAGTATGATGACATGCAATGTGTTGACCTGCAGTGTGATGAACTGCAGTGACGAAACTTTGGATCTTAGGATCTTTGTACTCATTTATCAATGACTATAGATTTCCGCTTTGTCGGAGTATGCCTCCTAATTAATCCCACGAGTCAGTGTAAGCAAAGGCAACTAATACTAATGCCCCAACACCTACAGGTTTGTTGTACGATAATGTTTATTCTACAATTACTTCAATATTGTTGATATATATAATAATGAAGTCGTTCCAGCCAAACACACTAAGCAACAACTATTGTGCGACGGCCATCTATGCACAACGATAACAACAACTCAACTAACACGTCATTTCCCTTTACCCAAATACGTCACAACAATCTAACACAATAGATAAGCAACACATATAATCTCTAACTAATATCTTTTACGTACCAAACATAACAACAGTGATCGACACATAATAACAGTGATTCTCATACCCTTAACATGTAGTATGATGACCTGCTGTACAATGACCTGCAGTATGATGACCTGCATTATGATGAACTGCAGTACGATGACCTGCAGTATGATGACCTGCAGTACGATGACCTGCAGTGTGATGACCTGCAGTGTGATGACCTGCAGTATGATGACCTGCAGTATAATGATCTGCAGTATGATGACCTGCAGTATACTGACTTGCAGTATGATGACCTGCAGTATGATGACCTGCAGTATGATGACCTGCAGTGTGATGACCTGTAGTATAATGACCTCCTGGTGACTGTAAAAAAAAAAAGAACAAACTGGACTGGTATGGCCACGTGATAAGAAAACAAGGGCTCGCCAAAGAAATTATGCAGGGCACGTCGAGAGGAGGGAGTAGAAGAAAAAGACACAGAAAAATATGGCAAGATAACATCAAAGAGTGGACGGGACTAAAGCATAGTGCAGAAAAAAGAGAAGAATGGAGGAGGGTAGTTTTCATGTCATCTGTGGTGCCCCAAAGGTCAAAGGTCTTAGGGACATGATAACGATGATGATGATAAGTTAGATTTTTAAAAAAAAAACGAAAAGTAAAAATATTAATAAATCCATTAAAGTTAAATATTATAAAATTACCTCAGAACATTTAAATCCTTTTATTTAATACTAGCGAGAACCCGGCATGCGTTGCAATGCCACACAAAGAAAAAAGTGTTTGTGTTTTAATTACGTTTTTGAAGTATATTTTTAAAATAGAAAATATTTTTTGCTCTTGCCGTCTGGTGCGTAGACAAATAAATTGGAAGGTTTTTCGACGCGTGAACATCCCAAAGGTGTATGCACAACAACTAACCGGACGTATACATACATTCAGTTACATATATATAAAGAAAAAAGTTTACCGAATAAAAGATGCCTTTGCACAACTATTCAAGGAATCGTTCTGTCTACCATTCATCCATCCATACGTCCTTCGGTCCGTCTTTTGATATTCATGGGAATGATTGTGTAAATGTTAACGTCATTGATTTTCTTAATTGGTAAAATGAGAATAGAGCATTTATTTTTCACAACTATAATATCATTGGATTTAAAGAAAGTGTCATATCCACGTTAAATTTTACATACCATATTTCCTAACCCCCAAATATATGTACCTATGAAGGTTAATTTTCTCAAATTCATTCTGAGACGTATAGAGTGCTGCCTTGCGCAAATGAAACTATCTTATTACATCTTCCCCCTCCCCCAAACAGAGTTTTAAAGAAATTAATAAAATCATCCCCGGGAATGTTACACGCTTACTTACACAATTTTCTTTTAGCATTTCACATGCTTTGTTCTTATTTGGATGAGTGATAAGTGCATTAGTGAATGCTATTTTGATATATTGTTTCGCTGCACTGATTGAATTAAACGGTATTTTCGTATTAAAGTTAATTTAAAGGGTAATTCTGTACTACATTATAAATTTCATAAAAGTATATTTTGGAATGAATAAAAAGTAAACACTTATTAAATGTTGAAAACACAAAGCTAAAGGTGTATTTTGTTTTTAAAATTTTAGCAATTTAGAAAGCAATCTATTATATTAATTTATTAATTTTACTTATAGAGGAGTAAAATACATTATCAGTTTTGTCACGCATCGTTATAAAATCAAAGAAACTTAGGCTGTGGCTAAAATAGGCAATCGCACTATGATGTCATATGCGTACTCATTTAGATTTATTTTTATTTTCAATATTGACAACGCACTAAAATGTGCACTAAAAATAACATATGTTTGATTTTTCCCGATAAATGTGATGTAATTCTTAGATCATAATATTTTGATTAATAATTTTTTTCATAACTTTTACATTCGGATAAAATGCTTAAAATAGTTCATTAGTCATTACTTTCCATATATTTGTAATTTATGATTATAATATTTAAACTATTGCTAACAAAAAGGGGAAATATATTATTTTTGCGCATGTAAATTTATTCAAATTTCCGTAAAATAATAGAAATTAACTATGATTGTTTTTGAGAGTCCGAAAGTATTAAAATATTTTCGGTTCTTTTGCGTTACGTCAGCATAGCTCATTCTTATATACTAACGAGAACCCGACATGCGTTGCAATGCCACTCAATGAAAAAAGTGTTTGTGTTTTAATTAAGTTTTAAAATAGAAAAGTTTTATTGTTTTTTCCGTCTAGTGCGTACACAAAGGAATTAGACGTTTTTCTCGACGAGTGAGCAGGCAACATACAGCTGTCCATGTAAAAAGCATGGATTTTCAAAATTTAGTCCACACACTTGTAGCGATTGATCCAACCATGCAGTAGCTCTGTTTTAAATTATATTTAGATAGCTCAAATATTTATTATTTTTAAAATAAGGCCCCCGGCTCCTAACGCAAAACTTTAAAATGGTTGTACTTATGTCACACACAAACTGAAATGTCGCTTGTATTTGATTGATTTCTATCCACCCATTCAATAGCACTGATTGAAATTGTATTTGTATAGCTCATATAAGAACAAAATTATTTAGGGCCCCCGGTCCTAAAAGGAATATTTCAAAATGGATAAAATAATTCAGAAACATTTGGTGCGCACAACAACTTACCAAAGTTGTATCGAAATTGGATGAATTGTATAGGAACGCATACGAAAATTATATTTAGCTCATAAAAAGGGGGGGGGGGGGAGAATTTAGGTCCCAGGTTCCAAAATGGAACATTGTAAAATGTGCGTAATAATTCAGAAATATTTTCATTTTTTTACAATTCACAAAATTTTCATCTCTTTTGGATTAATGGTATAGAATTACATACCGGATATACTTATATACATTAATTACTATGCCCCCAAACAATGGAATTCTCTTCCACTACACATCAGAAATATATCAACCATCACAGCCTTCAAAACTGCACTCAAAACACACCTCTTTAAACTTTACTATCCTGACTGATTCCCCCTCTGAAAGTTAAACGATGCTGCTGAGTGCCGTCCATGACGTCACATGTAAATTGATATGGAATGGTTGGTTTTTAATTTATATTTTTTAAGTTCATTTAATTTGTATGTACAGCGTGGTGAGCCCAACCCTAGGCTGGGGTACCACGCTATAGAAAACTACCCATAATAATAATAATAATAATAATAATAATAATATATGTATAGATATAGTTTACCGAATAAAGATAACTTTTTTGCCATTGTTCAAAGATGATCTGCCTGTCTGTCTATCTGTCTCTCTGTTTGTCTGTCTCTCTGACTGTCTCTCTGTCATTCTGTCTGTCTCTCTATCTGCCTGTCTCTCTGCCTCTCTTTCAGTCCCTCTGTCTGTCTCTCTGTCTCCCTGTCTGCCTCTATGTCTCTCTGTCTGTCTCTCTGTCGCTCTGTATGTCTCTCTGTCTGTCTCCCTTTCTGTCTCTCTTTCTCTCTGTATGTCTCTCTGTTTCTCTGCCGGTCTATCTGTCCCTCTGTCTCTCTGTTTGTCTATCAAGCTGTCTGTCAGTCCGTCTAAATGTCAGTCTCTATAACACTCTGTCTATCTCTCTGTCCCTCTGTCTGTCTCTCTGTCTTTCTCTCAGTCTTTCTCTCTGCCTGTCTCTCTGTCTTTCTCTTTGTCATTCTGTCTGTCTCTCTATCATTCTGTCGGTCTCTCTGTCTGTCTGTCTCTCTGATTGTCTCTCTGTCTATCTGTCTGTCTTTCTCGTTGTCTGTCTCTCTGTCTGTCTGTCTCTCTGTCTGTATCTCTGTCTCTCTGTCTGTCTCTTTGTCTGTATCTCTGTCTGTCTCTCTGACTTTCTCTCTTTCTGTCTCTCTGTCTGTCTGTCTCTCTCTCCATCTATCTGTATCTCTGTCTGTCTGACTGCCTGTCTGTTTGTCTGTCTGTGTGTCTGTTTGTCTATCTGTCTGTCTCTCTGTCTGTCTTTCTGTCTCTCTGTCTGTCTCTCTTTCCATCTATCTGTCTCTCTGTCTGTCTCTCTGTCTGTCTGACTGCCTGTCTATTTGTCTATCTATCTACCTATCTATCTATCATCTACCTATCTACAGTCTTCATGCCTGCCTGCCTGCCTACCTACCTACCTATCCACCTGCCTACCTACCTACCTACCCGCCCACCTACCTATATACCTACCTAACTACCTACCTACCTATCTATCTACCTATCCAGCTACTATCTACAGACCTGTTTACCCTCAAACTCTTAAAATCGTACAATTTCATCACAAAATCGTTCAATACATTATCTTAATAGTAAAAAAACACACAGTATATATAATGTATACACATAAAAATCGTACATTGTACGCCAAAATCGTTAGAGATAAAAGGTCTGTATCTATCTACCTATCTCTTTACCTACCTACCTACCTATCTATCTACCTACTTACCTACCTACCAACCTACCTACCTACCTATCTTTCTACCTACCTATCTATCCATACATCCATTCATCCACTCAACCACCCACCCTTCCATCCATCCATCCTTTCATTCATCCATCCATCCATCCATCTATCTTTTATCTACATATCTATCTATTTATATGTCTATCTGTTTATTTATCTGTCTGTTTTTCAGTCTATCTCTCTATATAATAAAATCTCTATTTTTAAAATTAAATTTTCACTTGTGTAAAGTGATTGGTTTTTGATATCCATGGGTATAATTATGTAAATATATATACATTTAGTTAACGTCATTGATTTTCTTAATTTGTAAACATATGTTGATATGTAAAATGAGAATATAGCTTATTTTTTTTACAACTGCAATGTCATTGGATTGAAAAATATTGTCATGTATGAACTCAATTTCCTACCCTCGATATAAATGTATCGAAGAAGGTTAAGTATTGATCAAATTTATTATGAGGCTTATCTTTTGCTGCATTGGGCAAAATGAATGTATAGTATTACTCCCGGCCCACAGAGTTTTTAAAAAAATAATTAAATCATCCACTGGATTGTAACCCCCTTACGAACGCAACATAATTTTTTTTTTGCATTTAATATATTTTGCTCTTATCTAAATGAGTGATAAGTGCATTAAAAATGCTATTTGGCTATTTAGTTTTGCTGCACCAATTTAATTAAACGGCATATTCTTTTTAAAATTATTTTTAATTGTAGAGTTTTTACTACTTTATAAATTTCATCAACGTTTATTTTTGGAATGAATAAAAAGTACAAACTTATTAAATGTAAAAAATACAAAGCTAAATTAGTATTTAACTTTAGCAATTTAAAAAGCAATCAATGCTATTTATTAATTTTACTTTTAAGAAGGGGAATATACATTATCAGTTTTGTCACGCTCTTTTATTAAATCAGAGAACTTTTAGCTTTGGCTAAATAGGCAATTCGCACTATGACGTCATTTGCGTGATTATTTAGAACTAATTAATTTTAATTTTATTTCCCCTTATTGACCACGCACTAAAGAATGCACTAATAACAACTGATATTTAGGTTTTCCCGATAAATGTGATTACTGTGTAATTCTTTGATCATATTTTTTTATTGTTTTTTTTTCATAACTTTCAAACGCATATAAAATGCTTAAGATTGTTCCTTAGTTGTTTCTTTAAATGTATTTGTAATTTATAATAATAATACTTATACTTTTACTAAAATAAAAGGGGATATAGAATATTATTTTTGCGCATGTAAATTTATTCGATTTCCGTAAAATAATAGAAAATGACTTTGATTGTTTTTAAGAATCCGAACGTATCAAAATATTTTCGGGTATTAAGCGTTATGTCAGTATAGCTCATTCTTATATATATATTACTCAATCATTGCTATTTAATACTATAACACGTTTCCAACGTCATATCCGATTCTAAAATACGTCACAAAAGTCAAGCTTATTTAAAATAAGACACTCTACACTTAACATGCAACAATGTGTTTTCTCTGCTCTTACTACAAATTCGCTGTCTGTTGGCATTTGTTTGAGGGTTGTTCTTTTGATAGCTCTGTTTAAAATTATATTGATGAAGCTCATTTAAGAAAACAAAACGAATTTAAGGCCCCTGGCCCAAACGAAATATTGTAAAATGGTTGCATTAATTCAAAAACCTACTTATGTAACACAGAAACTGAAATGCCGTTATTTGTATTTGATTCAATTTTATCCACCCATGAAATAGCTCTGTTTGAAATTATATTTTTATAGTTCAAATAAGAAAAAATGGAATTTGGGGCCCCCGACCCCAAACGGAATATTGTAAAATGCTTGTACTAAATTAGAAACCTTTGCGGGCATGTGCACAAGAACTTGCCAACTTCTTATTATAATCGGATGAATGGTAAAGGGACGCTAACGGAAATTATATTTTTATAGCACCAAAATAGTAAATAAAAAATATTTATGGCCCCCACCAAAAACGGATTATTGAACAATTGTGGTAATTATTCAGACCCTACTTACTATGTAACATACAAACTGAAATATCACTCTTTGTATTTGATTAAATTCTATCCACCTGTGGAGTAGCCTCTATATGAAATTATAGTTATAAAGCTCTAATAAGAAAAAAAACGAAATTAGGGCCACTGGCACAAACGGAATATTGTAAAGTTCTAATTTAGAAACAGTTGCGGGAGTGCGCATATCAATTCACCATAGTTTTATCGCAATCGGATGAAGGGTATAGGAATGCATGGGATAACCATAAATATAATTTAAGGGTGGAATACGCATTTAGTGCCCCCAGACCACAAACGGAATATTGTAGAATTGTTGTATTACTTCAGAAACCTACTTATTATGTCACACACACAATTTAATGTTGCTATTTGTATATGACTAAAAATATGTCCATCTATGCATTAGCTCAGTTTGAAATACTATATATATAACTCATATAGGACATAACTAAATTAGGGTCCCTGGCTAAAAACAGAAAACAAATTTTACATTGGTTGTAATATTTTAAAAACCTTTGCAGACGTGCGCACAACCTCTCACAGAAGTTTTATCGCATTCTGATAAATGGTGTAGGAGCGCAAACGGAAATTTATAAAGCTGTATAAGAAAAAAGAAAGAATTAGGGGCCAACGACCCGAAACGGAATATTTTAAATGAGTAATAATGACTTAGAAAAAAACTCCGGCTTGTGGACAACAACCTACCTCATTTTTATCGCAATCCCATGAATGGTGTAGGGGCGCACACTGTTTGAAATTTATATTTATATAGGTCTTATAAAAAACGAACACAGGGCCCCTGGCTCAAAACTGAATATTTTACAACGGTTGTAATGATTCAAAAACCTTTGCGGACGGGCGCACAACATTTCAATAAAGTTTTATCGCATTCGGATAAATGGTGTAGGAGCGTAGAAGGAAATTATTTTTACAAAGCTCATATAAGAAAAAAAAAACGAATTAAGGGCCAACGGCCAAAAACGGAATATTTTAAAATTTTTGTAATGACTCAGTTAAATGCCCAGGTAGGTGGCCAACAACTAACCAAAGTTTTGTCGCATTCGCACGATTGGTGGGGGAGCGCATACGAGACATACACTGATACATACATTCATTTATATATATATATATATATATATATATATATATATAGATAATGCATGTTAATTTTGTTAAAATATTATTTAAACATTTTCTTTAGTTAAATTAGCATTCCTTTTCCCTATATTATGTGAACGTTGTCATTATTTTCTCTGATAATTCCTCCCCCCACCTTTTTTTTCATAATTACCTAAATGATATATCTTGCAAATTATGCTTTAATATTCTATTTTTCAGACTTGCACGGCCTGTTTGTATACGTGTGCAGAAAATCAAACTAACGAATGCTATTGTGCAGTAGACTCTGATGTTCGGCTTTACGTCGTAAATTTGACTGTGTCTGAAATATTTATTGAAAATATATTGTATACATCTTATTTTAAAGGCTTTAATGGAGGAGGCTGGTCTGATATCGACCACCCAATAAAACACACAATCCATGGTAAGAACATGAACAATTGATCATTAATTTTGTTTTAAATAAATAGAAATTAAATCATGAATGACAAATTGGACTAACAAATAAATTGCTAAACCTTAAATTATCGCCTTCTTGTATCATCATTGCACGTGTCATATGCACTGATGTGTTGTCACTAAAACTAAAGTAAAACATTCTTCGCCAACAATTGATATATTTTTTAAAACATCCAGGCAACGTAGGAGCCCCTGTGTTCACTGTCAATGATGGACACAATCTGATCTCCGGCTCCAAGTGTGCTGCCAACATATCAACGTGTGGACAACACAAGTTTCAGTTTTGTGTTGAGCGTTTAATCAATCCATTTCTGACCATGGAATTTCACATCTTTCAAAGTCCTTTTACTCAACAAAACAACTGTATAACTCAAACCATCAATGTAGAAACACATACGCTATACGTTAAACTTAACTACACGGACGACTGTAAGAGAACATTAGACATCGGATGTGCTCTCAATTGTAAGTATAAGAAACTTATATATCCAAAGGATCCAATGGAGATGCGTAATGATTGTCTGCTTAAAAACTGATAAATCTAGTGATAATTTATAAGGAAACCGAATCAATTTAAATATTATAAAACACATTTGCTTTTTAAGCAAAAATAAACAATATTTAATATATAAGAACTATTATTATAAAATATAATTAAATTAAATTTACATTATTTAAAATGTATTTTGTAGTTCAGGGACTGAGAGGACATACCTAACATTTTTATTTCGTTAATTAATGTTATATTTCCTAGTATGATCATTAATCACCATGTTTTGAATATTTAAAATAAATTAAATGTACACACAAAAAAAATAAAAAAATTACCCCAGTGTAGTTTCAATTGATGTATGGCGTAAATTGCTTTATAATTTTATTTAATTATATTTTTGAACTGGACATCTTCGCATTTAAATTCTCTCACATATAAACACAATGTATACTTGTAAGGGATATTCTGGTCTCAACGGTTACTATTATCACCTGGACGCCACGGTTACTATTTTCACCTGGACGCCATAGTTACTTTTATTACCTTGACGCCACGGTTACTATTATGACCTGTTCACTCACCTAACACATTTAGTTATGACTGTCAACAGGATTAGTAATAATACCACATCAGATGCTGGCTGCTGGGTGATGGCTGCTGGGTGGCCGAGCGGTTTAAACTGACTCAAACCAAATAGCTTGTGGAGTTTAATCCCCACCAAAGCCAACACCCCTAGAACTGGATGGATCTCGCTAGCCTTGGACGGCAACCCATAATGCAAACTCAGAATTCAAACCGGGAGCCTGAATGATCATTAAATTTATCGTGGGCCCTCAGAATATAAGATGAAGAGGAAGGAGATAAAGTGGAGATCACGTGTTTCATTTAACTCAATGTTAAGCAAGAACACACTAATACATTTTTCCTTACCTTGTCGTTATTCCTAAAACACTGAGAACATTATAAATTTATTTGAAAGTCTCACAAACATGTAATGATGATATATCTCAAAACATATTTTAAGTTCTTAATTAAAATTGTTTGAAGTTCACACACATAATGAAAAACCTGCTGACTCTTCATCCAGTATCTACAGCCCCCTCCTCCTCCTAACTATGTTGTAACTATCATGATTTATTAAAAAGTCTCGTCTTCAATCTGTATTGTAATTATCCCCCTTATCTTCCCACGTCTTCAATCTATATTGTAATTATCTCCCCTCATCATCCCACGTCTTCAATCTATATTGTAATTATCTCCCTTTATCATCCCACGTCTTCAATCTACATTGTAATTATCTCCCTTCATCATCCTACAATTTAACAATCTCCTTTCACCACCTTACCGTCTTCAATTCATATTGTAACTGTCCCTATTTATCACAAGCCCCCGTCTTTAAAATATACCAATAAGTACCCCTTTTATTCCCCACTTTTAGTTTATGATAAATTATTTCTTTTTATAATCCCACAGTTGATAATTGCGCAGGTAAGAAAGCAGCAATGTAATGGTTGATTGTATGTTTGTTTTTAATTTTTTCAATCGTTATTTCTTTAGCTACATTATATCAATTTAAATAAAATACACAAACTTGCTTTTAACAAATTTTTTATTGAGTTACATTCTATATGCGTCTGTTTAAGAGTATGCAATCGTTCGTCTGTTTGTCATTGCTACAGTTTCCAGTCCCCCTCCAAGACATACTTTTGCCCAACTGTCGTGCAACACAGGAAAACAAATTAACTCTATTTGGACAGACGTCGATACGCTGAAACCAATTTTGTTTTAATTCTTTGAACTTTCGTCCAAATCCCAACTCTCCAATTCGTAATCTTGATTTATAGCCCACTGCCATCTCAATCACGAAGTACATTCTTATTTGAAATCCCGCAAACCTTTGTCACATAAATTTTTTTTTATAAGTGATTCACATTTTCCGCATCATCTTCCCTAACACTTCAATTTACATTGTCCACGATTTAGAGACATTCACTTCCACTATGAGGTTAAAGTGTATTACATACGTTGTGTCAATGTTCATCAACTTAATTTCTTAAAAGTTATGTTATTCTACAATAACTGTATATATCAATATGTAGTCTAGAATGTATGTCTTATGTTTTTTCTATTACTTTATATATTGACACTTTAAAAACGTTATATTTGACCAAATTTCTGAGTTACATGACATTTCAACACTTGATGTCTTACCCTTAATTTCTCCTAATTCACAACCACAGAACTCACTTATTTCACTTTTCATTTCTTTGGATGGTAGATCCTAATTCTTGCTTTTAATTTCACGTGTTAAAAATAACTCCACTTTCCTTAATTATAACCTATAATGTTAACTTAGATTATTTATTAATTTTGTTATAAAAACATCAAAAGTATGTATGATTCGAATAAAAATTAATAATATTCTCTCTTTAAATAGTGTCCTCAGTAGATGATCCGGTCACACTCACAGTTGATGAAGAGACCGTTTTATTTTCTCCAACTGGATGTTCTGCGACGCTGGTCATTGGCGTTGAACATGTGCTGAATTTTTGTCGTTTGGAATCTACACATGGTCAACTGGTCATTACAAAAGAAGGAGTTATAATCAAGAACTCGTCTTCTGAAAACTGTGTTACAGAAAAGTTCACAATCTACGGGGAAAAAATAGAATACCATTTCTACTACATTCACAAAACAGACAAAGATTTAGTTTACAAGTGTATCTTTTACGGTAAGTATGTCAAAATGTTTTATAAAACTTAAATAATTTTCTTGAAATTTTAAAATGATATAATTGAAATATACTTTTAATTTTGTAGTTTATTTTTCCATTTACATAAGTGAGCAGTCTACAGCAATAATAGCATTTCAATTCATTTCTTAAAAACTTGGTATTATTTATTTTTCCTTATATCTAAAACATGAATACGATGTACTAAATTAATGAGATTTTTAATTTTTTAAAATAGGATTCTACCTTACGACTACCACGGGTAAGTAAATAATTTAATTATTTATATTTGTTTTAACTTCAAACTAGGGCTGAGCCATGCACTGACCAAGATAGGACTGAGTCATGCACTGACCAGGATAGGACTGAGTCATGTACTGACCAGGATAGCCGGCCAGGACTGAGTCATGTACTGACCAGGATAAGACTGAGTCATGTACTGACCAGGATAGGACTGAGTCATGTACTGACCAGGATAGGACTGAGTCATGTACTGACCAGGATAGCCGGCCATGACTGAGTCATGTACTGACCAGGATAGCCGGCCAGGACTGAGTCATGTACTGACCAGAATAGGACTGAGTCATGTACTGACCAGGATAGGACTGAGTCATGTACTGACCAGGATAGGACTGAGTCATGTACTGATCAGGATACCCGGAAATGCCAAGTATTATCACAATTAGTCAAGTACCTGGACCTGAGAAATAAATGTGTCGAACAAAAGTTTTATTGTCACACATCTTGTTGGATAGATTGTTGTACATAGTACATGAATTAAATAAAACAATACTAGAAAACTGACTAGTGATTGGTGCAAAAATAAATGTATACTTAATGTATATTTAGGGTAAACTTAATGTAACTAAATGTAAACTGAATTTTAACTTGACGTAAACTTAATTTAAACTAAATGTAAACTTAATGTAAACTTAATGTTAACTAACTGTAAACTAAATGTATACTTAATTTAAACTAAATGTAAACCTAATGTATACTTAGGGTAAACTTAATGTAACTAAATGTAAACTGAATGTAAACTTGACGTAAACTTAATGTAACTAAATGTAAACTGAATGTAAACTTGACGTAAACTTAATGTAACTAAATGTAAACTGAATGTAAACTTGACGTAAACTTAATGTAACTAAATGTAAACTGAATGTAAACTTGACGTAAACTTAATGTAACTAACTATAAACTAAATGTAAACTTAATTTAAACTAAATGTAAACTAGATGTAAACTAAATGTAAACTTAATTTAAACTAAACGTAAACTTAAATGTAGACTAAATGTAAACTGCAAATCTCTGGAAATATTAATGGACTTGAAGCGACACTTGTTTAATAAATTATCAAATTTATTGTCTTAGCAAAACGCCTTACTATGTTTATTACCATGAATTTTTTTTTTAAAATGTAGATATTACTTACTGTGATCAGATTATTTTCTTACTGCTACTACACTCAGACTACACCACAACTACATATACTTTAAATAAACAACTTGTTTCTATTCTGTAGATGTCAGTAGTTAAATTTAATACACGATATATCAATCTTTATTCTGGTGAGTAAATTTATCTAAAAATACTGGAGATTGCTTTACAGGGCCCCATCTAGCTTTACAGGGCCCCATCTAGCTTTACAGGGCCCCATCTAGCTTTACAGAGCCCCTCTACAGAACACATCCACCATTCATATACCCTATTTTTGCTTCCATCGACCCCTATCAAATTACAGTACCATCTTCTTTTTATCACACACAAATCTCAGCACCCTCTCGCTTCGCAACACCTTTTTCTCGATGTCGAGGTAGAATTCTAGTTTTGGGTCGCCCCAACTTTGCAAAAGTTAAAAATCGTCACGATACTAAACGAGTTGAGAACTGCTGTATTAGCACAATATAATTAAGTTTTTAGTGTCTTTGAAGCTTTCAACATTAATTCCTTCGTGTTCACAACCGATTCGATACATTCGCTTGTCACTTCTCCCCGTTTGCTTAAACACCTAAAAAATAAGAAGATAACTTTTTTCAACACCTGGAGCTGGAATAGTACCTTCTATGTTTAATCTCAAAATACCCAGCTATGGACGAGTTTAAAAATACCATTACACTCGGCCAAATCGCAATTGAAGTTTCTTTATATCACATGCGTTAGTTTGGTTTATTGAAACTTCTTGGTCTATTTTTGACATTTATAACTCAGATGGTCCAAAAGCTCAAATTTGTTATTTAAGTTTTAAATGTAATTGAATTTAATTGAAAATAAAATGTTTTTGTTTCATAACGTACCGTGACGTTTTTGTTGTTTGTCTGTTTTTTGTTGTTTGTCTGTTTTTTGTTGTTTGTCTGTTTTTGTTCTTTGTCTGTTTTTTGTTGTTTGTCTGTTTTTTGTTGTTTGTCTGTTTTTTGTTGTTTGTCTGTTTTTTGTTGTTTGTCTGTTTTTTGTTGGTATGTTTTGTTTATTCTTTAGTTGGAATGAATTAATTTAAAAAATATTGTATTAATATATAATAATTTTTGTGTATGAATTAAATATTTTTTTTTTGACGAAAATAAAAGAAAAAAATAACCATGTGTGAATAAAACAAGATTAGCATTATCGTTCTTAATATTAAATTAAAATAGATTGGTTGGTAAGTGATAGAATAGAAACCATCCAACCACATTTTATACATGTGCATTGTCTGTTTTTCTCCATTAGACATTTCAGATATAGACCCCACAACGCCTTGTCTTCATTGTCAGCAAGGTAAGTTGGAACAATTGGATATTTGAAAATACATTCAAACAAACGCCAGTAAGCAAAATATAAAAATTTATGGTTTTTAAAAATTGTATAAAAGAAGAATAAATATAATTTTCTTTTTTGAAAGTTTTAAAAAACCCTTTTGAAAATAAATACACTAATTTTTTTTATTAACTGTTGAGTCAAAACTTTTTAATAAAATGTTCTTTTTTAAATTGTTCGAATATCTGATCGTTACATTAAGTCGTTTACAAATGATTATAGCTCATTCTCGAATCCCCAATAGTAAACATCAAGCAGACAGGCGTTATTAAATTTTCAAACAAATTGGCATCATGCCCCTGGCGCTACTCACAAAGGGGCGCCAAATGGTATATCTTACATACAATATTGTATTGTTTTCGAATAGGGGGGGGGGGCGCTAAAAGGTATTGTGCCCCGGGCGCGAGTTAAGCTCGCTACGCCACTCGCATACTGCTTTATGTATATGTAAGAAGGCGTGAGTCGTACATTCTTTACGCATTGATCAACTTAAATAACTTTTTTTTTTTTTTTTTTTTTACAAAAGCATATCTTGAAAACAGTTACTTTGATATTGTTTTAAACAGATATTGAAAAAAAATTATGGTGTTCAAATGTTGAACTTGTATCAGGATATAGTATCCCAAACAGAATTGAAAACAAGGATACTGTAATAGCAACTAATAGTAAAAAAAGGGATAAATGTCAATTCAAGTACATAAAATTCAACCAAAGATGTTGTGGTTTTTAATAGTAATTTAACTTTCGAAACACTTTTTGTTGGGTATTTTTTCTCCACTTGGCGATTGATCGATTGGGAAAAAACTCAGAGTACAGATTTCCTACGTGTTGAAAATAAAATATATATGCAGCTGGTTTTACTGATCACACCGGGAAGCTTAAGAAATAAGAATTTATTTATTATAATTAGATGATAAGATAAGATAAGGTTCTTTTATTGATCCAAAAATGGAAATGTTTTTTGATTGCACTGTACATTTTCAGCACATAAATAAAACAATTTGAACACAAGACATCTACATTAAACTATTTTACCAGTAAAAAAAAACAGCCGTTCAGTGAATTCTCTTAGCCATATCAGGGACTTATTAGTTCTCATTAAGATTTGTGACTCCAGGGGGAGCACGCTGAATGCCAGACTTTCGGAGCTTGGGTTTTTTAGTTTCGAAATCATGTATTACATCCATAAGTCTTCCAATAGCCTGCTCCTTGTTAGCATTAGGTGGAGTTTAAGTGAGGATGATACAGATTTGGGTGAACTCCCTAGGTAGATAGAATGGCCTTAAAGTGATGCAGAGTAGTTCCATGTCGGGTGTACAAGATACATGTTTGACTGTACTGTTGTTAATGCTACAGTAGTTTTTGTTAACATACAGGGTGCGCCAATAAAAGTGATAACATCTCGTAAAATGTGATTTAATCACATAAAAGTAGTTTAACTGTACCTATATAAGATTAAATAGTTTTCTGATTTACTTACTTACATATTGAACATGATTTTTGATTAGCTAAATATTTCGCAAAAAATGTATGAAGAATTATAATTAATTAAATTATATTTTGAAAAAACTCATATGCTACGAGATGTTCTCACTTTTATTGTCCCACCCTGTATATTGCCAATCACTCTCCATTGGATTTGCCGCTATCAGTATTATAATTATTATTGGTAGTTTACTATAGCGTGGTACCCCAGCCTAGGTTTGGGCTCACCACGCTGTACATTAATTAAAAAAAACAACAAAACAAAACAAATGTGTATTCGCCCAACCATTCCATAACAATTTACACGTGAAGCCATGGACGGCACTCAGCAGCATCGTTTAACGGTCAGAGGGGGCATCAGTCAGGATAATAGAGTTTAAAGAGATGGGTTTTGAGTGCTGTTTTGAAGGCTGTGATGGTTGATATATTTCTGATGTGTAGTGGAAGAGAATACCAATGTTTGGGGGAACAGAAAGAGAAAGATCGTTCACCGTATGTTTTTGTGCGAATCTTGGGGACAGAAAGAATACGCCCGTCTGCACGGCAAATGTTATGAATCGTCTTATAAATATTTTGTATATAATTAGTTAATAAGTAAGAAAGTAATCGATTTAACTTAATTTTGTTTTAACAATGTGAAATAGAAAATGAAAGTAGATAAATACTTTTATCCACACACCAAATGTTGTTAACATAATATATATTTTTTAAATTTAAAAAACAAAAGATTTTATTTCACGATTCAATAAATTTGAGCATAAAAGAAATATAACATGAAAAGATAAATTAATTTAAGAATTCCACACTATCTTACAAACTGTAGTCTGTAGCTTTTAAGTTAAATCCGATGTACTTCAGATCACCAAGCAACACAAGAGACAGAGCCAAAACTTCAAGAAAGTAGAAACAAAATGATTTTTTTTGGTCTTATGTTTATGCAGCATTCATTTTTTTTTAAATACATCTTCCAGCATCGTCAAAATTATGGATGATTGCACTCATCATTGTTATTACCGCCATTGCTTTCGGATCTATTTGTTGTTATTACTGTAAGTTTTTGTTATCAATCCATAAAAAATGCTTTTTATGCTCAGAAAATTGTCTTTTAATGTTAAAATAATTACATTAATTAGAATGATTTTCTTGCTAAATTAAAAAAAACCAAATGGTATCCTAGATGTGTTTTGTCTATAATCACGTGTTAAAATTTACTTACATTTGTTTGTGTTTTGTTTTCAGTTGTAAGAAAAATCTCCTCTAAGACGAATAACCAAGAAAGTGAGAATGTCATTTCAACCTTTCTAGCTATTGTATTTTTTGTTTGCATTTTTTAAATTGTTAAATAAGGTTCTCAAAACACACAAAAAATAACAACCCCTTTCATATATAAATAAATTGGGAAATTTGTTTACTTGTTAAATAGACAAAAACTGATCGTGAAATATATACTGATTTTAAATAATTAACTGATTTTTTTTTAATGATGATTTTTTAAAAAATGGTTTATCATTTAAATTAATATTTTAATCTGCTTTGTCTACAACTAGTACCAATCTGCCTTGTCTACGACTAGTACCAATCTGCCTTGTCTACGACTAGTACCAATCTGCCTTGTCTACGACTAGTACCAATCTGCTTTGTCAACGACTAGTACCAATCTGCTTTGTCTACCAAATGTTTAGTTGATAGTCCTTCCTGCAATCATGGAAGGTTTTATTATAAAAACATTTTACAAACATTTTTTTCCAAAATATTCTTTGCGTGTTACTTAATCATTAAAAAACATTTCGATCGAGAATAATAATACAAATATTACTTCCAGATTTACCTGTTGAGACGAAACTTGAAAGGAAACGTAAGTAATAGTTGTATGTATTTTAAATATGGCACACAAAATTATAGAAATGAAAGTTTCACCACAAGAATTTAAGAAAATGTAAAGAATATCTGCATGGGAAGCATTTGGTTAAACAAATTTATCAAGTTAAAATTAAAGTCTTTAAAAATCTCTGACTTTTCATCAATAAAAATAAATGAAAATTAATTTAAAATCTCAATATAAACAAACACAAAATACAAGACAAACACGTGATGAACATAAAAAAATATAACGTATTTCTTACATTATCAGTTTAAAGGATAAAAATAGAGACATGATATCAAATTTTTTTCAGCTGAAATTACAAAAAAGGGAATGGAATACGTCGGTAAGTAGAATTAAATAGCGAGGAAAAATTTACCATGAAGTTTTATTCGACTGATTTACATTATAAAATTTATTAAATTAAATTACATTTTGAAACATTACTTCAATTATGCTTTTAAAAACTCTTTTACCTAGTTCAGGGAACAGACAAGGAGTCGTGTGTAGATTATTTAGGTAAGTAAATTTAGTAAATAAACATTTAAATCTAGCAGATGAGCGTAACAAATTCCTGTGTTAGTTAAATCTAAGAATTACATAACAACTTCAATCACATACAGCCTCTTCTCACCATATGCAAACACCGCACTTCATATCTAACCACTGCATACCACATTCAACTATGCACACCACATACAACCACATTACACCACATTCAACAATGCACACAACATACAACCACTGAAAAGAATAACTACAGCACACCTTATACAACCAATGGACATAATATAAAACCACTGCCCACCACATTCAACAATGCACACCACATACAACCACATTACACCACATTCAACAATGCACACAACATACAACCACTGAAAAGAATAACCACAGCACACCTTATACAACCAATGGACATAATATAAAACCACTGCCCACCACATTCAACTATGCACACCACATACAACCACATTACACCACATTCAACAATGCACACAACATACAACCACTGAAAAGAATAACTACAGCACACCTTATACAACCAATGGACATAATATAAAACCACTGCCCACCACATTCAACTATGCACACCACATACAACCACATTACACCACATTCAACAATGCACACCACATACAGCCACTGTAAAGAATAACCACTGCACACTATATACAGCCACTCAACACCTAATACAACGTCTGTACGCCTCAATGAATCACTGCCCATAATACACATCCACTACACACCACCAGGTACAGCCATTTCACACCACATTAAGCCACTGCACACCACATACATATATATAAACTCATGCAATATTATAAATAGTTTTTGTCTAAAAACGAAGAAAAGTTTACCAGTTAATATTAATATATATTGCTAATTATATTAACATTATATTGTAGTGATTGATTTCCTATTTATATGTGCAGTTCAACAGCATATTTTTTTCTCTTATTTTTTTATGTTAAGTAAGTCTTAAATAATAAAAAATTAAAAGTTCAAGTTCTTTTCGTGAAGGCAATCTTTTACGATGTATGCTTATATTCCAGAAGAGGAATCAGATATGGAAGAAAGTGCAGACTATTTACGTACGTTTACACGTATTTCCAATTATTACATCACGTTATACAACTTATATTATTTTTACTTTATACTCTCTTAAATTCTTGCAAGATAATACAAGACATGCAAATAATATATAGAGCATGTCTTATTGAAGTGATCATAATATATAGAAAATGTCTTATTGAAATGAACATAATACATAGAAGAACATGTCTTATTGAAGTTAACATAATCATAAACTAATCCATTTCATTATAATTAAAATTATTAATACAAAAAGAAAATATCTATAATGTTCATTTCTTTCCTTACTGATGAAATATTTATAAGTCATATTTTGACATTAAATAAACTATAACTAATTTTTTCCGACTATCTCTCAGAAAAATATTTTATAATTACTTTCCTGGTTTAATTATTTTCACTTAGGTAAACAGACTCCAATAAATCATGATAAAAACGATGACAGCAATTCAAGCGTAACCAACAATAATATATTATAGTGAGTACTTTCATAAATTTTCCATTGAAACAATCAAGTGTGACCAACATTAAAATATTATAGTGAGTACTTTGTTAAATATTGCATTCAAACAATCAAGTGTGGCCAACATTAAAAATATTATAGTGAGTACTTTGTTAAACATTGCATGGAAACAATCAAGTGTGGCCAACATTAAAATATTATAGTGAGTACTTTGTTAAATATTGCATTGAAACAATCAAGTGTGGCCAACATTAAAATATTATAGTGAGTACTTTGTTAAATATTGCATTGAAACAATCAAGTGTGGCCAACATTAAAATATTATAGTGAGTACTTTGTTAAACATTGCATGGAAACAATCAAGTGTGACCAACATTAAAATATTATAGTGAGTACTTTGTTAAACATTGCATGGAAACAATCAAGTGTGACCAACATTAAAATATTATAGTGAGTACTTTGTTAAATATGGAATGGAAACAATCAAGTGTGGCCAACATTAAAATATTATAGTGAGTACTTTGTTAAATATGGAATGGAAACAATCAAGTGTGGCCAACATTAAAATATTATAGTGAGTACTTTGTTAAATATGGAATGGAAACAATCAAGTGTGGCCAACATTAAAATATTATAGTGAGTACTTTGTTAAATATCGCATTGCTGTTTGGAAAATTCATGTGTTAAATTGAAAGATAGCGTGGGAGATAGAGAGAGAGAGTTAAACAGAAAGAAAGAGATAGAGGGAGATATATATATATATATATATATATATATATATATATATAGAGAGAGAGAGACAAAGAGTTGTAAATTAATTTCAACATTGTATCTCAATTCATCATGCGGCTTTTGAGTTTTCTTTACTTAGCTCAAACTTAGAATAACTAATATATTTACTAAACATTTAAAAAAAAATTATTGCTAAAGAAGGATTCAATCAGATTTTTGGATCATTAAAAAATGTTACTTAAAGGTATCAACTTAATAAAGTTGAATTACATTCTTCGTCAAATTCATATTTATTTTAAGAATTACATAACTTTGTATTTTATGGGATTTGATAGGATCAATTGTTGTTTAATCAATATATTAAATAAAAGTCGACTTAAAAATATTCTGCATTATGTTTTTTTTCTGTATATCTTGACACGTTATTTGGATATTCATTATGTTAGTCATAACTGTCTAGACTTATGCTAAATGTTTTATACATTTCACGTTTAAAATAGCTGAACCAAAATTGAATTGAACGGCACTGTCCAATGTTTTTATGAAATATTATAATTAAAGTATTTCTGAATTCCTTATAAAAATTAAATGTGAACCATATTCAAGTAAGTTTTTGTTTTCGAAAATCGCACGTAACAGCGTTGAAAAAATTAAGTTTTCATCGCAGGGCCGTCTTTACAGCAATGGGGGCCCTGGGCAGAGTAATCCACTGTACTCACAAAGTCGTCATTAGAAAGGCACGCAGTCTTTACGGCAATGGGGGCCCTGGGCAGAGTAATGCACGGTACTCACAAAGGAGTCATTAGATAGACACGCCGTCTTTACAGCAATGGGGGCCCTGGGCAGAGTAATGCACTGTACTCACAAAGTCGTCATTAGATAGGCACGCCATCTTTACAGCAATGGGGGCCCTGGGCAGAGTAATGCACTGTACTCACAAAGTCGTCATTAGATGGGCACGCCGTCTTTACAGCAATGGGGACCCTGGGCAGAGTAATGCACTGTACTCACAAAGTCGTCATTAGATAGGCACGCCGTCTTTGCGGCAATGGGAGCCCTGGGCAGAGTAACGCAGTGTACTCACAAAGTCGTCATTAGATAGACACTTAAAAGTTATTTAAATGATCAAATGGCACGAACTTCACAAACGGATACGGGAAACAAAATCTTCATACTAGTCCGCCCTGTGCTACGATTTTAATCGGCATAACCCTGTTCACAGCCTACTACTCTAGCAATGTTAAGAAAAACACTATAACCAAGGTTTACCCTTGAGGTTTGATAAGTTTCTTCAGTTAATTTTATCTGCTGGACAGTGGGGGTAAAATTTCAGGCGTTGGCGGGGTAGTTGCAAGGCATCTCTCAGAAACGAAATTTGTCATCTTGACGCCCGCTATACATACCCTTAAATTCATTCTGGTATTGGAGCCACCTAAGGGTGTGCTTTTTGACCTAGCTTAGATTTCCCCTGGAATATATTCAGTCCAACAATTTATATACCAAAATAAATGGAAAATCATTAATTACTCCATTCAGAAATGTATCGTAATTACTAACATCAAGCGCTCTTTTTTATATTAAAACGTGTCGCTACTGCCACTTGGTGACGGAGAAGAGATGGTGGGCGCCGAAAGGAGTACAGTATTACCTTTTCAGGTCGAACTATGGTGGGTCATCGAACTATGGTGGGTCATCGAACTGTGGAAGTTGAAGGATGTATATTTGATGATGAGGTTGCTGTCGGGGGTGTGGGGCGCATGTCTACTGACCCTGGACGTCTGTGTCTGTATCCTGTTAGACGAGTCGTATAAATCTGCAGCGTTTGTTGATACTGTGTTCTCCTAAAATAAAAGTCCCGTATCTACTTGGCTATAGCAGTTCATGGTGATAAATTATTATGAAATATAATTAATTATTTGATAGCAATTAAAAGAAAAATTACTGGTCGTGTTTCATATGTCCAAGAAAGTTTTAACACAGCGTCCACCCATTTGTTATTCGACCTTGGACAGGAAATCCCTACTGACACTCAACACAAGATTGCGAATCACTCAATATAAATAAACTATTAACACATTAAGGCCACTCATTAAAAATTCAATGACATGATTTTTTAAAAAAATGCAGCCCATATGACAAATTAACCCTAACCCAAAATTGATAACTACTCAATCAACTTAAACATAAAAAGTATTATCATGTTACAAGACCACTAATTTAAAATACAAACTACAAGACACTCAACAACTATTAAATTATACACAGTATAAGACATCCACATGATGAGAACCACTCAATATAAATAAGAATATCACAGTATTTTAAAACATTTAATTTACAACAAGAATGCTGAACCCATCAAAGGTTGTCAAATATTCTGGCTCATGATGAACATTCTGGCTCATATCAGAATATTTGATTGTCTAAGGTCTTCTGATTAGGTCAATTCCTTCACCTGGTCTATTTTATTCCACTTCACAACAACTGTCTCTCTCTCTCTGATAAGAAAAGACAACACTGTCCAAAGTACACTAACTATGCTTTATTCTAGAGGTTGTATAATTCATATTATTCCTTTGACATAGTATCAAATGTACAAGAATACTTCCGATTAAAAAAAAGTAGCTATTCCCAGGCTTGCAATCACAAATCAGCTACAAAACAGTCAATACATTTGAGAGCAAAAATCTCAAACGACCTCTCAAAACCAAGTTATCTCTCGCAGTCTCAAGATAGTTCACTCTCACGTCCGTGACGCAAAACAGCCCCCGCTCTGATCAAAAATAGTTAACTCCCATTTATACCTCTAACAAACCATTCACCCGTCCGTGACATGACAATAGTTCACCTCTCTCACATACCCCATTTCTCCCAAAATCAACACACACACACTGCCCTGTTTTCATGACCTTGACAAAGGTTATACACGCGTTGAGAAACACTCAATTAAAATACACAAAGGGAGATACGTACTCCATCAAAGATTACACACTCATATACACAATTTTGAGAACCCCTCAAAATAAGTAAAAAAATATAATACAACAAGAATAATAGCAATGACTACAAGACAATTTACATCTATTAAACCATCAGTCACTAAAAATGCACACTGCAATTGATGTATACAAAATTAAATTAATAAAATACCACAATAAAACTATTTAAAAAACTATCAAAGAACAAAATAATTATTAGTTAAATGATTAAATTATGCAGACTACAAGACAACTTATCAAAAACCTATCACACAACAAATGGGAGATAATTACTTAAAATTAAAATTTAAAAGTAATTAGACGATTATCACCCTTAATTACCCACTTTAATCTCCTGCTGACCCGTCCAATCATGACCCTCCAAAATTCGACATGAAAACGACATACTATAATTTGTTCCGGCTGAAAACTTTCACACAAAGTGCTTTTGCATTAGAATAAAGAAGCGATATGTTAGAATTTATAGTCTATAAATAGTTAACACTTTAATAAACTTGTCATTAGTAAACTGCTCGGAAAATCTGGACACTAAAGTATAAAGACAGTTATTTGAAAGAATTTTGAACTAAGAATGTGAGTGTATAAATAGCAAATATGTCCCAAAATCCCCAACACACAAGACATGTCTTTTCAAGACTCTGACGTATTCTGACTAATTATCCTAAAAGAACTCAGTACAATAGCGTCCACCACAAACATCAATTTATCAAGATTGTATTAACTTACAACATGTGTCACTTAAGGATAGTATTATCTTTTATTGCTCCTTTATGTACGCAACTGGTAATGACTACTCATATAAATATACAACTGGTAATGACTACTCATACATACATATGCAACTGGTAATGCCTACTCATTAATGTATGAGACTGGTAATGACTACTCATATGTTAATGCAACTGGTAATGACTACACATGTATGTATACAACTGGTAATGACTACTCAAATATGTATGCAACTGGTAATGACTACTCATATATTTAAATAACTAGTAATGACTACTCATTTATGTATACAACTTGTAAGGTCTTCTCAAATATCTTTACAACTGGTAATGACTACGCATATGGGAAAGCAACTGGTAATGACTACTCATTTATGTATACAACTGGTAACGACTACTCAAATATGTATGCAACTGAAAATGACTACTCAAATATTTAAATAACTGGTAATGACTACTCATAAACGTATACAACTGGTAAGGTCTTCTCAAATATGTTTACAACTGGTAATGACTACTCATATGGGAAAGCAACTGGTAATGACTACTCATTTATGTATGCAACTGGTAATGACTACTCATTTATGTATGCAACTGGTAATGACTACTCATATATTTAAATAACTGGTAATGACTACTCATTTATGTATACATTGGTAATGACCACTCATGCTTGTAACTGAACTCGTTTAAAGAATGAAATAGAACAATCTATGTATAAAGAACATTCATTATTGTTCCATATTAATAAACACCCTTCCTAATCTTTGTTAAAGTTCAAATGTTCCACCCACTTGTACCGTGTGGCTTATTATATATTCCTTTAAAAAAAACATTTGAAAATAAATTTTCATATATTTAAATTAAATCCACAACAAATTTCCAAACGCTAAGTTAATCAGGTTTGGAGATAGTGATATTCATTTGTAAACCAATCCCCCCCCCCACATACACAAAGAACCTTTTAGTTTTTGAAATGTAAATACACAATATGATATAATAATACTATTAAACAAGTGACGTAGCCCTCTCAAACGGACCACTAAGCAACTTTAAACACGGGCCCCGATTCCAACACTATCAGTTACTTAAATACAGCAGTTAAATCTCCTGATTGTCATGACATCACTTTATTAAGTCCAAATGACATACCAGTTACGAAGTGGCCATTGGCACCCGGGTACCAGAATTGAGAGGTTGGGATTAAAAAACGATTTTATATATTATTGTGTTTGTAAGACCAAATGAGGTATCAAATGAAAGATAATTGAATGTACTACACGTTTGTTAACTTAATTCTTCATTTAAACTAAAATAACTACTACAAATGACATCCGAATAGCATTAGTCAAAATGGACCCAGACACGCAGCGCCGCCATTCGCACCCGGGTACCATTAGACTCAACAAACTTAACAATAATATTTAAAATCGTTTTTTAATCCCAACCTCTCAATTCTGGTACCCGTGTACCAATAGGTGCAGCCTATCAATTATCAATAACAACATGCCTCTACTCTCAGCAGTATATTCAGAATTCCTTTCAGCGGCACTTCAACGTCTATTTGCTTTGCGTGTTCATGTTCTGCTCTGAGAATGGCTAAACTAGATAATATATCTTGCAACCTCGTACTACTTAGATCGTTTTTTGATGATCTCAAACTTTGAGAACTACCTCGCTGCTGTTGCCATAGTTACTGGTAAAATGAGGAAGAGAAGATACGGTGCACAGAAATACGCTAGGGACGTAGCAAGAGATCCATGTTCGATATTTAAAAAAAATGACTTAAGTCTTTGATGGTGTTCATTTTCTTAAATTTCTTGTTTGAGAACCATTCTGTATATTTTCAACTGCCCAAAGAAAGATTGTGTTATACTATCTAAATACTGCTGTTGAAACTTTGTCGCATTTGAGTACAGTCCTTGATCAGTGGATGCATCAGTTCATAAGGCTGACGAAGCTTCAGTTCAGTATGCCAAATGTATCCACCACAGCATGTGTTCCTCTGGAACGATGAACAACCTGATTGGTGAGAATTCTAGTGTGCGGTAAACTGCATTTAGATTGAATAGCATCCACGGATCAGTGAGTTGGATATCATCGCATACATCATTAAACTGCGTCTTTGATTTCAGGGTTCACTTAGCTTTTCCCCAAGGTTAGGGTTAGGGTTAGGGCAAGAGAAACTGTGATTTCCTTGGTGATATTGTTTTCATTGAATTGTTCCAGACTGCTGGCATGAGCTCAGCTACATTTTACTATCAAATGAAATAAACACAGTATCTTTTCTACTTTCCTGTCTTTTTTTCAAGTAATTTGAAGACAGCGTCTTCTTTGTGTTAGGATTTTATGCAACATAACCTTATCAAAAATACAAATTTTGATATTTAAGTTTTTAGTTTTAGTTATTCTTTGACTTTCAAAATATTTTAAAATTGCCTTTTGTTGATAATTTGACAAAGATAGCTAATTAAACTAATTTAATGCCATTGAGGTGAAAACAGAACACGGATCGTGACTTCAAAAGTTTGTCAAAAATTATATTATTTATTTATTCATAACTTTAAAAAAAAAAAATTCATTAAAAATTATTTATGGAATAATATAAAATGAATGCATAATTTGTGATTGGGCCTTTAATCAATCGCAATCCAATCCACATTGATATCCATGCTTGTTGTGCTGCAGGATAAAGAGAAACTAGATTGAGTTATACTTTGAACATTTATTGTGTACGTGCCGGAGGATGAGGAAGATGGACTATGTCTTAGATATGGGACACTCGTAAATATTTTTGGAATAGCGTAGAAATGTTCGGGAAAAGAAATCAGCTGTCCACTGGTAGAGCACCTGAATAAGCTGCCAGTTTGGATGTTGTGTGTCCTTGGGGTGTTCAATGTTTCATTCTTAATGATCAATACAATATCGTTATTCAGGCTTCTATTTTCTTCTACAAGTTCTGCTATCTGCTTATCGTGCTCAGAGATGTAAGTAACTAGGTCAGAGACGCTTGGTTCTGCTGAAGTTATCTGTATCGAAGACCACAAGGATATCGGATGCTTGTCGAAGTTCAGCGCAAAAACCTCGCAAAAGTACACGCCTGATTGATCTTCCAAGGGCCTGGCCCAAGTCACCTGGAGATAACCTTGCTCACCCACCACCGGTGACTTGTCACTGCTGCCTTCAACTTGGAAGTGACCGGTAATGGGCGATTCGTCGATAGCGCCATCAAATGGCGTCAAACTGGCCATCCTTAGTGATGATGATGGCGGTCACGTGAGACACGCCAGACTCCGATACGTCACCCTTTGTTGTGCTCGCTGTTGTAAAAGATGTTGTAGTACTGCCCAATAAAATGTGGTGGCCTGTGCTCGTCGCCACTGCACTCGGTGGTGTGTTGCTCTGAAGAGAACATCGAAGACGCAATGATTTTGTAAGTATTGGATGGATTACCTCTTGGCTGGCCTGGAATATGACCTGAGAAGCATCTGGAGAATAAAAGAAGGTGCCATGGGATCGTATGTATCTTACACAAGGGACTCATTTCTACAAAAGCCAATGACACATTAAGTAATTGTGTGTTCAACATTTTGAAGCATTCTAAACATTTAAAGAATGAGATATGCGGTTAATTATAAACGAAAAATTTACAACAATATCTTTCAGTCTATTTTTTAAATTACATTTTTTAAAATAAACACCGAATGATATAAATTGTGCTAATGGTGACAGTCTTTTGCGATGATTTTGACAGTTTATGTAAATTCCCACAAATACAGAATATATTACTTTATATGGAGACATTGCCAAAATTGATTACGTCATAAATATATATATGTATATGGCTTGGGTTTGGTGGGGTGGGGCTGGGAAGAAAATACGTACATATGTTCATATATTTATATTCTGACATTTATATAGTCCGTTAATAACATATCAATACAGCGAGCACTATTAAGGGACTTCTTCTTGAGTGTGGACTAATGTCCAGCCCAGGTAAAATATTTCAACTGTTGAATAATATAAATAGATAATAATTTTATGTGCGGCATAATTTGTCCAGTGTTTCCCCATACAAGGTCTTTGCATTCAGGAATGTTTATTTCGCATTATAACATATAGGTTGTTGTTGCCTTCATACTGTATTTACGTCGCACATTCGTACTATGGCGAGTACTATCTCTACACGAATCAAATAATCTAAATAGATCTGTTTGTTGATTATTTAGTTGTAAAACATATCCAATTATTATTTACCTGATTCAAATACTATAGCTGTTAACACAGCAACAGCCAGAAGGCATGTCGTGGGGCTCATTCTTTCAGCTATGCGTTCGGTCACTGTTAGTCGTATGTGAAATTATGTTCAAACAGTCTGGAAGTCAAAATAAAACTACACGTACAGGCCACAGAATAGTCGTATATATAGTTAGCATTGTCTCCGCCCCCAATGCCAGGTATTTTGGTTAACATTTTCAGTTTAAGGACTAATCTTGTAGTGGTTCCAAAATTGTAGGCACTGTAATTTACAAAGAAATGACTTATTGAAATAGATAAGCTTTTTTAGTCATAAGATTGTATACCATAATATTAAGTTGAAAAATTGTGATAACAACTATCCACTGGCAAATATAAATATCTAGACAATGTGCACAAACACAGTGAAAACACAGCTTTGAGAACCACTGATTTAATAAGGCCACAAGCTTTAGAGATAAACATTTCTCTAATTTAAGTAAAATGATAACATTTTGGTACTCAAGACTTTTTTATCGCCATCTTATTTCTCTAATTTAAGTAAAATGATAACATTTTAAGATGGCGATAAAAAAGTCTTGAGTACCAAAATCTTCTGTCTTGTATCGATAGTGTGTTACTGTTATCCGTAGTGGGCTATTGTTGTCAATGGGAGATAGTAACGCACAGATGAATCAATACAGAAATAAAACAAAGTAAATTGTGAAGTATGTAGTTTATTAATCTTAATACTAGAATCTAATATAATAAAAATAATAGCAGATCGAATCAAAGCCTAACTAATTGTGTGAAAACAATTATGAAAAGGTGGAGTTAAAAAAAAAGCATGCAGAAGTCCATGTTTAAAGCTTGGTTGAGGGCAGTGGTTGTAGGGAGTTCTCGTGGGCAACTAGATGACAAGGGTTGAGGGCAGTGGTTGTAGGGAGTTCTCGTGGGCAACTGGGTGACAAGGGTTGAAGGCACGCAGCAACTACTTAGAGTCGTGTTACAACAATCTTTCAGATAAATTTCGTTTTTAATAGATTTTAAAAAAAATAAAATTTAAAACGATTTAACTGATATGCCTTTAATATACAGAATTTATAACTGCGTCCTGTCGGCTTTTCAAGTCGAAGTAATATTTAGTTCAATCACTCTATCGCCATCCAAGCAACTTCAATGCTTAAGTCGGCAACGTTGCAGACTATCGTGCAACCGGCCTTACCTTCGTCAATCACCCGTACTTGGCGGGTACCATCAGGTGAAAACAGACTTAAATGACTCACGCTGGTGAAGACCTTTGGCTTTTCAGAGAACGGCCTGGAGTAGGTCACATAGCTTGCTGTGGACGTGCAGTTTAATCTTCCTGTTTGGATATTCCCGATTTGTGTTGTGGTTCGATTGGTCGCACAGCAGGTTGCGTTGAGATTTGATATCTGGTGCATCAGGTCCGCATTGGCCCTTTCGAGTTCGGTAACCCGTTGGTTGTAGACGAAACTCAGTTGCTCGAACTCGTGCTCTAGCTGCTCCACGCGCTGGTCGTGGGTGGAGTTGAGGCTGCCAATCATCGTTTGAAGTTCAGACACGAGATTGAAGTTCGACGAGACAAAGGTCACGAGGTCGGAAAGGCTCAGTTCTGATGCGATCGCCGTGGTCGTCTTAATGGTGACGGGTTGGTTGTGTGCATTGAGGCCAAATGCCTGGCACGAGTACAAACCGGAAACTGTGTCAGGTGGGGTTGTCCACGTGACTTCGAGATGACCTTGCTCTCCAGACACGACAGAGTTGTCAGTGCTGCCTTCAACGCGAACCGAACCCGAGTAAAGCGGCTCGGCGATTGGTCCATCGAAGGTAGAGACACTCGCCACCTCCTCGAGCTGCCCGCGAGACCCGTTTTCTTTGGTGATGACGATGGACATCACGTGGGTTAGGTTGCCATGTGACGTGTTACCGTCTGCTTGGTGAACATCCAGTAGGCTTGAATTTGTTGTATTGTCTTGCAGGGGCTGCTGATGTTGCAGCGTGCATCGTAGACGTAGTGTCCGCGTGAGCAGAGGGTGGATGGTGGATGGTGTGGCCTGGAGAACGACTTTAATGGATGCTGTAAAAATAAAGATTAGTACAGGAAAACACGTTAGAGTAAGACTGATATTGTTACTTATTGAGAGACAACACCAGAACTCACATCAGATTTTTTTACATTATTCAGGAATCCAATATCTTCAACGGAAATCTCTGCGGAAAAAAAACATTTAACAAGTCGAATTGATGTCTTTTTTCCCATGACTTCAATGTCGACATTGCAAACGTTTTAATGTACAAACATATCAGTAGGTCCACCACACTGAAGATTTAAGGGGGTTCAGTCTTGAAAAAAAACAACAAACTTTGAGATTTCATTAATTATATAGATATTTTTTTAAAGTTAAGATTTTTGTTTCGTGCAAAATTCTTCTTATTTCGAATCTACCAAGTAGACATAGAAACAGTACCCTAAAAAGACACATTAACTAATAATAAAATATTAATAAATAATAATAATAATTTATAATAATAAAATTTTAATAAAATGTTTGAGACGCCATTATTTCTAGTAAAAATTTGCTTCAAAAAAAATATACGAATCCAGATACGTTTAGTATTGCCCAAAATGTAGATGATCACCTCCAAATCGATTTAAACTACTCTTTGCGCTGGATCAGCCTTAGAAGTCTAAGAAACACAATAACTCGCTCCCAAAAAACATTGTCTCACCTGTGAAACTGACTTGAACGAAGAAACCGACAAGCCCCAGCACAAGAAGCCTTGATGCCATTTTACCAAACCTCTCCATGTCTTATGTCGCCGTTACTACACACACTGATAAGGTTGGCTCCGTTTCTCGTGGACAGATAACGCATGCCTACAAATCATTTTACTTCAATATAGCAGTCAATTTTTACATTCCTCTTTAAGATTCCAGTACAACTTTTTGGGATTGATCAAACATACACAACCTTTCAACAATCCAGTAGAATCAAACACCAAGAGTAAATTTCATTTTCTAACAAAGAGTGACTTTGTATTTCTAACAAGCATGTGACTTTGTATTTTTTTTAAAATTTGACTTCTTATTTCTAACAAGAATGCCTTTGTCTAACTAACAAGAGTGACTTTGTATTTCTATCGAGTTTGAATTTCTATTTCTGAAGAGAGTGTGTCTTTGTATTTCTTACGAATATGTTACTTTGTATCTCTTACGAATATATTACTTTGTATTTCTTACGAATATGTGTATTTGTATTTCTTATGAATATGTCTTTGTATTTCTTACGAATATGTTACTTTGTATTTCTTACGAATATGTGTCTTTGTATTTCTTACGAATATGTTACTTTGTATTTCTTACGAAAATGTTACTTTGTATTTCTTACAAATAAGTGACTTTGTATTTCTATCGAGTTTGAATTTCTATTTCTGAAGAGAGTGTGTCTTTGTATTTCTTACGAATATGTGTCTTTGTATTTCTTACGAATATGTGTCTTTGTATCTCTTACGAATATATTACTTTGTATTTCTTACGAATATGTGTCTTTGTATTTCTTACGAATATGTCTTTGTATTTCTTACGAATATGTTACTTTGTATTTCTTACGAAAATGTTACTTTGTATTTCTTACAAATAAGTGTCTTTTTATTTCTAACGAGATTGACTTTGCATTTTTAACGAGGTTGTGACTTTTATTAAACTTGGAAATTGATCAAATGTAGCTCATCTCTTTACCCGCTATCCGTCACGTTATACACTTTATACACTTCATACACTTTATACTCACTCCATATCCCATGTCAGTACCATCTCAAAAACGTCTTTCTTATCTTTTATGTAAAATTCTTACAAAATTTCATGGAAATGGTTGACCCCGATTCATAAAGTACTTCATAATTTGGTGTGTGTAGATAAGATTATCTGACAAATCACTGGATACCGTGTGATAGACCAGGTCTACTTGCAGTGATTTCCCTGACACAAGGTGTCGCCGCTATACTCCACATTCGCTACTTGTTTTTTCTTCTCTACACGGCAAACACAAAACTCATGTTTCGCAATATTCCAATGGAAATAAATAAAATGGAATTTACACTAGCCATGTGTGCAGTTTATTATAAATGAATTTCTAATATAAATCGAAGAAAAAAGCATCCAATGAGCTGTGTCGCAGTCGAACCAGATCAATACGAACCTATGGGTCAATACGATCCTATGGGTCAATACGATCCTATGGGTCAATACGATCCTATGGGTCAATACGATCCTATGGGTCAATACGATCCTATGGGTCAATACGATCCTATGGGTCAATACGATCCTATGGGTCAATACGATCCTATGGGTCAATACGATCCTATGGGTCAATACGATCCTATGGGTCAATACGATCCTATGGGTCAATACGATCCTATGGGTCAATACGATCCTATGGGTCAATACGATCCTATGGGTCAATACGATCCTATGGGTCAATACGATCCTATGGGTCAATACGATCATATGGGTCAATACGATCCTATGGGTCAATACGATCCTATGGGTCAATACGATCCTATGGGTCAATACGATCCTATGGGTCAATACGATCCTATGGGTCAATACGATCCTATGGGTCAATACGATCCTATGGGTCAATACGATCCTATGGGTTATCCATAAATGACGTAAGACGTAACAAAAATGTTACCGATTGTTGACTCCACCCCCCAATTTTCCCACTTTCCGATCCTCGTCACACATCGTAACAAAAGTGTGCCCCCCCACACCAAACGCGTGATATCATTTATTGATGCCCCCCCCTCCCCATCACACCATTCTGCTCTGACTTTCTTTTTCAATGCATAGATTCTAGGTCTGTTGTCACTGCTCTAATATGTTTTCAAATAGATTGGACCACAATGAAGATGCCTCCCCAACTCCCGGGGCAATTCCTAAATTTAGACCCCCTCGTCTAAAAAGGTATATATATATATATAAACATATTTTGCATGAGCTTACGAATTTGTTGCCCACTGAAGCTAGACTCATTCGCACCCCTAACTTACACGGCCTTTCTTAAAATAATTAAATTTTAATCAGTCTCACACCGGTTCTCTTTCAGCTCTCTTTCTCACCCCCACCCCCAAGTTCATGTATTGTTAACTACGGTACCTAGAAATTAAAGTTATTTATCCATGATTATATTTCATTTATTAATTGACTGGCTCTGATAATGTTAATTTACTTCTATAATAAGTAGTGCCAAAAATATTCAATTTGTAATTATTTTATCAAATTTTTTTCCACATTACTTTACACAGTTCTGATAGGTTACCAGAATAAACACTATGCGATAAAATACTTTATAAACATTTTTTTCCGTCATCCTGCTGTATAGTTCATATAAACCGTTACAAGCTCATGTACCACAGTTTCCCGATTCACTGACCAATGGCCAGCCACTGCAACTCTGGTAGGAAGTAGCCCGTGTATCCGCAGTCGGCCGTGAATCCTGTTGGTCCCACTTGCGTGAGTTTGATCTGGAAGGAGGAGGAGTAATTACTGGACGTCTGGACCAGGCTGGTCAGCGTAGGGAACACTATCGGAGTCGAGGCGTACGGTTTCACAAACCGGATGAAAATAGACTTGGACAGGAGAACGTCCCCATTTGAATGTTGTCCAATGCATTCAGCTTTGCCTGAAGGCGCTCTGATACTAGACTGCTGTTGGATTTGAACTCGTGCAGCTGGCTCTTCATGTCCTCGTTCTCTTGTTGAAGCCTTGTGATTTGCTTCTCGTGACTGACAAGATAGTTAATGACGTCGGGAAAATTCGGCTCCTCGGCCGTGACCCTCAGTGTCGATGTCAAGGACACAGGAAGACCTTGAGCTGCGAGAGCGACTACCTCGCAGCTGTAGGTTCCTGCGTCTTCTTCCCGTGGATTCGGCCACGTCACCACAAGGTAGGCCTGCAGGTCACCGTCGAGACCAGTAAAGACGCCCCCCTCCACGACAGTTGTTTCGTTTAAAGGATAAAGTGCCGCGGCCTGGTCGAATGGCGTCACAATGGCGATGGTCGTGTTTTTCCCAGAAATCTCTTTGTTTATGATGACGGTCATGACGTGAACGACGTTGACACCGGAAGACATGCTGAGCTGTGAGGGTGTGGTGGCAGATGCTGCAGTAGTAACCACTACCGACGTATTAGAAAAGTTTGTTGTTAGTATGTCATCATCGTTAGCCGCGTCTGTTTCACCCAAACTTGCGTCTTCTCGCCTGGAGGACGCACGAGCTAGCTCTGACAGGTTCGGGTTTTCTTTGTAGATGGAACATCGCAGCCTCAATGTTTTGGTGAGCACGGGGTGGATGACAGGAGAGTTGGACTGCATCACGAGCTCGGAAGCTGAACAAAATGGGGTCAGACTTTAATGCGTGATGACCTACAACGATTACCTTTGTGTATGTTTGTGTGTCTCTGTGTGTGTGTGTGTATGCTTTATAAGTAGCGAAATATGAGAAATGGTTTAATAGCTTCAATTGAAAAAAAACATGCGAAATGGCTGCATGGTTGAGTTTAAAAAGTTATGGAAAATTGCTGTTAGTTTAAAGGCACACTAATATGAGAAATTACTGTACAGCTGGATTTTAAAATATGATGAGAATTTATTGTAGTGCTTTAGCACACAATAATATGAGAAATATCTGTAGTACAAATACATAAGACGAAATGGTGGCTCAAGTGGAAAACTGTTTAAGAGACTAAAGCAACTTGATCCTTACTTACCTAACACATATTTCATCAAGAAAATCAGCACCGTCGTTATTTTAAAGACGAACATTTTTTCTAACGCCATGTCTTGCCTTGTTTCAAAGAAATGATTTACACAAGGAGAATCCTGGCCTGTCTTTGGCAAGAGTGTCACAAACCACCTTTTGGTCAATTAAATGCTTACACCATCGTCCAAATGGAATGGCAGGTCAGACGTCCGGGACTAGCTTATCTCTTTAACTTCCTATCATTAAGTTATACTTTTTAAAAAAAAATTTCTCTTAAAGAGACATGTTTTTATGTCGTGACACAAAAGTAGACGTTTTGTTATTTACTCCTTCACCATGTTATTATTCCAAGTAGAGACCGACCGAATTTTGGTTCCGGTGCCGAAAGTTTCTATTAATTAACTTTCGGTGTTGTTTCGGTTTCAGCCGAAACAGAAACGTTAACTTCGGTTCATTATCGGTTTCGGCCGAAACAGAAAAGTTGAGTTTCATTTTGGTTTCGGCAGATGGTGATTGAGACTTTCCGCCGTCCGGCTGAAAGTGATTGAGTCCTTCATTGGTAGATTTCAGATTGTCACCTTGCCTGTCGACCGTCAATCTGATATTCATTATTGATCGACGTCTGACTGTCATCTTATAATATATAACAAATCCTCTGCAAACACTGTTTACAGCTGCATAATGACTTGTCACAGCAGCATGATGACTTGTCACAGCTGCATGATGACTTGTCACAGCTGCATGATGACGTGTCCAATATTTCAAAGAATCAAATGTCAATAAGTCAGAGGGATAGGTAAATCGTTTTGTGGGTAAATAACAATAATTAGGGAAATGGTAATATTTATAATAGTATTTTTGTTTTAATTATTTAAAAAAAGAAATTGGGAGCCCTAGGTTTCTTCAAAACATTCATTTGTGAAATAAACTTTGGTTTCTCATTATCTTGGTCATAAATGTTGGCATAGTCAAAGGTGAATTGTATTCTGGAAACAAAGCTTAGGAAGTCATAACATTTCCCCTTTTTTAAAGTTTATTATTAAAATTCGTTTGAACTCTGAACTTATATGTACTATAAAATATAATTATTATGATGTTGTTGAGTCTTACTTATCTTTTTTAAAATTATTATTAATAATATATTGATATAATGTCTTTTAACAAACGTTTTAAAACCAAATTAATCTATTACCCAATTTTTAGCAAGTCATAGACTGTTGTGTCGATAATTTTACAATGCATTTGATTATAATTATATAACAAAGTATTATAGTAAATGTATAAATATAATACTAGCTACCACTTAACTCCAAGACACACATTAAGTAGGCTAAATGTTGAATATTAAATCAACTTAGCAATTAATTTAAATTTATTTTTAAATAGATACAAAAATACTAAATTAAATTAGACCTTTAAGAGAGTTGTAATAAAAGAGGGTGGGGTGGGGAGAAGATTCATTTCCTTGGGTAAATTGAAGCAGATTCACTTAAGACAAATACAAATTGCCAGAAAAGTTGTAAAGTCATTTTTCGCCTTGCGCAGAACGTGTGCAAAAACTAACTTTAAAATATTTAAAACTATTGGCTTCGGTTTCGGCCGTCTCGTTAAACTTTTGACTTCGGCTGCGTTTTTCGAAAGTCATTTTTAACTTTTGGCCTTGTTTCGTTTTCGGCCGAAATCAGAAAATCACTTACGGTCGGTATCTAATTCCAAAGCAGTCTTTTTTTTCGTGTCTAATTATTACCATAAATTTTTTTTTAACGGCGTTGATTACGTAACAGAATAAACGGTACGGACTTTGAAACGAGTGTTGGCTTTGTTGCTAATCATGTCAAATATATTTAGATGCTTTAAATACGTGAATGTTTATTTGTTATTTTCTTTGCATGCTTAAATATGGATTTGTTTCTTTGCTTTTGAAATTTGATATTTCTCAATATATTTAAAAATTTTAAAAAAAGAAACAAAACGAAATGTATTCGTTTTTTTTTGGTTTTGCTCTTAAATTTTTATTATTACCTACACGGCATGATAAATAAACTAAACATCAAATTAATAAATTATACTTTTAGGTTGTAATTCAACGCTTACTTACAGCAAAGACTTGGACATATTTGAATTTCTTGAATGATTTTACTAAAGTATTTAGAGAAAAACGAATTTAATCCCATTCTGATGATTAAGAAATGGAGAAAGTCACGTCAACATTTGTTAACATCTAACCATAATCTTTCCTAATCAATTACAAAAAAAAAAAAAAATCAATTTTTATACCAATGTGAAGGGTCTTTAATCAATAGCGATCCAATCCACATTGATGTCTATGTTATTTGTGGAACAATAAATGGTGAAACTAGACTCAGTTACACTTTCGACATTAATAGTGTATGTGCCCCCGCTGGAACCAGAGATGAAATTGTGTCTTAGATACGGGACACTTGTAAATACCTTTGGGATGGCGTAGTAATGTTGGGGAAAAGAAATCAGCTGTGAATTGGACGAACAACTGATGACATGACCAGTTTGGATGTTGTGTGTCCTTGTGGTGTTTAAGGTTTCATTCATGGTGATCAATACAATATCGTTATTCAGACGCTTGTTCTCTTCTACAAGTTGTGCTATCACCCTGTCGTGCTCAGAGATGTAAGCAGCTAGGTCAGAGACGCTAGGTTCTGATGATGCTATCGGTAACGAAGACCACAAAGAAAGCGGATGATTGTCCCAGTTCAGCGCAAAAACCTCGCAAAAGTACACGCCTGCCTGGGCATCTAGGGGCATGGTCCATGTCAACTGGAGATAACCTTGCTCACCAACCACCGGTGACTTGTCACTGCTGCCTTCAACTTGGAGGTGACCGGTGCTGGGTGATTGGGCGACGGCGCCATCAAACGGCGTCACGCTGGCCACCTTGTCCCGCATCCCCGTCCACTTGTTTTCCTTGGTTATAACTATAGCTGTCACGTGAGCCACGGCAGACGGTGACACGTCACCCTTTTCTGTGCTGGCTGCCCTCGCTGTACTTGCACTGGTTTTACTTGTTGGGCCCGTTGTACTTGTACTGCTTAATGTAGTACGCGCCGTAGTCCATCTCGGAGTTGTAGTAGTTCCAGTACTTGATGTAGTAGGTCTTGTACTTGATGTGGTATATCTTACAGTAGTTGTAATCCAATCGGAAAAGCTGCGTTGGTTTTTCATAATTTCTAGAGGCAGCTGTGGGTTATTGTCGTTTTGAATAGAACATCGAAGGCGCAATGATTTTGTAAGCAATGGATGAATTACTTCTTGGCTGGCCCGGAACACGACCTGGGACGCATCTGAGGAACAAAAGAGAGTTCCATTTTGGAATCGTATGTATTTCACAAAATTAAAAGACGTGAAGGACTCGTATCAACTACAGACTAGGATTTAGCTACAAATTGTGTGTAACATTTTAAATATCAAGAAGGACGTTTTTGGTCGCTCATCAGTTAATATTAATTAAACATTTTCAACGATATATTTAGTTTATTTTCAAAACTGGTCATTGTTTTATAAAAAGAGAGATAATGATATGAGTTGTGATATTGGTAACAGTCTTAAGTAAAAATACATTGTTTCTGACAAACACATATTTAGAGGGCGTCATTCCAGTTCAGAGTATCTGGCCTTCTCGTGGTTCAACTGGACTAATAGGCCTCAGTGAAGTTGGTCACAGCCCGAAACTAAAAAACCTAGTCCTACGCCGAAGACCGAATGACTCCTTGGACGAGGGACTCAGACGACGCAAAACCTGAGTCCTAGTGGGTGGAAGCTTAACAGTCCTGACTCTAAGCACATCATGGCGAGTATGGCATCCTTCCGTCTTCACGAGAAGATGGAGTAGCTATATTGTAGTCCTACACTTCGACGAGTAGCCACTAGAAAGAAACACTAGGCCAATCCTGGAATGACAATCTCGTCTGCATTTCACGCAGGAGAATGATGATTCCTGGTTAATTTTGGCCTTCCGTGCTGTTCTTTTTCTTGCAAGGGCTTCGTTCCGCACATCTTCTGCCTTTTTCACTCCTTCGTACACTGCCGTTCGCCAGCTGGAACGTTGTTCGGCAATAGTTGCAAATAGGTGGGGCATAATAAATATAGGCTACGTATTTTGTAGACCTCTGCTATGCAGGAAACTTTGTTAAAAAGTAGCACATTAAAAGAAAAAACTAACGCTTTCGACATAATAATTGATCCAAATGTGCACTTTTTGTATGCGCCCGTTAAATTCTTAATTAAAGAAACATTAGTTCATTTTTAATTGTTTCATTTTATCTAACTCAGCACATATAGCATAGATTAAATTTATTTATTTGTTTAAAGACCAATGCCATCATACAATTTATAATTAACACATATCCCTACTTTAAAAGTCATGCTTTTTTGATGAAATATAATTTGAAAATAGATTGCGCATGTTTGATACTTAGCAAGAACTATTATTAAAATTGTGGAACTTTATTTTGATGTAAAGATTATTAAAAACCTTTAAACTTGTGAATTAAAAAAAATAAATGAATAAAAATGCCGATATATTATGCTAACCAGAGGAAGTAAGAATCGGCTTATAATCTGGAGTGGCCAGTGCGATATTTATAATCGAATACTATACGCCTTTTACAAGATTAGCCTTAAATATACAGATCATCAAATACATCGAGAGTAGCGATATTTCATAGATTCCACTAATTGTTATACTAATGTTTTCAAAACTGTTTTTAAAAAGACAATTTAGTCGTTTTTAATGTAAAAGATATTATCTTCATATTGTTGTACACATTTTGCTCGCGGGGGGGGGGGGGGACTTGACTTTCCCTGGGGAGATATGCCTGAAAGAAGCCCTGCTCTCGATACTGACACTGACCAAATCGCTCTTGCACTACCACGCTGAATAACTGCAGAACTTCGCTCATCGCTTAACACACTAACTTTTAGAACCACCTTACACAACGAACACCCTGCGAACCCTAAAAACCACGAAGTAACCCCGCGATCTGACCACACGATTTAACCGTACGATCTGACCCCACGATCTGACCCTACGATTTTACCACTCGATCTGACTCTACGTTCTGACCACACGATCGTACCCCATGATCTGACCTCACAATCTGACCCCTCGATCTGTCCCCACGATCTCGACCACCCAAAAAAAGCTCTCAACGTCAACAACTTTTCAAACCAAACATTCACGCTCCTAAATCTAGTTCTCAACTGCGGTATTCTTTGGCATCGAGAAAGCGCACGATAAAATCTCGAGGGTGGGTATGTAATAGAAATTAGAAGAGCTTGGTGTCGTTGCTAATATGCAAAAGTGGTTACATGCTTTCTTATCAGAATGAAGAATAACCACAAGAGACGGGAACAAGGTTTTTTTGAACATGTGTGCACTTGTGGATGGACCCCAAAGGGGATCCGCCTTGAGCTGCACGCCGTTTCTGGCGTATATACACAAACTACAGTCTTATTCACAGGTGATCTAGTAATCTTTATCTCCGGCAAACACATTCAGCAGAAGGACCTCAGGCGAATATAGTCATGTGCTAAACATTGGAAAATAGTTGTCACGGCACAGAAGACGGTGTACTCGGTGTTTACAGATGGAAGAATCGTCCTTAAAGTGGATATTACTCTAAACATCAGCATGAAGAAACTAAAAATCAGACAACTTCAATGGGCGGGAAAATTAAAATAGACCAGCAAGTCCAACTAGAAAACCAATTTCATGCATCCAGTGCCAGAGCCACGTCGAAATTAAGCCTATCGAAAAAACAAACTGACTGGCACTCCCTGGGACGCTGATCAGGCCTCTTTATAGTTTTTATATTGGAGCTGTAAGTGGAAAGATAGATAACCGTCTCCCCGTCCGGGCCTTTCAAGAAGCACTGCTTTATAGCGTCTGGATCTAGTACGGAACGTAGCTCTCAGGTTTGTATGTAGACCGTTGCACACAACACCAATGCTGTCGGATGGGGAAACCACTCATTATTAGGATTTACAATGTGATTCTAGCAACGGTGGAAGAATACCGTCGGATGGAAAATAAACCGGAACAATCATTTCAGTTACAAGACCTGGATGTAAAGTGGAGACGGCTGAAATGACCCTCCTTTATCGACGAAGTCCGCGAACTCGAGAGAAAGCAAGATTTACTTGAAAACAGGAGCTGAGGTTCATCCCGTAGAGGTAAAAAAACTGTTAAAATACGTTTTACAGTGGCAAATGATGCGGTAACAAAGTCGGGCCGTCTTGATGGCCAGAAAGAAGCCGAATTGAGATCCATTGAAGTATTTGACGACATGGTCAAAGTCTTCTTAAAATATATTTCTCCATCCGTACCAAAACAAAATAGCGGACATATAAGGAGTCACCTATATACACACCGGGAAAGGAGGGGGGGGGGAGGCTAAGCAGTAAGTATTACATTTATTCAAAGACTCTACAACAATTATCCTGAAATATTCTGACAGTCAATAAAGGGCCAATTTATATCTCTAATGCAATACAATTTTCACGCAATACTTTGGATATACGTCACACTGATGTTTTGCGTTTTTACCTTCGATAATTGTATTTCAATCCAATTTGTCAGGACACAACATCTAGTGGACCTAATGCAAACTAGTAAGCTACTTAAGTAATGGTTACTTAATGGCACTTAAAGACCTACATATTTTTTAATATTTTAAAAAAAAACAAATAAATAGTATCGCAATTTAGAGATTCACTTGTTTGAATTAGAAATAAGACGCATGTGTAAGGCAAAACTTACATTAGAAAGACCAAATGATTGAACAATTTTAGGAAGCCCTGGCGCAGACGTTCTAAATATTTAAGTCACAAGAGTGGAGCCATACCTAATGACTGATATCTGTCCACGACTTCGATGGCCCACACCTAATGACTGATATCTGTCCAGTAAACCTTGACTTCGATGGCCAACACCTAATGACTGATATCTGTCCAGTAAACCTTGACTTCGATGGCCAACAACTAATGACTGATATCTGTCCAAAAAACCTTGACTTCGATGGCACACACCTAATGACTGATATCTGTCCAAAAATCCTTGACTTCGATGGTACACACCTAATGACTGATATCTGTCCAGTAAACTTTGACTTCGATGGCCCACACCTAATGACTGATATCTGTCCAGTAAACCTTGACTTCGATGGCCAACACCTAATGACTGATATCTGTCCAGTAAACCTTGACTTCGATGGCCCACAACTAATGACTGATATCTGTCCAAAAAACCTTGACTTCGATGCCACACACCTAATGACTGATATCTGTCCAGTAAACCTTGACTTCGATGGCCCACACCTAATGATTGATATCTGTCCAATAAACCTTAACTTTGATGGCCCACACCTAATGACTGATATCTGTCCAAAAAAACTTGACTTCGATGGCCCACACCTAATGACTGATATCTGTCCAATAAACCTTAACTTTGATGGCCCACACCTAATGACTGATATCTGTCCAAAAAAACTTGACTTCGATGGCCCACACCTAATGACTGATATCTGTCCAATAAACCTTAACTTTGATGGCCCACACCTAATGACTGATATCTGTCCAAAAAAACTTGACTTCGATGGCCCACACCTAATGATTGATATCTGTCCAATAAACCTTAACTTTGATGGCCCACACCTAATGACTGATATCTGTCCAAAAAAACTTGACTTCGATGGCCCACACCTAATGACTGATATCTGTCCAGTAAACCTTGACTTCGATGGCCAACACCTAATGACTGATATCTGTCCAGTAAACCTTGACTTCGATGGCCCACAACTAATGACTGATATCTGTCCAAAAAAACCTTGACTTCGATGCCACACACCTAATGACTGATATCTGTCCAGTAAACCTTGACTTCGATGGCCCACACCTAATGATTGATATCTGTCCAATAAACCTTAACTTTGATGGCCCACACCTAATGACTGATATCTGTCCAAAAAAACTTGACTTCGATGGCCCACACCTAATGATTGATATCTGTCCAATAAACCTTAACTTTGATGGCCCACACCTAATGACTGATATCTGTCCAAAAAAACTTGACTTCGATGGCCCACACCTAATGACTGATATCTGTCCAAAAAAACTTGACTTCGATGGCCCACACCTAATGACTGATATCTGTCCAAAAAACCTTGACTTCGATGGCACACACCTAATGACTGATATCTGTCCAAAAATCCTTGACTTCGATGGTACACACCTAATGACTGATATCTGTCCAGTAAACCTTGACTTCGATGGCCCACACCTAATGACTGATATCTGTCCAGTAAACCTTGACTTCGATGGCCAACACCTAATGACTGATATCTGTCCAGTAAACCTTGACTTCGATGGCCCACAACTAATGACTGATATCTGTCCAAAAAAACCTTGACTTCGATGCCACACACCTAATGACTGATATCTGTCCAGTAAACCTTGACTTCGATGGCCCACACCTAATGATTGATATCTGTCCAATAAACCTTAACTTTGATGGCCCACACCTAATGACTGATATCTGTCCAAAAAAACTTGACTTCGATGGCCCACACCTAATGATTGATATCTGTCCAATAAACCTTAACTTCGATGGCCCACACCTAATGACTGATATCTGTCCAAAAAACTTGACTTCGATGGCCCACACCTAATGACTGATATCTGTCCAAAAAAACTTGACTTCGATGGCCCACAACTAATGACTGATATCTGTCCAAAAAAACCTTGACTTCGATGCCACACACCTAATGACTGATATCTGTCCAGTAAACCTTGACTTCGATGGCCCACACCTAATGATTGATATCTGTCCAATAAACCTTAACTTTGATGGCCCACACCTAATGACTGATATCTGTCCAAAAAAACTTGACTTCGATGGCCCACACCTAATGATTGATATCTGTCCAATAAACCTTAACTTTGATGGCCCACACCTAATGACTGATATCTGTCCAAAAAAACTTGACTTCGATGGCCCACACCTAATGACTGATATCTGTCCAAAAAAACTTGACTTCGATGGCCCACACCTAATGACTGATATCTGTCCAAAAAACCTTGACTTCGATGGCACACACCTAATGACTGATATCTGTCCAAAAATCCTTGACTTCGATGGTACACACCTAATGACTGATATCTGTCCAGTAAACCTTGACTTCGATGGCCCACACCTAATGACTGATATCTGTCCAGTAAACCTTGACTTCGATGGCCAACACCTAATGACTGATATCTGTCCAGTAAACCTTGACTTCGATGGCCCACAACTAATGACTGATATCTGTCCAAAAAAACCTTGACTTCGATGCCACACACCTAATGACTGATATCTGTCCAGTAAACCTTGACTTCGATGGCCCACACCTAATGATTGATATCTGTCCAATAAACCTTAACTTTGATGGCCCACACCTAATGACTGATATCTGTCCAAAAAAACTTGACTTCGATGGCCCACACCTAATGATTGATATCTGTCCAATAAACCTTAACTTCGATGGCCCACACCTAATGACTGATATCTGTCCAAAAAACTTGACTTCGATGGCCCACACCTAATGACTGATATCTGTCCAAAAAAACTTGACTTCGATGGCCCACAACTAATGACTGATATCTGTCCAAAAAAACCTTGACTTCGATGCCACACACCTAATGACTGATATCTGTCCAGTAAACCTTGACTTCGATGGCCCACACCTAATGATTGATATCTGTCCAATAAACCTTAACTTTGATGGCCCACACCTAATGACTGATATCTGTCCAAAAAAACTTGACTTCGATGGCCCACACCTAATGATTGATATCTGTCCAATAAACCTTAACTTTGATGGCCAACACCTAATGACTGATATCTGTCCAAAAAAACTTGACTTCGATGGCCCACACCTAATGACTGATATCTGTCCAAAAAAACTTGACTTCGATGGCACACACCTAATGACTGATATCTGTCCAAAAATCCTTGACTTCGATGGTACACACCTAATGACTGATATCTGTCCAGTAAACCTTGACTTCGATGGCCCACACCTAATGACTGATATCTGTCCAGTAAACCTTGACTTCGATGGCCAACACCTAATGACTGATATCTGTCCAGTAAACCTTGACTTCGATGGCCCACAACTAATGACTGATATCTGTCCAAAAAAACCTTGACTTCGATGCCACACACCTAATGACTGATATCTGTCCAGTAAACCTTGACTTCGATGGCCCACACCTAATGATTGATATCTGTCCAATAAACCTTAACTTTGATGGCCCACACCTAATGACTGATATCTGTCCAAAAAAACTTGACTTCGATGGCCCACACCTAATGATTGATATCTGTCCAATAAACCTTAACTTTGATGGCCCACACCTAATGACTGATATCTGTCCAAAAAACTTGACTTCGATGGCCCACACCTAATGACTGATATCTGTCCAAAAAAACTTGACTTCGATGGCCCACACCTAATGACTGATATCTGTCCAAAAAAACTTGACTTCGATGGCCCACACCTAATGACTGATATCTGTCCAAAAAAACTTGACTTCGATGGCCCACACCTAATGACTGATATCTGTCCAAAAAAACTTGACTTCGATGGCCCACACCTAATGACTGATATCTGTCCAAAAAAACTTGACTTCGATGGCCCACACCTAATGACTGATATCTGTCCAAAAAAACTTGACTTCGATGGCCCACACCTAATGACTGATATCTGTCCAAAAAAACTTGACTTCGATGGCCCACACCTAATGATAATCTTGCAGATTAAAAGAACCTCTTAATTTAATTTAATAAGTGATAAATCTAATCCCTTAAAAAAAAATTATCATTATTGTAAGTACTCTAAAAGTTCACCCGCGTACAAGAAATCTAATTACTTTTTACCTGATTCATATACTATAGCTGTTAACACAGCAACAGCCAGAATGCATGTCGTGGGTCTCATCTTTGAGCTATAAGTTCCCTCACTGTTTTGTAGTATGTGCAATGTTGAAACAGTCTGGAGGTCCAAATAATACTATTTATATATGACTAAGAATAATTGTTTATATAGTCAGTATTATCTCCCCCCCCCCCCCTTTCTATTAACAGGATTATAATTTCATTACACGGATTAATCTTGCAGTGGATCCAAAATTTTAGGTGTTGGTACTTTACTAAAAAAATGACCTATTCAAATGGAAAAACATTTTGTTTTCTTAACACTGTATACCATAATATTACGTAAACTGAAAAATTGTGATCAAACTATTCATCGACTAATGTAAATATCGTGACTATGTACACAAACCTAGTTAGATCTTAGCTTTGAGAACCACTGTTTTCATAAAGCAACGAGTTTGAAAGATAAACCAAATGTTATCACATTACTAATATTAGAGGAATAAAATCGCTATAAATAAAACTTTAAGTACATTAAAATCTTCTGTCATGTATCGATAGTGTGTTAATGATTACGATTGTTGGTTATTTTTATCGATGAAAAGTTAATGTTGTTGATTGAAGAAAATAACGATTGATCACAAAAATCCAGATGACATAATACGGGAATAAAACAAAGGGACTTAAGTATGTAGTTTATTAGACTTAATATAAGAATCTAATGTAATACTATTATATATCAGGGCCTGGGTGGCCGAATGGTTTAAACATAGCGAATCTCAAGTTGATTTATTTCAATCCCACCAAAGCCTAGTCAAGCAAAAACATCACCAGCACCCCGGGTGGATGGGACTCGTTAACCTTGGACGGCAACTCAATCTAAGAGATGGGACTCGTTAACCTTGGACGGCAACTCATCTAAGAGATGGGACTCGTTAACCTTGGACGGCAACTCAATCTAAGAGATGGGACTCGTTAACCTTGGACGGCAACTCATCTAAGAAAAGGAAACTCTGAATTCAAACCCGGAGATGGAGTCCCGTGGGCGGATAACATTGGTACAATGCAACAATCCGAAAACTCCTGGGACGCCACTGGTGCCAAGTTGTATCATCCACTTGATGTTCCCTTGGGGTTATCCAGCGGCGTTCATATTTTGTGCATCAGATCCGCATTAGCATTTTCGAGTTTGGGAACCCGTTTGCTGTAGACGAAACGCATGAATTAAGACTGTTGCCATGTCTGTCTTTTAAACGGTAATCTGAAATTCGTTATTGCTCAACGTCTTGCTGTCATCTTATGATACATGACTAATCCTCTGCGAACACTTCTCACAGCTGCATGATCATCTTCTTGTCCAATATTACCAAAAATAAAATTTTAATAAGGCTTATGCAAAGGGTGATTGTTTTGTGGGAAAATAATACACACTGTAAAATTTTTAGTATTCTTTTGTTTTAATTTTTTTTCAAAAATAATACTTTGTAACACTAGGTTTATTTAATAAATTCATTTGTGAAATTCATTTAGAATTATATTTATCATTCTCATAAATGGCGTCATAGCCAAACGTGAATGATATTGTAATAAAAACCTTTTAGGGAATGATTTCCTTTTATTATTATTATTATTTTATATAAACCTTGTTATTGACGAAATAACACACGAATGCATGTATCACTACTTAGTGTGCTAATAGTGTAGTTGCCCACTAACACACTTAATCAAACTAAACGTAGCAGAACATTCGTTCAACTTTTATTTAATCTGGGTAAAATTTAAAATAAGCCGATAAATAAAAATTGCTGATGGACGAAAAATATAAATGTCAGTCAACAAGAAGGCGTGTTCCAATGAAATAGTTTGGTTTTGCCGAAGAAACATTTCCTTCAAGGCTTATTTCTGGACATTTGTGTGGGGCATACCGATACAAAATGCCTAGGCTAAGCTTTCGATCGATACCATATATGTCTAAGTAGCGTTGTAGATCGATACCAAGTATGTCTAAATAGCGTTGTAGATCGATACCAAATATGTCTAAGTAGCGTTGTAGATCGATACCAAATATGTCTAAATAGCGTTGTAGATCGATACCAAATATGTCTACGCAGCGTTGTAATTATATTATAGAAGTAAAGTACATCCACGAGTTTATTTATTTTTGAATTTTGCCCCCCCCCCCACCACAATTTAAAATTTTCTCTTATCATATTTAAAAAAAAATATATTGTTAACAACTTTAAATTACTTTTTAATTCAAATGGTAAAAGCAAAAGTATTCATTAGATGTTTATCTATTAAAATTCACGATAATCTCTTATTTTATAAAAAGATTATAAACATCGATAATAATTTCCCCAACATTTTTCGATGTACACAGTACATATGCACTAACAAGTTTCGAAATACATAATTCATTCGATTTCGTTTTCGGCCAAAAGTTTCGTTTAAATTTGGGTTTCGGCTACAATTCGGCTTAAAGTCATTTCTTACTTTTGTTTTGGTTTCCGCAGAAGTGAGAAAATCACTTTCGGGCGAGATCTACAGAAAACACAATAACTCCCCAAAAACTTAGTTTCACCTTTTTAAAAAAAATGGAACGTAGAAGAAAACCCCAACACACAGAGACTCAATGCCATATTACCCAATGATAAGTCAAAGCTGTTACAACACACAGTGATAAGGTTGGCTCAGTTTATCTTGGACACAAATATAATCAGTGAATTCTCTGACGTGAACGTATGCAAACAAATGTTCATTTCAATATGATATCATAAATTCAAAACTTTGTTGTACTTTCAATCAGAGTCCAATTTAAAGGGGCTTTGTATTTCTAAGGAAAGTGACTCTATTTCTCACGAGAATGACTGTATTTTAAAGCGTATTTTTTGTAATTCTAAAAAGAATCACTTTGCACTTCTAACGAAAGTGATTTTGTATTGCTTTCGAGCATGTGACTTTGAATTTCTTACGAGAATAACTTTGGATTACTAACGTGCATGTAACCTTGTATTTCTAACAAGGGTGACTTTGTATCTGTAACGATCATATGCCTTCGTATTTCTAACGATGATATGACTTTGTATTTGGCACCCCTAATTCACAGGGCATTTCTTGAAATTGTCAACTTTTTAACAGTCTCACATCCTCAGAGGCTCTCTTATTGTTAATCGCGGTTTCTAGCAATTCAATTAAAGATTATTCAATTATGATGATATTTTATTAATACCGGGACTATTTTCTCTTATATATATAGTACACTTCTTTTAAACTGCTTCCATTTCGGCTGCTCCCTAACAAGCTGACAGCTTCCTATTCAGCGTATTTGGTACTAAATGTTTGTTACGTAGCTTTTGCTATATGCTTTCTATATTGTGACGTATATTTAGGTATGGGCAATGGCGTTGTTAATGTTATGTTTTAGCAGGAGCAGGAGTGATGACGTAGTTAGTAATAGTGTGTTAGTGATAGAGTTCTTTCTTTAATAGAGAGATGTTTTCTACATGAATCATTGGTTTGTAAAATAATTAATAAAATAAATTATATTACATTAAAATTATCTGTGTCTGAAAGAATATATATATAGGAATGAGCTATGCTGACCATAACGCCAAAGAGACGAAGCGATTTTAAATACGTTCGGATTCTTAAAAACAATGATACTGATGTTCTATTATTTTTCGGAAATCGAATAAATTTAAAAGCGCAAGAATTGAAATGTTTTCTTTTTATTTTAGTAAATTATTAAGTTTAAATATTATTGGTATAAATTACAAATACATTTAATTAACAAATACAAAACTTTTTCAAGCATTTTATACGAGTTTAAAAATCAGCCATCGATGAACTCATTTAGTGTCAATAATGATTTAATTAGTGACCATTTAGATTTGGTAATTTAAGGTCATGTTTGGTGGGGAAAAAATGAAGTTTTGGGGCGCAAAAAAAAGGAGATAGGTTAAGCGTATAATATATAGCAGACAATTCTTCTTAAATCTGTTAATGGTGTCAGAAACGTAAACATCATTTCATAAATAATTCTTTTTAAAATAAGAAATTATATTGAGTGTTCGAAATAATACGTAGAAATTTTTCGCAAAGTGCCTGAAATTATTATCTCGACAATGTCGGGCGATAGTTTCTAGTATTAATATAGCTCATGGGCATGATATGAAAAGTGTGCAGTGGCGTATCATGGGAGGAATGGGCGTAGACAAAATTGGATTCTTATATGTGCGTTACTTGAGTTCATGTTTTATCAAAGTAACTTTATGGGAAGTTCACGCATTGCTGTCGCCAATGTTTAGCGAGCTATAAAAAGAATATAATATTATAAAACTTGTATAATAAGTATTTAAGGAATGCATTTGTAGAAATTTTAATAATTTTTTCATTTTACTTTATACAATTAAGATGAATGATCGGCATATAGACAATTTAATACGATACATTAGAAAAAATTGTTTTCATACTCCTGCTGCATAGTTCGCATAGACTAATACAAATTCCTATTCTACAGTTTTCCCGATTCACTGACCAATGGCCAGCCACTGAAACTCTGGTAGAAAGTAGCCCGTGTATATGCATTCGGCCGTGAATCCTGTTGTTCCCACTTGCGTGAGTTTGATCTGGAAGGTGGAGGAATCATTACCGGACGTCTGGACCAGGCTGGTCAGCGTAGGGAATACTATCGGAGTCGAGGCGTACGGTTTAACAAACCGGATGAAAATGGGACTTGAACAGGAGAAGGTCCCGGTTTGAATGTTGTCCAATGCATTCAGTTTTACCTGAAGGCGCTCTGAGACTAGACTGCTGTTGGATTTGAACTCGTGCAGCTGACGCTTCATGTCCTCATTCTCTTGTCGAAGCCTTGTGATTTGTTTCTCGTGGCTGACGAGATAGTTGACGACCTCGTGAAAATTCGGCTCTTCGGCCGTGACCCTCAGCGTCGACTTCAAGGACACAGGAAGACCTTGAGCTGCGAGAGCGACGACTTCGCAGCTGTAGGTTCCCGCGTCTTCTTCCCGTGGATTCGGCCACGTCACCTCGAGGTAGGCCTGCAGGTCGCCGTCGAAGCCAGTAAAGACACCCCCCTCCACGAGAGTTGATTCGTTGAAAGGGTAAAGTGCCGCCGCCTGGTTGAAGGGCGTCACACTGGCGATGGTCATGTTTTTCCCAGAAATCTCTTTGTTAATGATGACGGTCATGACGTGGATGACATCAACACCAGACGAGACGCTGAGCGGGGAGGGTGTGGTGGCAGTTGCTGATGTAGTATTGGTAACGTTTGTCGTTAGTATGTCGTCATCGTAAGACACGTCGGTTTCAACCAAACTTGCGTCTTCTCGCTCTGAGGACGCACGAGCTAGCGCTGACAGGTTCGGGTTTTCTTTGTAGATGGAACATCGCAGCCTCAGTGTTTTGGTAAGCACGGGGTGGATGACAGGAGAGTTGGACTGCATCACGAGCTCTGAAGCTGAACAAAATGAGGTCACACTTTAATGCATACTGGCTTCAACGATTACCTGTGTATATGTGTGTGTTTGCGCTTTAGCAATTGTGGCATCTGAGAAATGGTTGTATAGCTTCACTTTAAAATATAAGAAATAGCTGTATGCTTGAGCTAAATCAAGTTTTGGGAAACGGCTGGTGTAGCTTACATGCACAATAATATGATATATAATGGTATTGATGGAGTTAAATTTTATATAAGTGATGTCTGCATAAACTTAACACATAACAAATTGAGAAATAGCTGTATTACAATATGACGAAGTGCGGACTCAAGTTGGAAAACTGTTTAAGAGACTAAAATGACTTGATCCTTACTCACCTAACACATATTGCATCAATAAAATCAGCACCGTCGTTATTTTAAAAAAGAACATTTCTTCCATCGCCATGTCTTGCCTTGTTTCAAACAAATGAACTTAGCGCGGTGGAAATCTTGGCCCGTCTTGGACAATACTGTCACAAACAACCGGAGGGTCAGTTAAATACTAAAACAATCGTCCATGGACGGGCATGTCAGAAGTCCGCGACTAGCTTATCTTGTTTACTTCATATCATCAAATGTCAAATGTTTTTTCTTTCACGTTAGAAGTCATTTTTCATTTCGTTACATAAAGGTAGACACTTTTTAAAAAATGTCCTCCTTATTTATCTGCGACGTTCATATGATCTCACACAAGTCCAGTGGTTCTCAAACTTCCTAATGCCACGATCCTTAAAAACAGTTCTTTATATTGTGGTAACTCCCGACAATAAAAACAATTTTCTTTGCCACTTCATAAATATTTGTTTTCCGATGGTCTTAGGCGTCCCCTATATGAGGGTGGTTCGAAATACAAAAGGAGTGTCGACCCACAGGTTGAGAACCGCGGTAAGAGACCAAATTATCATTTCAAGGCATTTTTATTTCTTTCTGTGTCTTATCATTAACACAAAAAATGCTCTACGTCGATTACCCTTGACATGATATGCTCTGACTGCAGTATAGGTTTGTTGTACTATTTACTTGTAATAAGTACTTATGAAATACAATATATGTATGTCTTAAGTACTTCATACATTCAATATATGTTAGGGATTACATGCGCGTTAAAAATCGTTTTTGGGACAGAAGAGACCCTTCATAAATTAACAGTATTTGTCTCCTGGAAATTTAAAACACAAAATGTCATTTTTGCTTTGTGAACCAGGTCGAAGACCGTACTATCTGTCAAAACGTTTTAACACCAAACAGTTTGAATGTTTACGTCCGTGATACAGATAACAGTCTTTCGCTATAAGAGACGCATTTAAGCCGCATGCACGTTGCCATCTGCTTTTCGTAGAGGAGTCTTATTTAATCACTCCATGACCCAGACTTTGGTCCGGTAACGTCTGTTCATTCCTTACATTGTCCCACCATGCATTCTCTTTAAATATGAGGGAGAGTGAAATGTGGGGGAGAGTGAAATGTGGGGGAGAGTGAAATGTGTGGGGAGAGTGAAATGTGGGGGAGAGTGAACTTTTGAACACTAAACGCAATTTTTGCTTTTATTCGTTTAGTCATTGTGGCCTTGTAAGAAGACATCAGGTAGGGAGTGGGGGCATGTTGCACATGCTATAAATAACTTCAGATTAAGCCTGACCTTTTAAGCGGGGGAAAAAAAAACAACTAATGGACTAGGAATTCTTTTTAAGAAAAGCCGTTGTTCGGTCCAGGGCTGACGAGTCAGGATATTATCTCTTAGACACTGGATTCACATACCAATGACCTCATTAACGGCAAGGACAGTGTTAGGAATTAAAGGAGACAAGTGAAATATGGATGGTCTCCCTTTTTTCATATGTTTATCTCTAACTTCATATTTTAACTGAATAAATAATTGTTTGCATTTCTCTCATGCTACATTTTTTAGAAAAAATATTTTTGTGAATAATTTCTCCCTTTCTCAGTTTTTTTAGAAGAACACAATAAAATTTTGTGATAAATGTCTCTAAAACACAATTTATTTGAAGAATGCTATGAAATTTTGCGATGACTTTCTCTCATATTCAATTGTTTAGAAGAATGCTATTAAATTTTGTGATGAATTTCTCTTTAAAACAAGATTTTGATATTGAAGTTGTATTTAATTTAATTGTCTCGAACGCGTTATTATTTTTTTTATTGAAGTTATGTTTTTTTGCGTTTCTGTTAAACTCCATATTTGTAATTTTTAATTCCAATAACCCTTTTCTACCAACGACATATGTACACAATATACAATATCATTGATATGTGGTATTGTCATTTATTTCTGATTGATTTTGTACACTCATGTTTCAAAGATCCTTGGCTTGGCACTATGTGGCGGCCAAAAAAGCTAGATGTTTGTAATCAAGCATTGCCATGAAACATTGTCATCAAACATTGCATTAAACATTCTCATTAAACTTTGCTATCGAACATTGTCATCAAACTTTGAAATAAAACATTATCATTTAACATTGTAGTCAAACATTGTCATCAAACATTGCATTAAACATTGTCATGAACCATGCCGAACGAAACCGTGTTTTCCAGAAAGAAAAAAGGCCTATGTGCTGTGTGAGATTAGTTTGACCTTGAGAATAGCTAAAAACCGAGAATAGATAACCCTGAGAATATTTAACACTGAGAATGTATGTGTCATTAAAATTTCTAATTATAGAATCTCTAATACTGATATGACTAACACATAAAATGTCTAATCACGAGAGATCCAACAGACCTCGACACATGGTATAAATGTTATATATTTCCTATTGTTTAGTTATTCTAAAGCCAATACAAATAGACTTCCGCTGGTCCCAGCAAGTAGGTCAAGTTCGTGTTTGAGTTCTTGGTTCTCCTGCTCGAGCAGCGCAATGCGGTCCTCATAATTTATGATGAGCGGGACCAAGTCTGCAATATTAGGTTGTCTCGCTTGGATTTCAAGGGATTCGGTGAGAGTCACGAGGTGTCCAGAATGGGTCAATGCATTGGCCTCGCACGTGTATGTCCCGTCCTGGTCGTCAAGAGGAGCTGTCCAAATAAGACTGAGGAATCCAAGCTCACCATTGACCTGTGTGTGGAATACACTACCATTCACCTGTACTATGCTGACGTAAGTACCCTCTGCTTCTGGCGGGTCGTATGGCGTGACTTGGGCAATTGTTTCACTTTCTCCTTGGGAGTTCGTTTTTGTAATGACGATAGACATCAGGTGGCTGACCTCTGCAGAAGATGATGTCACTTGCAGTTGTGGTTTCTGGGTTGTTGATGTGGTTGTTGTAAGTGGGGTAGTCGATAGCCAAGTGGATTTTCTTGGCGTTTCAGTGGTCAAAGTTTGTGGAATGGTCGTATCCCGCTCGGTTGACATTTGTATTGACGTAATGGTGGTTTCTGATTGTATAGACCTTGTGGTTGTTAACGTCGGGATGGTGGTTGTGGGTGCAATGTGGGTGGTTAATATTGGTGAAGTGGTTGTGGTTTGAGGCGTAGGGTTTGTTGTTGGTATAGTGGATATAGTTGGTGACATCGATGATGTTGGCGTCGTGGATGTTCTTGGCGTAGTGGTTGTTGGCGAAGTCGATGATGTTGATGTAGTGGATGCTGATGACGTAGTGATTGTAACTGTTGTTGGCATATTGGACGTATTTGGTGTAGTTGATTTCGTTGGCGTAGGGGTAGCTGATGGTGTTGTGTATGTTGTTGACGTAGTGAGGGTGGCTGTTTGGGTAGGGGTGGTGGTTATTAACCAATTGGAAGTTGTTATTGGCCAATCGGAAGTGGTTATTGGGAAATCGGTGGTGGTTATTGGCAAATCGTTGGTTGTTATTGGCAAATCAGTGTCTGTTATTGGCAAATCGGAAGTTGTTATTGGCAAATCGGAAATGGTTATGGTTAAATCGTAAGTGGATATTGGCAAATCAGTGGTGGTTAATTGCAAATCAGTGTTAGTTAGTGGCAAACTGGAAGTTTCTATTGGCAAATCGGAAGTGGATATTTGCAAGTCGGTGGTGGTGACTGGAAAATCGTTGATGATTAGTGGCAAATCGGAAGTGATTGTTGGCCAATCAGAAGTGGTTATTGACAAATCGTTGTTGGTTATTGGTTCTATGGCCCGTATTATGCCAGGTTCTACGGTCCGTATTATGCCAGGTGCAGGGCGAAAGATGTCGTCTCTGATATAACATGCCATTGTCAATGTTTTGGTCAGCCCACGCAGGATTGGATTGGAGCTGACGTCCATTCTGAGATATGAGCCTGATAAGACATAGAAAGTTTTATATAGTGTCAATATAATTCATTCTAACACATTGACGCTAAAAATTAATGGTCCACATTTTCACCGTTAAAAATGGTCTACATATCAATCAGCGGTTGTATTGTGATTTAAGGGAAACAGCCATTAGGGCAAACTTTATATTATTGAGATTAAACATTTTATAACCGAATATGATGTGCTGAAATAAAACAGACGAGCTCTTAAACAAACACTCGTAATATATCATCGTTTAAATGATATACGCCATGTGACCTTAATTAATTTATAATGTGTCACTGACCAAGTTCACCACACATTACCCTGCCTAACCATGTGTGACATCTATATCGTGCTGCACCAAAGAGTCTCATCTATGTCGTGCTACACCACATAGTCACATCTATGTTGTGCTACACCCCATAGTCTCATATATGTCGTGCTACACCACAGAGCCTCATGTACATATTGGCTGTTTGAAGAGAGGTTGCCAAAGGTTGGACGGTGCTGTACACGATAATTCATACACGTAGAGAGGGAGGAAACCCCTGCTGCTGTTGTCAAGCGTGTTCCCACTGAGTTAAGGTTTACTCCCCTCAATCATTTATATTGAGTCAACTGAAAAACAAGCAAGATGGCGTCTTGAGGAGCAAAATGTAGACAGCGTTGTACCAAATGCAAGGTTGGGGTTAAAGACCGATGCTTTGTTACCTTTACAAATAAATCAGCTCATTCACGCGAGAATATCAAAGCTATTGGCTATAGGGTTTCATTTATGACTCTACACTTCGTTACCACCCACTACATACATGATTGTATCTCCTGTGTTATATCTTGTTGATTTATCTTTGATGTTTCATTGATTGTATCTCCTGTGTTATATCTTGTTGGTTTATCTTTGATGTTTCATGCTATTCTAATTTAAACGTGTATTTTTGTATTAGTCCGACATGGATGACATGATGTTTGGACATATTCTTGTAAAAAGAAATTCCATTAAAAATAATGCTGTAGCTGATTAAGTTTGCGATATGCACTGGACTACTTGGTTCATGAATTATTCTGGTCGTAGGAAAACACGTACCCTCTCGTGCCTTGCGTCATGTCGTGGCATCGATGCTATGAGAACCAAACAGTATATATCAAGGTATCGAATCTATGATTATTGTGTGTAGTTATTCAAACCAAAGAGTATTTATAGCAAGCTAAGATATCGAATCTATAATTCTTGTGTATATTTTAAGTGAGAAATACAAGTGGTTCAGTTTGTATTCCTCCATATTATGACTGAAGTCATATTACCTAGTTTTTTATACTGTAACTTTCTGAGTTGTTTCAAATGATTGTATTCAGTCTTTCTTATAATTTTATTTAGCGTCGCCATGAGAAAAAATAACAACAAAAGAACACCCAAAAAACTAAGAAACTGAAAAATAAAGAGAAAAAAAGTACATGGATTTGTGGAAGTGATCTTTATATTCTGTATGATTGTGTACATCAATGTTCGAAATCTCTTTATGATATCATTGAATTGTAGATATATTAATATAGCGTAACAAATCTATCTTATTCTAAGGAAATTATATGTTACATGTCTCTTTACACTTTTAGCAAGTCAAGTCTATGTTTGAGTTCTTGATTTTCCTGCTCGAGGTGAGAGATGCGGTTATCAAAACCTATGACGAGTGGGACCAAGTCTTCGACTTCAGGCTGTCTAGCTTGGATTCCTAGCGATCCAGTGAGTGTCACCGAGTGAGCAGAGTGTGTCAACGCAGTGGCCTCACACGTGTATATCCCGACCGGGTCGTCAAGTATAACTGGCCAAATAAGACTAAGGTACCCACGCTCACCATTAATCAGTGTGGGGAACACACTTCCGTTCACCTGTAATTTTCCGATGTAAGAGCCCTCTGCAGCCGGTGGACCGTAAGGTGTGACTTCCGCAACGGTCTCATCATCTCCAGGTGAATTTCTTTTTGTTATGACGATTGACATCAGGTGGCTGACGTCTATGGGAGAGGACGTCACATGCAGCTGTGGTTTCGGGTTGGGGTTGGTATCAGTTGTGGGAGCGTTTATTGCTCGAACAGCAGCGTTTATAGGCGGTATGGTGGTCCATTGTGATGGGTTTATTTTTACTGATGTTGGTGATGTTACGTTTGTGTCTATGTCATCGGATGACCCAGGTGCAGCACTGAAGCTGTCGTCTCTGATATAACACGACACTATCAACGTTCTGGTCAGCCCGGTCAGAATAGGATTAGAGCTGACTTCCATTCTGAGATATGAACCTGATCAGACAAAGAAAGTCTCCGATTTAAGCCGTTTTCAAACAAAAGACTGCTACACAAAATTATCAACGCAAATCTTTCAGCTGATCACTTTCTCAACACTGGAAGCAACAGGTTGGCGCGGATAAAATTATTTCTAATATGTCATCACTTGAATGCGATACATTCAAAGTCTTGGAGATTTCTTGTTTAAACAATAAAGTTGTTAATAAAAATAATTTTACAAAAACCAACATTACAGTGCGAAAATGCTTTGCTAAACAACTTTTTATTTAGGTGAATACTTGTATTCTTTTTTACAAGGACACTTCTCATAAATCTTTATTGTAGAAGCTTAAGATTAAAGAGCGATGTGTGAAGGACGATGATTGAAACGTGATGATTGAATAGCGATGATTAAATAGCGACGATTGAATAGCGATGATTGGAGAGCGATAACTGAAGAGCGATTATTAAAAGCAATGATTGAATAGCGATGATTGAATAGCGATGATTGAATAGCGATGATTGAATAGCGATGATTGAATAGCGATGATTGAATAGCGATGATTGAATAGCGATGATTGAATAGCGATGATTGGAGAGCGATGTTTGAAGAGAGATGAGTTAAGAGCGAAGATTGAAAAGGGATGATTAAAGAGTGTTGTTTGAAGAACGTTGATTTAATAGCAATGATTGAAGAGCGATGATTGCATAGCGATGAATGGAGAGCGATGGTACTAGTTGGAGTTTTTGTTTTTAGGTAAAAATTCCTAACTTACCCGATGACATATTAGTAACCAAAATGGCCGCCACCACCAGAGTAAAATAAATGAACACTTCCATTTTACTCTTTCTGTCGGTATTGGCAGTAATAGAAGATGACGTCAGATCTTAAAAATATCTTGTCTTTTTTGTGCTTTTATTTTACTTTTCAAAATCGGTAACAAGTAAAATTAGTATAGTGTAAACAAGACTATCCCCGGACAAACTGACTTAACTGTAGTACGCTACGTCTGCCACGAGAACCCACGGCGGTAAAGAATTTATCAAAACCGGAAGTCCGAGTTACGCAAGTTTAAATTTCGAGGTCACGTCCTTCACCCTGATAGATGTGTATTGGTACACAAGTTGTGTATGAATGAGTTCAAGTCCGACAATTATGGGATTAAAGAATTGTGAGATGAAAGCACTCAAATCCTAGCAGTAACTTTAAAATGAGATAAACCCATTATCTTAAGTTGTTTGCCGGTCATTTATCTCCCTCTTTCAATATTTCGACCATGAACTTTGTCTCTCCAAGTACCTACTTGTGTTCCTAAGCTCCGTACAGGTCCGGACATCTTTACAAAAAAGGAAGCAAATGTTATTTCTTATTTGATTGTACTTTTTTTCGGTTATCATAAATGTTAGTGTTATCAAGTGCAAGGGGATACTAGGTTATTGGTCAAGTACTAATTATCATGGCTGAGTGATACACTCCTTGAGATTTGTTTCGAAAGAAGGTCGAATCTTTTAATACTTTGGACTCAAAAGGGTGTGGAAAATTAAATAGTTTTTGCTGCCAAGAAGACAATTTAAGATGAAATTAGCAAAATAAAATAAGACAATATCATATTTATGAGCCTAAAATGTATCCTTAGAGCTATGAGAAGCGCAACTATTCTTTTAACGAGGGCATAGCTACTAACGTTGAACTATTGTATTTTAAACATATTAGCTGTCATCCCGCGTTATCTTCGCCCAACTCTCTACATAAACTCTAAGGATAACAAAAAACCTATAGCTCCCAAACTTGCACAACCACACAACATCAACGACTTATAGCACCTAAACTTACCCATCCACACAGCATCAACGACTTATAGCACCTAAACTTACCCATCCACACAGCATCAACGACTTATAGCACCTAAACTTTCCCATCCACACAACATTAACGACTTACAGCACTTAAACTTGCCCATCCTCACAACATCAATGACATATAGCACCTAAACTTTCCAAACCCCACAACATCAACGACCTTTAGCACCTAAACACACCCAACTACACAACATCAATGACCTATAGCACTTAAACTTTCCCAACCACACAACAACGACCGATAGCACCTACACTTACCCATCGCCACATCACCAACGAACTATAGCACCTAAACTTTCCCAACCACACAAGGACCGATATCATCTAAACTTTCCCATTTTTTCAACATCAATGACCTATAGCAACTAAACTTTCCCAAGCACACAGCATCAACGACCAATAGCATCTAAACTTGCGCAGCCACACATCATCAAAGAGCTATACATAGACCAGAAGACGGGTTGGGAAAAAAAGCATGGAATGGAAAGAGCAGCAACTCCAGGATGAGCAAAATAAATTAAAATGGAAATTCCTCCACAGAGCCAACCCCCCCCCCCCGCCCACTAAAGACTGGTCACTGTGGTCTGAAGAAACACACGAAAAGACAGCTATTGCTAACAAGGTCAACTGTGATTGTGACTCAATGAAATTCGCACCGTTAAACCGTGCAGTTTTGTTATCTCTTTCCTGCCGAGACAGCCATCTGCGCCAAGCTTTATTTTAATCTGCTCGCGAAATGTTTACTTTGTGCCCACCACCGGTATGAATATTATATAAACTATTGTTGAACATGACTTTTTAAAAAAATATACAAATGAGTCGTATTACTATGTCTTTATATACATACATGATTGTTGATTTTTATTCTGTAAAACATGTAAAATGGAACAGACAAAGACATACAAAAATCAAGAATAAGGGTTTGGAAATCCAAAATTTTGGACACATCACATTTCTTGGCAATGATACTAAAGTTTAGAGAATTTTAATTATAGGTTTTAGCTTCATATGCTTTACAATTGTGTTGTAATCGCTAATGTGGAAACCTAACAAAATAGAAGAACAAGGTATGTGGAAGCTTGAAATAGAAAGGCAGGGCAATAAAAAGAAGAAAGTTTCGGATAAAGGCCTTCCTCTGCAAACAGAACAATTGAAAAAAAAAAAAAAATAAATAGAAAATATTTTTTTTAAAAATTAAGTGTTCGCTATATTCATGTATTACCGGAAGTTGGGTTTTCAAAACCAATATTACAGGAAATAAACGAATGTATGTATTATTGCTGAGAAAAGTAAGATTTTAACGTACAAACATATATTGGAAATATGCAAAATGTAAGAAATAATTCAAGAAATACAGGGACATTGAGGATCACTAGTAAGAGAGAATGTGATCAATTCCATACAGTCATGTCTGCTGATTGAGGCTGTCAGTCGAAACACTCTTCTTTTATTGTCCTGTCTTGATATTTCAAGCTTCATCAGACTTTGTCTTTTTGTATCCTTCAAACGGCTTGAACTTGAACGCAATCTTTAATTTGTTATCCTGTAAACCTAGGACAAAAATATATTTATGATACGGCGCAATATGATTCTTTATATGCTTCCCGTGGTCATCACGTTCTCCTTGAGTCTCATTTGAAAATAAGGACAACAATAAGTTACGGGGAAAATGGATCTTAATTTCAGGAAAATATTTTATTGAGGAACATTTTGTGCAGTTTAAAAAATGTTTCTGTCGATCGCAAACCAAGTGAAGTTGGCAAATGAGTTGCTGCCCTTTTTCTTACAGAACGCGCTGAATCCATAGTTGTCGACCGACTGCACGTACACCTGGAAACCGAAGTCCTCGTAATAAGGCCAGTAGCCAAGTTTCGGGTTAAACTCCGCGTCGGTGATCGACACCAGCACGGCCGGTGTGCTGTTGTAGTAATGCCGAAACGTGATGTCGGTGGCGTTGTTGCATTCCTCCTTCCCCGTCTGTATCATTGAATGGTCAACCTGGTCGGCGATCGCGTCCAGATCTCTCTGCCACGAGGTCAAAGTGGACATCATGAGTTCAGATTCGTTCAACGCGGCCTGGAGGAGACTCTCGTGGTTGGCCGTGAGGTTCGCCTGTAGGTGGGCTTCTTCGTCTCTCAGCTTTTCGTTCGACGACACCAGCTGTTGAATGATGGTGTCGTGCTGAATGATGAAGTTTACCAGGCTCGCAAGGTCTGGTTCAGTCATGATCACCTCTTTGAACGTTCGCAGGTACATGGAATGCTTGTCGTGGTTGAGTCCAAAAATCTCGCAAGTGTAGGATCCCGCCTGTTCTTCGGCTGGGCCGTCCCAGATCAGTTCCAAGTAACCGAGCTCACTCGTAACGATGGATTTCTCGCTACTGCCTTCGACGCGGAGTTTGCCGCTGAAAGGACCCTCGGCGGTGGCCTGGTCGTAGGCTGTGACGCTCGCCACGTTCACCAACTGACCGGTGGCGTTGTCTTTCTTGGCTATGATAATGGACATGACATGACTGACTTCACCGTCGTCATTCGTGGACTGGACTTGAGGATTGATAACTATTAATATTCCTGGATTTGTTGTGTTCATTGGTGTCTGGGTTGTAGCGACGGTAGCGCTGCTGGACGACTGGACAGAGCAGCGCAGTCGCAGCTGTTTTGTGACAACAGGGTATATGACTGCAGGGGAACTTTCAAACGTGAGGTGAGCCGCTGGGGAAATAATGTTTACATTTTGGTTTATTTATTTTTTGAGATTATCACTCACTTTTATTAATCTAGGGCAGTGGTTCTCAACCTCCCTAACGCTGCGACCCTTTAATGCAGTTCCTCGTGTTGTGGCGACCCCAAATCACAAAATTATTTTCGTAGCTACTTTATGACTGTATAGTATATGTGTTTTCCGATGGTCTTAGGCGACCACTGTAAAAGGGTCCTTCGACCCCCAAAGGGGTGGCGAGCCACAGTTTGAGAACCGCTGATCTAGAGAATCCAATATTAAACTTCAGTATTCTGACGACACAATATTCTAACTCATAATTAGGCCCCAAAAACCCTAGCCTAAATATGTTCATTGTTGGGACTCTAGTTCCAAATGATGACAATTGTTTAGGTTCTATTTGCAAAAGATGGCTGATGAGCCTAATAGAAGTTGTACGTGTACAAATTGGTCTCCTGACACTAATTTTAAGAACCGTTGGAATTATGTATAGAAATGTATTATTGGAATAGTAAAAAGTCATAGAGAAAGTTAAGAGTTGCTTCTTAATGTTGCCGAAACATTGCAATATTTGTTTAGCCATTGACAAACTGTGTCTTTAAAGTATTAGTTCTAATGTTGTCTACTTGTGTGGATGATTCCGTTCGCCTATGTGTTGGGAACGGGAAACAGTTAGATTCAACTTGTTTTAAACAGATGATTCAACTTGTTTTAAACAGATGATTCAACTTGTTTTAAACAGATGATTCAACTTGTTTTAAACAGATCATTCAACTTGTTTTAAACAGATGATTCAACGTGTTTTAAACAGATTCAACTTGTTTTAAACAGATTCAACTTGTTTTAAACAGATGATTCAACTTGTTTTAAAAAGATTCAACTTGTTTTAAATCAGCCATTATTTAAACATTTCCATATACAAAATGCAAAACAAATAATTTAAAGTTTCACTGATGACTTAGTCACATCTAAAAAAAACCAACACAACCCAAAATAAATGAAATTATATTACAGTTGTGGAAAAAAAAAGATGCTACTATATCTTTTTAGAAATAAACAAATTATGTTTAACAAGAAAATTAATGGCGTTAACAAAACGTGTGTACATTAACATAGGTACGTCCATTAATATCAAAGTTCATTTTACACGTGAAAACTTAATTTTGAAAAATAGAGATGAGTTGAGATTTTCTTTATTAAAAAAAAATATGTTTTTCGTTTTTACTTTGAGAAACCTAAAGTGTGTGTATATTGTGATGAGATTAATAACATTTCTGTAAAAAAACAAAAAACAATACTCAATGCTGTTACATAAGTGACAAACGTTTAAGAGGTTTCTCTTTAGATATAAGAACAATTCTTTGTTTTACGATTTTTCAATCATTAATTAGAAAACACAGGCAACAGTTTGGTTACACTTTTAATGAGCATATCATATATCAAATTTCGTTAACATAAATTGTTATATTTAAATTGTTATATAAGGATTTTCTTGTAAATTTAAGATTAAGTTTTCACAATTTTTTAAGGGAAAATCATTTTTAGTTTATGGGCACGAATAGTGATAGGGTCAGCACAACATTAACAATTTAAAAGTCGTGACTTCTAAAGTATTTCTCTAGCGTTGAAATCAACCGCCATTGAACTAGAGTGACAATAATGATTTAATTAGTGATTCTTTAGATTTGGTAACTTAAGGTATTGTTTAGAGAAGAAAAAATTGTTGTTTTGGTGCGCGAAAAGGGGTAGGTAAACGTATAATATATAGAAGAAAACTACTTCTCAAAACTTTTAATGATATAAGAAACGTAACATCATTACGTAGATACTTATTTCTAAAATAAGGAATTGTGATGAGTCTTCGCAATAGCAGGTGGAACTTATCGCAAAGTGCCTGCCATTATTATCTCGATAACATCGTGTGATATTTTCTAGTGTATTGAAGAGAAAAGCAAAATGTATTGTTTAATAGCAACCTCTAACAAGATTGATAGTGCAGACATTGTTAATAGATCAGTCTGGCTTACAAATATCGTTCACTATTTTTTACTTAATTTACAAGGATGAAATTACATTATACTGATTAATTAAATAATTTTTTCAGATTATTTCTCTGTCAGCCCAGTGCTATCTCAAAGGAGCTATCAAAAAGAATTATAATCTTCCATTTATTTAATTTGAAATGCTCAAATTTTTCTCAATTTCTTTTAATTTTTTAATTTATAAACCAGCCCGGCTACTAGAACTCGTCGGTTTGACTTGTGGCCAGCCAGGCAAAGTTGGCCTGAACACCTGGTCCAGTTTGTTTGCAGTAAGCAGTGAATCCTCGCAGCGTGACATTGATGACGTACACCTCGAATCCGAAATCGAAAGAAGAGTGGCTGTCGAACATGGCGTTGGCGATGGACACGAGCACGTGCGGCGTCTGGGCGTAGCTTCTACGGAACACCACGTTGGTGTAGTTGCTGCACCCGCTCACTCCCGACTCCAGCAGGGTGCTGTTGAGCCTGGCCGTGATCCAGCCCAGCTCGTTGCCGTAAAAACTCATATTGGATCGGAGATTTCTGACGTCGCTGATGATCGTGTTTTGCAGGAGTTGGTTCGACGCCGTCAGGTTGGCCCGCAGCTCCTCGGTTTTATTGACGAGTTCTTGGTTAGTGATCTGCAGTTGGTTGATGAGCCGGTCGTGGTCGATAATGAACCTGATCAGATCCGAGACACCGGGTTCTGAGGCCGTGATGTTCAGGTTGCCATGTATTTCGATGATATGCTTGTTCGAGGTTAGAGCCGTAATCTCACATTTGTAGTTCCCGGCTTGCGCCCCTGTAGGGCCGTTCCACGTCACTTGAAGGTAGCCCAGCTCTTTAATCAGTGAATTTTCCGTTATGTTTCCTTCGACGTGTAAATTTTCCGATGGAGATCCATCAGGACTGGCCGTCTCGAACTGCGATATGCTCGCGACGGGTTCTGCTTGTTCAGTGACGTTGCTACTTTTCGTGATGATGATGGAAATGACGTGGGCGATGTCAGAACTTTCAGAAACTGCCGTGTTCGGGTTTGACGTCATGGAGTCGGTTGAGCTGACAGAGCACCTGAGCTGGAGTTGTTTGGTCAGCACCATGTGAACAACTGGTTCGTTCGTGTGGAACACCAGCTTCGCCGCTACAGTAGAATTATACAGTAAAGCATCAACATTTGTCGGCTGGAAATTCGCTCTTAATTTTTGGGGTTGACTAATTTCTCACATCTAATCAAATTTCGTATAAAAATGTAAATCTAATTAAAAGATTTAAGAAAGAAAAAAAAAACAACAACATAAAAACAACGTCCCATTACTATCTGAACTTTTGGTGCTAGAGAATCGACCCAGAGAAGGTGTTTGTTTTGAAAGCAATTTGAATACTCGCCCTCTGACAATACGAAAACAAAACAAAAGTTTAGTCAATTTTTCTGTGTTAACTATCCTAAAAACAATCTCAAAACTGAATTGTTTTCATGAAAAATATCATCAGTTTTATTGGATTCGAGTTGTGGAAAGCTGATTGCCCCAACAGCATTATTACATTCAGTTCTATGAATGTAGCCATTGGGTCATGTGAGTAAAATAAATAAAGATCTATATGTTAGTTGGTTAATTATTACTGTTATTATTAGAGGTTTTATATAGCGCGGTACACTAGCCTGGGGTTGGGCTCACGGCAATCAAGCATGTAAATGATTGTTTCTAGACTATAAACTATATGTTTATCTCTCGGAGTACACTCTTTACATACATTATCCAATATTTTGTAGATTTTATTGTGTAATAAATGAACATGAAAACACCAAGCATTGAGCATGTGTACGGGTTCAAAAGTAATTTATTTTGTAAAAGCATTGTACAGTTTGTTTGTACTCACGATGATTGTACAGTTTGTTTGTACTCACGATGATTGTACAGTTTGTTTGTACTCACGATGATTGTACAGTTTGTTTGTACTCACGATGATTGTACAGTTTGTTAGCTGTTACAAGCAATGTATAGTTTGTTTGTACTCACGAGGAACCCCTTATATTTTAGCTAAATATATTTAGTGATTGGAAATATGGGGATCCGCCAAGCTTTTGAGATATTTGAAGCTTTCCCGTGTATGAATTGTCAGCTACTACACTTCATGTCACATGAGTAATAAACTGATTAATACGTGTAATAAACTGTTTAATAAAAAGTAATAAGCTCTTGTTTAAATGTTTACAGTTGCTACTAAATATGGAGTTGGAACATAGACGCAGCGTAGTTGATAGTAAAAGTAGGAAGCTATACAAGCTGTCACATCATTTTCACCAAAAGGTGTCACACCCTTTTCATCACAATCAGTCACCTCATTTTCACCAAAAGCTGTCACACCATTTTCATCACAATCAGTCACCTCATTTTCACCAAAAGCTGTCACACCATTTTCATCACAATCAGTCACCTCATTTTCACCAAAAGCTGTCACACCATTTTCATCACAATCAGTCACCTCATTTTCACCAAAAGCTGTCACACCATTTTCATCACAATCAGTCACCTCATTTTCACCAAAAGCTGTCACATCACTTTCATATCTAATTGTAGTATATTAAAAAGTTAAATTGTATATATTTTTAACCCATTGCACTGTGTGCCGTCTTTGTGTGTTAGTAAATAAACTGACTAACCTGCCGTGACATCCACAAGTTGTGCTATCAGAATGATTATATACAAGCTCGGGATTATCAAATTCATTTTAAGTCAAAGTTGTTTTTGTTTTTTTCCCGTCAGCGCGGTTTAAAAGAGTTACTGCGTGATGATGTTGTATTCTGGACAGTTTTTAAATAAATGAATTGTTCGGTAGGTAGTGTCGACCTTTTTATGTGCACAAGTACGGTAGTTCTTTGATTGAGTGCTCTTGTTAGAACAAACGTTTGGTTTTTATTTTAATCAGCTGCTATCCTGGAGTGGCTCTAAAGGGTCGTTCCTTTAAAACATTTTGTGGATGACTTGAGTGTTTGAGTTAAGAGTTACATGAAATAATTTTATATATATATATATTTGGGATAACAAGAACAAACATTGGGCCATATTTGGATACGGAGGATGGGAATGGACAGTTGAAATATCATATGTTTGGATGCTATGAAGAAACCTTGACACAGTTGACTAAATAACCGAGTAAGAGAGGAAAGATAAAGGGATTTGAGAAAGAGAATGAGATGGAGGGAGATGGCTAGATAGAGGGAGACAGAGAGATAAAAAGAGGGAGGGGGGAGAGTGACAAGGGTAGAAAGAGACCAAGAAATGTTGAGAGACAGAGAAAAAAGGGGAGAGAGCTTGGGAAAATTGAAAGAGGGAGGGAAAGTTAAAGAAGTTACAGAGACGTAGTGAGAGAGGGAGGGTGTTGTAGGAGAACAAGAGAGAGGGAAAAGAGTAGGAGGGAAAGATGAGGAGAGATGAAGAGGGAGAAAGGTCACGATGAAGCCAGAGATATAGGAAGAAATATAGAGTGAGACAGGGAAAGAGCATTTGGGGAGAAAGAGGAAAAAAGAGTTAGAGAGAGGGTGAGGGAGAGAGAGTATGAGCTGCAAGAAGGATCAAAAGAGAGGGAAAGAGAGAGGCAGAGAGAAAGGGACATAGGGATATTATGGAGAGGCAGAGAGAGTTGTAAGAGAGAGGAAAAGAGAGAAGGGGAGAGGAATAGAGAGAACAAGATATAGGGAATAGAGGAATAGATAGAGTGAGAGAGGGAGAACGAGAGTGAAAGAGAGGAGTGAGATAGAAAAAGAGAGATTTAGAAAGGGAGACAGAAGGAGAGAGAGACAGACTGGCAGAGGGAGGGAGAAAGAGAGGCAGTGTGAGGTTATAGAACGATACACCAAATGGCAAAAATCCTATTTTATTTTAAAAATCTGAGAGAAAGGGAGACATAGCGAGAGAAAGTTTGTGAGAGAGAGAGAGAGAAGAGACGAAGAGACAAAGATAGAGAGAGAAAGAAATAAAGTTACATTGTGGGAGGGAAATAGTGGAGGAAGAAAAAAGTATCTGCATAAAGAAGGGAATTCGTTACCTGAGAGACAAACACGACATAAAAGTGAAAAATCTAATTAATAAATAATTCAATGTAATACTATTTGATAAGTACTGTGTTGAATAATGCATTCATTTATTTCCATTACGTGATAGCCACGTCATCAAAACAAAATATTGAAGGTACACAATAATTTAATTATTTATATAAACTTCGCTTTGTCTCGTCGCTGGTTGTTGTTGCTTGCTGGCTGGCAAAATCTTCGGACGGCTAATAGACTCTTTTCCCGTCAACCTATCAAGCTGAAAATTGACACCCCACTCAATACCCACAACTATCATTTTTCCTTTTTTTCAAGAGGAAGATGAAGGAAATAAAATTCCCGATAACTGCGCTAAATGAGATTCTTTTTTAAAAAAAATTTGAAGTGCGCTTTGTGCGCAATATTTCCTTTTGTTTTTCTGAAATAATGGTGAAATAATGGTGAAATAATGGTGAAATAAATCTGTGGTGTACAAGCTGGTGGGACATTGGAATATTAGCTCAGGGGCGCGAAAATAAATATGCGTTTGCGTGCCTTAATTAGGACATCTTGCGATGTTTGTATACAAGTCTTGGCAAATTCTCATCATGCCCCCCATATCTCAAGATTATAGTTTATAAAGCCTTTATAAGAACATTTTTGTAGTTAGTTTGTGTTTAATTAAATATTTATTTCTTACATGATACAACATTTACATAGGATTTCCCAAAGTGTTCTTCATTCTGAGAGGGAGAACGATCTGGGTTTGTCACCATTGGAGTAACGACGACTATCCAGGCTATCCATGATATAAAAAATGGTCTGGTCCACTGCTCCAGCTTTAAATGGAAACGCGCCCCCCACCCCCCCCCCTTGCGCAGCGACGAGGCCATGACAGGTAGTTCGGGCGCATAAAAACAAGACCTCAGTATAAGAGCTCCTCATTCCTGACAAAGACAATAAGGGACTGGAACAAGCTTCCAAAAGCAACAGTTGAGGTGACTACACTTGACACATTTGCGTCAATTGTCTACTGTCTTCCAACCCCCAGTTCATAAAACCATTGCTGAGTAGTCCTTGCAACGAGTGAAGATCATGCTCAGTGACATCGCAAACCCCTCTGAAACAAAGGAGCCAGAATGATCAATTCATTGATCAGGGGCCCTTAAAATATTGAAGAAGAAGAATCTTCTGAGAATCGAGCTAAACCCATTGGCTATTTCTACCACCTTGGAATTCAACTACTTAAAAAAAATATCTACAACGTTCTTAATAAAGTATTCAAAATATAATATGGTCTGACTTCTTCTTTTTGTTCAGAGCAAATCGAACAACGCACATATCGCTCACGTGTCCTATTTGAAGATGAAGGGCTTTAGTATCATCATCGTCTAATTTATACTTCAGTTTACATCTTTCTTGACTGCTCCCAGGGATTACAAAAGAATAGTTTTGGGGCTTGCTTTAACAGTTAAAATATTTTAAAGTTCAAATTACCCAATAGTAAAATATGCCAGCTGTCATCCTCATGCTTTAAAATAAAACATCTGTTGATTGTGGTTTATAGTTAGAAAAAACATATGTAAGGTATTGATAGAATTTTAAGAAAAAACTGAACATTAAAATAATAAAATATTTAAACATCAACATTACGTACTCTTTTATAATAAGCCAGAGGTTCCCAAAATTGTTCGAGTCATCCAGTCTTTCTTGCAACCAGGTTTTCCCAAGGGGTTGGTCTAATGTTATGCCACTAATATAAAAACGCACCTTCGTAAGTTCAAGTCCGAGTAATAAACAAAATCGCAACGTGATTTAAAGTCAACTCATGCGCATCCCTAAATTAATGACTAAAAACACATTTATTTTTTAATTCGGGTAATGAAATGGGGTCAAATTAAAATTTGTTCGGAGGATCGACGTCCTACTGAATATACAAAATAAGATGGCCAACTCTGTTTTATTCGTTACGATCATATTAAATCACCAAGCTATTTCTCTACGGAACTCTAGACTTTCTTACATACTCTGCCAGGGGCGTCACCCCGTGATGACACAACTGTACGTTAGTTATCGATGGCCAGCCACTGAAACGTTGCGGTGAGGTAGCTGCCAACTACACAGTTAACAGTGACAGACTCCGTATAGACTTCTTCGACAGTGACGTAATTTGTGCTGAAGTAATTGGAATTTGACGTGACGCTTTGAATAGACACAAACACCATTGGCGGCACCTTGTACGGCCTCGCGAAGGTGATGGTGTGTCTTTGACATGTCGCGTTACCAGTCTGGATATTTTGTCCTTTGATCGTGTTCGTTAAGTTATGTTGTAACTGCGCTATCTGAGAGGTGGTATTGGATTGCCTCTCTTTAATCGCCTCGCTTTCTCCTCTCAGTTGGAGGATCTGTTGCTCCAAATCTGCGATGTGTTTGTCATTGATTGAGATATACTCGACGGCGTCCGTAAGCGTGGGTTCAACTGCAAGGATTCTCAAAGACGTTTTGATTGAGATGGGGTTTTTCTCCGAGTCAAGTGCGGAGGCCTCGCAGGTGAAGGTTCCCGCGTGTTTAGCGAGGGGTCTGTCCAGAGTGAGGAGGAGATAACCCTGTTCATCGTCGTCTGGAGATGAGTCACAGCTTCCGTCCGCGTGGATTTTCGCGGAAAAGTTTTTCTCCACGATGGGGACGTCACATCCGGTCACACTAGCAATGTTTTCCCTGTCGCCGATGGTGATGACGATGGACAAAAGACGATACAAATCGGCATGCGACGACGACGAATTCCGCCCTTCTGGGGCTTTCCTTTCCGGTGCGCTCACCCTGTCCGATGGTTGTTCAGTTTGGCTCGCTGTGATGAGGTTGTAAATTTGGGTTTGCGTTGTCGACCCGTGTCCGAAATGAGCATCCCTTCTGACGACGCATCTCATCTGTAATTTTTTGGTCAATATGGGGTGGATGACGGACGTGTTAGACTCCAGCGCTATATAAGACGCTAAGAAGGTGAAATGATTATCATTACGTTGAAGTTTGAACTGTTTTCCCATAAACATAAACAATTTATTATAAGGTGGAGAAATTGTTTTCATTTAGGAGCTTTGTAGGAGTGAGCGTCAATGGATAGAGTTCAGAGAATCTCTTTTGTGGTTGAAAATAATGTGAACCTCTCACATAAATTAAATATTTTGGGCTCAAGCTCCCACAACAGAAGTTTAAAATATGGATCTCATCTAGGAATTAATTATTAATAACCAAAGAAATGGACATCACATTTCAATTGTGTTCAATCAGATATGATTGTTGTCAATTTTTTTCAAGTCTTTTTAGCGAAAAAAAAAAAGAATTAAAAAAAATAACAATAAAAAAGAACTGACAATTTCGTTTCAGGGGTGAAACTTTTTAGTATGGCAACGTACTCTCGAATAACGCTTTTAAAAGATATACCACCTTCTTAAACTATAAAGATAGTCAATTTTGTTCCGCGAAGTCGAACACTCTTATCCATTGTCGCATTAAATAATCATACATTTTATTTATACTTAACATAATTTTCAAAATAATAAATATATATTTTTAAAAAATAAATTAGAGCCAGAAATAAATTTGTAAATAATTTTGATGAATATGTAATATTAAAAAGCAAGAATTTATGTCTTAAAGGGCTTACTTTTCGCAAATTCCATCAACAAAAAACCACATAAAACACCGAAATAAAGTCTACAGTCCATTTTCTAAAAGTCCAGCTCTACAGCTTCACATCGAATAAACATGTTGCATTTCATCGGGGTTGTAGAACAGCTTCGTAATCGGAGTTGGGCCATTTCACTAGTGGATTCGTAACTATGCCTTTCACTTCATTTTTCAGGATAAGGAAAATAATCGGGAAAATAATGGCATGAATCTTAAACGGCAATTGAAGTCACTTGGATAGAAAGTCTTATCCATCTTGAATGTCCGAGTAGGAGCAATTATCTGTATTCAAGATGGTATCGATAATTTTTTAAGTTCCAATCTTCATCTCAGAAATGAATAACTCGATCGATACCCGTCATAAATAAACCTACATCACCATTTCACCTAATTTTGAGGTGCACAAACGTTCTTGACATGATAAGGGTATATATTTAGCCTTAACGTATAAATATACGAGAAGATTGTTTTACCCACAAGTTTGAGGACCACTTTGACGTAGACAGATTTATCACATTGTTATTGCTACCGCCGGCACCAGATTAAATCTTATCTCTGGTGTATACCTCATAGTGACGTGTCTGGGGTATCGAAGTAGGAAATAGGCAGCGGATACTTTGGCTTCTTCGACCTCGACTCCTAATTAACTCCAACTACTTTGTCTACACAAGTTGTATGGCAAACTCCTATACGAATACCGCATTCCGACCAGCCAGGCACAATTTAACTAAAGTCTGAAGAAGTTATCAAAGATAAGAAAAACATTTTCACAATATCCGCTTAAAAAACTGGTCAACCTAGCTTCGATACCACAACTTGATATTATGTAATGGGGTTACTTTTCCTTCAAGCATAGCAATATTTTTGGAAAAGTGCACTTGAAATTTGTGTTGAATTTCTGTGTTGTTTTGTATTTTTTACTGCACAGCGTGGCCTACATCCAATAGTTACGCGAACTCTCCAGTGTTCATAAAGCCCCCTCAGCAGTGCACAGGGGCATATCACTAGTTGTACAGGGGCGTCCCGAAATGAATAGTATGGCGTCAAAATAGCACAGGAGCGTGTTAACAGTACACAGGAGTGTGTCCACAGTGTACAGGATTCTGTCAACATGGAACAGGAGTGTGTCAACTTTGCACAGGAACGTGCTAACAGTACGCAGAGCCATTTCAACAGTACTCAGTAGTGTGTCAACAGTCCTTAGGAGAGTGTCAACAGTGCACACATGGGTGACCTTGTGACCCCAGTTTTACAATTGTGTCAACATTCATATACACACATTCAAAACATATTTTTCGAATCACCTACATATAAAGGAGCACAATGCACTAAATCCGCATTTGGTGTGGACCTTATCAGAAACAGCTACACAGACAAAAAAAGAAAAGACGGTGACTACGTTCAGATGACAAAAGTAGAGGTGACAACGGTGAAGGTCATCCATAGTAGGTGCTACTACAATTACAATCACTTTCCGTCCGGCACACTTCTCATTGCATTTAAATGTACAGAAAATAATCTTAAAACCATGCTATCCCATCTCTCTCCATATGATTAATATCTTTTTCTGACAGATAGTCTTTCATTATATGGTTAATATCTTTTTCTGACAGATAGTCTTTCATCATATGATTAATATCTTTTTCTGACAGATAGTCTTTCATCATATGATTAATATCTTTTTCTGACAGATAGTCTTTCATCATATGATTAATATCTTTTTCTGACAGATAGTCTTTCATCATATGGTTAATATCTTTTTCTGACAGATAGTCTTTCATCATATGGTTAATATCTTTTTCTGACAGATAGTCTTTCATCATATGATTAATATCTTTTTCTGACAGATAGTCTTTCATCATATGGTTAATATCTTTTTCTGACATATAGTCTTTCATCATATGATTAATATCTTTTTCTGACAGAAAGTCTTTCATCATATGATTAATATCTTTTTCTGACAGATAGTCTTTCATCATATGGTTAATATCTTTTTCTGACATATAGTCTTTCATCATATGATTAATATCTTTTTCTGACATATAGTCTTTCATCATATGATTAATATCTTTTTCTGACAGATAGTCTTTCATCATATGGTTAATATCTTTTTCTGACAGATAGTCTTTCATCATATGATTAATATCTTTTTCTGACAATTAGTCTTTCATCATATGATTAATATCTTTTTCTGACAGATAGTCTTTCATCATATGGTTAATATCTTTTTCTGACAGATAGTCTTTCATCATATGGTTAATAGCTTTTTCTGACAGATAGTCTTTCATCATATGATTAATATCTTTTTCTGACAGATAGTCTTTCATTATATGATTAATATCTTTTTCTGACAGATAGTCTTTCATCATATGGTTAATATCTTTTTCTGACAGATAGTCTTTCATCATATGGTTAATATCTTTTTCTGACAGATAGTCTTTCATCATATAATTTATATCTTTTTCTGACAGATAGTCTTTCATCATTTGATTAATATCTTTTTCTGACAGATAGTCTTTCATCATATGATTAATATCTTTTTCTGACAGATAGTCTTTCATCATATGGTTAATATCTTTTTCTGACAGATAGTCTTTCATCATATGATTAATATCTTTTTCTGACAGATAGTCTTTCATCATATGATTAATATCTTTTTCTGACAGATAGTCTTTCATCATATGATTAATATCTTTTTCTGACAGATAGTCTTTCATCATATGATTAATATCTTTTTCTGACAGATAGTCTTTCATCATATGGTTAATATCTTTTTCTGACAGAAAGTCTTTCATCATATGATTAATATCTTTTTCTGACAGATAGTCTTTCATCATATGATTAATATCTTTTTCTGACAGATAGTCTTTCATTATATGATTAATATCTTTTTCTGACAGATAGTCTTTCATCATATGGTTAATATCTTTTTCTGAGGGGATAGTCTTTCATCATATGGTTAATATCTTTTTCTGACAGATAGTCTTTCATCATATGATTAATATCTTTTTCTGACAGATAGTCTTTCATCATATGGTTAATATCTTTTTCTGACAGATAGTCTTTCATCATATGATTAATATCTTTTTCTGACAGATAGTCTTTCATCATATGATTAATATCTTTTTCTGACAGATAGTCTTTCATCATATGGTTAATATCTTTTTCTGACAGATAGTCTTTCATCATATGATTAATATCTTTTTCTGACAGATAGTCTTTCATCATTATATTAATATCTTTTTCTGACAGATAGTCTTTCATCATATGGTTAATATCTTTTTCTGACAGATAGTCTTTCATCATATGATTAATATCTTTTTGTGACAGATAGTCTTTCCTCATATGATTAATATCTTTTTCTGACAGATAGTCTTTCATCATATGATTAATATATTTTTCTGACAGATAGTCTTTCATCATATGGTTAATATCTTTTTCTGACAGATAGTCTTTCATCATATGATTAATATCTTTTTCTGACAGATAGTCTTTCATCATATGATTAATATCTTTTTCTGACAGATAGTCTTTCATCATATGATTAATATCTTTTTCTGATAGATAGTCTTTCATCATATGATTAATATCTTTTTCTGACAGATAGTCTTTCATCTTATAATTAATATCTTTTTCTGACAGATAGTTTTCATCATAGGGTTAATATCTTTTTCTGACAGATAGTCTTTCATCATATGATTAATATCTTTTTCTGACAGATAGTCTTTCATCATATGATTAATATCTTTTTCTGACAGATAGTCTTTCATCATATGATTAATATCTTTTTCTGACAGATAGTCTTTCATCATATGATTAATATCTTTTCCTGACAGATAGTCTTTCATCATATGATTAATATCTCTTTCTGATAGATAGTCTTTCATCATATGATTAATATCTTTTTCTGATAGTTAGCAGCTCTGAATACTACTATTCTGCTACATATTTATGATTTACGCGATCTTTACTTGGCATTAGTTAGAGAGTAGGGATGCCATGGTGAAACCACTTAAACCAAGAACCTATTTTATGAAAGAAGGACTGTATGATTAATATCTCTTTCTGATAGTTAGCCCTTATACCAGCGCCAACTACGGTCTCGCAATAGAAAAAAAAAGTACCTAAAAATACATAGATCCTGCACAAGCCATCTCCAGGAAAATCTTACAAAGAGCCCAACAGAAACTCCATGCAGGGGTAAACGAACCCTCTTCCGTTTAGACCATCACCCTGGCCCATAGCCTCTACGGTCGGCACCCTCTCACGTTCAGATCCATCTCACGGTCAGCACCCTGTCACGGTCAGCAACCTCTCACGGTCAGCACCCTCTCATGGTCAGCACCCACCGATGGTCAGCACCCTCTAATGGTCAGCATCCTGTAGGGGTCAGCACCTTATCACGGGCAGCAACCTCTCACGGTCAGCACTCTCTCACGGTCAGCACCCTCTCATGAGCAGCACCCTCTCACGGTCAGCACCCTCTCAGGGGCAGCACCCTCTACCAATCCGTAGCAATAGAAAATAATCTCAATAACCGAATTTCCAAAGCGAACGTTAAAGTGTCCGGGAGCGAAGGGGTCTCAATCATGTCACCAAACTAAAATTATATATGGCATTCGGATCAATAAATCTCCTATACGCCAAACGAGACGCGGACAGTAGACAGCAGACATATATTAGACAACTAAATCATCTCCACATACACTGGTTGCGTAATCTTCTTGGCATAAGGTTGAAGGAGAAAATCTCCGATATATACTTTTTCAAAGGCCTGACTGTATGAACAACGACACGTTCACAAAAAAGACAAGTCATGCTGCTAGAATGTCAGACAGCAGCTTTCCCTTTTAAAGGAATCCCTGTATGAAAATATTTTCGATTTTATATATATCAGGATGTGCAATTCGGAGCAGTGAGAGAACGGAGAGAAAGATATTGATAAATTAGCAAAGATAAAGCAAGTGAGAATGAAGGTGGAATAAAATGAGAGGGAGGGGTGCGATGTAGAAAGAGAGAGGGTAGAGGGAGCAAGAGGGAAGAGAGAGAGGGAGAAAAAGAGGAGACGGGGAAAAGAGGAGTGAGACTTTGCCTAAGCATTAGTTCCGTCGCCCGTTTCCAATTCAATCCGTCCACTACTAGAATATGGTGCAATCATCTGGGACCCATACCTAAAGCAAGACGTGGACAAGATGGAGCGAATCCAACGTAACGCAGTGCACTTCATAGCACGTGACTATAAAACCACCACTCCTGGCTACGTCACTGGCCTCTTAAACAGATTTGAAATCCCTTCCCTCAAAGTCAGACGAGAAAAGATCCACCTAACATTCTTAACTATAGTAGTCATGGGGCTAGTGCCGGCCATCCCAGCAAACAATTATCTCACCCCACAGAAGCTAGGTCGATTAATCAGAGCCAAACCCTCACTAAACATTGACTTAACCTCTGACAACCCCATGAGCAACACCCGGAACAATAGCAAATGCTTCACTGTGCCTCGGAGTAACACAGTGCAACATAAACAATCATTCTTCCCACGCATGATAATCGCTTGGAACCACCTGGACAATACCGCCGTGTACTCGACATCAATGGAAAGCTTCAAGGCAGCCCTGGCACCTGCTAGGAGCCGTTCGGATGGCAACATCGCTCCCCCCAACCGTTGCACATATGCCAGTATATGGATGCATCAACGTACTCTACCAGAACCAGAACAAGAACAGAATCGTATTGTAATCCATACGGTAACAATACATTTAATATAATTTAGCACAAATTGTACCCAGACATCGTTTGGTAAAGAATACCTCAGGTAGTCTGTGGTTAAAGGTTTAAAGTCAAATAATGAGACAAAGATCATACAAGAACCTAGAAGTGGTTAATTTTGCAGATATCAAATCTTTATTGTAGATTATATTGGTGATTATATTGATGATTTTATTATTAATTATGGTGATTATTTTGATGATACACTCAGAGCTAAACATAAATCTTGTTAACATTTGGCTACCGCATAGTTACAAAAAAACTAGGACACAAAAAAATACAGTTTTATAAACAGTGTCAAACCAACTTGATTGGACAATACCACAATTTTGAATTTTGAACTTTGAACTATTATTCAGCTACATATCTATGTTTTACACAATCTTAACTTGGCATTAGATGGAGAGGAGGGATGCCATGATGAAACGACTTAAACCAAGAACCTATTTTATGAAAGAAAATTGACCTATGAGCCATAAAACTGTATTTATGCTTTAAAAAAAACTTCGAAAATAGACTTTACAAAATACCCCCCCCCCCCCCCCATTAATTCAAGCTAGATATAGTCCACCAAACATTGGCGACAGCAATGTGTGAATTTCCAATACACAAAACTTACTAGACAAAACATGAACTCAAGTAGCGCACATTTAAGAATCCCAATTTTTGCTACACCCCTTCCCCCCATGATACGTCACTACACACTTTTTATTTCATGCCCATGAACTATTTTAAATATTCTGATGTCCCAACCACTTTTAAATATATTTTTTTACACCACATTTAAATTGAGACGATTTCATTTTCTGTTAAGAAAATATTACTCACCAAACCCAATTGCATGAAATAAATTAAAAAATCAATTTGCGTAGTTATTGTGAATTATATTTTGAACCATACTTTCTTTCGAACATATAGAATTATTTGTAACATACTCTCAATACGAAATTGGCTGAGTAGGAAGCAATCCACTAGAAAGCAGTGCATGAGTCACACAAGAAAAGTTATATATATATATATATTATATATTTATAGGAGATTACGACATAATTAAGTCGATGGTTCAAAGAGAAACTGTTTAAAAAGATTTAAACTTAATGTGACGTTATTCTCAACGTTTGTGTAGCTTCTTGTTTTGCCTTTCCAACCTCAGAGAGGCGTACAGAAGCTCATGGTAGTTTTTTTTTTAATGATTACCCCAACTTTAAGACTCCCGACTAAATGTGAAAATTGAAGTTAAGGTAATTATTTCTTTTAAGATTACTATTTAACCTCGCTACCTAACAGAAACATCCCCCAATGGGGTAAAGAGTCTAGGGTTGATAAAAAAGTATGTGAAACAATCCTATTGTCGTTAAAAACATAAATGAAGTTAATGGCTTAATTTCTCGTTAAGAGTTAATGTGACCTTTTAAAAACAAATATTTTTGACAAAACTGGTGTTAGTTATCTATCGCCAGCCAACTGAATGTGGCTGCGATGGCGGTGTTGGAGCAAGTGTATGTAAACATTCTCGAAGTGACCCATTGAACCGAAACCTTGTATTGCTTTGAGGAATATTGATCATGAATTTCCATCGATGTTGTTGATAGGAAGACACCTGGTGCTATTGTGTAAGGTATTTTAAAGGTTACAGTTTCGGTTGTTTGCCCAGGGCAACTGAAATTTCCCGTCTGAATGTTCTGGGACTTCAGTCCCTGCAGTCTCGTCTCTAAGTGCGTCGTGTTGGACAATAATTGTACGATTTCTTGTCTTAATGCGGTGTTCTCTTTTGTCATTTCTGATTGAATGAATAAAATCTCTTTCTCTCTAGCGTAGATGTACTTCGCCAAGTCAGCAATTTTGGGTTCCCCTGATGTAATCTCTAGCGACACGTTAAGGTACAAGGGATGTTTGTCTGAATTGAGGGCGTTTGTCTCGCAGGTGAAATTTCCGGCGTGACCATCAACAGGTCTGTCCCAGGTGAGAAGAAGATAACCCAGTTCACCATCCCTGTCAGACCCTTCACTGCTTCCTTCCACCTCAAGGGTGGAGTTAAACTTCTCCTCCGTCTTTGGTACATTGCACCCTGTGACACTCGCCACCGTCTCGGTCAGTCCAGTCACATCGTTTAACCTGGTGACGACGATGGAAAGGAGATTGGCGAAACTTGCGTCTGAAGATACGTGTCGGATTGAGGATGTATTTGGATTAATTAATCCGCTTAAGTCTGAAATGACATTCTGTGTTACTTCAGTGGCGTAGGTGGATCTATTCTGTGTCTTGGAAAGCACTACGTCATTTTTAACAGAACATCTCAGCTGGAGTTTCTTGGACAACAACGGGTGGATGTGTGAGGGGATAGCCTCAATGGTCAAGGTGGTAGCTAAACAAAAAGAAGAATGAATAGGTCTATTTATATTATATTTTGAATCATTTATTAAGAACACTGTGCATATTTTTTTAATTTGATCAAAAGCACACCCTTACATAAATATTCATACAATTTTCATAATTTTAAAATGAACAATTAAAGAGCCGCCAGGTGGGCTCGCCCCCACCCCCCGTTTCATTCCCCTATGTACGCAATTGTCGTTTACAATATTGTAGATGTGATTGCAGGACCATCTTCTCACATATTTGAACATGTAGCTCGTGCAGCACATATTCAGATTGCTAATCTATTAATATTTATATTTGCTTCAGTCTTATTGAGTTGTGTGTTGGCGTAACTTCTTCTGTTATTGTTATAGAAATACAATCATTATTTCATTCAAACACAGATTTAGTAATAGGTTGAACCGATTGTCTGTCAAGTTTCAAGTTGAAGAATTCATATTGTGTCTTCTCCGTTAAAACGTCTCTACATTTAATTAATTAGTTTCATCCGATCTAACATTTAATTGGTCATTCCTGTAAACCGAGGGGTGTGTCCTTCCTGTGAGTTCAAGGATGTGTCCTTCCTATGAATCCAGGGGTGTGTCCTTCTTGTGAGTCCTGTAGTGTGCTAAAATTTGACTACCAAACTGGTGTTTAAAAAAAAATGTCAAACTATTTATAACAATATAAACGATTCGGAAAATTTCAAATAAATCCGACAAGACTGAACACATTGATGTTTGGCAGCACTGCGCCAGATGGCAGTTCTGTGGTTTTATATATAGAAACCCTTTTGCCTGTTAGTGATTTCATGTTTTTTTTTTTAGGAATTTGTCGAGCCCAAAGATAAATTCGCTGGGACATGACTTCAATCGGACATCACACGGTTTTAAACAATAAAGTATATATTGAAATATTTTTATTATTCCCTTACGAAAAAAGGTGGTTTTTAATACATTTTTTAAAAAAATATCATTTTACCCCAAACAAGCAAAAGTTAAATTGAAATCACTGTTAGTCGCATGCTCACAACAAAAAGTCGAATCTATCATCTTATTTACCTGCAGCAATTTCAGTTATCAAAACACCCGATAACAGTGTCAGAAGCAAAACATGTGGAGACATTCTCCTTGTGGTCACAATGTCTGTGGTTTGTATTCAAAGGGACCTCGCGATATAAAAATGAAATCCACAAGTTGTGGAGCACAACCATAAAATTATCACAATGGTAAAAAAATGTTTTTGAAAAACGTTGAAGCTAGAGATACCAAGAGACAGGTAAGCACTGTTTCACTTTTCCGTGAACCTGAGTAGTCTACCCCAACACCAAGATAGGGTAGCCGCTTCCACCGTGAGTGCCCCTTCCACACAGAGATAGGTTACACCTGTTGCCCCCCAAAGTAGCGCCCATCCTTTCTCAGTTTATGTCCTTTTTTAAACTTTTAAAATACCCCACCAGCTTAAAACATGGTTACATAAATGTTTACAGACTGTTGGGTATATGGAGTTTGTGCAGTGCATCATTAATTTAAAATATTTTAAATATTTTCCCTTTACAGAGTTTTTTCTTTTTGGTAAAAATATCTAGCTCTAATAGAGCCAAATTAAGAACATTTTTTTTTTTATTAAAGTCAGAAGCTATTTTTAAAATATATTACATTATGCGCTAGAAATATTCAGAGCAGTAGAGATGGGAGAGAATTCAAAATATTCTCTTAGATTTGTAAAAAAAACAGGCCCGCATATTCTCATTCGAAAATTCGTAAAATATTTGAGAACCGCGTCATGGTGACCACTGACATTGACGTATAGTTAAGAAGTCATTTGATTTTTTAAAATAAAAAAAATTTATTGCAGTTTTATTCGCACACTATTTCACAGACATCTGATAAAGCATTTTCAAATATGTGAATAAACACGACTGCCTCTGAAAAGTTAAAGAAACGCTGTGACGCTCTATTTGTGTAGTCGTAATGGTGTAGTCGTACTGGTGTAGTCGTACTGGTGTAGTCGTAATGGTGTAGTCGTACTGGTGTAGTCGTAATGGTGTAGTCGTACTGGTGTAGTCGTACTGGTGTAGTCGTAATGGTGTTGTCGTACTGGTGTAATCGTAATGGTGTAGTCGTACTGGTGTAGTCGTACTGGTGTAGTCGTAATGGTGTAGTCGTAATGGTGTAGTCGAAATTGTGTAGTCGTAATGGTGTAGTCGTAATGGTGTATTCGTAATGGTGTAGTCGTTAAAGTTTTTTTCTATTCTTCGATATTGCAACCGTGATTTCCAAGAACAGAAACATGAGGCTCGCGTCTTTCACCTCTCATAATATGCTCTTGACAGTTTGTGTACGGTAAGTCTGACCCTGATAGATAATGATCAGTTCTCTGTCTTCACGTCCAAATTTATTTTACATCAGCTCTCTGTATCCAAGTCTTAACGTATTTAACATCCGTTTTTTCTATCCAAGTCTAGTCTAAACTAAATGAACATGAGTTTCTCTGTATCAGAGACTAAACTTATTTTACAGCATTTTCAAGCTATTGTCTTTTCTTTTGAGTTTTGCTTGAACATTACAATATTTATTAATATCCGGGATCTTGTCTGACTGGCTTCGCCCCATGATTATAATAATACTAATTACAAAAATAGTTTTTAAAAAAATAAGATAAAATAATAATAATTATTTCAAAGACTATCTTTATGCTCCATCCCGCTCTCAATGCGCACTGTGTTGCGGACTTATTCGCTGCTGGAAACGTCGTGAATTTGAACTCGTGCGCACCAAATGCACACACAAGAAAAATTGTCCACGTCCTTAATTTTCAAGAAACGAGGTCTACCACATTGTCACCTCTTCTTAAAACTTGGCAACTAGGGTAAACCCAGAACCGTTAAAATAATTGATAAAATAGATCAGCTTAAATACCAATTGAGGACAAATATGCTAGGCTTAATAAGGTTGTAAAATGTAACATAGTAAATGTTACACATGTTACATCGTCCTTGTGGGTACAAGACGTCTATTATAGATTAATATTTTAAAATCTTCCCGTATTTTAAACACGCTACAGCTAATAAAAATAAGAAGGAGATAATAATTATTACATTATTATAAATAAATTATTAAATAAAATAAATGTCATTACTATCTAAAACTAATCTTGTCTGTCTCTTTATTTTTTGCCGTCAACGTTTTCTTGGTCGAAAGGTCTCCTTGTTTTATTATCCTTCTTCGGATACTAATTGCTTCAACCTGAACGCAACCCTCCTCGTATTTTTATAATACTTTTATCAACATTTTGTTTATAATGCATTTTATACCAAGAATGTATATTTTTATTTTTTTTTTTAAAAAAAGGAAAATTTAAAAGTTACTTTTAAAAAATACTCTAAATAATCAACATCGCTTAAGGTTTATCATTATTTTTGTATTGATTAACAAAGGTACGGTTGCGGCTAATTTTTATTTCACAAATTTTGCAATAAGTACCGGTCCATTGAAAATTTTAACTAAAATAATAATTTAACTTAGCATGAACAATGTCAGTCTGGCTGACATGCAGCAAACATGTTGTGTATAAAAGTGGCTTGGCAGCTAGCTTAATCTCACGTCCAGTTATAAACGCACCAAGCATGTTGTGCTTACCAGTGGCTTGGCAGCTATCTCAATCTCATGTCCAGTTAGAAACGTCCCCCCCCCCTTTTTTACATGCTGTTGTTACACTAAGTTAGGCAGCTAGCAAAAGCTCACGTCCAATTAGAAACGCCCCGAACGTGTGTTTATGTTTCCATCCAACGTTATTTTAACGTGGAATCAGCCGGTTAGAGCATGTCGCGGCATAAGTTCACCGTGCCCTTTTGACAGGGCCTGGCTAATTTTAAGGTAGTGTTTAGCAACCTGTGTATGCCCCGAGAGTCAAGGTTGTTGGATAAAACCTACAATAAGCGTGCCATTATTCTGTAGCCATAAATGGCTACACGAGTCTAGAGCTACCTTACAGAATATTTAATTTTAAAAAACCATACATTTCTTGTCTCAAAGATAAAATGTTCTCTTATAAACTTCAAACTTCCTTCACGTGGGGCGCAAGCCCTACGTTTATAAACACTGTTGTAATGTGTCTCACTTTTAACACTTGTATTTTAAGGATGATCGCCCTGTCCATGGGGCAGATAGGAAAGTGGTGCTAAGTTTAAGTGCAAGGGGGAGATATGATGCAAGAATAAATTTTATACAAAATACAAGGACTGGATGTGTTCTGAATGGAGAAATGAGAAAAGAAAAATACAAGAGGGCGAGAAAAAGTAAGAATGGAACAGTGAGAGATTGGAGGGAATGGTGTAGATGTATTGGCAAAAGATAACGGAAAAATGAATCAAAGTGAAGGAAAAAAATGAATGAGAGAGTGAGAGAGAGTGTACAGAGAGGAAATGATTGGGAGTGGGGGTAGAGTGTGAGTGAGACTTTGTCTCTATATGTATTCTATCGTCAGTTTCTGAATTTATTTATACAAAAGGTAACCGGACATTGATCGCTAAATTGACCTAAGGTCACGTGTGATTAAACTTCAAGACATTGGAACAATGAAAATAATGCAACAATTGTAAACTACTTAATTTGAAATTTTATTTAAGATTTTTGGGTGATTATTTTGATGACATTTTCAGAACGAAACAAAAAATCTAGTGCACATTTTGTAACTGCATAGTTAAAACTAACGGGCACGAAACAAAATACACTATTTTATACAGAGTCAAATCTAATGGATTTACAATACTATAAGGTATAACTATTACATCTTTTACACGTGAAAGTCATTTCAGAATCTTTTGTATAGAGAAAGGTAGAATCTTGACTTAAAAAATGAAATGTTCGAACTGTAAAGCCTTTATATCTTGGCCTATCCTGTCTTGTGTCGTAGAAACGTCAATGGCTCGTACATCTATGTGCCACTCAGATGTATCCTGTGGTGCTGGAAGTCTTGGTTTTAAACAAAATACTGAGAAATAGATGCTTGCTGTGACAATTTATATCTAAGTAATGAAGTCTTGTTTTTATTATAAAGTATTCAGAGATATATGCTTGCTGTGACCATCTATGTATGAGTAATGCAGACTTAATTTAAAATAAATTACTGAAATTTTAGTAGCTTGCTGTGACAATTTATGTCTGAGGAATGCAGTCTTAGTTTTAACGTTATAATGGGTTAGTTAAATTTGATCGCTTAAATAGCGGACAGGCGTTATAGCAGGGTAGCGTTATAGTAGGGTATCGTTATAATGGGGTAGCGTTATAGGGGGGAGCGTTATAGCGGGGGCGTTATAGCGGGGGCGTTATATCAGGGTGGCGTTATATCAGGGTGGCGTTATAGCGGGTTGGCGTTATAGCGGGTGGTGTTATAGCGGGGTGGTATTACAGCGGTGTGACGTTATAGCGGGGTAAAGTTATAACGGGGTAGCGTTATAGCAGGACTAAATTACTATGTTCTGATTTTGTGAAATTACAATATTTTTATTAGATTTAATATAATGAATTTTTAATCTCTTGTGGTTGGTCAGTTACGTTGTCTTGAATATGGACTAAGAGTGACCTTTAGGGTGTTGAAGTTAGAATGACTTATGGAGTGTTGAATATTAACTAATTAGAGTGACTTATGGAGTGTTGAATATGAACTAATTAGAGTGACTTATGGAGTGTTGAATATGAACTAATTAGAGTGACTTATGGAGTGTTGAATATGAACTAATTAGAGTGACTTATGGAGTGTTGAATATGAACTAATTAGAGTGACTTATAGAGTGTTGAATATGAAATATTTAGCGCGACTTTAAGATTGTTGAATATGTATTAGTTTGAGTGATTTTATGATTGTGTTGTACTCTTTTTTCCACGTGCCCTTTAGAAAAGAAAACTCTGTGAATAAATATACGAAATATCGTGAGCCATATTACTACCGCGTTATTTAGAGTCTCCGTTGTGATTGACCTATTTGAAAAAAGTTTACTTGTTAACTGATGCTCGTGCTAATAACCATTGCGATGTTTCAATTAAGTGGGCTGTTGCTGTTAAAAAAAAAAGGCAAGAAAAAAAAAGAAATAAAAAAACCTATTCGCACTTTTCTCGTAATGTACAAACCATCAAATTTTAGTATCGCAAATTCTCGACTGGTGAAAAGGTAAAGAATAAAATGTGACCTATTGAAATAGCGGTTGTTTAGTTGTCGATCGCCAGCCACTTTAATGTGGGTATAATATCATTGTGCGAGAAAGTGTATGAGAATCCGTTCGATGTGACGCTTTGCACCAAGGCCTGGTATTCCTTGTGGTTATAACTTGATCGAACGTCTACGCCCGTTGTTGATATGAATACAATCGAGGCAATTGTGAAAGGTTTGTTGAAGATGAACGTCCCGGCTTGTCCAGTGAAGTTCAAATTTCCCGACTGAATGTTCTGAGCCTTAAGTCCCTGTAGATTAGTCTCTAAGTTTTTGGTGTTGGACAATAACTGTACGATTTCTTGTCTTAATGCAACGTTCTCCTTCTTCATTTCTGATTGAATGGATAAAATCTCTTTCTCTCTAGCGTAGATGTACTTCGCCAAGTCAGCAATTGTGGGTTCCCCTGATGTTATTTCTATCGACACGTTAAGGTACACGTGATGTTTGTCTGAATTGAGGGCGTTTGTCTCGCAGGTGAAATTTCCGGCGTGAACATCAACAGATCTGTCCCAGGTGAGGAGAAGATAACCCAGTTCACCATCCGTGTCAGACCCTTCACTGCTTCCTTCCACCTCAAAGGTGGAGTTAAACGTCTCCTCCGTCTTTGGTACACTGCACCCTGTGACACTCGCCACCGTCTCGGTCAGTCCAGTGACATCGTTAAGCCTGGTGACGACGATGGAAAAGAGATTGGCGAAACTGGCGTCTGAAGATACGTGTCGGATTGAGGATGGATTTGGATTAACTAATCCGCTTAAGTCTGAAATGACGTTCTGTGTTACTTCAGTGGCTTGATTGGATCTATTCTGTGTCTTGGCAAGAACTCCGTCATTTTCAACAGCACATCTCAGCTGGAGTTTCTGCGTCAATAACGGGTAGATGTGTGAGGGGGTAGCCTCAATGGTCAAGGTGGTAGCTATACGAAGACATGAATGACAAAGTCAAAACATATTTTATATTGGATATATATTTTAATTTTTTTAAAGGTTCCAATGCTGTTAACATTGGCATACCTTGATGAACGAAAACAAGATATTTATAAAATAAGAAAAATCTAGAAATTACAAAATATTTATGTTATGATTTAAACATATTCCTTTAGGTTTCCCTGCATAATAAAAAACACAGTGATTGATTTGACAGCACGGAACACATATTTTAAACATGTCACCAACTGATAAGATAATCCATCATGGCATTGATTTCATTAAAAAAAAACACACATTTATACATTTGAGAGCGTAGAATAAAAATTAATAAATTCAAATTTATGACACATAACTACGGCCATATGACACATTACTATGGCCATATGACACATTAATACGCCAATATGACTCATTACTATGGCCTTATGACACATTACTAAGGCCATATGACACATTACTACGGCCATATGACACTTTACTACGGCCATTTGACACATTACTACGGTCATATGACACATTACTATGGCCATATGACACATTACTACCGCCAAATAACACATTACTATGGCCATATGACACATTACTGCGGCCATATGACACATTACTACGGCCATATGACACATTACTACGACCATATGACACATGACTACGGCCATATGACACATTACTATGGCCATTTGACACATTACTACGGTCATATGACACATTACTACGGCCATATGACACATTACTTTGGCCATATGACACATTACTACGGCCATATGACACATTACTATGGCCATATGGCACATTACTACGGCCATATGACACATTACAATGGCCATATGATACATTACTACGGCCATATGAAACATTACTATGGCCATATGACACATTAATACGGCCATATGACACATTACTATGGCCATATGACACATTACTATGGCCATATGACACATTACTACGGCCATTTGACACATTACTACGTTCATATTACACATTTTTACGGCCATATGACACATTACTACGGCCATATGACACATTACTACGGCCATGTGACACATTAGTATGGCCATATGGCACATTACTACGGCCATATGACACATTACTATGGCCAAATGACACATTACTATGGCCATATGACACATTACTACGGCCATATGACACATTACTACGGCCATATGACACATTACTATGGCCAAATGACACATTACTATGGCCATATGACACATTACTACTGCCATATGACACATTACTACGGCCATTTGACACATTACTATGGCCATGTGTAATCATTCAAATAGTTTTGCTACAATTAATCTTCTATTTTATTGTTTATTTTCTTAACCCTAATTTTAATTGGTTAGAATTTCATGTTCAAATCATCATCAAAACACATAGGCTGATCAAAACACGTAGGCTGATCAAAACACGTAGGCTGATCAATACACGTAGGCTGATCAATACACGTAGGCTGATCAAAATACGTAGGCTAATCAAAGACGTAGGCTGATCAAAACACGTAGGCTGATCAAAAGACTTAGGCTGTATTACAAACTTCCTAAGTAATAGTCTACTTTAACTTTCGCTTTCAACAGTTTCCCGTTAACAGAGAGTTAATGGTTTATGTAAGTGGTTCCTGATATCATCCGAAATGCTCGTTCGTTTGTCATTTGTTACATGGCGACCTCAGTACATCAGTTTTTGGGGTTGTCTTTTGTTTTAACCAGACTTTGATTGACCGCCCCTCCTATTTTCTTCATTAATGATTAATGAACTTTTTGTAAAACCTGTTTACCTTTCTGTTTCAAATTCCGAAGTAAAAAAAAAGAAGACTGTTCACAATATTTCCAGAACCTCTGGTCCTCTAGGCTTTTCCTTTCAGTGAGCTTCTTTACTTAATAATATAAGACAGTGACCAGGGATGTTTTCAGCATTTACCTAAAAATATACTCTTTGCTCTTATGTTACCCACCCGCTATGAAGTGAAGAAAATCACACACATTTGTTTAAAAAAATTGCATAATAGAACATCGTTATCGTCATTTAGATCCAGGGGCCATTTGGGCATACGTCCTTTCAGTCTGCAAACGTGGTGAAGACTTTACACACTCTCCCAGTTGTCTGTACGTAAGGTTTTGGTGTAGTCCTGTACTTTTGGGAGACGGTTTCAGCGTAAGTTCTGAAGTGTTGGGCAGTGGAATGGTAATGTATTACTCTCTCATTTAAATGTCTGCAGAGAGGGCACATTGGAATCGCATTTGATTTTCAGGCGGTTAACGTTGGAAACTAAATTGTAAATCTCCTGTACTGAGGCGACAAATTTAAGAGGCAAATTAAAAGCTTTTGTGTGTGTTATCTCTTATATAATTCTTCGTTGTGTTGAGTGATGTGGGTGTGTTTGGCTGTGTTGAGTGATGTGGGTGTGTTTGGCTGTGTTGAGTGATGTGGGTGTGTTTGGCTGTGTTGAGTGATGTGGGTGTGTTTCGCTGTGTTGAGTGATGTGGGTGTGTTTGGCTATGTTGATTGATGTAGGTATGTTTGGCTGTGTTGAGTTATGTGGGTGTGTTTGGCTATGTTTATTGATGTAGGTATGTTTGGCTGTGTTGAGTGATGTGGGTGTGTTTGGCTATGTTGATTGATGTAGGTATGTTTGGCTGTGTTGAGTGATGTGGGTGTGTTTGGCTATGTTGATTGATGTAGGTATGTTTGGCTGTGTTGAGTGATGTGGGTGTGTTTGGCTATGTTGATTGATGTAGGTATGTTTGGCTGTGTTGAGTTATGTGGGTGTGTTTGGCTGTGTTGAGTGATGTGGGTGTGTTTGGCTATGTTGATTGATGTAGGTATGTTTGGCTGTGTTGAGTTATGTGGGTGTGTTTGGCTGTGTTGAGTTATGTGGGTGTGTTTGGCTGTGTTGAGTTATGTGGGAGTGTTTGGCTGTGTTGAGTTATGTGGGTTTGTTTGGCTGTGTTGAGTGATGTAGGTATGTTTGGCTGTGTTGAGTTATGTGGGTGTGTTTGGCTGTGTTTAATGATGTGGGTGTGTTTGGCTGTGTTGAGTGATGTGGGTGTGTTTGGCTGTGTTGAGTGATGTGGGTGTGTTTGGCTGTGCTGATTGATGTAGTTATGTTTGGCTGTGTTGAGTGATGTAGGTATGGTTGGCTGTGTTGAGTGATGTGGGTGTGTTTGGCTGTGTTGAGTGATGTAGGTATATTTAGCTGTGTTGAGTGATGTATGTATATTTGGTTGTGTTGAGTGATGTAGGTATATTTAGCTGTGTTGATTGATGTAGGTATATTTAGCTGTGTTAAATGACGTAGGTATATTTATGTTGAGTTATGTGGGTGTGTTTGGCTTTGTTGAGTTATGTGAGTTTGTTTGGCTGTGTTGAGTGACGTAGGTATGTTTTGCAGTGTTGAGAGATGTAGATAGTTTGGATGCTCCCTGTTTTGTTATTAATTTGCTGTCTCGTAAACTGGTATTTGTGGACTCCTGGTATTATTTGTAAGGTTATCATGACTACATTTTTTCGGGTATCTGTTTATTCACAGATGTAGTTATTTAACTTTTATTGTTGTGAAATATTGATTCTCAGTCTCAGAAGATATCGACGTTTCTTTTTAGCTCTGTTGAACAATGATTGCAGGTGGATGGTGCAATGCTGCTTCAATAATTGCAGGTGGATGATGCAATGCTGCTTCAATGAATACAGGTGGATGATGCAATGCTGCTTCAATAATTGCATGTGGATGGGGCAATGCTGCTTCAATTATTGCAGGTGGATGGTGCAATGATGCTTCAATGATTGCAGGTGCATAGTGCAATGCTGCTTCAATGATTGCAGGTGGATGGTGCAATGCTGCTTCAATGATTGCATGTGGATGGTGCAATGCTGCTTAAATGATTTCAGGTGGATGGTATGTACTGAGTGTAATCAATCCACATTATGTACTGAGCCTAATCGATCCACAGCATGTACTGAGTCTAATCAAGTCTTTGTCAAGACGTCTTGCCCTTACACCTCTGTGTCTGCAAATATGCCGCATCACAAGGCTAACTGCGTAAATTGCCTTCTCCGCGTGTAGTTGTTTTAGTAGGTCATTAACGAACTCAGTGGCGAAACGTGTGGCAGCAAGGTCCTTTCTTCCAGGTCACACTTTGACAATAAGGTCCTTTCTTCCAGGACACACTTTGATGATAAGGTCCCTTCTTCCAGGACACACTCTGATGATGTGGTCCCTTTCTTCGGGAAACACTTTAATGAGATGACATCATCTATTTTTGTTTGGATAGTACGATCAGTTAGAAAGAACTTTTTCGATTGGCTTATAGCCTTCCATGAGTCCCTGCAGTGTTTGTTGTTCGTCCGTCAAATCGACTAGGACCATCCCGTCATCCGGTTAGGGGGTTGGGTTACGGTGAGTTCGTAGGTGGCTTGCCAATCCTATACGTGCTCGGAATAGTCTGTGGCACCGCGGGCAGGGGATAGTTGGTGCAGTCGTGGATTTAAAAATGTTCTTTCGGACTTGCCTGCGTGTCTCAATGGTGGTTATCCTACTGGCTTCATAAGATTTAGCCCCTATCTTGACCACTGATCTCCACCTGACTCTGTCCTGAGCGGTCTGCTCCCATTTAGTAGTGTCGATGCTGAAGGTCTTTAGTGCCACTTTCAGTGAGTCTTTGTAACTTTTTTTTGGACCTCATTGGGAGCGCTTGCCTGTCGTGAGTTCACCATAGAATATTTGTTTAGGGAGCCGCTGATCTTCCAAACGGGCAACGTGTCCTATCCAACGGAGCTGATACTGCATCAGGGTGGTGAAGATACTAGGTATGTTCGCTCTAGCGAGAACCTCTGTGTCAGGAACATTGCCTTGCCACCTGATGCCAAGGAGTTTCCTGAGGCTTACTGTGTGAAAATGGTTCAGTTTTTTGACGTGACGCTGGTAGACTGTCCACATTTCACATCCGTAGAGCATTGTCGAGAGGACTGCTGCGCTATAGACCTTGATCTTCGTTTCACGTCTGATACCTCTCCTGTCCCAAACAGTTCTGAGGAGCCTGTCAAATATGGCACTAGCTTTTGCAAGTCTGGCATTCATTTCATCATCAATGATGACAGATCTAGAGAGGGTGCTGCCCAAGTAAGTAAATTTATCCACCGCGTTATGACGCTGTCCGCTGATGATTATGTTGGGTTCAGCGTAGGGCCTAATGGGAGCTGGCTGATACAGCACCTCCGTCTTCTTCGCGTTGATTTTTAGGCCAAAGTGGTTGCAGGCCTCAGAAAAGATATCAACGCCTTGTTGCATGGCGGCTCCAGAGTCAGCATTGAGGGCACAATCGTCCGCAAACAGAAGCTCGTTGATGGTGGTATGTTTGAACTTTGTTTTAGCTTGAAGCCTCTGTAGATTGAAGACAGATCCATCGGTGCGGAAACGCATTGGCAAGCCCGTGTTGGAGTCCATGAACGCATCAGACAGCTTGCAGAATACATAATACTGAAGAGCGTGGGAGCCAGGACACAGCCCTGCTTCACACCATTTGTGACAGGGAATGCTTGAGATGACTGACCGTTGTCCTGCACCCTGGCCATCATGCCATCATGCAGCTGACGGATGATGTTGGGGAATTATTCTGGGCATCCGTACTTCTTCATGATTTTCCACAGGCCACCTCTATTGACCCTGTCAAAAGCCTTATTCAGGTCAATAAATGTGGAATATAGGTCCATGTTTTTGCTCCTGACATTTCTCTTGGAGCTGCCTGGCAGCAAACACCATATCGATAGTTCCTCGTTCTTTTCGGAAACCACATTGACTTTCGGGTAGGAGACTTAGCTCCAGATGTGCATTCAGGCGGTTGAGAAGGGCTCGGGCCAAGATCTTGCCAGCGATGGACAGCAGTGAAATTCCGCGGTGATTGTCGCAGGCCTGGCGATTTCCTTTGTGTTTGTACAGGTGGATAATGGAGGCATCTTTGAGGTCCTGTGGTACAATTTCCATTTCCCAGATGATCTGGAATAGACGCACTAGCTTATCCGTCAACGCTGGTCCACCCTCTTTGTAGATTTCGGCAGGAATCATGTCGGAGCCAGGTACTTTACCATTGGACATTTGACAGATTGCTGTCTGTATCTCGACCAATGTTGGGACAGCGTCCAGTGACTTGTTCGTTGGGACCTGGGGCAGTCTTTCAATGGCCTCATCATTAATGACGGAAGGCGTATTCAGCACACTATTAAAGTGTTCCGCCCATCTTTCCAAGATTTTTTCCTTGTCTGTGATGAGGGTAGAACCGTCTGCACTAAGGAGAGGGGAGGAGCCTGAGGTGGTAACTCCATAGATTTCTCTCAGGCCACTGTAGAAGTTTTTCATGTTTTTTTGTCTGCAAATCCCTGAATCTCATCAGCTTTCACACTCAGCCAGGAGTCTTGCATCTGGCGCAGTTGTAATTGGACCTTGCTGCGGATGTTCCTCAGTGCAGCTGTCTTTGCTGCCGACATTGGGACCTCATGGAGGGCTTTGTACGTCCGACGTTTTTGCTCAAGTAGCATATGGATTGCTGTGTTGTTTTATCAAACCTATCCCTGTATTTTCTGATAGAGGGTCCGAGGCGCTCAGCGGCTATACACCGTCTCACGAAGTGTGGTCAACGCTGCCTCCGCGTCCTGGTTGTTCAGTGTTATGGAATCAAGGCGTTCATCCAGGGTGTCAACAAAGGTTTGTCTCACATCAGGGATCTTCAGCTTACTGATGTTGAGGCGTTTCAGAGCTTTGGTGGCCTGAGGTCGTCTCTTAGGTTGGATGTGAATTTTCAACTTTGAGACGATGAGGCGGTGATCCGTCCAGCATTCTGCGCCGCACATGGCCTTAGTCACTCTCACATCATGCCAGTCCCTATTTCTGACGATGACATAATCTATTAGGTGCCAGTTTTTAGAACGGGGTGCATCCAAGAGGTCCTGTTGCGCGTAGGCAGGTTAAATGTGGTGTTTGTTATTAGAAGGCCGTGTTCAGCACAGGTCTGAAGTAGCAGTAGGCCGTTGCTGTTGCACTTTCTCGACAACTTTGAGCATAAAATAAAACAATAGTAGCTTAAGTTAATACGACGCATACGAGACAAGACATTGTGCTAAAGTTCGTTTTTTTCAGAGCCGCCAATAAAAGCCTGTTTTCATTTCTTACACCTATCAGATGTTGGACGGAGACCTTTAGAAGAGACTTTTCTTGAGACGTTTCCTAAAGACTATTTTTTTGCCTGGTGCCTGCAAGACTATTTGGAAACGTGCACATGGTGTGTTATGTTTATGAGGATAATTATTTAATACCACAATTTTTCCATTTTCAGTGAACTGTACATAGCTATCGTGAGTCAATGTAGTTAAATTTAATTCATTGCTTTTCTATTCCTGTATGAAGATGTAATATCGTAAATAAAATATTTGTTGTTGATTTTTTTCTCTAGCTTAGGTATGGTTCGTGTTTGTCTACGTGTTCTCGATGCCTTTGTAAGAATATGCTTAATCATCCTGTTGTAACTAAACTATTATTGTTTTAAATCTTAAAATGGCCCCGTTTTAGCATAGAGTCATAGAGAAAGCTTGCAACATTATGTAACACATGTTATTTTTTTTTTTCAAACTGTCACCTATCGTGTTCTTGCCATCTCCTCGAGACATTCGACCTGGTGGTCACCAACACTATTGAAAAACTCGCGGACAGTTGTTAAAGAAATGAGCTACTTTGAAAAACTCGCGGACAGTTGTTAAAGAAATGAGCTACTTTGAAAAACTCGCGGACAGTTGTTAAAGAAATGAGCTACTTTGAAAAACTCGCGGACAATTGTTAAAGAAATGAGCTACTTTGAAAAACTCGCGGACAGTTGTTAAAGAAATGAGCTTCGTTGAAAAACTCGAGGACCGTTGTTAAAGAAATGAGGTACTTTAAAAAACTCGAGGACCGTTTTTAAAGAAATAAGCTACTTTGAAAAACTCGTGGACCTTTGTTAAAGAAATGTGGTTATTTGAAAACCATTGTTAAAAGAAATTAGCTACACCAAAAGATTTCACACATTTTTTAAAACGTGCATTATAGATATGTTTTTTTTTTCTTAAATTGCAAAAACAATTTGAATATGAATAACAATTATTTTTGTGCTGTTGTGTCATTTTGGTATTGCGCATGTAACACTTGTGTACCTTGATCTTAATCTTATATTATAACAATACCTTATCCGTTTATAATAAATGTTTGGCTAATTTGTTCACCATAAAATTTTAAAAAAAATTGTTGTAACTGTATTATCTCTTGATATAATTAATAAGCATGTTTCCTAAGTCACAAAAAAAATATTTCTTCATTTAATTCAATGATAGAAAAATCAAGATTTGAACATCTCAACGTTATTTGATATATTTAAAAAATGACAAAATAGCCAAATTAACAACAATGCTCAATGTTACAAGCTAAAACAATGGCTTGAGAGTCATTGACCAAATCAGTGTTTACCCCATAAACTAGATAGTTCCATTATATATTCGATCGATCTTTAATCTACATTTTATTGTAGACAATAACTGAAATTCTCACGAAACTTACCTGCTGTGAAGTCTGCTACCAAGACACCAACCAAAACACTGAAATAAAGACTGCAGTAGACCATCTTTCCAATGACCAGCTCCACAGCTTCACTTGAGACAAACTATTCCTCTAACTCTAAGACACAATTCATTAGCTTTTAAACAACCGACTTGTATTCGGAGTCATAAAATTCATCTGGAATGGAATCGTAATCGTTTCTCCTTTTATAATGTTTATTTCTGTAAATTGCCATTTAACGCCAACATAATAACAGAGGGCCAAACTTTAACATAAATGAATAACATGCTACAGCAGCCCGTACAACAACATGTTGGAGCTCTAGTTCAAGCAATCAGAATTGTGTTGTAGTCAATCTTCATCTCAGATTAACTAATTGGCTAAATTCCCGCAATTAATATCTAAGCTCTACGATTCCAGGGCACTTGCAGGTGTTCTAAAATGTTTTTAATATATGTCTTTAAATATGAGGCTTTAATTATTTATCTTGACAAATATTGCATTTAACCCAACCGTTTGAGACTCTTTTGACATTTAACTAGTTTTATTTTTCCGGACAAGGTAAAAATCAACAACCTTATCTCATTTAGATGGGATGTCGGCAGCTTAGTTTTGAAAAAAAAAAAAAAAGAATTATAAAGATTATTTGCATTTGAGACTCCGAAAAAAAGTGAGTTCATTTAATCATGCTACTGATTTTGTAAAAAGCCGACACAAATCTACACCATTAATCTCAATTTGCTCTAATCCTCTTGCCCCACACCCTCAATAAACACATGAAAATTATTACGGGTACGTCTACAACAAAATATTGGATACCGCAAATTAATTTTGACGCAAAAGTAAGAAAATGTGCGAGGCAAAACATATTTAGAAAGTTGCACTTTATTTTTATCAAGCATGCTAATTTAACAGGGTACGTGTTTTAATAAAGCTGTTTGGCTGCGTCTGTTTACGGAATATGATAAACCCTAGGGTCATTTAACCTCTGGCCTAAATTTGTTCTTCCTCATTTATACATGTACTATTTCTTTAAGTTTAAGGGTTTTTTACAAGTGGTAAGTAGATGTGCACGTGTTGCGTGACGTAATCATTGGTCAAAAAGTATTTAATTTAAACTTTTACAGGTTTAACAGTTTAAGCATAAATTAAAGTATTAACAATATGGTCAATAATAACAGAGGCACCAGAAGCTGCAGCGTCAACAGAGGAAACTACAACAGTGCGGTTAACGTAAAGGCTTTAACATTAATAGTTACAACATCAGCGGCATGAGACGTCATTACCATCAGCTTTGTTGCGGCACGGTTCTCACATAACATAAAAAGCATGCCAAAGTTGGACGGTGGAGAGGAAACCCGTTAGGGAAATAAGCCAAGTGGCATGGACCCTATGTCAAGGGCAGCTTCCCGTTTGAAGAGATTAATAATTCTGAAATTTTATCTATCATTATTTGAGAGTTTTATTGAACGTGTGAAAGAGCGGTTTGTTACTTACAAAATACAAGTTGTGTCGAGAAATCCATTCAACTGCTTTGAAGCTTATATAAGTTAACATAAAAGCAATATACACGTTAAGGTTCTCCGATGTATCGAAGGTTGTCGCTCTTATTCGATTGCTGCCACCGCAATAATTTATTTTTAATTTAAAATAAACAAAAGTAACGTCCAAATTCCCGCGAACATAGTTTTTTGAAAGTTCGTCTTAGTGCCGTAGTCTTAGGCTTAAAAACGTAGTTAAAACAGTTCTGAAAAATGCAAGGAATGGATGTGTTCTGAATGGAGAAATAGGAAAAAAATACAAGAGGGCATCAATAATAAGCATGAATGGAACAGTGAGAGAATGGGGGTGGTGGGGGGGGGGAGGGTGTAGAAGTATTGGCGAAGATAAAGTAAAAAAGAATCAAAGTGAAGAAAAAAATGAGAGTGAGAAACTAGTTAGAGTGGACAGAAAGGAAATGAGTGGGAGTGGGAGTGGGAGTGGGAGTGTGAGTGGGAGTGGGAGTGGGAGTGTGAGTGGGAGTGGGAGTGAGACTTTGTCTCAATATGTATTCTATCGTCAGTTTCTGAATTTTTTAACACAAAAGGTAATCGGACGTAGATCGCTAAAGTTGACCAAAGGTCACGTGTGATTGAAGTTCAAAGACATTGCAACAATGAAAATAATATAATAATAATAACTATCTAATATGAAATTGTATTTAATGTCATTGGGATGATTATTTTGATTACATTTTTCAGAGCCAAAAATAGATATAGTTTACATTTTTTTTTACTCCATAGGTTAAACATTCTTGTGTGAAGAAAAACAGTATTTCAAACAGAGTCAAATCTACCTCATTGATAATACTAGAAGGTATAACTATTACATCTTTTACATACGAAAGGCATTTTAGAATCTTTTGTATAGAAATGGGATGAGTCTTGACTTAAAAAAGTGAAATGTTCAAACTGTAAACTTTTATGTTGGCCTGTCCTGTCTGATGTCATAGAAACGTCATTGGCTCGTACACCTATATGCCCCCGAGATCATAGAAACGTCATTGGCTCGTACACCTATATGCCCCTGAGATCATAGAAACGTCTCTGGCTCGTAGACATATATGCCACTCAAATGAAACATGTGGTACTGGAAGCCTTGGTTGTAAACAAAGAACTCAGAAATAGGTGGTTGCTGTGACAATTTGTGTCTGAATGACGCAGCGTTAGTTTCCCCCTACCTTTAGAGCAATATTATTGTTGAAGATATGTCCATAGGTCTCCAAGTGATTGGACTTGATACACGCCATGACCATACCCTAATAATAATACAGTAGAACCCGAATAACGTTATAATAGGTTACTTTAAGCTGGATCACGTTAATAGCGGAATAGCGGAGTAGCGTTATAGCGGAGAATTGTAATAGCGAAGTAGCGTTATAGTGGAGTATTGTAATAGCGGAGTAGCAATTCACCGGGTAAGCGTGATAGCGGAGCATCGTTAGAGCGGGTAGGCGTTATAGCCGGTAGGCGTTATAGCGGGTAGGCGTTATAGGGGGTAGGCGTTATAGCGGGTAGGCGTTATAGTAGGTAGGCGTTATAGCGGGTAGGCGTTATAGCGGGTAGCCGTTATAGCGGGTAGGCGTTATAGCGGGGTAGTATTTTAGCCGGCCCTTAAGTAACTACGTTCGCATTTTGTGAAATTGCCATATTTGTTGTTTCTTTTAATATAATAGATTTTTAATTTCTTGTGGTTGATAAGTTACGTAGTCTTGAATATGAACTAGTTAGCGTGACTTACAGAGTGTTGAATATGAACTAGTTAGCGTGACTTACAGAGTGTTGAATATGAACTAGTTAGAGTGACTTACAGAGTGTTGAATATGAACTAGTTAGCGTGACTTATAGAGTTTTGAATATGAACTAGTTAGCGTGACTTATAGAGTGTTGAAAATGAACTAGTTAGCGTGACTTATAGAGTGTTGAATATGAACTAGTTAGCGTGACTTATAGAGTGTTGAAAATGAACTAGTTAGCGTGACTTATAGAGTTTTCAATATGAACTAGTTAGCGTGACTTATAGAGTGTTGAAAATGAACTAGTTAGCGTGACTTATAGAGTGTTGAAAATGAACTAGTTAGCGTGACTTATAGAGTATTGAATATGAACTAGTTAGAGTGACTTACAGAGTGTTGAATATGGACTAGTTAGAGTGACTTCTTGAGTGTTGAATATTGACTAGCTAGAGTGACTTACAGAGTATTGAATATGAACTAGTTAGAGTGACTTACAGAGTGTTGAATATGGACTAGTTAGAGTGACTTCTTGAGTGTTGAATATTGACTAGTTAGAGTGACTTACAGAGTGTTGAATATGGACTAGTTAGAGTGACATATCGAGTGTTGAATATGGACTAGTTATAGTGACTTACAGAGTGTTGAATATGGACTAGTTAGGGTGAGTTTCTGATTGTAACCCCTCCTCCCCCGGTTTTTAGTAAAAAAATCATATGTGAAAAAATAAAGCAAATTTCGTTAGCCTTTCTCCTACTGCGTTATGTCCCAATCGAGTTTCCCTTGTGATTGACCTATTAGTTATCAATCGCCTGCCACCTTAATGTGGGTATGATATCATTGTTGGAGCACGTGTAGGAGAATCCGTGTGACGTGACGCTTTGCACCAAGGCATGGTATCCGTTTCTTGAGCGGTGATTATGTGATCGAAAGTCTATACCTGTGGTTGATATGAATACAATCGGGGCAGTTGTGTAAGGTTTGGTGAACTTTACAGTTCCGGTATGCTCAAGGCAGCTGAAATTTCCCATCTGAATGTTCTGGGACTTCAGTCCCTGTAGTCTCATCTCTTTGTTTGTCGTGTTGGACAATAACTGTACAATTTCTCGTCTTAGTGCGGCGTTCTCTTTTGTCATTTCTGACTGAATGTAGAGAATCTCTTTCTCCCTAGCATAGATGTACTTCGCCAAGTTAGCAATTGTGGGTTCCCCTGATGTAATTTCTAGCGACACATTAAGGTACACGGGATGTTTGTCTGAATTGAGGGCGTTTGTCTCGCAGGTGAAATTTCCGGCGTGACCATCAACAGGTCTGTCCCAGATGAGGAGAAGATAACCCAGTTCACCATCCCTGTCAGACCCTTCACTGCTTCCTTCCACCTCGAGGGTTGAGATAAACTTCTCCTCCGTCTTTGGTACATTGCACCCCGTGACACTTGCCACCGTCTCGGTCAGTCCAGTCACATCGTTTAGCCTGGTGACGACGATGGAAAAGAGATTGGCGAAACTTGCGTCTGAAGATACGTGTCGGATTGAGGATGGATTTGGATTAACTAATCCGCTTAAGTCTGAAATGACGTTCTGTGTTACTTCAGTGGCTTCAGTGGATCTATTGTGTGTCTTGGCAAGCACTACTTCATTTTTAACAGCACATCTCAGCTGGAGTTTCTTGGTCAACAACGGATGGATGTGTGAGGGGGTAGCCTCAATGGTCAAGGATGTAGCTATACGAAGACAAGAAAAGATAGGTGAGACCATATTTTATTTTCGATCATTTATTAAGAAAATATACATTTATTAAAGTATTTGAATTCCATTACCGGGAGCATATCTTGAGCACGCCCTCTCACACAAAAATAAATATAATTTACTTAATGTTACAAATAAACCCAAAAAAAGCCGCCCGGTGAGCTCTACTTCCTTTTATCCCCAAGGCACGCCACTGTACATTAATGTTATATGTGATTGCAGGACCAACTTCTCACATATTTGAACGTGTAGCCCGCGTAGCACCGAGCATATTGCTTGTTTCTTAATGTTTATACTTGCTTGAGCCTCAATGGGTTGTGTGTTGACGTAACTTCTCTTCTATATGTTGAGGGCCCAAGATCAATGAAATGATCATTCTGGCTCTTATGTTTCAGAGGGATTGACTCTTAGTTACTATTCTTACTGTAACTTACCAATGATAACGCGCAGTTCCACGCGATGATCCACACGGTTTTACCGCTACACCGTGATGCTAGATTCCGCGGTGCTCACGTCCCAGCAACACGAACCGTGAACAACGTCGTTAACACAAAACACTGCGAATGTAAACCACAAAACTGGGAACTTCTCAATTGGATGTGGGCCCCCATGTGCGCAGTGAACTGCTCTGTATCTGAAATGTGCAAGACCGAGTCTTGATCCGTGGCTGGCGTCTTTGTGGACCTCTTCTGTTTTTCCTCAAGAAGTACAATCATTACTCCATTCAACTACAGACTTAGTCAAAAGCTGACACTGAGTGTCTGCAGGGCCATTTTCTCCCATATTTAAACGTGTAGCCCGCGCAGCACAGAGTCAGATTGCTAATATATTAATATTTATATTTGCTTCAGTCTTATTGATTTGTGTGTTGGCGTAACTTCTTCTGTTATTCTGAAAGAAATGCAATCATTGTTCCATTCAACTAAGGAATTAGTCAATAGCTGACACTGAGTGTCTGTTAAGTTGAAGAATTCTTGATGTGTCTTCTCTGTCTGTATGCCTATCCATTTAATTTATTAGCTTGATCAGATCTAACATTTAATTTGTCTTTTCTGTGAGTTCAGGAGTATGTCCTTCCTGTGAGTCCACGGGTGTTTCTTTCCTGTTAACCAAGGGGCGCGTCCTTCCGGTGAACCCAGGGGTGTGTCCTTCCTGTGAGTCCAGTGGTGTGCTGGAGTCGGTTCGGTAAAATTTGACTATTATACCAAACTTGTTTTTAAAAAATGTCAAATTATTTATAACAATATAAACCATTCCGAAAATTCCAAAAAAATCTGAAAAGACTGGACACTTTGTTGTTTAGCAGTGTCAAGTATGGGAGTTCAGTAGTTATTGTTGCATTTGAATGCATGCTTATTATGCGCGGTGTGTGAAAGAGTTTTTATTAGCTAATGAACGCGCTTGTCTGAATGACGTAATTTTTATGTGTATTGTGACGTAAGTAGTAGTCGTGCGGCAGTTATGTTGTAGAACCTTAGGGAAGAGAGATGTGTGCCTTGTGTTTCCTGATAATTAAAGTTATATTTACTAAAAGGACTTGAGTTATTCACTAATGATTGAATTAGTGGAAGAACTTGATGAAAGATCCAATCCAGGAGTATAGAAGTTGACAAGCAGCACGGCGCTAGTTGGCAGTTCTGTAGTTTTATCTATAGAAAAACTTTTGCACTGTTATTGATTTGATGGTTTTTGGAGGAATTCGTCGAACCCAAAGATGTATATTCACTGGGACATGACAGCAATCGGACATCACACAGTTTTAAACAATAAAGTATACATTAAATATATTTTTATTATCCCGTAACGAAAAAAAGCAAGTTTTATACATATTTTAAAAAAAAAATCATTTTACCTCAAACAAACGAAAGTTAAATGCAAATCACTGTTAATCGCATGACCACAACAAAATATCGCATCCGTCATCTCATTTACCTGCTGCAATTTCAGTTATCAAAACACTTGATAACAGCGTCGCGAGCAAAACATGTGCCGTCATTCTCCTTGTGGTCACAACGTGTGTGGTTTGTATTCAAAGGAACCTCACGAAATAAACATGAAATCCACAAATTGTGGACCACAACCATAAAATTATCACAATGGTTTAAAAAAATGTTTTTTGAAAAACGTTGACGATAGAGATACCAAGCGACTGGTAAGCACTGTTTCCCTCTTCCGTGAATCTTAGAAATCAACCCCAACACCGAGATAGGGTCCCCCCTCCCACCACAAGATAGAGTGCCCCTACCACACAGAGATAGGGTACCCGTCCCACCACAAAATAGAGTACCATTACCACACAGAGATAGGGTACACTTGCCCCCATCACCCCCCAAAAAAAAAAGTTCCCATCCCCCCTCAGTTTGCCATTTTTAAAACGTTTCAAATACCCCACCAGCTTGAAACAAGGTTACAAAAATGTTTACAGACTGTTGGGATCAAGGGTCTCTGAAGTTTTTGCTTGATCATTTAATTAAAATATATATTTTAATTACTTTCTCTTTACAGTGTTGTTTCTTGTAATTAAAGTTATCTAATTCTCATAGAGCAACACATTTCGGAGCTTTTATTTCGAAAGAAAGAAATGATATCCAACAGAAAAATAAATTCAGCGTCGCAGACTGTAGGGGGTGTTCAGAACTTTTATCGTAAATTCGTAAATAAAAATATATAACAATTTGGGGACGCATTTTGTCCTTCAAGGAGCCGCATAACACTTCAGAACCGCATCCTGGTGACCACTGGCATTGTTAAGTAGTCATTTGCTTTTTTTTTTTCAGTGTCTTTTATTTTTATTGGCACACTATTTCTCAGACATATTACAAAGCATTTTCAAATACTAGAATATATGACCCGATATTATCGGGATAATAACGATAGGTCCTATGCGATAATTTCCACCTGCTATTGCAAAAGCTCATCACTATTCCCAACTTTAAAAAGAAGTATTTATGTAATGATATTTACGTTACTAACATTAAGTATTGAGAAGTATTTATCTAGTATATAGTATATGCCTACCATGCCCGTTTTCACGACCCTAAACTCTTTTTTTCTCTAAACATGACAGTACATTACCAAATCTAAATTATGACTAATTACATCTTTATTGTCACTAAACAAGTTAATTGAGTGAAGATTTCTACGCTAGAGAAATATTTAGATGTCTTGTGTTTTTAAATTATTAAATGTCGGGCCTACCCTATCCTATCCTACCCCATCCTACCCTACCCTACCCTACCCAACCTTACCCTACCCTACTTTACCCTCCCCTACCCTACCCTACCCTACTCTACCCTACCTTACCATACTCTACCCTGCCCTTCCCGACCCATTTTCGTGCACTTGAACAACACGTTCTTTCTCTAAAAATTGTGAAAACATAATTTTAACTTTACACAAAAAAACTGTATAAATGATATAAATATATGTTATATTAACGGAATAAATCTTCATTAAACATTTTAACCAATGTTTTGCCTTGTTTTTTTAAATTATAAATTATCTGACAATCGTAAAACAAAGAATTAATTTTCTCTAAAGAAGAATCTTGTAACCGTTTTTGACGCCCATAACAGACTTGAGTGTCTTTTTTTTTCCGAAAAAATTTAATCTCATAAAAATACACACACCCTTTTCTTTTCGCAAAATAAAAACAAATTGAAAGAAAATAATAGCCCATTTCCATTTTTCAAACTTAAATTGTCACGTGTGTAAAATTATTGTGTTTTATTATTTAGGGGTATGCTTGTGTAAATGCACCCTAGTTTTGTTAATGCCATTCATTTTTTTTTTAAACGGTAAGCACATGTTCATTTGGCAATATGAGAATGTAACATGGCTTTTCCACAAATTTAATACCATGAGATTTAAGTTTATTGTCATCAATGTAAAAATATACACATCCTATTTTCTACCCCCGATATCTATGTACCTAAGAAGGTTAATTATTTATCAAATTGATCCCATTATTTTGAGACGTATTTAATGCTTCTTGTGGCAAAAAGATGAAAGTATCGATCACCCCTACCCCACTAAAATAAGAAAATCTTCCCATCCTAAGTCAATCATACATTTTTTGCACTTCATTTGGTTTGTTCTTACTTGGGTGATTGATGAGGGCATCAGTGAATGCTATTTCGCTGTGCAGTTTCGCCGCACTTATTGACTTAAATAACATTTTCTTATTAAAAGTATATTTAAAGGTTACGTTTTTATTATTTTATTTGTTATAAATTTAATAAAAGTATATTTTTTGGAATTTAACAAAAATTAATAACTTATTAAATTTTAAAAGAACAAAGCTAAAATCTGTGTGTTTTATTAACAATTAAAAAGCAATCAATTATATTAATTAGTTTTACTTTTAAGAAGGGGAAAATACATTATCAGTTTTGTTACGCGTGGTTATTAAATCAAAGAAACTTTAATGTTGGCTAAAATAGGCGATTTTCGCTATGAAATCTTCTGCGTGTTTATTTAGAACAATATAATTTTAATTTTATTTATTTTTTATTAACGCACTAAAAACGCACTAAAAAGCGGATGTTTGGGTTTTCCCGAAAAATGTGATTACGGTGTAATCATTTGATCATAACTTTTTAATGTAATTTTTGTTTCATAACTTTCCTTAGTTCCTTTTTACTTTAAATTTATTTGTAATTTATAATATTTATAAATATGTCTCTTCAGCACAAACATTAATTTTTATGAATTTATCCACAAAGGTATGATGGTTTTTAATTTTTATTTCCCAAATTTTGTTACCTGCCTATTATAATTTTTAAAAAAATAAATAAATGTAACTTGTGAATAATGTCTGTCTGACTGTCTATTGTTACGGAAAGTAGAATAACATTTTCTGTAATAATTTCCAAACTTTTACGTTTACAAAATTTGGTATTTTAAAATATTTACATTAAGCTCGCTCACGTTCGTACCTGAAAAAATCTACGGACGGCTAACTGACCCACTTCCCGTCAACTTTTCGAGCTGAAACTTGGCACGCAGACTCATAGCTGATAACAAAAAATTATTTTAAAGTCATGTTAATCTTTGTCTACTCTTACTCTTACATTCTCTTTTGTGGGATAAAATGTGTGCTCTAATTAGTGGTCCCGATCAGTGCATCACAGGTTAGCCTCATCTGCTTGGCATCGTCCGTCAGTTCATCGAAGCTGAGCCTCATCTGCAAGAATAGCTATAAACAGTGGTTGGCGAACATCGGTAAATTACCCCCAAAACATAAAAAGTGGAAATCTGGAGAGGAAGGGGAGGGGGTAACCAAATCTAAATAGCATTATATTTTAAGCAGGGCTTTTTTTCGTAAGAATTATTTTCTGCTAACATTCCATCTAACAAGTGTTATTAAGAGCCCAAACCAACATTATGTGGTTACAAGTGGCTGGCTGCTAGCATAAGCTCACGTCCTGTGTATTATTCAACGTTGTTTCTTTGTGACTTATTTTATCATATGCTTAGTTGGGTCACAGTAGCTGGTGTCACAGAGTGAGATAAGCTCACTGTGATTACCCATTCAGGCTTCCTCCGAGTCGGCATGCTCTGCTGACACCCTGCTTTGACACAATGCTGTGATGACAACCTCCTGTGACACACTGCTCTGCTGACACCCTCTGTGGCACACTGCTCGACTGACACCCTTCTGTGGCACACTGCACTGCTGACATCTTGCTGGGCACACCGCCCTGCTGACACCCCTATGTGTCACACTGCTCTAGTATTAAAATTATATGTGTCATGAAGTCAACTTGACCGAGCTCTGTCAAATTTACTAGTTTTCATTTTTCCCCATTTCCTCGGGATGGTTGTCACCCTAAATGAGGGTATCATCCCCCTGTGACTGTCTCACCAGGGGCAGTGCACATCCCACGCTACCCCCCCCCCCATGTTGCTACTGCTTATGCTCATGCGTCAAGAGATGCAAAGATTTTCTAAATTTTGCAAATGGGGCAGCATTCAAGAATTGCTACATTGTGCGCAATCTACCTGCGCATAATGATGTTTCATTCTAGTGAAGTAAAAAAAGAGCAAATCCGAGAAATCAAATATTTTTTTTACAAAAAAAAAAAAAAAAAAAAAACAACGACCCTATCTATGTTTTATGAATTGAAGAATCATAAACAAAAAACTTTGATGTCATTGTATCAATATTAAACAAAATTTATACCGAATTTGAAGTGAGCATTGTTTGTCTTCAAATAAATTCTTGTCTTCCAAATTTAGTGTCTTAAAAATGTATGTTATCGAACTTAATGTGTACATTTATATTTATATTTGTATTCTCCGTATCAATAGATTCAATAATCATGATTTTCAAGTGTCTCTGATTTTTTATTTTCAAATTGGTGTTAAAGGCAGCGTAAAAAATATATGTGGGGGTAATATTTAAAATAGTTCACCGACGACTGCCACCAAACAATCTCTTAACGTGGACTACAGGGTACACCGTTAATCCACATACGGAGCGGGCTTGCAATGGCACAACTGTCTCGGAATCCTTTGGACAGTGGCGACAGTTCGGGTCCTATAAATAATTTATTCTATGGTCGTAGCTAATCGATTCTAACAAGCTTGACTTCTAAGTAAATTGTATGTGTCAGGCATATTCAACATTTGCTGCCTTGAGAACAAAGCGTTACGCCATAAAGAAAAGATTTAATTATGTTGACAGCAATAAGGAAAATGCTCAAAGCAATAAACAAGAAATATACGAAATTTACCTTTTGATGATAGATAATTTTATTGTTTAAAAACAAGAAAAATTGATAATCTCTAACTTAGAGTGTCCTTGTCTAAAGGCTTCAAAAAATGTGAGTGAGTGGATTTACACGGGTATCAGGGCTTACTGAATTCTATGACATTGATACTTTATGATGAGAAACAATACAGTCTTGAGAACCACTGGTCTAGAATTCAATCCTGTTTACTCTTACGATTTTGGCTTACAATATACGATTTTGAGGTGCATACATACATAAATTATATTTACTTTATCTTTATTTTTTTTTTTTGCTATTAAGATAATGTATTGAATAATTTTGTGATGATGTTGTACGATTTTTACAGTTTGAGGGTAAACAGGTCTGATAATGCCTCTAACGTCACCCAAAGGTTTGTCATTTTCTTAATTCTAGCAATAGCAATATTTGTGTGTGTGTGTTTTGTGTTGTAGATAAGTGCTAATATTAATATGTGTGTGTATGTGTGTCGTGTGGTAAGTGCCAATATTAAAGGATAAAAATATTGATCTACTTTCTCGAATGCTGCCAGGAGTTTTAAAGAAACCCTCCGTTGTGATAGCCAGTCCGTTGTGATAGCCAGTCCGTTGTGATACCCAGTCCGTTGTGATACCCAGTCCGTTGTGATACCCAGTCAGTTGTTAAAAGTCATAACGGCTCATTTAAATAAAGCTGTCGTTAGATATTTAGCTCTGTAACATTTTTTTACCCTTAATGTTGTTTAGATTTGTATGTGGGACGACTATTCTGTTTAATTATATCCCTCGCAACATTAATTTTTGAAATAATATGTTTTTAAAAACTTTTTTTAAAAAATAGTGATATACGGGATCCTTTTTAAAAAATTTATTGCATTTGAAATAAGGTTTGAGACCACTTGAGTTGCGGAAATTCCATTGCATTTATTCAAAACTGATTTGTGTAGAGTTTGATTTAAGTTGCCAGTGTGGCTCACAGAAGTGTGGGTATTTGGTGACGAATGAAGGTAGTTGAAATACCACGAGCGCAATAATGAGGTGCCTACCTTTGATTAAGGTTGATTAATTGCAATACACAACGTTATTGTATCTTTTCTAGTGTCGTTGATTTTAATACATTCAAAGAAACGTAATCTCAAAAAAGTATATATTTTTAAAAAAAAATTAGTTGCTTCCCTTTAATTTAAAGGGTTATTTGGTCGACACTTCGACCGAATTTTTACTAGAGAAAAACACTTTGAATCATAATGGTTAAACTAAATCGACGTTTCATTAATTTCTTGTTTGTCACTAAGCACGAAAACGTTTGATTATTATGTTTTGTAACGATCGCGCACTGAACTTTTTAACCCGTAAACTTCCTAATGTTCAATATGTTTTCTATTATTTTTTTAAAATTACTGTTACCGTTTCATTCACTCTAAAGGGCCCATCTTAAGACGATTTTGCCATCCAGTGATATTGGTGCCAAGAATGATTGGCCCTCTCGTCCCATTCTTCGCACGGCATTGAGTATATAGAGGGTTAGGGGCCTCAGTACACTACTGTGACGAGGGCCTCGGCTGATGTAAAATCGGCCCTGTACGACAAGCTATAAATCCATTGCTGGTTGACTTAATATCATATATAACAGGCTTAGTGAACGAACATTGTACGTATTAGAGTTGACTTTGACGAACAACATGACGTTGAGTATAGTTCACTTCTAAACCGTTTCTGACGTATCTAAGATAACGTATTAAACAACAACTTGAGTTCTATGGAAATAAAAATTCAATACTTAAAAACAAACAATAAAGGAAATTGAAAACTGTTTTAATATGACACAATAAAAGTGAGCTACAGCTATTAGATTTTAACTTTTGAGATAAATTCAGTTATTTAAAAAGGAAATCAGAAGAAGACAGAGTTAAAGGCATCAGATATCAATGGCCAGCCAGGTGAAGGATGTCGTATAGTAACTCTGGGAACAACTGACCGAGAATGAGAAAGGTGTGACTGATTGAAGAGACGCGCTGTAGGACGCCGAGGTGTAGTAGGAGCTCGAGGAAATGCTCGCGGACGCAGTGGAGAAGAAGACAATGGGGGTGTTGTTGTAGGGCTGTGGAAATGGAATCTCCTGATAAGTGCAGCTGAACGATCCGGTCTGAATGTTCTGACCCTTGAGTCCAGTCAACCTGTACTCTAGTTCCGCGGTTTTGATGGAAAGCTGATAGTTTTCCTGTCTCAAAGCGGCGTTCTCACCTGCGACTGCGTTTACCATTGACTTGAGTGAGGTGATCTCTCTCTCGTTGGCGGAGATGTAGGTCACCAGGTCGGCAATGTTTGGCTGAACGGATGTAATCGCTAAATTCACGTTCAGAGACACGGGGTGCTTGTCCGTGTTTAGTGCGTATGCCTCGCATTCATAGGTCCCGGCTTCACCGTCGGCGGGTCTGTCCCAGGTCAAGACGAGATAACCCAGTTCACCGTACCTGTTCGAGCCCTCGCTGTTTCCCTCTACTTCGAACGTCGAACGGAATTTCTCTTCGATTATCGGGACGTTGCAGCCCGTGACACTCGCCAGAGTCTCGTTCAGCCCAGTCTCCTGGTTTACTTTGGTGATCACCAGAGACAGAAGCTTAGCAATGCTGGCACCTTGATATGTGGCCTGGACACCATCTTGAGGTGGGGAGTCTGTAGAGCTGCCAGGTTGTGGGGTTGTAATCCAGTTGAACAATGACGTCGTCTGCGATGGGGCCGACCAGCTGTCGCTCTTTACAGCACATCTCAGCTGAAGGGACTTGGTCAAAACAGGGTGAATGGTGGAGGGGGCGCCCTCTAGGGTTACTAAAGTATCTAAACAAACAAAAAAAGTTTATTATTTAAAATAAGAAGAAAACTATTGCCTGAATTTGGTTTCATATAAACGTTGAAAAACCCAGAAAGATAATTGTACTTTTATAGAATTTTAAAATAGATTTTACAAATCTAGGGCTTTTGAACGACATAGCTGAGTGCGGCAGGCTCAATCTTGCAATCCACTATGCCTGATCTATAATTACAAACCACATCCTTAAGCGCGACTACTACGTCACCACTGATAATGTATACAGCTGGCAAACATGTAGATTAAAAAAAATAAAACATAATTACAAATTTAGCAAGACCATCGCTCGTGAAAAATGGCGCATGTAAAGAAATTCATTAACTTTTTTAAATGAAAGAATTTAAATTAAGCAAGCCCTAAAAGCAACATTTTTGTAAAAAAAAAATTATTCACATGCATATTTTTTTTTCATTTTTGTAATTGCACGTGATGTTTCATTTATGTGGTTGTAGCAATTTATTTTTTAATTTGAAATGATTTTTTTTTAATTAAACTTATTGTGTGTAAAAGCTAATGGACTTAAGTTATATTTAAGCCTAAACACGTCACAAATACAAAACACATTAAATACAAATCATTAATATACCTCCCAGCTTGGAAACAGTTTTTTTTTTTTTTTTTTGGGTGTTGATGGGAGGGGTGAGTAGTCTGAATATTTGAAAGAATGTGTTGTTGTCGGCATCGAGTTTATGTGCCAAGTTTCAGCTCAATATGATGACGGGAAGTGGGTCAATCAGCCTTTCGAAGATTTTGCAACATAGAAAGACTTGTACAAAAGAGAAGTTAATATAATGGATTTAATTTTTTAAAAAAACAATAAAAACAAAGTTTGTCGTATTCATCTTCTATATGCATTTTTTTGCATTTATGTTAGGGGTCTCAAACTCAAATCATCTGGGGGCCGCAGGAATTAGAGTCTAAGTGAGACTGGGCCGCATCAAGTATTCAACAAAAAAGCGATTACAAATTCATTAAAGTACAATCTGCCCAACCTTTATTAGTAGCACACAAAATCATTAAGGGTTCTCGAGATCTAGGCTTCACTTTCTTCCTCCTACTCCTTGTCGAATCCTGGCAGCGCTTCTTAATACACAGCTGAGCAAAATTTGGCTTCAGTGAGGAAGCAACTGAGATCCTCAGCATAGCTTAAAGATGCTCATCAGCAAGTTTCACCCCAAAAATTTGACTTGTTAAAGTTCAAAGTAGAAAAGTGATTTTCACAAATATAGGTGCTCCCAAAAAAAGGCACATGATCCACTGACCAACCTGGAAATCTCAAGGAAGGTGGGGGGCAATGTTCTCATAATTTGTCCATGCTTGTCTGTTTTTCATTCACCTCCCTGTACTTTGAATTGCACTGAAACTCAATCAGCTCCATTTAAAGCGCAAATGAGGTGTTTTGTAAGGAGGGTGGGTGGCATCTTCAACATTAAAGCAGAAAGGGTGAGCAAAAATGTAAAAAGTTGTTCTTTGTGTTTTGAATTCTTAAAACTTGTGATCGAATTCTTCCTGTAGCTTTGCAGCGGTATCAGTATACTTACTGCTGAATGGTGTACCCGAGTCCATAAGTAATGTGCATTTTGGAAAATGGAAGAGGTTTCTCTAAGAACAATGACACAAGTTTTGTGCAGAATGCCCTAACATTGTCATATGCAACACTGACAAGCTACCCCTGGTCTTGTAACTTCTTTTTGAGTACATGCAGCTCCTGTGTAATGTCAACAGGAAAAGCCAAGTCCATGAGACATCTGGTATCTTTTAGTACAGGTGCAACCACCTCATCTTGCTCCATCAAGGCTTTGAACGCTTAAACGTCTCCAAACAGTCGGCAGGAGCAGGCAATATTTATGAATTATTGATGGGAAGCAGGGTGCTACTGCTGGGAGAATGAATTTTGATTTTTCATCGTAGAAAAAGACCTTTTGATTAACCCTATTTTGAAAGTGACCAAGCTGACAGGCTCGGAGTTACCCTCACTCGAAAACACTACATGCAATTTTAATAAGTATTATATATACTGTGTCCGATAGCTACGATTTACACAATTATGAAAAACTTTAAGTCCCATAGTACAACGGGTTTTACAATCATAATCAACATCCAAATATATTCAAACATAATAATTAATTAGAATTAGACTAGTAGGGGATATTAGTCTGAAACCGCAGCGGTGGATCTTATTATAGATATGAGAATGGGGAAAATGCATGGGTCACATTAACACTAAATGTTGCGGTGATGTAGAGGGCCGCAAAATATCGCATTGCGGGCCGCTAATGGCCCGCTGACCGCGAGTTTGAGACCCCTGATTTATGTCAAATTACCTGGTTTATCAATTATGAGAAGCGCTTATTTAAATTGGTAAATTTGTTACCATTTCCCAGGGGTCGCCTAAGACCATCGGAAAACACAAATGATCCACAGTTATGAAGTAGCGACGAAAATAATTTTGTAGCTGAGTGTCGCCACAACACGAGGAACTGTATTAAAGGGTCGTGGCACTTGGAAGGTTGAGAACCACTGTTCTATTTTCAAGTAAAATTAAACTGATCCAAATGACATCTTTTCCGTAGCCCCGTAAATTAAAAAGAATAATAATAATAATAATGCTGATCGGTGTTTAGATTCGAATAAAATAATTAAAAAAAAATTAAAAACATGGTTTTCATATTTATGCACATATTCTTCAAGCAGATATAAACGCTGGGATAGCTTTTCTTCCAGCACAAAGCTCATCCTATACTTGAAGGGCTTGAAGGGGCTGTACCGGAACCAGCACACAAATAATGGAATTAACCAAATACCGAGTTCAAACATTAGCAAAGCAAATTACAAAAATTACTCCTGGTAATTTGAGGATCCAGTCACTTTATCCTAAAAAACAATTAAACTTGGATAGTTGTTTGGACTTTTCTTGTTCTTAATCCCCTCAGCAAGTTAAAATTGAACCGTGTAATGCTCGGAAAAAATAAATGAATAATCCGCCATGTTCACAAAGTCCATCAAGTTATAAGAACTTCAGTTCTGCTATCACGCTATGATCCACACAAACTTACCCGCATTAATGGTGGACATCAGAACTGAGAGCAACGCCAACGCAATGATCGTAGAGACAGACATCTTTGACTGAACCACCTCGACCGTGATGCTAGAAGTATCTGGCGGGTTTGCACCAAGTGAATAGTCCGCCAAACATTCACCCTTTCTACGTCACTAAGTTGTTCGACCTTGAGTGGGAGGTCTGCTCCAATAGTTTTAAAACTGAAACTATGGCAGCCGCTGCGTTTCTGGGAATTTTTTCTCGTGACCGTAACACATTGACGCGTGACGTTCCTTGCTCTTGTAAGGCTTTGTAAAAACCTTGAAAAAAATAGAAAATTAGACAAGAGTTGGGGACCAAACGGGGTCCTGAAGGTATTCTTGAGCGCCTGTGATCAGAATGCTAATCTGTTGTAAGGGGACTGGTCTCTCTTTCGATGAATTAGGGGTCCTGAAGGTATTCTTGAGCGCCTGTGATCAGAATGCTAATCTGTTGGAAGGGGACTGGTCTCTCTTTCGATGGATTAGGGGGCGGAACGGGGTCCTGAAGGTATTCTTGAGCGCCTGTTATCAGAATGCTAATCTGTTGGAAGGGGACTGGTCTCTCTTTCGATGAATTAGGGGTCCTGAAGGTATTCTTGAGCGCCTGTGATCAGAATGCTAATCTGTTGGAAGGGGACTGGTCTCTCTTTCGATGAATTAGGGGTCCTGAAGGTATTCTTGAGCGCCTGTGATCAGAATGCTAATCTGTTGGAAGGGGACTGGTCTCTCTTTCGATGGATTAGGGGGCGGAACGGGGTCCTGAAGGTATTCTTGAGCGCCTGTTATCAGAATGCTAATCTGTTGGAAGGGGACTGGTCTCTCTTTCGATGAACTAGGGGGCCTGAAGGTATTCTTGAGCGCCTGTGATCAGAATGCTAATCTGCTGGAAGGGGACTGGTCTCTCTTTCGATGGATTAGGGGACGGAACGGGGTCCTAAAGGTATTCTTGAGCGCCTGTGATCAGAATGCTAATCTTTTGGAAGGGGACTGGTCTCTCTTTCGATACAGTTGTCACAAATAAAAATTTTCAATTCTATTTTGATCAATACACTAATTCATGTCGCCTTGGCCTGCTAAAGATTAATCAATATTTCAAAATTGATTTGTTTAACAACTGAGTGCTATGGTATGACAATCGGAGTCAAATCCTCAAAGTATAATTGCACCACTCACGCCTCCCCCCAAAACCGCATGGCAAGAAAAAAGCAAAATCAACTCAAATCCTTCTTGAATGCAAAACAATGTGTGTCCCACGTGCGGGAAAGCTTTCCAGGCACAGGTGGCGCTGGACGGCCACAGTGTAATATAGCGATGGTCATCTTCGCATGCGAGGGGCGAACAAAAACGACAATAATATGACTTAAATTTAAAAATACCCCGATTACACGATTGTATATATTAACCTAGATCAGCGGTTCTCAACCTGTGGGTCACGACCGCTTTGGGGGGTCACGGGACCCTTTTCCAGGGATCGCCTAAGACCATCTGAAAACTCATATACTCTACAGTTATGAAGTAGAAACAAAAATAAATTGGTTGCTGGAGGTCGCCACAACATGAGGAACTGTAATAAAGGTTCGCGGCACTAGAAAGGTTGAGAACCACTGACCTAGATATATACATTTTATATTCAAAATATGGTAGATATATGTAGATTTGTGCTTTTAAGGTTATCAAGAACAACTGCATGGAATTGTCTTTTAAAATTATGGGAACATACAACACAAACTGCGCAGTCCTGCTGCCCATAGAACTGGAATGTTTTTTTGTTTTTTTAATATTCTTTCTCAGTGATCCTCAACCCCTTTCTCTCTTTCCCCATCCTTTTTAAATGTTAGAATTTATACTTCTTCTTGTCTTGTAACTAATTTTTATAGTTTTTATGCTGTTGGTATTTTTGAGCTATTGTGCAGTGTCCATTGTAGAGACCGACCGAAAGGGATTTTCTGATCTCGGCCGAAACCGAAACCAAACCTATACCGAGACTCTCGGCTGAAACATAAGCCGAAAGATTTTAATATTTCAAAACTTGTTTCGCACACGCAGAGCGCACCGCGAAAAAATGGCGGAACAATTTTTCAGCCAATTTTCATTTGCCTTAAGTGACTCTCATCCAATTTACCCGAGGAACTTCCTCCCTCCCCTTTTCTATTGCAGTGTCACTTTGAGCATCCTTACCTAGAGTTTTTTTAAAGCCAACCGAACTTATTGGGACCTAAAACAACACTGTTTACCATCCAAATGGGATCGGGGTTAACTTTGAAATAGTCATTGTACCATTTACATTGGATGTAAGCCAATTTAGCTTGTCATCACACACACACACCTAAACCCACCCACAAACTCACACAAACACATATCACCCAACGGAAAAAACTTATTTTCTATTTTGTGCATCTTCATCAGGAAAAACTCTTGATAACAACCATGTGAGAGATTTAATATTCTGTAATCATAATGTTACAGTCAAAGGGAGTAATACAGCCACTCTAAAGAATGCATAGGCATAGAGTATAATGGGTAATGTATTTTACACCTCGACTTGGCATTCTAAAGAATGTCTGGATTACACCCTTCGCCTGTAACATTTAAATATATGAATAAATCTAATCGTTTTTTTTTTATAATTTAAATTTAGTAAACAGAAGTCAATACAAAACCAACAATTTAATTTAAGCTTGCTGCCACCTACTATAACTAGTAATAGGCCTACAATATAAAAAATGGCCATATTAGGTTTATAGTATATTCCCTTATAAACTAATACTCCTATGTTAGTATTACTACAGCGCTCTTAAAGGCTTAGTTTAAGGTAGTATTTTTGAAACTATTTAATTATAATAAATTTTAACTAATTACTCAGTTAATTTAATATTTAATACTTAGCCAACTTTATTTGTGTCTTTACGTTAACTTTTAGTCTTAGACTCTCATGTAGTATTATTTAAGCCTTAGGCTATAATCCTTTGTTATATAATGATAATCAAACGAATTGTAAAATTACTGAAATAACAGTCAATGACTTGTTTAAAATGGGTAATACTTAAATTAAGCTAAACATTTTTTTGTTAAAAGACATTAAATTAATAAATAAATAAGACTCAACAACATCATAGTAATTATATTTTTATTAGCACATAATTAAATTTAATAAAAGAACGATAATTAAAAAATCATAAAGAAAATGTTAAAATTCCTTAAGATTTGTTTCTCAATACTATTTACCTTTGTCTAGAACAACATTTATGACATATGATAGAAGACCGAAGGTTTCAATCACGTGCTGCCGAAAGCGAAAACAAACTGAAACTTAACTTATCTGTTTCGGCCAAAACCGAAAATAAACCGAAAGTTATTTTTTGTCTTTCGGTCGAAACCGAAGCTACGTCAAAAGGGATAAAAAAATAGGCCGAATTTCGGTCGGTCTCTAGTCCATTGATATATTTTGTAGCCCAGTGCACTGTATCATTGGTATATTTTGTAGCCCAGTGCACTGTATCATTGGTATATGTTGTAGCCCAGTGCACTGTGTCTTTGGTATATTTTGTATCACTGTGCATTGTTTCCATTGGTACTATTTGTACAACTGTGCAGTGAATTCAATCCTATATTTTGTTTGACTCTACAATGTATACTATCTTGATAAATATATATATATATTTTTACCATCGTGTGTTGTGTCAACAGATATTTTGTGAACCACTCTTCAATGCGTCCCACCGAAGGCCTTGTAATGCAGTCTTTCAGAGTTTAACTTCACCAAGTAGATCTAAATCCGACCAGACGTGCTACTTTTGAATAATCTTCCGCAAAAACTACCAACAGAAAGAATTTCTTAGATGGAAGGGGACATTTTTACTTTAGGGATTAGAGAAATCTGACCCACGGATATAAAAAAAAACATGAAAGTTTTAATTTAAAAAAAATCTCTTCACCATTGGAACATAATACTTGGTGTTGGCTAGGACTGTATAACATGGCGGGGAAATATTAAGGGGGATATGGCGGTGGAACTGTTCGTTGTAAGGTGGGTGGTGGAGTTAGACTTTTGCGCTGGGCGGTGGAGTAGAGCGGTGGAGTAGAACGGTGGAGGAGAAAGGTGGAGTAGAACGGTGGAGTAGAACGGTGGAGGAGAACGGTGGAGTAGAACGGTGGAGGAGAACGGTAGAGTAGAACGGTGGAGTAGAATGGTGGAGGAGAACGGTGGAGTAGAACGATGGAGTAGAACGGTGGAGTAGAACGGCAGAGTAATATGGAGGATTTGGACGGGGAAAAGGAGGGGGGGGGGTTAAACGACGTTGGAAAGTGGAGCTCGACGGTGGAGTAGAACAACACAGTAGAATGGGGGAGTTGGACGATGGAGTAGGTCATTTCATTATTATGCATCTCTTTTTGGCTTACGAATACATCTCCCCCTTTTCTAGTTTCTTGACTCCACGAGTCCCCGATTTGAAACACAGCCTAATACATTTTAAATCTGTTGTTCACAGTACCTCAGTAGTAATGGCACAAAACTAAATTTAAAAAATATATTTTAAAACTATATTGAAATTCTTTTTTGGAAAACCCCTCAGACCTCCATTAGAACCTAAAAAATTCCAGCACAAAGACGTCCAAAAATTCGTCCTGTTTTGTTTATGCTTATATTTGGAGCTGTATACTGTGATTTCACCTCTGATCTACAGGATAATAAATATAAGCAGATTTTTATTATTTACGGTTCAGTGGTTTCTAATGAAACAAGAAACCATTCTCCCACCCTCATCCCCCCACGACAAAAAAAAATCGTATGACGTTGTAGGACGATAATGACAATGAATTTCTTTGTGTCGTATGTTTCCTGTATTCAGTATTTGGCCCTCGTTCCGCAAGACTGAACATGTATAACCTAAGACACCTTAAACCAGAGGCCCCAAAACATTTTTGGGTGTGTGAGAATTTTTGCTGAGCAAGTTTTTATAACTAATACTCAGTTGATGTGTTCTGGAAAAAAGAAAAAAGAAAAAGAATTAATCATCGGTATGGAAAAGTTTTTTTACCTGCGATAGTGGGAAAACCCAGTATCTCCTAATGTCCCCATTACCAGACTTACAATATCATATAAGGACATGGATACTCTATCCCAAAAGCTTACTTCACTTACACTCTAATACCCGGCTCGAGTGCAAAACTTATCTTTTAAAAAAATTAATCACGCTGTTACAACTATGACACTCAGAAAAAAACTATGTATTTCGTTCTTGTCAAGCTGTAAGTGACGAAAAATCTTTAATTTATTTACGAATTCCACTTAAATATTTATAGATTTGAACTATAAGTATGACCGACTTGTTAAGTTTTAACGAATGCATGTGGTTGCATATTTTATATGTGGACAAAGTTTTGCTTTTATACAAGCTTGAATATTTAGCAAACCATTTATTTCAATGTTTAAGTTTTATAAACACTTGTCCACGTCGACATCAACTTTTATTAGTGAGCTTTTCTTAGCTAGCTCCACGTAATCGCCAAAGTGTATACATTGATAAGGATTAAAACGTTTAATTTTCGGAATTGATATTTGGTAGAACTTTAAAACTGATTGTCGACACTCTTACTATTTTCGATTAGAATAAAAAACACTGTTGATATGAGTGAATCTTAGTATTTTTTGTTATAGGAGTGGAGTGCATCTTTGTATTGTTGAGAGGAGATTCTCTTTATACATCCATATTTATATTTTTAACACAAGTTACTACTTGGTAGGCATTTAGTGGACAGTTTTTGATACAGTATATTAATAAATAAAGATAATATGGTTATGGCTGGTAAGGCTTTTTAACGGGAACTCACTATGGGGAATGGTTAAGGCTTGTATGGCTCTTCTGACAGGACTACATTGACCCCAAGTGTGGCTGATTGTTCTTTTGACGATCCCCTCTGTGGTGAAAGGTTATGGCTTGTATGGCTCTTCTGACAGGACTACATTGACCCCAAGTGTGGCTGATTGTTCTTTTGACGATCCCCTCTGTGGTGAAAGGTTATGGCTTGTATAGCTCTTCTGACAGGACTACATTGACCCCAAGTGTGGCTGATTGTTCTTTTGACGATCCCCTCTGTGGTGAAAGGTTATGGCTTGTATGGCACTTCTGACAGGACTATATTGACCCCAAGTGTGGCTGATTGTTCTTTTGACGATCCCCTCTGTGGTAAAAGGTTATGGCTTGTATAGCTCTTCTGACAGGACTACATTGACCCCAAGTGTGGCTGATTGTTCTTTTGGCGATCCCCTCTGTGGTGAAAGGTTATGGCTTGTATGGCACTTCTGACAGGACTACATTGACCCCAAGTATGGCTGATTGTTCTTTTGACGATCCCCTCTGTGGTGAAAGGTTATGGCTTGTATAGCTCTTCTGACAGGACTACATTGACCCCAAGTGTGGCTGATTGTTCTTTTGACGATCCCCTCTGTGGTGAAAGGTTATGGCTTGTATGGCTCTTCTGACAGGACTACATTGACCCCAAGGGTGGCTGATTGTTCTTTTGACGATCCCCTCTGTGGTGAAAGGTTATGGCTTGTATGGCTCTTCTGACAGGACTACATTGACCCAAAGTGTGGCTGATTGTTCTTTTGACGATCCCCTCTGTGGTGAAAGGTTATGGCTTGTATGGCTCTTCTGACAGGACTACATTGACCCAAAGTATGGCTGATTGTTCTTTTGACGATCCCCTCTGTGGTGAAAGGTTATGGCTTGTATGGCTCTTCTGACAGGACTACATTGACCCAAAGTGTGGCTGATTGTTCTTTTGACGATCCCCTCTGTGGTGAAAGGTTATGGCTTGTATGGCTCTTCTGACAGGACTACATTGACCCCAAGTGTGGCTGATTGTTCTTTTGACGATCCCCTCTGTGGTGAAAGGTTATGGCTTGTATGGCTCTTCTGACAGGACTACATTGACCCCAAGTGTGGCTGATTGTTCTTTTGACGATCCCCTCTGTGGTGAAAGGTTATGGCTTGTATGGCTCTTCTGACAGGACTACATTGACCCAAAGTTTGGCTGATTGTTCTTTTGACGATCCCCTCTGTGGTGAAAGGTTATGGCTTGTATGGCTCTTCTGACAGGACTACATTGACCCAAAGTGTGGCTGATTGTTCTTTTGACGATCCCCTCTGTGGTGAAAGGTTATGGCTTGTATCGCTCTTCTGACAGGACTACATTGACCCCAAGTGTGGCTGATTGTTCTTTTGACGATCCCCTCTGTGGTGAAAGGTTATGGCTTGTATGGCATTTCTGACAGGACTACACTGACCCAAAGTATGGCTGATTGTTCTTTTGACGATCCCCTCTGTGGTGAAAGGTTATGGCTTGTATGGCTCTTCTGACAGGACTACATTGACCCAAAGTGTGGCTGATTGTTCTTTTGACGATCCCCTCTGTGGTGAAAGGTTATGGCTTGTATGGCTCTTCTGACAGGACTACATTGACCCAAAGTATGGCTGATTGTTCTTTTGACGATCCCCTCTGTGGTGAAAGGTTATGGCTTGTATGGCTCTTCTGACAGGACTACATTGACACAAAGTATGGCTGATTGTTCTTTTGACGATCCCCTCTGTGGTGAAAGGTTATGGCTTGTATGGCTCTTCTGACAGGACTACATTGACCCCAAGTGTGGCTGATTGTTCTTTTGACGATCCCCTCTGTGGTGAAAGGTTATGGCTTGTATGGCTCTTCTGACAGGACTACATTGACCCAAAGTGTGGCTGATTGTTCTTTTGACGATCCCCTCTGTGGTGAAAGGTTATGGCTTGTATGGCTCTTCTGACAGAACTACATTGACCCAAAGTATGGCTGATTGTTCTTTTGACGATCCCCTCTGTGGTGAAAGGTTATGGCTTGTATGGCTCTTCTGACAGGACTACATTGACCCAAAGTGTGGCTGATTGTTCTTTTGACGATCCCCTCTGTGGTGAAAGGTTATGGCTTGTATGGCTCTTCTGACAGGACTACATTGACCCCAAGTGTGGCTGATTGTTCTTTTGACGATCCCCTCTGTGGTGAAAGGTTATGGCTTGTATGGCTCTTCTGACAGGACTACATTGACCCAAAATGTGGCTGATTGTTCTTTTGACGATCCCCTCTGTGGTGAAAGGTTATGGCTTGTATGGCTCTTCTGACAGGACTACATTGACCCAAAGTGTGGCTGATTGTTCTTTTGACGATCCCCTCTGTGGTGAAAGGTTATGGCTTGTATGGCTCTTCTGACAGGACTACATTGACCCAAAGTGTGGCTGATTGTTCTTTTGACGATCCCCTCTGTGGTGAAAGGTTATGGCTTGTATAGCTCTTCTGACAGGACTACATTGACCCCAAGGGTGGCAGATTGTTCTTTTGACGATCCCCTCTGTGGTGAAAGGTTATGGCTTGTATGGCTCTTCTGACAAGACTACACTGACCCAAAGTATGGCTGGTTGTTCTTTTGACGATCCCCTCTGTGATGAAAGTTTAAGGCTTGTATGGCATTTCTGACAGGACTACACTGACCCAAAGTATGGCTGATTGTTCTTTTGACGAGCCCCTCTGTGGCGAAAGGGTATGGCTTGAAATCAATAATAAATCTACATTCCACGGGGATAGGTAAGAAATACCTGAGCCAAAACCACGTTATGACTCTGGACAATGACTAAACCATACTTGACTTTTGAAACTAACATTGATTTGAGACATTTTTATAACATTTAAATTGTATTTATTTTTATTATAGAAGTTTTTTTTTTGTTTTTTAATTCTTAAATTTAGCATCAATGCTGACCCAACTCATAAGGGTCTTGGTTACAAACTTTAAGTTAAATGACCTATTTTATGTAACTGGTATTGATGGACCAAGATAATCAACCGGAAGACAGACCTTTATTATATACTTTAGTTAAAGAACATTGAGTCTTACGTGAGTCCCCTTACATGACACGTCTGTGATCGTCCTGACACACCAATTATATCGGTACCAAGAAATAATTGGGGGCCACTAGAGGACAATGTGGTGTGGCTAGTGGGGCCCGCAGCAAGAAATCCAGGAGACGGGGCCAGACACGGGGGTCCACTGGTTCACCGGCTACAAAGTTTGGGGAGGTGAGAAGAAACACTGTGTAGTTCGCTCCCACTTTAATAGGCTTGACCATTGGTCAGAAATTCATGGCTCAGGAGCCACATGCAGATCTTTGAAGGAACACATGTGGCTCTTTTTTAAAACTAATATAAATAAAATTTTTAAATAATGCGGTCTTACCTGCAGCACCTAAACTGATTATCTGCATAGATATACTTCATTAAATGGCTAAGTTCTCAAAACATTTCCGGCTCTCCTGCTACACACCGAAGGATAATAACAGTCGGTATTTCAAAAAAGGGAAGCGTTATCCGCACGGTTTTGGACGTGCGAATAATTTCTAGCGTTATCCGCACTGCTCTGTGAATAATGAATAATGCCGGGCGTTAACTGCAGACAGAAATCTTAGAATAATGCCGGGCGTTATCGGCAGACAGAAATCTTCGAATAATGCCGGGCGTTATCGGCAGACAGAAATCTTCGAATAATTCCGGGCGTTATCGGCAGACAGAAATCTTCGAATAATGCCGGGCGTTATCGGCAGACAGAAATTTGCGAATAATGCAGGGCGTTATCGGCAGACAGAAATTTGTGCATAATTACGCAACATTTCTAGAAGTAATTAGGATCATATTCCAAGTGCCCGGGGAGGGGGGTGGGGGTAGTGTTATTCTATTAAATGAATGTGTTGACAAAAAATAATGGCCGGCACTACCTACAATGCGGCTGTGTACCTAGCAAAACCATGGTCTTAAATACAAGATAATTATTAATAAATATTAAATGTACGTTCTTTCTGCCGAACCCACCTCCAATCCGACAACCGCTATACGCAGCAGTATGAAAAATATCCCAAAATCAACAATCTCCTTCCCTATTGCGTAAATGGATGGACCTATAATGCCTATAGCCTATGTCTATATTGCCTATATATCATACTTTCTATTTGTTTTCTCATTTCTTATTATTTTCAAAATCAACATCTACTTAAAATATTTCAATTGCTAAAAAATAGTTTTAAAATTCTCATAAAACTACTTTTACAAATGAACATAATTATTAAATATAAAATATACTTTTAACCCTTTCATTACCGCTGTTTTGTTTTTGGTGACATCGATATCTGCTGACTAGCAATAAAAAACTTAATTTATATAAGAAAAAAAATAGCATTTTCATTCACTATTCGTTTCGCTTTTTAACTTCTCTATAGATAAACGAATAAAGAAATATATAGCATTGAACTAAGACACCGGCGTGACGTCCTTGGTATTTCAGAAAAGTTCTTTGACTTTTGTTATGACGACTATGTGACGTCCTTGGTAATTGAAAGTGGGTGATCGTGACGCCGCGTCGACGTCACCGGTAACGAAAGGGTTAATTAAAATGAAGAAGGGAAAAAGTACAATTCGATCCCCAAACCAGTAGATGATCAAATAATATAAGTTAGCTTAGCGTCTGGCGTCTACTCTACCACAAGATCACACAAGTTCACATCCAATTGCCTTATCTTAAAACCAGGTCAATTGCACATTTTTGCCACGATGTACGCAGGTCCATGGTTTTACGTAAATTCGTTCTTTTTTTAACAATTTTTTATTCATTTATTAGTATTATTAGTGAAGAAAAGAATAAATAGTTTGAGTTCTAAAATAATGGCGAGCGTTATCGGCAGACCGAAATCTTCGAATAACGGATGGATCTACTTTGCCAAAGTGCTAGCCGGGATTCTTAAAAAGAGATCAATGCTCTGTTAAACCAGTATGAAATAGTATTAGATGATATTACCCATTAATTCCGCCTCGTAGTTGCTATCGTAAAAAAACAATGAACATAGGGACCGTTCGATCATTAGAGCACGATTGTTTTCAACTCCTCCATAGTATGAGAACGTTGCAAACTCACTTCTTCTTACAAACATCTTGGATTTTTCTGAGCTCTGATCCATTCAATTAAAACCTACAATTCTTTCAAGTTTTTTTTACAGTCCAATTTTATCTTCCTTGAAGGTCAACGAGCTTTTTGTAAAATGTCCCCCCCCCCCCCCCCGGGGCATTGCTTGTATTTGTGCATCTCATCAGACAATGACTTTTTCAAGGCGCCAATATGGAGTGAGGGGCTTTGCAAATGAGTTCACCTTCCTGTTTATGCGGATGTCTCTGCCCAATCTGTGGTATATAACTAACCCATTCCACTATCTGATCTCCATCGGAATCTTATTCAGGGACCCTTAATCTACATCGTTCCTTATACGTATATGACAATAGACAGAGTTTAACTGTCATTTGAAATGCAGAATATTAGCGATGGTTCCCAAATCTTCTGTTACGCTGACATATGCCCCTTTTCAAAATCTACTACAATAAATATGTTCAATGTTTTATCATCTAAAGCAGCGGTTCTCAACCTGTGGGTGGCGACACCTTTAGGGGTCGAACATTCCTTTTACAGGGGTTGCCTAATACCATCGGACAACACATATACTCTACAGTTATGAAGTATGAACAAAAATAATTGTATGGTTGGAGGTCAACACAACACTGTATTAAAGGGGCGCGGCATTAGGAAGTTGAGAACCACTGGTCTAAAGTAAAACTCGATCAACCCGGACCACCTGTATCCATCGGATCATGTCATAACATTCTAAGATGGACAATCGTTTGACCAACACTGTGGATTGTAGGTGATTGTTTGACCGCTACTGTGGAATGCTGTTGATTGTTTGACCACTCCTGTGGATTGCTCTGACATACTGTGCAAAGACATCATGGTTAAATCAAATCCTTACCTTATTATGTTGTACACATAAGTACTCAGATGTGTGAGAGGGCTGGGCACTTGTTACCCTTCCATGTGCACTGTTGATTACCAAGATTTTACTCTGTTTCTGTCTGGTTTTTTGCACCCACTCCTATTTTTTTAATATTTTTTATGTAGGATATATTTTTATTATATATTATGTCAATTTAATTCATACTTATTTTAATGTTTTGTTGTTGTTCTGATGCAGGCATGTGCCGAAACGTGTACTTATGTATTATGTAAAATTGTTATTAAAGCTTAACATGTATTGTTATATTGACACATATTGTTGGTGTCTTATTACTCTGGTGATCATGTGCATGTTTAACTTGTGCCACAGGGTGATTGGATTTATTGTACGTAGATTGGGGGGGGGGGGGAGGGGAGGGGAGGGATCGTCAACGCTAGGAGGCACTTGGGGGGGGGGGGGGTTGTTACTTCATCGAAAGATGAGAGATAAAATACACAACTTAAACTTGATTTCTACTTCCTAGTCAAAACATACATCAATTTCACTATTGTTATTCAAATAAATTAAAGTATATGCACTACATTAAGTAGGAGACAACAAAATGAAGCGATGTCACTAATCACACAAATTTTATCCTTTTGTCTAATTGCATTGAATGGGGGTGGGGGGGGGAGATTGGGCGCAAAAAAAAGTGTGGGGGGGAATATCTAAACTAAGTGACTGGATGCCATGTACATGACTGGATGCCATGCACATTACTGGATGCCATGTACATGACTGGATGCCATGTACATGACTGGATGCCCAATGTTTTTAAAATTTGTAAAACAAGTTTGTGCGTGGATCTTGATACGATTTTGGGATACATAAACTTTACAACAATCATGACTTATGACTTTAAGTGTTGCAAGTTAAAATTAGTGGTTTCAGACATTACACTGATTGAGAATCGCTTTTCTGGACAATCTCTGCAATCAAAACGCTTGAGATGTCTGCCGCTTCTAGCAATACCAATATGTTTTGTATGGGTCTCGCTGTAATTAAATGCAAATTATGAAATGATAACAATATAAATATATTTTTGACTGCTACAAGGACTCTCAAGAGAGCTGGGGTTATCATATGCTGGTAGACGTCAATGCCTTGCTGCTAATTTCGAGACGGTAGTAATTATATGTATATCTTTATTTGAGAAACTGGTAACCTATTTTAGTATAATGCGCTTGATTGTAATTCGTTTTAATTAAGTAACAAAATACTAAGAAGGAAACAAGAGAGTCATTCGGGTTTTTTTTTTATGGAATAAACATTTAATGTAATTAAGGTATGATCTGGAACCCCTTGAGTTGTGTGAGATCCATTGCGGTTAATGGAAAAGTGTAGAATTTGATTTGAGCTACGTCTCTAGCTTACATACGTTGACTTGGGTGACGTCATTAGGGGGGTTACTGTGTGGGAGGGAGGTAGCACAGCTCAAATACCCCGCTGTGAAATATTCTTTTGCTGCCCTCTCGGATACTACTTCTCATTTAAGTGCTATTTTTTAAAAATTATTCGGTTTTTTTATGATGTTTGTTCGCCATCGAAGGCTTCGTTGTTTTGTTGCCGTCCTGTTTTCAGGTTTGACCTGACTTTGTTTAACTCATTTCCTTTATAATATTGATAGAGTAGCCTTCCTTTGTTTAATGTCATTTACTTTTAAGCAAACACGGAATAAACGTCATTATTATATTTTTTGGTATAATCCATGGGTGGTCAACCTTTTCAGCAGGCGGAACAAATTTCAGAAATAATATTTTCTTGTGGACCACGAACCTAACTTTTTTTTGTTAATTAAAGTAAACAAGCAAGCGTGCTACAGCTTCGACCACATCGTCGCTTTCAAGTAGGTGAGATCGGGGTCAAATGCTTGCCTGGTTTAATGTTAAAAAAAAAAATCACAAGAAATAGGAATATTAATTTTTTTGAAGAAAATAAAACATAACTGACAATCAAACATATTTATTACAACAATTAAAATATTTAAAATTGAGACATCTGACTTTGTTTTGCAGAACTAAGTACATCAAAATTGATTTCGACTGTTGTTGCTAATTCATGTTCTCACTTATGATTTGATGTGCTTCATACGACTAAAACGTTACTCACTCGAATAATTTGATTTTCCAAATTAGATAATGCATTTTTCGGAAGACCTCCCAAAAAAGAAAACTTGAGTCTGTTAAAACTTTATTCAATATAAAAGGAGCCATGGCATGGCACTGTGAGGAAACAGAAATCAAATATCCAAATTCAACAGAATGTGCCAGAAAAAAATTGTTACCGTTTCCATCTTTATATTTAGCTGAATGTCAATTTAGTGCTAAAATTAGTTTGTGTTGCAAAAAATAAATAAGTAAATCGGTTGAATATAACACAACCAGGGGGGGGGGGGGGGACTTGAGACTGAAGCTAACTAAAATGGAACATAACATTAAATCTCTGTGCATCAAGCACAAACATTTCACCACCCCTCTCTGTTGACATAGTGCAATTCCCTAAATTTGAGATTTCGTATACAGCTTAACTATGTTACTTGATGCCCCTCTAATTGAATCTCTCTCGGAGAGGTTCTGTCACTTTTCGACTCCACGACCAGTTATGTGCTAACTAGCATAATGGTCCTCCATGACTTCGTTTTCCTCCGTAGTGAGATCCATTTCCAGCAACCTACCAACACATCTTCCCTTCCACTACAAGGAACACGTGGCATCTGTACCTATGCACCATTGACAATCATGTGTACGCCTTCACGATGCGGAAGTTTCAGCACTGCAAGTTTTGGCGCTTGCTGAAAATGCTTGTTTTAAAATAAAATATATGATTTCGAGGAAATGAGATTAACCATTCGATTATCAAGAAAAAAGAAATTCCTCTTCGGTTGTCATGAAAATTGCGATCTTTCATTCGAGTTATTTTTTCTACAAACTCGAATAAAAGAATCAAAGCTTTGTGTGCTTGGCCCTTGTCTTCAGCCCCGTAAGGCCTTCAGCTACCTGTCGAGTTTATTCATGGTAAATAGTTAGCACCGTGTTTCAACACTAGTTTACCGAGCATTCATATGTGCTTGAACAATATGTTAAGGTAAAAGCCATACTTACATAAGAAAACCATGTTTTAAAAAATATTCACTCAAAAGCTATCAAGCTTCACAGTGCTGTTATTTATAGAGCTACGGAAGTGACGTCATTTTGATTAATCTATCCTTTCTGGATAATTAAGGCGTGATCTCATTTTTTCAAACACTAGGAATATATAATTAATATAATCCTTTCTGGAAGCTGGGGGACCTTCCATTTAATTGAATTGACATTATTTATCGAATCCCCCCCCCCTTTTTTTTTTAAAATCTCACTCAGTATGTTACAATTTAACCATCGCCTAAGGAAACAAACATCCGCCACGTTCACCAAGTTCTTCAAATGTTAAGAATTTTAGTTATGCTATCATGCCATGATTTAGGGACGAAATAACCTTACCAGCATTAATGGCTGATATCAGAACTGAGAGCAACACCAACACAATAATCGTAGAGACAGACATCCTTAACTGAACAACCTCGTCAGTGATGCTAGAACAATCTGGCGGGTTTGCACCCAAATGAATAATCTTACAAACGTCCACCCTTTATACTTCACTAAGTTGTTCGACTTTGAGTGGGAGCTCTCCTTAAATAGTTTAGAAACCAAAACCTCGGCAGCCGTAGCGCTTCTGGGAATTGTTCTGGTGACTGTAAAAACTTGGAGCGTGACCAAGTTGCTTTTGTAAAGATTTGAAAAAAACCTGAAATCGATTGAATAAATGCGTTGTGCGGTAATGGGGGAACTGGGAGCAGGGACCCTGATGATATATTGAATGCATGTGATCAGAGGGAGGAATTGTTGGAAAGGGCTAGTTTTACTTCACATGCGGAAAATTTATATACCAAAAATATTTTTCTAAAATGCATTTGATGCCAGCACTGCGCTAATATATATTCCTGGAAACGCATCTGCACGTGCCATTATCCCTACAATACCATCGCTACCCCAAAATTTACACAGAGGCAATAACTTGTACTCAACCTTCAATTTACAAATAGTATTTTTGTTGTTGTGAAAAACACCAAACTAACTCTTGATTACTTAACACACTGCATTGCTTTCATTCTCTTATAACGAATAAGATGAAAACGCTTCAAAAGAGACGAAAGAAAACTTCTGTTATTATTTTTTACCCCCCCCCCCCCAACCACCCCTAAACTGCGATCTGATATTTCTTCCAGGTCACACAATCCTAACGGGGCTTCCCGTGACCCGGTTTGTATTGGTGTGTAACTTTTTATTGGTTAAGGTCATTTGGTGATGTTCTTTTGGGGGTGAAACACTTTCACAAACCTCAACAAACAAGCCAACCCCACTCTGAGATCATGACGTTTTATGTTATTTTTTCTCTCAATACTTTGTCCATTTTCATGCAATGATCATTCTATAATCTTGACCCGTATTTCTTGTTTCTTGCATTTTTATGCTCATTGCAACGGAATTTGATTCTTGCACATCTCTGTTCTCCGCCAAGCGTGTTTCTGTTGTTCATCTCTCTCATCGCTGCCATATGAGTTTAGTTTTGGCATATCTCTCATCACTGCCATATGGGTTTAGTTTTGGCATATCTCTCATCACTGCCATATGGGTTTAGTTTTGGCATATCTCTCACCACTGCCATATGGGTTTAGTTTTGGCATATCTCTCATCACTTGTCATATGGGTTTAGTTTTGGCATATCTCTCATCACTTGCCATATGGGTTTAGTTTTGGCACATCTCTCATCACTGCCACAGGCATTTGTTATTTGCAAATAGCTAACTGTCACAGGTGTTTATTTATTGCTCTTCTCTGCTTACTGACACAGGGTTCGTTTCTTGCACATCATTTCTCACTGCCACAAGATTGGGATATAGAAACAAATGGGACATCGTTAATTTCTGTTTCATTTCTTTAAATCCTGAAATATTAAAAAATTTAAATGCCATTTTTACAATGTTCATCATTTAATGATGGCACTGGACAGCTTAATAGTAAACTTTGTGAGTTAGTTTTAATACTACCATAGTCTATCAATTGCCTTAAAATAAAGAACCTTTTGAAGTAAACAATAGTGGGACATGTTTAGACTTGAAAAAAAAAGACAGAACACGTTAAAAGGACGTATCGGCCAAACGGCTTACTCGTCAGACAGCAAAAAGCAAGAAAATAATTATTCGAAATTAAAAACATAAGTTTTCCCTGATCTCAATGTGTTGCTGTCAGGCACTGTGTAGAAACTGTGTGCTTTGTTAAGTATGTCACGTGCATTGTTTTATTTGCATATTATTTTATTATATGAAACACCACACGCATACACAAACACAACCCAAACACACGCACCCAACACCAACACAAGCCACACAAGACATACGCACACACACTGAACATACACATTAAAACATGTTACCATTGGAATGTACATTTTTTATGTATCATTTCCCAGAGATTCTCAACCCATCGGTTCTCATCATAGTTGGTATACTGGTGGTATTTTTTCAGATGTTAGGACGTATACTTTTTCTCTTTCGATAACTGATCCTCACGGTCTTATTGCATTATGTTCATTGGAACATACTGTAACACTGTGTTCTTTGCCATTGCACAATTTTGTACCACTGTGTATTGATTCCATGGCAATATTTTGTACCACTTTTTATTGTGTCAATTGCAACAATTTGTATTAATGTGTATTGGGTCAATTTCATTATTTTGTTCCACTGTATACTGTATCCATTGAAAATTGTGTATTCTTATGTACTTTGTTCATCAACATGTTTTGTACAATTATATCAATTAATATGTTTTGTATCACTGTGCACTGTGTCCATTTAAACTACTGTTTAGTATGTTTTATACCACTGTGCAATGTATCCCGAATATATTTTATACCACTTGGCTTTTGATAATATTTTTGGAACCACTTTTTAATACGCCCCCCCCCCCCCCAATCATACGATTTATGCAACTATCTTTCATGATTTCACGTAACCACGTGTTAAAGTCGATCTCAATCCGACCAGACGCACTACTAGAAAGATATCTTTGGTTGAGTGTGCAAGGGTTTTGTGAACGACGTAGAGAAATCTGGCCCAAAGTTGAAATACTTTTTTTAATTGTTAAACGCGAATGTTCACATTATTTTCTCGCTGACAAACTAAATACGTTCCAGGAGGAGCTGAATAGATTTGTAGTGACTAGGGCGGTAGAGTTGTTGTAGGTGAAGTTTACAAGGTGGAATAGAACGACAAATGAGAACGGTGGAGGAGAACGGTGGAGTAGAGCGGTGGAGTAGGAAGGTGGAGTAGAACGGTGGAGTAGAACTGTGGAGGAGAACGGTGAAGTAGAACGGTGGAGTTATAGTAGGGATACTATAGTTGGCATGTTATAGTGGGCATGTTATAGTTGGAATATTATAGTATGGATGTTATAGTGGGCATGTTATAGTAGGGATTTTATAGGGGGCATGTTATAGGGGCCATGTTATAGCGGGTATGATATAGTGGGCATGTTATAGTGGCCATGTTATAGTGGCCATGTTATAGTGGCCATGTTATAGTGGCCATGTTATAGGAGCCATGTTATAGTGGGCATGATATAGTGGCCATGTTATAGGGGCCATGTTATAGTGGCCATGTTATAGTGGCCATGTTATAGTGGCCATATTATAGGGGCCATGTTATAGTGGGCATGATATAGTGGCCATGTTATAGGGGCCATGTTATAGGGGCCATGTTATAGCGGGTATGATATAGTGGCCATGTTATAGTGGCCATGTTATAGGGGCCATGTTATAGGGGCCATGTTATAGCGGGTATGATATAGTGGCCATGTTATAGTGGGGTTCATTTGTATTGCTAGATTTTCTTGAACTGAATGTCAATAAATAAAGCACTGGTTAATATTATCTGAAAGTGTAAGCCATTTCTAGTGTAAATGATGACGTCATGATAAGATTGTCTATGTCTTATGTTGGATGAAGTGAACTATTTCATTACACTCACTCAGGTCACTCGTCGTCTCATCTACTTTGGCGTCGACGATGAAGTGAATCTGAATATTCCGTTCAAGTCCCAGATAATAAAGCAGCAGACGCTCTGAGGTACGAAACTAATTCAATTTTTGACCTTTCACCTCCTTTTATTCTTACATACATGATTCATGCAAGCATTTGCCAAATTACCAAGCAAATAAGACACTAAATTATTTACACATGCATTCAAAAAAGAGTTAAGACAATCAGGTACAAGATCATTAATATGTCGAATGGACCATAGCAAAAGTGGCCGTTTTAAAAACCTTTGGTCAAACTAAGACAGACACATTTGTTATAACTTTGAGGACAAGAACAAAAAGTGAATATTTATTTTTGATATTGGTTTTGGAAAACTTCAACACAAATACAACACAATTGTATCTTTAAATCAAACCTTCTGGCATCTTTTAACAAGGAAACCAAAATGTCTTTGATCTTGTCTTCTTCTCGTCAACTGATCAGCTCCCAATACCCAGCCAGTCAAAGCCTGCTGTGATGTAGTAGGCGGATGTCGTGCAGTTGACCCGAAATCCATAGCTGGATACGTCATCAACCTGGATACTAAACGATTGCGGATTGTAATCCGATCTCTGTAAAGAGAGGCTGGATACGGACGTGAAGATGATTGGCTCGTTTCTGAAGGAGCGCGGGAAGTAAATAAATTGGTTTCGGCAACTGGCGGAGCCTGTCTGGATGTTATCTGTCGTCAGCGCCCTCTGCTCGAGAGTCCCGTTGTAAATCTGTTTAACGTCTGACGAGAGCTCTTGATTCTCCTTCGCCAAGTCCCGGACTTGCTTTTCCAGTGACGCGATGTATTTGCTGTTGGCGGAAATGTAGGTGACGAGATCTGAAAGTGAAGGCTCTTTAGCAGGAACATCTTGAGAAGTCCTGAGGGTCTGCGAGAAGCTCTGGTGGTTGAGAAATGTGGCTTCACACTTGTAGGTACCTGAGTCAGTGATTAATGGATAGTCCCACGTTAGAAGCAGATAGCCCAGCTCGCCCGGCTCCGATGAACCTTCGCTACTGCCCTCAGCTTTGATTGTGTTGTTGAACCCTTGTTGGATGACCGGGACCTCGCAACCCGTCACGCTTGCGACGGCCTCGGCAGATCCAGATTTCTCGTTGACTTTCATGATGGTAATGGCCAGAAAGCGGTCAGTGGTACTCTGGGTTTGAGTTAGGTCAACTTCTTGTGAGAGGGACGAGTTGCTGTCTGGTGAAAGGTGCGTCAGGAGCGTGCTGTTTTTAACCGAGCACCTGAGCTGGAGCTTGGCTGTGATAACTGGATGTATGACCGATGGGTCCGCCGCTAGACTGAGGTACGATGCTGGTGGTGGGATTAAGAAAAAAAAATATTTCACAACTTACCGCTTCATCAATTTCATTCATTTTTAAAGTGTTCTTATGATATAGAGAAATAATCTACTTTTTATATCGTTTGTTTGAATATTTTTAATCGATGCCATGCCACTGTGGTTAACGGTACACAAACAATAAATCTGTGTAACTAAAACAATATATGTGAATTATGATGAGACCAAATACAAATTTCATAAGTTGCATCAGCACAAAGCAAAATATTGATACAATTATAAGTAAATTTAGATAGTTAAAATTAGAGGGAAAAAAAAGAAAATAAGAATAGGCACAAGTCTCTAACGAAAACGAAGATCAGAAGAAAAGAAAGAAAGTGATGGAAGTGAGAGGGATTTCACGAGCTGATAAAAATCATTTGATTGTAACAAATGCAACTAACTGATTAACAAAATCATTTTATTGTGACAAATAACACTAACTGATTAAGAACCCAATGCATTTGAATCTTAAAAACCTTTTTTTTTTAAATTTTATGGCCGATATAAAGTGTACCACCCAGTATGAACTCACCAGAGTATTAATCTCACATAGGCTTATTTGGTTGTAAAACATGAGTAAACACAACAATTAGTCTCCATACCACAGTAGGACATGTATAATCTATCCAACCCACTTACTAACATTACACTCATATACCCTGCTTGAGTACAAGACTTACCTTTGGCAAAACTCATGACGCACATAGTTGCAACAATGGCGCTCAGAGAAACTTTGTTTATCCTCATTGTCAATCTCTTCAAATTGTTTATGGATTCGCGGAAAAAATGCTGTTCCTGGCTTAAATACAAGTATTTAATTAAATCGACTTGTTCAGTTTTTAAGATGTGAATGTTGGTGTCAATGTTGGTGTCAATGTTTTGTTTGAACAAGATTTGGCATTTTATACAAGTTTGCAGTAGAACTACAGGCCACTGGCGGTCTCCAAGCCTGGAGTGTGTGCACCTTGGAACCAATGACAGATTCTAGGAGGGTCGGTGATTGTAAACACTAATGTGTGATTCTGGGTAAAAAGTTAGCAAAACATTGGTTATCATAACTAGACAACGATGTTGTAATTGATGAATACTAATTTTTTTATTGACACTAAAATGTGAATTGTAGAACTTGATGGTATCAAGGTAACTTGAACAAACATTGGACGTCTTTGTCAACACTTTGAGACTTGAGATAAGCTTGAGTCCGTAATCCTTTTTTTAAGAAGCACAATGTTAAGAATATGTCTATTGTTACGTATGTGGTGATAACAAGGGTTCTTCTCGTGGCTTTTCAAATTCTGTTTGCGTAATTACCACCCGTGATCCACGGGGCATAGTTCTTAGGGTAGATCTATTTATGGTGCTACTGTTTTTAAAATGATAACTAAAGCAACAACTACAGTGATTTTCTAACCATTGTCGAGCTGAAAACAGACATAGTTATTTTATGGGATGTATTGTCAGCGATAATAACTATTTACAATCAGACTATCCAAATCAGTGGACCTCAACATTCCTACTGCCGCGATCCTTTAATACAGTTTCTCATGTTTTAGTGACCACCAACCATAAAACTATTTTCGTTGCGACGTCATAAATGTCTTTTCCTATGGTCTTAGGCGACCCCTGTGTAAGGGTCGTTCAACCCCCAAAGGCTTTCGCGAAGCACATGTTGAGAACCGCTGATCTAAACCGAACACTTCTTAGAATGTTATCTTTCCGAGGCATGGAGCACTCCCCTAATATCACTATGATTATTAACTAGAACTCTATCATCAAACAAGACACCTGTGACATTGCTGCCACAGTTTCAGCAGTGGGAGCCCTGGGCAAAGTATTGCTTTGATGCCCCCTATGCCAAGAGGGCCAATCACCTCTGGCGCCAACATCAGGAGGTGCCAAAATCGTTTTTAGTTAACCTTTAATAGTCAATTAGACGATAAAAATCCCATAAATTTCCCTTAGACGTGAGCGCTAAAATCACTTTACTAATCCACCCTGAGCGCTTCTTTTCCTCGGCATGGCTTTGTCTGTAACCTTCTACTCGGGTAGTGTTATCAAAAGCATTACGGCTCAGGTTGGCCCATGTGGTTTGGCCAGTCTCTTTCGGGTATTTGTATCCTATGGTGAGTAGGGGTAACATGTCAGGCGTCCAGGTGGGGCTGGGGGGCAGGTCAGCACGACGCCCCTGGTAGCTCTGACTTAGTCGCCCACGCCATACATGTCCATAAATTCATTCTGATAGCGGAGCCCCTAAGGGTCTTCTTTTAGCCCCAGCTTAGTTTCGCCCCTGAACAATTATGTAGTCCAACTGCGTGGACCAAACTGAAAGGAGACCATCATTTTCTCCTTTCTAAAAGTCCTGGTAGTTATTCACATTAAAATGTGTCGGTACTTTGTCACTTTAATTCGGGAGGGAGTAGAGATCGAGAGCGCTGAACGAAACCATCAATTTAGTTTTGCATCATTCTACACTTAACCAGTAAGCAGCAGAAAAGATGCTAGTTGACATTTACGTTCCCTTGACCATGCATGGGTAATACAAATCCTCTTTTTTTTTGTTGTATCTAAACATTAATGTTGTTTCATAATTTTATTTTGAAACCATTTATTTGTTTAAACTACGTCATCAATAAATTTTATTTTTGAAAATAATTTCCTTAAAAAAATTTGGTTCGTTAGAAAAACAACCACAGACTATTATTACATTAGTAGAAAATGTAAATTTTGCGTTTATTTAAAACTTATTTCGGCTTTTCCTAAATTTACATTTACAAAAAGGAGAAAAATACTATTTTGTAGAAAAGCTCTATAAATTTTATATGGCTATTTTTAAAAATAAATTGTATCTAAATGGTATAAAAAAGAAGAAAGGAAATATTTAAAAACGGCGTCAGATATTTACATAATTTGTGACTTATCTGAGCGAAGATGACACAGTATTAATTTCCAAACAAATGCATTGACTTAAAAAAGTTTATTTGGAATTTCCAACTACTGCAGCTTTCTTCATTTAAATGACTAAATATTGAACTTATGTTCTGAGTACATCGAAAGAGGATGGGGGAAAGAAGTTACATTAAAATGTTATATTTGTTTAAATGAGATTATTGTGCATTATAAGAGGTAAACACGTAATGAATGCTTCGACTTTTAACTTTTGCATTAAAACGTAATTCCAATTGTTTAAAAACGTATTTTAAAGTAATATGGAAAGAGAAAATTTTGACTTAGGGAATCCATGCAAATAAACCCTTGGGTTCTCTTTGCTTTTATATTATAATTGGCTAATATACCCGGAATTGCCCGCGATCGCATTCAGAAAAACACAACTTCTACAGCAGGGGTGGCAAACACGATGCCCGCGTCCCCTATGCGGCCCGCCGGTTGTCATATTGCGGCCCGCAAATGAACATAAATGTTAACTTTATTGTACATATCCCCAAAAGAACATTACATCATGAGTCAGTCGTATCATACATTTTTTAAAAATTATAGCTAAGAGAAACTTTAAATATCCGGACATTTTTGAAAATTTTTTATTAATTTAACTTGGTCAAAAATCCCTGCTATTTGACACTTGTTATATATAGACGCCCCATTTACTTTCATTCATCTTTTCTGGTGAATGAACTTAAGCTGACCCCAATTCGGCTGCACTGCGTTATTAGTACGGTGTGGCTTACTAAAAATAGTCTCCCTTTGACCTCGGTTACTAACCATAATCTATGGTCTGTTTTTATTAGAATTCTGTAGAATATTGTAGAAGGTCTGAGAGACGATTGCAATGCGTAGTTCGGCGTCTCTATGATTTCAGTTTGATCAGAGCAATTGAAAGGCAAGTGAGACCAGACGACAGAAGATACTTATTTTGAAAGTGTGCTATTTTGCTAGAGAGCTCTGTTTACTGTGTGTGTGTAGATTCCTTTTCATCATTGTACATTTTTACAATATCGTATTTTCTTCGACACTGTACCGGTACAAGTCAATCATTATTCTGTAAGTCAACAGTTTTAATTATATATAATTTTTTAATTTTATTTTTTGTTATTAACTTAATAAAACTTATTAATTGTAATTAGCTCTTGTTTGAGTATCGTATTCTTTCTTATTTTAGTTTAACATATGGTATCGTCTTTTGTTGAGTACTGTTTTTAAACGAGTCACACACTTAAATAAGAGATTAATTTCTCCATATTGACAACAGTACGTTACAAGACTCAAGCGTGGGTATTCTTTTGTGCGACGCTAGGCGTTAATAAAATTTAATATGTGATTTCAACTTCTTAAACATATTATATTCAATGGTCTTCCCCGTCTCTGGGAAGATCGCAAGTCTATCATGTTCATACTCATAACTACTTTCAGTCCAGCTTTACAATGGCCCGTGCTATTCTGTAGTTTGGTGCTATTATCGCCCCTGTGTGTGTGGAGAGATTGTGCGGTATTCTGTAGTTTGGTGATTTTACCGCCACTGTGGGTGCGGAGAGATATTGTGCGGTATTCTGTAGTTTGGTGCTATTATCGCCCCTGTGTGTGTGGAGAGATTGTGCAGTATTCTGTAGTTTGGTGCTTTTACCGCCAATGTGGGTGTTGAGAGATCGGGCCATTGACGTTAAATTACATATTTTTTGGACCAAAGAAGAGAAGAATCACAGAAGGGTTAAGAAGTTTTCAAGACAGGTGGACTATAAACTATTTTTTCGTGGAATTTAAAACAAAGTCCATATGATTGATATGCAGCGAATCTGTTTCTGTTTTGAAATACTATAAAATCAAAGGGCAGTACGGGACTAAAAATGCAAATAGATTTGATCATTTGAAAGAGTATAAAATCAAAGGGCAGAACGGGACTAAACATGCAAATAGATTTGATCAGTACAAAAGGCAATTTCAACAAGTCCAAGTAAATGACTTTAAAAAACAATTCTGAAAAAAAAAAAGATATTTAATAAAGCGAGTTCAAAGTCAACATGCTATGTAAAAGCTAGTTATGCCGTAGCCATTGGAAAACATATTGAAGATAATTTGAAAAGTCGAGCTACCGAGTTTATATTTTATGCTCTAGCATGGGATGAAAGCACACATATGGCAAATATTGCCCAACTGGCAATTTTCATCAGGGGTGTTGATGTCCATTTTAAAAAGACAGAATGATTAGCGGCACGGTATCCACTAAATTAAGGACACTACCAAGTTACAAGATTTGTTACAAGTAGTTACATTGACATTGAATCGATCTGCATAAGTTGAACTCTCGGGCTTAACTACGGATTGTGTTCCAGCAATGGTTGGGAAACACAAAGGTTTAGTACAGTTGATTGAAACTGTGGCTCTAGTTCTGGTACTGGTAGGGTAATTTGCTGCATCCATGTACTGGATATATAAGACAACTAATAATAATAATACACAGCTAAAGGAGAAATTCCACCAAGTTGGTTTGGACACGTTCTATAAAACGTATTTGGACAAGGACAAATATCCTGCATTTTACAAACATGCTCTGTCGATAGTTTCACTGTGTGGAAACACGTTTGTGTGTGAACAGCTTTTTAGTCATATGAAGCACATGAAATCACAAATGAGATCACGCATTACTCGTGTTCATTTGGAAAACTGTTTTTGTGTAGCGTTAACATCAGTCGAGATCAATTTTGATGCACTTACTTCTGAAAAACAAAGTTAGGTGTATGACTTTTAAATATTTTAAAAATGTCCAAACAATATGTTGGATTCTCAATAAAGTTTTAAGGAAACAAAAAAAAAAAACTCTTTCTTTTTGTTTTAAACTTTAAATCTGTTTAAAAATACCATAGACATAGCCATTAAATTTATTAAATTTCTGAAAAAATTATGGATCTGCCTTGAATGGATTGGGCATCGTTACCTATAAATCCACCAATATTTCAATACGGGCTTTGAAGGGCATTACTACTCAGCTAGGCCTATAACCATCAATTCACATAGAAACTAGAGTGTTGTCTAAGCCTATTGGTATTTGTAATGCTTATATAACAAGAAAAAGTATATTGGGTCCCCGGCCCCAATGGAATGCATATTATAATTTCATTACCTTCGGTATTTGCATATGGATAATCAAGTGCATGTGTACTAAGTTAGGTCAAGATCCATTAATGTAGGAGTATTTGTTGGTAATTGTAGCTATAAAATTCCTACACGAGAAAAAAAGAATTCAGTGCTCTCGGCCCCGAACGGAATGTTAAAAAATGTTCAAAACCCCCAGTACTTTATCCTGGATAATGATGGATTTATGTGCCAAGATTTGTCAAGATCCATGACCACATTTTGATACGTATGCGGAACAAACAAACAAATTTTAACTTTTATGTACATGATATGATATGATATAAATATATATATATATATGTGTGTGTGTTTGTGTGAATGTTGATGGTGTTGAGACCCGTTGGGTCTCACCAGTGTGAGAATCACTGGAACATTCTTAACCCAGGACTTTCCCAACATAACCCAATTAGGGTTTGGCCGTAAGGGTACGTGACCTAAGGGTCGTATCAGAACACAAAGAAAACTTCCAGGGTCTGTGACCGTGGAATAGCTTAGTATTAGTCCAATGGAAATGTACCAAAACTTAGGACTAGGGAACAGTCAGAAAAACTCGAACGTCGCGGGAGTATCGACCTGGCTTTGTAAGCAAAGTGTTAGTAGGGCAGTGAACTGCCTTTATGTCTCAATGCCAAGGGGCCCTATAAATTGGAAGCCTGCTTGAGACTCGCTCTCTTACCTCAAGAAGCAAGGGCCTGGCCGGTAACTTTTCATTGGCATAGTGTGTATGTCTCAGGATTGCCGGGTTAGTAATAGTAGTATTGTTAATTGTTAGCTGCATAGTGATATATATTATAATGTTAGTAAGAAAGTTTAGGATTGTAATTAGTTACTCAAGTACTGTTAGATTATGATTAATCATTACTAATGTATTAGCAATGTACTTCTTTTTTGTAGCTTATGTGTTATATTTATTCTTATTTACAGCCAGTTAAGACCAGTTAGGTTGAGTGAAGTTAAGTCCATTTAAGTTAAGTTAGGTTCAGTCAGCATAGCATTAGATAGCATATCATAGTCTCGAGTAACGCCTAGTAGCCCGAGGCTTTGATTTTGATTATAGAAGAGTTTGAAGTAAAAGTAGTACAGTTGAGCATATAGAAGATAGCTCATTTTACATGATAACCCCGTAGAGTTGGGGACAGTCGTAGGTCAGTGTAGCCTACTCCGAAGTAAACATTGGACGATACTACCAGCTCAGGCAGTCAGCTGGCAACGCAGACGTCTTGTGTACAAGTGGATGCACCGGAGCGTGACTGGTCATTCATCACCAGTCACCTGTAAGCGACAGCGACCGGGGATCGTACCGGGGGAGAGAACCGGCGAACTTTGTTGTGTGCTTTTTGACGTCAGGAGAGTGTATCTGACCCAGAACAGAATCTGGACCAGAGACGACCCAGGGCACCAATCCAGTCTCTTATGTCACTCGTAACAAACTGTAACAATTAGTTTCTTTACATTTGTATGTATCTCGTTTTATGTGAAGTAATTGTAATTGTAATTTTTAGTAATTAAATATTTTACTTGAGGGCTGAACTGCCTGTGTTATTAAGTTTTGCATAGAAGTCGAAGTGCCGGCGAGTGAGAGAGCTTCAGTAGCGTTAGTGTGAGAGTGTGTAACATCACTGGTTTAAGAACAAGCATACCTTAGACATAATAGTACTAATCGACGTAGCGGTAGGGACCAAACAATATATAATGAGAATATTCAACAATTGGGGACTAGAAAATATTCGACAGGTGGGTGTTTGTGAGTGGTGCATTTCACAATCTATATTTACTTGAGAAAGCAAAAAACATCATCAAATTAATTCTCCTTTACATCTTTGTCATCTTAACCATCAATAGCAGCATCATTTGTAAACAGCCAGTGAGACATAGCTTAAAGCATGTTAATACACATTAAAATGAAGCTTATTTGATTTAGTTGGGAACTAAAGGGCAACAATGACTGTATTTAAACTGTTATAATGTGATTTGATTTCTCCCCCCCCCCCCCCATTGCAGTTCGATAACATGAAATCAGACAGCTTTTCTCTTTGAATTCAGTAGTTTCTAGCTTTTTTTAAAAAAAATCTTCCTTTACCCTAATTACCCAGTGGTGTTCTGGCCCTGATCACCCTGTGGTGTTCTGGTCCTGATCATTATGTGGTGTTCTGGCCCTGATCACCAAGTGGTGTTCTGGCACTGATCACCCAGTGGTGTTCTGGTATTGTTTAGCTTACTGCTAACCATTCAAACTCCCCTATCAGATATTCATCAACATTACAACTGAATCCGAATGAGGTCAGTGAGACACTGTGAGTGAAAATCATTGGATGAACGGGTTCTTTAAAATATCGTCCATCTTTCGGATAAGTCCATTTAGTAACTTTAGCAAAAACCTTTGGAGTATCAACATATGGCTGTTAAAAAGTGCTTTGAGCAAAACCTCTTCTGGCATTGTCGCTACAGAATGTTGAGCGCCCGGTCGGCAGAGACTTTTCTCTTTCTGAAAGATGTTTCATCAGCGTAATGTTAGTCTCATTAAGGTCCGAAACTTGTTTTTTTAATGCTATTATCTCTTGTTCGTGTTTGGATATATAGGTCACTAGGTCAGATACGGAAGGCTGAATCGCAGCTATTGAGAACGAGGCGTTAAGGGCTACGGGAATTTTTTGAAAGTCCAAAGCCAAGACTTCACAGGTGTAGTTTCCTGCGTGTTCGTCCGTAGGCATGTCCACAGTCAGCAGGAGATAACCCAGCTCTTCGGCATTAGAGGTGTCACAGGTTCCCTCCGCTTGTACCGCGCTTGTAAACACAGCCTCCGTCTTTGACGCGGCAGCACTGGTAACACTTGCGATGATCTCCCTCTTCTTGAGGTCATGGCTGTACTTGGTAATGACGATCGACAGGAGGTCGGCGATGTCAGATCTCGGTGACGTTGATGTCGAAGCTACCTTCAGTGACAGCTCTTCAGCCTTGGTGTTGCAACTCGGTGTGGCACTGTCGCAGAATTCTTGTTTAGACAAAGGTTTCTGCCGTTTCAAATTCACGTCGTTTTTTAAAGCGCATCTCATTTGCAGTTGCTTGGTGAGGACGGTGTGGATGGCAGGCGGGTTGACTTCCAAGAACACTTGGAAACCTGGAGACAGAAAACTATCTTTTAAAAAAATGGTGATCTTGAAAATTGTACACACATATGTACTAAAACTAAACGAGGGGGCAAGAAATCACCAGCTTATAAATGTCAAACAAAGCTACAGCTACTCAGTTGTGCCATATGACATCTGCAACGTTGGACCCGTTTGCTTCCTAGCCTGCCCAAGGTCAAGCTTGTGGCACGAAGTCAACAAGTAGGGCCGGCGTGTGTTGTCGTCAGATCAGGCTATATGTGGTCTAGCTTGCTAGAGTAGAAACTTTCCGTTAAAATAATCACGAAATAGTTTGGAAATTTATTGACCGATACTGAAATATTACATTCTTTTTATGAGACCAAGCAATTGCTGTTTTATAAAATACATGTCGCATCTGCTGGGCATCGCCGCAAATCAGGCTTTCGATGTGAATGTCTGGGTGATTCCCTGCTCCTCCATTTGTCAATATTGGGCTCTCGGCTAGTTAGTGCTCCACTGTCTCCGGCGCCTGTCTGTAATAACAACAGCTTGGTTCCCGAAGTGCATGTAATCTGTTTAGAAGGCTCCAAATTTTAATAGTACAACGATCTGTTTTCATATGGGTGATGAGGCTCTGCGACTCACGTGTTAAACGGCACCATGGATCTCCCTTTCTATGGGGTGAAAGCATTTTTCGGTAAAGTTTACGGACTGTCTCGCCGTTTTCCCAAATCTTTAACCCCACCTCTAGGAAGAGCATTCCGTTGCAAATTCATCTCTGGACCTGTTGCATTTCCTTTTCTGCACTTCCGAAGATCTTGTCGAGCTCTGGGGCCGGATAGTTTTAGACCAATCGCCTCAATCGTATAAATCAGCATTTTTATTTTTTTTAAATCTGTAGGAAACATGAAAGTGGTGCTTTCCTCACACAGTGCCTTTTAGTTGAGGCTCAAAGTTATCATCACTGTCATCAAAATTAATTACAAGTGCTCATCATCAAGATTCTCTTTAGCTCTAAAAATTTTTTGAAAAGGTCTTGTCACACAATTTGTTTATACCAAGACTGAGTTTAATTTACGAGAAAACTCAATTAAATGGCGAATATATAACTTTAGAGACACCAAGTCTTATAAAAGCCCGTTGTGATTGCAGGTCGATCACTTCAATTCGAAGCTGAGATGATAAATCACAAATAACATAATCAAACGGGTTTTGGAAGATTCTTTTTTAACTGTTTTCGAGATTTGTAAACTGTCCTGAAAGTGTTGACTCCTTGAGTCAGAATGCACTCCGTGCACAAATAGCTGTCTGCTCAAATCAGATTGCACTCCTTGCACAAACTGCTGTCTCCTCAAGTCATAATGCACTCCTTGCACAGATTGCTGTCTCATCACTTCGACGAAGAAATCATGTTATTTAATTATTTTTTTTTTTTTAATTTCTTTTAAAACAATATCATGAAGAAGCTGATTCTCTTTTAATGTATTCGACGGATAAGGCATGCACACATTTTGTCTCTGGTGTTCATGTGTAAAGAAAAAAAAACAATAGTATTAATTTAATTTCATAAACTCCATGTGGACCGGATACTCTGAAGCCGCTGGGCGGAGTATACCGACCTCTAGAATAATCAATGGTGAACACTTACAACAAGTCCAGATTAGTGTAAGTAAAATATTTAGTTTTTATTGCACTCACCTAAGCAGTCGTTGACCACTAGATCACATAAGAACAAGCCCGGGCACAGGACAAGTGAACGCATTGTCTTTTCACCCATTAAACTTTTAGAACGTACGCCCTCTTATGACTGTTCTAATCCGAGTTGAAACGAAAAATCAACTATATAACTCCCCTTAATATATGTTGTTATCAGTTGTGTTTATTAACTACGTCAAAGGTCGGCAACGAATTTTTTTTGATGGGCCGATAAGATATTTTGTTTCGCTTGAAAAAAGGGGGGGGGGGGGGGCATTGATCGTCCCAAAATAAAGGTGGGCATGAAACTGCAGATCGATCGCTTTCATTTGAGTTTCAGCTGGATTCTTATCAGAAAAAGTAACAAATCGATTTTGTGAATGATTATTATTTTCATTACATTGGCGAACAGGTCGATAAAGTGCATACTTCTAAAAATGCACTCTTAACTTTCACAAACTTCTTTCACAAACTTCTTGCACAAACGTGCATGGTACTTGGCCTCTTTCTTTTTCACTGCATGGAAATTGAGGGAAGCAGCTCCTCCCCAAATGTGGTTCGAACAATTTTTATTTCTAAAATAACAGCATCTCGTAGTTAAATGTTGGAGACAGAATCGGTTTCACCTGATAACCTGAGTTTCCCTTTAGTTAAATGTGCATAAAATATAATTTCAAAAAACCATTCGATATTTTTAGTAACAATTAGGGTGCTTCTGGTTTAGTAACAATTATGGTGTTTCTGGTCAAATAACAATTAAGGTGCTTCTGGTTTAGTAATAATTATGGTGTTTCTGGTCAAATAACAATTAGGGTGGTTCTGGTTTAGTAACAATGAGGATGGTTCTGGTTTTGGTAACAATTAGGGTCCTTCTGGTTTAGTAACAATTATGGTGGTTCTAATCTAGTAACAATTATGGTGCTTCTGGTTTAGTAACAATTAGGGTGCTTTTGGTTTAGTAACAATTAGGGTGGTTCTAATCTAGTAACAATTATGGTGCTTCTGGTTTAGTAACAATTAGGGTGGTTCTGGTTTAGTAACAATTAAGCTGCTTCTGGTTTAGTAACAATTAAGGTGCTTCTGGTCTATTAACAATCAGGATGCTTCTGGTCGTTCGAGAAAATCTCAAATTCAGCTCTGATACTTTTTTTTAAATTAGGCCAAAAATTCGCACAACACTGTTGCCTTGTAACATGCCTGTTAGGCTTACTCTACATATTCCGATTTTATTTCTTGATATGCATAAACTCGCTCCGTGGACAGGATGTGACGCGTGGGCCGCAGTTTGCCGACCCCCTAGATGATGTGATAGGTGGGGGTGATATTGACGCATGTATTGACTGGGTTGTGCATGGGTAAGGGGGACATTGACGGATCTATTGACTGTGAGGTGCATGAGTAGTGTCACTCCTTCCCAGCCCGCCACTTTCTTCGATGAGTGAAAGTTTGTTACACTTTGCTGTGCAGAATGCCAGTAGATGACAAGAATGCCAGTAGATGACAAAAATACCAGTAGATGACAAGAATGCCAGTAGATGACATGAATACCAGTAGATGATAAAAATGCCAGTAGAAGACAAGAATGCCAGTAGATGACAAAAATGCCAGTAGAAGACAAGAATGCCAGTGGATGACAAGAATGCCAGTAGATGACAAGAATGCCAGTAGATGACAAGAATGCCAGTAGATGACACATTTTTTAGTATTTCTTCACTAGAACTTTATAACGTTCGGATTTAATTCTTCTCTGAAGACGTCATGTTTCTTAGAAGATAGACAGAGCGAAACAGATTGAGAGAGAGCGAGCGGGAAAAAAGAGTTTTACTATACGCGATTCATACAATTTGGTGGTTATATTATAATTTGTATTGTGATACGAATGGTTTATTATATTAGCCAAAGTATTAAAACAGAATAAATTATTTAAAAAAACACAACATTACGTTACCGAAGAATATTACTGTGTTGATCATGTCGTTTGATTAGTTATCTCTTTTTCACTGTATGAGTAAAAGGAAGGTGGCGGGATTCAGTAGAGAACCAATTATTTGTACTTTTGTCTTTTGATTCAGATATTGAAATGATTAAGCTCTAACTATATGCATCCAGGGAAGGGCGCGTTGGGGCAGCTCCCCCCCCCCTCCCCAAACCAAACACTCACTGTAAATAGAAAAAATAAGTTCTTCTATTCCAGAGAGCTCAACTTTTGCAGATTCCACTCTCCCCAATATAATTTTGACATTGGGGTAACGAAAAGCAGCTCTTTACAGAGAACGGCCACTCTTGAGATAAGCGGGTGCGTGAAAATGCGACTTGTGAAGTTGTTCACGGTCTGCTCTATTGGAGACTGCAACTTCCCTTGTCATCGTTCATACCGGGGAGTACAAAGAACGTACAAACATGGCTGCTCACATGGCAAAAACAGCATTTGAGACCTGGTGAGTCGAAGAAATTAAGAAACTTTTACGGGAATTACATCAGCCGGTATCTGGAAATAAAGCAGAACTTGTAGATCAGGCACGCGGCTGTGTAGCATTGCGAATTTGTGGGGGAAAAATGTATGTATCTGAGACATTTTTCTATTTTCTAGGCGAAAAAGATTAACAAGGGCAAAAACCTCTGCTTCTTCAAACGATTGCAGTGCCCTATTGTCGTGACAAATAGCGCAAGGAGCACTTCCTTTGTTCAAGCCTTTATAAAAGACATGGGCAACATCGAAAGGAAATAAAGGAAAAGTAACGATGCAATGGGTTCCAAATCCCTTAAGAAATGGGGCAATGAACAAGTGGACATTTGGGCGAAAACCGGGGATGCCCAGGAACACTTATAAAAACCAGATGCCTTTCAATGTATCAAGAACTGGCTTGCAGACAAAGTATAACTTGCAATGGGAAGTCAATAGGAAGTTCATGGGTGTACTCGCTAACTTGCCCTGCCCAAGAAATTCTGATCCGTGTTGGAAACTGAAACGCCAGTAGCAGAGTTTGTTAATGCAGATGAAGATAAAACACTGCCATACTATGTGAAAATTTTAAAGACTAGACAACAGGGACCCCAACAGCCACCATTACACAATATCACCAAAAACCGCGGAACAAATGTAGACTTCGTTCTAAAAACTTGAACTTGGGGAGGCCAGGGCGGCATGTGAGTCCAGCATACATGATATGTTGTATGGCAGAGTCAAGCAGATGGGGCTTGTGGACAACGTGTTAGCCTTGGCCATAAAGAACGAGTGCTCCCCCTCCCTGAGAGTATGTATTATTATTAGTACTCACACTTTAATACTCTTTAAATCATGGGAGTTTGAAGGAGGATATATCTGTCTCTCTGTATGTCTGCCTCTCTATCTCTCTCTCTCTCTATATATATATATATATATATATATATATACGAAAATAATTAAGTTTTCATGAACTCCGGTTTCCCCTCTAAAACTGCCTACCGCAGCCACAGAGGGTGTGGAAACTCTTTGTTCAGAAACCTGCGATAAAGTGGTTAGTGTGGCTCCCTCACTTAAATGTTGCTCAGCTTGCTGTTTGTACCTAAGATATGCATTTCCACACACTAACAGTTCCAGTTTACTGATATTCAATCAGTAAATATCCTAATGTTATTTTTAGATCAATGTCTTGGACTAGATTGCCTCTGAAACCATCTTAACATACAGCATTGCTAAAGTCTCCAGTGATCACGCCTGTCAGCACAGATTAAATTAAGAAGCTATAACAGGGTTCGACTGAGATACAGCTGATGTCGATTATATTCTTCTGCTACGTCCTGATCAATATATTGAACATTCTGGCTCCTATTTATGTAGAAGGGGCTCATGATGTTTAATATCCTGATATTGAATAGGATATTCCATTGGTTTCAAGTGACACTATTGTTGGGCCTTTTATCATAACCTTACCGCTTTAAGTACTCAAAGTGTTTAACTGTATTATTTTATTTAAACACCGAGCTTACGGCTTTTCCTTTTTTAGCTATATGTTAGCATCAAAGAACATTTCAGTGGAAACATTTTGTTTGCATAACAGATCGACTCGACTTACTTTTTATTTAAATTAGATTTTTTTAAAGATGTCTGCACGCTACTTTCGGTTCTTTCGGTGTTTTTAGTGAGCCGGGGGGGGGGGGGGATATTGATGGAAGGACTGGCGTTGTAACTGAGATTCGAACTTATCCTATGCCAGTATGATGCTGTACGGGCTGAGCCAGCCAAACAACCGTAAATGAAAAAGAAAATATCAACAAACAAAATCATTACTTTAACAGATACAACGAGAACAAAAAGAAAGTGATCTCTGCAAGATGGCGTTTTTAATTGACACCTAAGTTTGTATTTTATATTGTTTGCAAATATTATATTTTGTAATCCAAATTTTTTATTAAAATAATGTTGTAATATTCAGGGGCGCTCAACATGAAATTGAGATTTTCCATGTGGCAAACTTTCCCTCTTAAGTTTCCTATCAATTTATTTTTTAGTTTTTTTTTCTTTTCCTTTTGTGTAAGGTGGGGGGTGTAAAAGGGTGGGGTGCGGTGGAGGGTTAAGTTTCTTTATGCTACACCCAGGTATCATACGCTACGTGTCACTAGGACGCCACTGGTGTGGTCTTTATGCTACACCCAGGTATCATACACTACATGTCACTAGGACGCCACTGGTGTGGTTTTCGGAGCGACGGTTGTATGTGGCGTCGTTGCGTTCTCGTGTGCGGCCAGTCCGTCCAGTATCATGTTGATCTCCAGGTCGTGCATGCTCACGTTAAGAGTGAGCAGCTCCACCTGATGCTTGAGGCTCATCATCTCGTAGTACGTGTACATGGACAGGTTGACCCTGAGGTCCATGACCTCTGACCTCAGCTCCTGATTCTCCCGGTGTAGGTCTGCGATGGTGTTGTCGTGAACGATGATGTACTTGACCAGGTCGGAGATGTTGGGCTCAGTGGCGTCCACTCGGATGGACGTGCTCAGGTAGACGGAATGCTTCTCCGGGTTGAGGGCGAACAGCTCGCACGTGTAGAGCCCGGCCTGCTCTGAAACAGGGCTGTCCCAGGTGAGCTGTAGGTACGCTTGTTCGCCGGAAACTGTGGACGATGCGCCGCTACCTTCAACTTTGACGCGTCCCGTGTAGTAGCCCTCGGCCACGGCGCCGTCAAACGGCGTGACACTGGCAACGGTTTCCTTACGTCCCGAGATAACCTTGCTGACAATTATAGACGTCACGTGGAAGATATCCGCGCGGTCGGAAAGACTATACGGTTGTAGATTTGGACTGGCAGTTGGAGATGCTTGCGTTGATTCGGCTGGTCCCCATGCTGCCACTGTTTGTGATGTGGCCGCTGTTGTCCAGTCATAAAAGTAATCTGTTGAAGAGGACGTAGCTTGTCTCTTGTGTGGCGACCAGGTGTTCTCTGAGACAGAACACCTCAGCTGTAGTTGTTTGGTCAATATCTGGTGAATCACCGTCGGATTGGTTTCAAACTTCAAAACTGAACCTTTGGAGAGAATAAATTTATGCACTCAATATTATGAACCTTCAGCGAAATTGATTCATACTCTAGACCAGTGGTCGGCAAAGCGCGGCTCGCGCCCTGACTGCGGCTTGGCCAGTCGGCCACTAATCGGTTTTGACTCCGAAAAACATGTTTCTTTACAGGTTCTTAAAAAGAAATGTGGCTCTCATTTTTTTTTAAAATCTTCCTGCTGCTGATTTTTGTACTCTTTTGACTGATGTGTTTAACGACCACTGCTTTAGACCATTTCACATATTTTTTTAGACTTTTGACTGATGTGTTTACCGACCACTGCTTTAGACCATTTCACATATTTTTTTAGACTTTTAAGAAATAGTTTAAAATCTAATTAAAATTGAAAACGTTACTGAACAAGATCGATAAAAACTCAGAACACTGCAAATGAATAAGGGTCGATGAATCGAGTTATTCGATTCCTCATAAATAATTTGTAACAAGTATCGAATAAAGTATAATTGTTAATGTTAATTTGTATCAATTAAATCAACAATTAACGCCAATTAGTTTAGAGAAGATCGGGTTCGATCTGAAATTTCTATCAAAAAAAGGTTTTACCCACCGCCCCCCCCTCTCTATGCAGTGGAGACCAACTATGACAATGAGTAAATTAGGACATCATCATTAGTAGTGTTTTACTAGTTTTCTTCTTTGGTGAGCGTTTTTGTTTCTCTACAAGTCCCCTTATTTATTGTGTAACGTATCATCTTTCAATGTTAGCTCTTTGTAACAACCTATTAGAGTAATGGACCTGTGGTATTTATCGTTACGTTATCTACTCAATCGGGTAAGTGTTATTATATAATATATTTTTTCTTGTTACCTAATTAAACAATTCACTTACCGGAAGCTCTGTTTTGAAAACAGACGGTTGCCATGGCAACGATTCCGAGAATCAGCCCATACATTATTATGTTTTACTCACTTAGTAACACCTACTGAACAAAAAATAAATGACTGGCGATTAATTCCGTTGGTGTTTGTTGAATAGTTAAAAAGTCTGATGCTGTCTCAATATTACAATTATACACATTCAGCTCAGAGATAAGCCATAGGTTTCACTAGCGCTGCTTATCTCTGAGATCACCATCTGTACCATGGGGTCACAACGTTCGCTTACTCATCGCGGGCCAGAGAAGGAATTAAAACGACTTTTATTCTGGGAATAAATCGCTGGGCACTGGCAACAATTTAGAGAGTAACACTATTAGTCCGACATATGACGTCATATAGCTTTCTAACACGGGTTCTTTCTTCACGTTCTCTTCGTGAGAACGCCAGATTGAAACGTGCACGAATGAAGCTCCGTAGGTGCCCGTTAAATTTGTGAAGCAATGGAGTTGGCAGGGGCTAGAAATGGTGTCTCTTGGGGCTTTTGCTGGTGCTAGAAATGGTGTCAAGTGGTGTTGGCTAAGGTTAAAAATGATGTCCCGTGGTTTTGTCTGGGACTTAAATAGTGTTTTGATGTGTAAGCTGGAGCTGGTAATGGATTCTCATGACGGTTGTTGGGGCTAGTAAAGGTGTGTTGTTGTGTAAATTGGGGTCAGAAAAGGTGTCTCAGCGTGCTGGAGGGGTTAGAAATAGTATGTTGTGGTGTTATCTGGTGACAGAAATGGTGTATCGCGGCATAGGTAACAGGCTAGAAATGGTGTCTCAATGTGTTGGATGGGGCTAGAAATGATGAGTCGTGGTGTTGACTGGGCTTAAAATGGCGTATTGTGGTAATGGCTGGTGCTATGAAATGTCATTTTTTATTTTGCCGAGGAGCTAGACATGGTGACTCTTGGTATTGACGCTTAGACTATCATTAAGAGAATACTCGCTTTTCGTGTATCACGTCAGGGGTGTAAAACTGGAAGGCTTGTCAATTTTTTTTGATTTAGGTTTTAACCTTACTTTGTTTTACTCATTTCCAATTAATTCGTTCTCCTACGCTGTGCGCTTGTATAACTTATGGAAGAAGTAGTTTGACATCTGAGTGGGATACTGTGACGCTTAATTTCATTCTGGTGTATTAAAACATTTTATTTTTTGTTGCACTGATATGAAGTCACACCATTGTTGGCAACCCCCCCCCCCCGGCCCCACAACCCTCCAAAAAAGAAATTTTTAAAAATAATTTTGTTCTAAAAATTTTCACAATTTTAGCGAACCAATTAATTTTTTTAAGGACTAATTTTTGTATTGGGTACGTCCAAATTTTTTAAAACAGAGTAGCTTGCCTTTGACACATCCTCACTTCCGATTAGTTCCATATTCCTGTTTGGTGTTCCTCAACTCAAATCAAATAAATTGAATAGGGCTTATTGCAACAGATCCAATAAAATATATATAAATATATACATACACACACACATATATATATATATACTAGCGAGTACCCGAAATGCGTTGCGATGCCACTCAAGAAAGAAAGTGTTTGCGTTTTAATTATGTTTCTTGAAGAGCTTTTAAATACACAATGTTTTTTGTTTTTCCGTCTGGTGCATACACGAATAAATCGGAAGGTTTTCCGACCCGAGAGCAGGCGACATACAGCTGTCCATGAGAGAAGCATGGGTTTTCCAAATTTAGTCCGCAAACTTGTAACAATTGTCCCTGTGCTTTGTTGATGGTCATTGCAAATGCGAGTCGCACCGGAAACTGCAGACGTTTAAATTCAAATGGCATATCTGTTGGAATCATTGGGATGCGTGGCAGCAGTACATCTTCGCCTTTAAATTTTCCATTTAAAATAGTTGCTTCGATGATATTGTTCATCATGTTTTTCACTGAAAGCTTGGTGCCGTTGTAAAGTCGTGGTGGATTTATGTTTCGCAAAAGAATGATAGGCACGCCAATTTTGAGTGTTAAAACGTGCGACGGGATGCCTGGCAAGTCAAGTGAATTCAAGAATTCCGTTGGATAGTTGACAACTTCGTCTTCATTCAATACAGCATCGATGGACTTGTACGTTGTCGTTTCGCCTGGGATTTCATTTTGAATGCTTAAGTTGATGGCATTGACATCGTTGTTTTTGGCTGCCAATATAGCACATGCACTGAGCCACTGATGATTTGTGTAATTGTGTGCGATATTTGGAAAAACTCTATGAATCAATTCGTCGATGGTTGCTGTCATTTTACAGAAACTTGTTGGCAATCTGAAACATTGTGTGGATTCATCGATTGCCATTTTCCCATTCCCAATGTCCAACAACTGTTTTGCGAAACGTTCAGCGGATGCATCATTGTGTAGTTGCACACGCATATTGGTCTTCAAAGTCAATTTCTGTACATGCCGCCATAAAACTGATGATTTTAGACATGCATTTAATTCATCTGCAGCGGTTGAACGTGCTATAACTGGTAGAGTTTGTCGAAAATCACCAGATAATAGAATAAGTGCGCCACCAAAGAGCTGTTCATTTCCTCTCACATCTTTAAGTGTACGATGCAGCGCTTCCAATGCTTTTTTGTGCGCCATAGTACATTCGTCCCATATAATGAGTTGACATGATTGTAGTACTTTACCCATTCCAGAATGTTTATTTATACTGCATGTTGGTGTCTCAGTTATTTGCATGTTCAATGGCAATTTCAGTGCTGAATGCGCTGTTCGTCCACCATCCAAAAGAGTTGCTGCAATTCCAGATGATGCGATTGCCAGTGCAATATTCTTTCGAGATCGTATGGTTGCCAAAATAAGTGAAATTAGGAAAGTTTTGCCTGTGCCTCCGGGAGCATCTAGGAAATACAATCCACCTTTTTGACTTCCAATTGCATTCATAATTATGTCATACACTAAGCGTTGCTCTGGAACAAGTTTCGGATGATTCATTTGAACAAATGTACCCAATTCGTCGATATCAAAGTGTGTTTCTCGATGCAAATCTCGATGGAATAGGTTGTTTTCAGATCGATTCGGAGCAGTCATTCCCAAATCTACCAGTGTTTTGTTAGCGATTGCCAAACACATGTCCTCAATCGAAATCAATGCCTCATTATACACGTTTGATGTAAATTGAATATCCGGATTTTGTTTCTTTGCACGCAAACGGTGTAGAATGTCTTCACTCATGTAGTCTTTGTATTTCTCCCAAAGATCTTTTGGATTGGATGGGAAGCATGTTGTCAATATGATTGAAAACAAAGTGCGTATTTGCTGTGGTTGAGCAATATTTGATGCATCAGAAAGCGAAGTGTCCCAATGAGCATCGTTTTCCAGAAGTTTTAATTCTTGGCAAGCTTCACGATAAGTGGCACATACTTGACCGTTTACTGTTCTCAATTCTTGGAATGATGTCGGTCCACGTACGTTGATTAACAGTAATCGCAAGTAAAAGCATTCTGCATTGTTTGGGTGAACAGTGTACAGACGGCCTAATGCGTCGGTTGAATATAAATTGGGGTGTTTTTCAAATGCTTTACCCTGTTTGCGACGTTGAAACCTTTTCGCTAAAGCATTCCATGTGTAATATGTTGGCACTTCAGAGTAAAGTAGCGACTTTGCATCAGAGTAAAGTAGCGACTTTGCAAAAATATCATTCCCGCACAATGAGAAAAATGCAGTTAACGTTGTTGGCGGAGGTGACAAAGCTCTTGCACGTGCATTTTCTAATGTAAAGTACACGCGCTGTCCATTTTCAAGGTGCACTGCCAAATGAACAACTGTTGGATGGCGTTCATGGATTGGAAATGATAAAATGCGCCATATTGCTTCATTGCTACTAATGTAGCGTCCAAGTTGATATTGGTAGACTTCATCGGGTGATCGTGTTGTTTTTTCCAATTTGTTAACATATTTGCAAATGTACTTGATCGATTTCACCGAATTGCAATACTCGACATTGATGTGTGCTTTGAACGTTTTCGAGAGTAACGGTGAATAAGGTACAACCCAACGATTATCAACTTAAACATCATTGTTTCGTACTTTTAAAGTGATTGATTTGCCACCACCTTCAGTTGATCGTCGACGATATAGTGGATATCCGTCATTGCCAGTGACAGTCTCAGCAACTAAATCTCTTGGGTATCGTTTCGTACATTTCCCATCAGACATGCATGGAGAATTTTTGTTGAGTAAGCCACATGGACCGTGAATCATGTTTTTGGTGACGATTTCTAATAAGTATTGATCAATGTCGCCAACAGGTATTTCTGCAGAAATGACTTTATCAATTTGATCTGCTTGGACTTTTTCGATCAACCAAATTAAAATGTGTGCATGTGACAATCCTCTTTTTTGCCATTCAACGGAATACATCCAACAGCGTGTCTCTCCAAAAACATGATGCTTGACAATAAAATCGATTAAAGATTTCAATTTTTGTTTGAACACACGGGCAGCAATATCGTGACGATCTGATGGTGATTGTCCAGTTAACAACAGTTCTTGTATTTCATCCCACTTAGGGTTGCATGTAAAGGTAATAAAAAAATCTGGGCGGCCATATGCACGAACATATGTCATTGCATCTTGTGCGTATTCATGCATGTGACGTGAACTCCCAGTAAATGTGGCCGGCAGTTAACCATTTTCCCCAATTCATTTGGATTCACATTGCCATCATTCACAACTGCATCACGTAAATGAATGTACTCTTCGGAACGCAACTTGCTTTGATTTAATCGAATGTAGAGGAGTCGTTCGGTTTCGATTTTTGCATACATATCAACAATGTATTGATGGAACAATTGTCGACATTTCAAGATATGATTTTCGGCACTCTCACGAATCATCAATCGATATGAATAGTATTTCTTGGAACTGACTTTCTTATTCGATTCCTCATCTGTTTGTGGATTTCTCAATTTGATGTTGAAATGATATCCATCTTCTCCTTGCCAAAATAAAATTGGATATTGCAATGCGTCGTATGAGCGATGAGTTTCTGAGACTCACTGAACATCACCATTTCTGCGATGAAGAATTATATCACGTGAGTTAAATTCTTCGCCCACTATAACGATCGCAACTTCATCAATTGTTGGTGCGTTGTATTGTCTTTCGTGTTGGCCGGCAGGTGTTTTGTCTGCTCTAACTACAACTGAGTAATCATCTGTCGGCATTTGTTCAAGTGAATTTCTAAACAATTGAACTAATTCGTTGTGTTGCAAAAATAGAGATTGCAATACAGCTACAATTTCTCTCTTAGTGCCCATATTGATATGACAACGTTGATCGATTTGTTCATCAGTATTCCCCATAAAATAAATTTGAAGAAATTTGTGATCTGTGTCTGGCAGTGGTAGTAGTGATCCTGCACGATGATAAATTTGCCCTTGCACTTTAAATGTTGGCATGTAATTCTCGCGCACGATATTTGTTGCACCGAACGATGTCATTTGGAAACATGAATTTTACTTGCGTATGTTTGCCAAGAAATGTTTCGATTGGCTTGTTTCACCTGATACCAAGGTTGATAATGGTTCTGGTGGTGAATGTAATTTTTGCAATTTCACTTTCCCACCCGCGCAGCAAATTCCCGCAGTTTCATTCTTAAATTTGAGGGCACTGCATTACACGCATAATTTATCCATTTTTCCAATAACCACGCTTGGATGAAGACTGTAATCATAATTAGCATTGTAATGGAATGCACTAAGATTTAATTCAACGTGCAGTGTTCGTCTGGTTCGAGCATTGCGTACTCGGGCGGTTGCCAGTCTTGCTTCACGTTGCTCGACTGTTTCAGATGAACGGGTTTGAGCGTTGCGTACTCGAACTGTTTCCAGTCTTGCTTCCCGCTGCTCCACTGTGTCAAAGGTACGGGCTTGAGCATTGCGTATTCGAGCGGTTGCCAGTCTTGCTTCACGTTGCTCGACTGTTTCAGATGAACGGGTTTGAGCTTTGCGTACTCGAACTGTTTCCAGTCTTGCTTCCCGTTGCTCCACTGTGTCAAATGTACGGGCTTGAGCATTGCATACTCGAGCGGTTTCCAGTCGTGCTTCTCGTTGCTCGACTGTTTCCGATGCTCGTGATGACCTTTTCTTTCGCGCTTGAGGTGTGGAAAAACCAATAGCTTTTCGTTTGGGTGGCATCAGTGATGTGACAGCAAAAGTATTGCTTTGTGACGAATATTACAAATGCATGTGATATCTGTTATTATATTTCGATAGGCAATGCTAATTTCACATTTAACACCACTTGTTACGTCAAACACAAAATGAAATATCGCTGTTTGTATTTGATTCAATTAATTAACGATATTTTTAATGGTAATAGTTTTCATATGTTAGGAAGTACAATGAATTGTTGGCAGTACATTTCCAGTTGTATAAGGGTCAGATTACTTTATAAATCATAAATTCCAGCGTTAAAATCTAGATGTTATTATAGTTCAATACCTTTGTTGTCTATTGGGTAATTTAAAAACTTAAGAAACCATCGATTCATGTCAAATGTCTTTTCATAAAACAAAACAACTGCGAATTTCTCACACTCTATTATAGAATTACTTTATCATTGCTGTTCAAAACCATAACACGTTTACAACGTCATATCCTATTCTAAAATACGTCACAAAATTCAAGCTTATTTATAAAAACAACAAAAATACTCTCTACGCTAAACATGCAACAATGTGTTTTTTCATGCTCTTACTACAAATTGCTGTCTGTTGGCATTTGTTCAAGGGTGGTTGTTTTGATGGCTCTGTTTGAAATTATATTGATGAAGCTCATTTAAGAAAACAAAACGAATTTAAGGCCCCCGGCCCAAACGAAATATTGTAAAATGGTTGCATTAATTCAGAAACCTACTTATTATGTAACACATAAACTGAAATGTCGTTATTTGTATTTGATTCAATTTCATCCACCCATGAAATAGCTCTGTTTTAAATTATATTTTTATAGTTAAATTAAGAAAAAATGGAATTAGGGGTCCCTGACCCCAAACGGAATATTGTGAAATGGTTGTAATAAATTAGAAACATTTGCGGGAGTGCGCATATCAATTCACCAAAGTTTTATCGCAATCAGATGAATGGTATAGGAATGCATACGATAATTATAAAGACAATAAAACGGTGGCACAAACGGAATATTGTAGAATTGTTGTATTACTTCAGAAACCTACTTATTATATCACACACACAGTTTAATGTTGCTATTTGTATATCATTAAAAATCTATCCATTAATGTAGTAGCTCGGTTTGAAATTATATTTGTATAGATCATATAGGAAAAATAGAACATGTGGCCCCTTGCTCAAAACGGAATATTTTTAAACGATTGTAATAATTCAAAAACCTTTGCTGGCGTGTGCAAAACATCTTACTAAAGTTTTATCGCATTCAGATGAATGGTATAAGAGCGCATAAAAAAATTATTTTTTAGAAAACTCTTATAAGTAAAAAAAAATTTGGGGCCAACGGCAAAAAACGGAATATTTTAAAAGTGTTGTAAGGGATAAGTAAAATGCGCAAGCTTATGGACAACCTTTCAAAAAAGTTTTGTTGCAATCACATGAATGGTGTAGGAGCGCATACGGTTTGAAATTATATTTATATAGTTCCTATAATAAAAAAACGAACATGGGGCCCCTGGCTCAAAACGGAATATTTTAAAACGGTTGTAATAATTTAAAAAACTTTGTGGGCATGCTCGCAACATCTCGTCAAAGTTTTAGCGTATTCGAATAAATGGTGTAGGAGCGCAGACGAAATCTATTGTTTACAAAGCTCATATAAGAAAAAAAAACGATTTTGGGGCCAACGGCCAAAACGAAATATTTTAAAAGTGTTATAATGACCCAGTAAAATGCGCGAGCTTATGGAATACAACTCTCCAATGTTTTGTCGCAATCGCATGAATGGTGTAGGAGCGCATACGGTTTGAAACTATATTTATATAGCTCATATAAGAAAAAACGAACACGGGGCCCCTGGCTCAAAACGGAATATTTTAAAACGTTTATAATTATTTCCAAACCTTTGTGGGCGTGCTTGTAACATTTTACCCAAGATTTAGCGCATTCAGACGAATGGCGTAGGAGCGCAGACGGAAATATTTTTTACAAAGCTCGTATAAGAAAAAAAACGAATGAAGGGCCAACGGCCGAAAACGAAATAATTGAAAAGTTTTTTAATGTCGCAGTTAAATGCCCAGGTAGGTGGCCAACAACTCACCAAAGTTTTGTTGCAATCGCATGAATGGTGCGGGAGCGCATATGAGACAAACATACATACATACATACATTCATTTTTATATATATAGAAGATAGATATAAAAATATATATAAAGTAAGTTTAGTTTCATAAATAGCAATTGGTTTCCTTTCAACTGATGATAGTTTCAACCAATCCATGTTAAACAAACATTCGCACACACAAAGAAAAAAAAAAAAAAAAAAAAAAAAATTGAAGTAATCACCTCCTCTGTGCCAGTGGGTTTGGAAGGGGGCTGCGAGGGGGAGGGCCTCCGCCAGCGGCACTTTTATTTTCTTTTTTAAATGAACGCGGAATAAGGGACATACAAAAATTGTGATAAGGTACCGCAAAATTCTTGACCCACTCCGGATGGCACTTACCCTAGCTACGCCATTGCTCTACGTTCTGACCCATAGCTCATTTCTCAATTGCTACTGTCATTTATTTTTTTTAAAAACAACACACACTTGTAAAGAAACTCACTAACGAAAGGTTGGTTTTATTGCGTTTATGCATATTTGTAATAAACTTCATTTTTTTGTTGTTGAAGTTATTATATTTCCATTCTCGAGTATCCCTCCATCTAAACACGGTCACTCCACGGACGGATGTTGTTCAAAAATCTAATTGTCCATGGCCAGCCACATGAAATCCGCGATCGTGCTGCTGCCGGTGCTGATACAACTGACATTGAAGCCGGTCTCCGTGACCTGTTCCGTGTTGACCTGGAAGATGTAAGGGTCGTCCCTGGTCCCGTCTGAGCTCAGCGTGAACCCGAGCCGCACAAAAGTGGTCAGCACGGTTGGCTTGACCTTGTACGCTGTGCGGAACCGGATGTACTGAGCTTTACAAATGTCGAAACCTGATTGGATGTTCTGTCCCTTCGTGTTGTCCATCCGTCGACTGAGCTCCGTGGTCTGATTGGAAAAGTTAGCGCGAAAGTTGTCAAAATCTCCTCGCAGTGCAAGACTCTCATTGCTTTGCGTGTTAACTTTCAGCTTGAGGTTCTGAACGCCTGCTTTCAACTCTTCATTCTCACGTTCCAGCTCGGCAATATACTTCTTGTGATCCGCGAGAGTTCTTTCGTGAGCGGCAACATACTTGACCAGGTCCGAAATGGACGGCTCGGTGACGGAGATTTCGAAATTTTTGCTCAACGACGTCGGGTGTCTGTCTGCTGTAAGCGTCATGGCCTCGCAGCTGTAACTTCCGCCCTGGTCTTCAAGCGGGTTTTCCCAAACGACCTGGAGATATGCTTGTTCGTCTGTTCCAGGAGACGCCTCCGTGCTGCCTTCCACCGTCACCACGTTGATGAACGGCCCTTCGGCGACCGGCGTGTCGTACGGCGTCACGTTGGCCACAGCCTCGTTCTGCATGGTCAACGTGTTCAGTTTCCGGATGATAATCGAAACAACGTGAACCACATCGGCCTGTTCAGCCGGGGGCGTCGTCCTAAGTTCTGTCGACGTCTGGTCGACGTCCAGCCCGCCATGGAGCTGCCGTTTATGCGGCAGTGTTCCATTTTTGATGGCGCATCTGATTGTCAGCGTGTTTGTTAGGATGGGTAAGATTGTTGAAGGCGTGGAATCAAAAACCAAGTAGGAGGCTAGAAAAAGACGAAACAAAATGTTTTGAGAAAAAAGGGTTGATAAAAACACTGTTTAATTTGATTTACATGCACATGGCAGTACCTCAATGTTTTTTTTAAAGTATCTTAAAACGTCTAAATTATATGTATGTATGTTCGGAGACTTTTAGACAGATGTATTAATAAAAGATTTACTTTTGTTTTTTTTAAAAGCAAGCGTTGAAATAGCTTTAACCATTACTTTTTGGAACCAATATTCTGAATTATGGATAAATGTACTCTTTGCTGAACAAGTTCCCTTCACTTTAGACTCTAAACTTAAGACCCACATTTTTACCGCTGTTACTCTATTCGTGGCAAGGTCGTGGTCGTAGTAACATCTGATTGTTCTATGACAACATCTCATTGTTCTATGACAACATCTAATTGTACTACGGCGAACTATTAATTGTCCTAGGACGAATATTTAATTTTCCTATGACCAATATCTAATTGTTCTATGACAAAATCTAATTATCCTATAACTAACATCTAATTTTCATAAGATGAACAACTAATTGTCCTATAACCAATGTTTAATTGTTCTATGAACAATATCTAATTGTCCTATGATCAACTACAAATTTCCCTATAACCAACATGAAATTGCCCTATGACTTAGTTGAAATTATTTGTAAACTCTATTGTGGGATAGCAATACAAATCCCTCAAAACCTTCACGCCGTCACTGACAGTTACATCTTTCCATTAATACCTAGTCCTCCACTTCAACAATTCCCTGATAACAACGTTAAGAAAATTAATCCAGTGAAAAATTTGTTTTAAGCTATTGAGGACAAGAAATTTGCACCGAATTAGATCAATTACTTAAGGCATGACAGTTAAATTTAAAAATGTTGATAAAAAATATATTTTACAAAGTTTCATTCAGCTAAACAGATGACGTCATCGAATGAATTCATAATGGGAAACTATTAAACACGAAGCGTTGTTTTTATAATAGAATAACTTGGTCTCCGCCAGGGTATTTCTTCGGGGACTTGCCAGGAATGAAATATTTGGCCAGGTATCCAAAAATTTTCTTTCTAAATTGGAACCTCGAGATAACTGAATTTTTTTTTGCCATTTTCATTCAATTTAAATTTGTTGTTTTGAATTATATGCGTAAATAACTCAAAAAGGGTAAAATTGCCAAGCATTTCAAATACCTAAAATTAAAAGTATTTTTTAAAAAATATTTTTCAAAAGCTCTTTTAAAGATATTGTTACCATAGTATTTACTTGCGTTTGAAAAATATGCTTACATTGTTAAGTTACTCATATAACTTTATATTTTAGGTGGATTTGGAAAAAAAAAAAACTCAGATCAACAATTATCAATTATGGTTTGTCAAAAAGATGCTTCACCAGAAGTTGAAATATTCAGTTAGAAATAACCATGATTCGTATCATTACAGTTTGGCAGAGAAGTATCATGGATATAAGATGATTTATAACTGTTTTTCACTCCACAAAAAACATTTGCAAAATTGAGTAGAGTCATAAAAAAAGATGATATTTTTTAACCCACTGGTGTTTTATCTCATTAGATAATATGTGAACAACAATAACTGTCACAATAACTGTTACAATAAATGTTACAATAACTGTTACAATAAATTTTACAATAACTGTTACAATAACTGTTTCAATAACTGTTACAATAATTGTTACAATAACTGTTACAATAAGTGTTACAATAACTGTTGAAATAATTGTTACAATAACTGTTACAATAACTGTTGCAATAACTGTTACAATAACTGTTGCAATAAATGTTACAATAACTGTTACAATAACTGTTTCAATAACTGTTACAATAATTGTTACAATAACTGTTACAATAACTATTACAATAACTGTTACAATAACTGTTACAATAACTGTTACAATAACTGTTACAATAACTGTTATAATAATTGTTACAATAACTGTTACAATAACTGTTACAATAACTGTTACAATAACTGTTGCAATAACTGTTACAATAACTGTTGCAATAACTGTTACAATAACTGTTTCAATAATTGTTACAATAACTGTTACAATAACTGTTACAATAACTGTTACAATAACTGTTACAATAACTGTTACAATAACTGTTACAATAACTGTTACAATAACTGTTACAATAACTGTTGCAATAACTGTTACAATAACTGTTACAATAACTGTTACAATAACTGTTACAATAACTGTTACAATAATTGTTACAATAACTGTTACAATAACTGTTACAATAACTGTTACAATAACTGTTGCAATAACTGTTACAATAACTGTTGCAATAACTGTTACAATAACTGTTTCAATAACTGCTACAATAACTGTTTCAATGGCAGTTATGTGCTTTGTTAAAATTCACACAATTAAATAAATTGAAATTCTTAACGCATTACTTATGTAAAAATTAAGAAATGGATGATACTTCCTATCATTCAAACTGTGATTCATTGTGAGAATCATTTCCAAACTTAAAAATATATTATTAATATTTCACTAATTAGACACAAAAATATGTGTAAATAAAACAATGTATTTTCAATTTTAATGATGATTTTTACAAAAAAGAAATGTAGACGTTTGGGCAAATGTCTTTATCAGTACCGGTACAAAAAACCAAGCATTTAAATAAGTATACATTAAGTTTGCATAATGTCAATATTTCACCTGAAGTGTAATCCATAAACCAGAAGACCACCGTGACAGCTGTCAGTGACATCAAGATCTTCATGTCTTGTTATTTCGAAATCTGTTATCTAAAAAATGTGCATCAACCTTTTTCTATTTTACTGAAAGGAAATGCGTTTCTTCGTTCAAGGCACATAACTATCCAGAACACCGACAGAGTTGCACATCTTGTACACACCTCGTCATGATTTCCTATTTTTAATTAGTCCACCTGATTGCCTTGTTCTTATCTACTGCAACATAATATTGTTACTTAGCAGGCTAAATGATTTCTGACCAACGAAATTTAAAAACTGTATTTTCATTTTTTTCTTTCCAGATACGTTTGTTGTTGTTTTTGTAATCCAATGAGAAATTCTAAATAAAAATGTATGCTTTGCTGCCTGTTACAGTAAGTACCAGCAAGACATTTTTAATGTGAAAGAAAGATAAGCGAGCAAGTGATCGCCTAATTGTTTTAGAAATCTCATACTACACAGACGATATTTTGTTTACCAGCATCTCTCAAAAATTAAAATTAAAGCTATTGGCCTATCAAGTAGAATAATTCAATATCAAATGTGTTTGTCAATAAGCTCTGTGCGTCTTAAAGCATACTTGTTCCCAATTATTGCTGAAAGCGGTTCTTATAGGATGTAATTTTTATATTCTAAATATTGATAAACTTGAAGTGGGGACATTGTGAGTTTTGAAAAGAAAGATCATAACAATTTGACAGTCGTAATAACCTTGGACCTGACTGCAGATAAAGACTCTCCACCTTGGCACTGGACGTAACATTTAACTGAGACTAGAGAAAACTGATGAAATCGCACTTCATCACAACAGTTTAAGAACCTTTATTGTATTGCCTAGGGTTTGGTTATTAATCACTGCTTTTCAATTTTGGGCGTCCGCCCCTCGGGGGCTATATGAAGATTATTGGTGGCTGGGGAGGCATTAAATACCTGGGATAAATCTATTGACAGTTATAAAGTGTATGAGTATATGTGGGGAAGAGACAATCTTATACTAAACTTTTTTTGGTTCACAAATGGGATTGGGGGGGGGGGGGTGGTATTATAATTTATATGTAGCACAAAGACTTTAAAATTAAGGTGAAATCTTGTGAGTGTTGTGATTAAAGTATAGGCCTAAGTATGTACATTTTTCTTGCCAATTCAAATAAATATTGAGTTCAGGAAAATGCTTGAGTTTAAGTGAAAACAAAGAATTTTAAATGCTTAATCTTAAAATACTTATTTCAAACAGTTTTTAATGACACTTGATGACCTAGGTGTAGAAATGTTATACTCATCATATTTATCAACCCATTCTTGTTTCTCTTTGGCGTCTGTGAACATTATATGTCACCCCTTGGTGGTGCCATTAAATGTCATCTCTTGGTGGAGCCATTTAATGTTATCATGCTGTGTTGTCGTAACTTAAAGTGATCCCATGGTAGTGCTATCAATTTCATTCCCTGGTGGGGCCACTCATTGACATCCCCTGGTGGCACCCTCACTCACGGAAACAAAGACAAAAAAAAAATAAAGAATACACATCAACATACACCACACATCAACATACACCACACATCAATATAACACCACATTTATATTTGCAGTTAACCAATACAGCTTTCAATTTTTATCTTTTTATAATTGAGATCAATGTTTTATAAAAATGGTCTATATTTAAAGAAACAAGGATAGTGTAAGAAATATAGTATGTTATCTCTTTCAAGATGCGAAAATCTAGTCTTTTCCTGTAAGGGTTAAACCATGGTGTGCCTACAACAGTGGGATTCTTGATCTCGAAAGCTTGGGATCAACTGAATATAATCTATTGATGTTATTGATTTTTGGAGCTTAATTTTAAAATAAAACTGATTTTCACGGTTTTGGGCAGGTCTTCATTTAGTTCTTTCAATACATTGCACCGTTGCTATATTTAAACAATTGTTTCATTCCATTACTCTAAGAAATTGCTTTATAGCCATATGTCAGAAACTTGGCTCAGTCCATTATTTCAAATAAATTATTTGTGTCGCGGTCTTTCGAAATAGATTAGATGGAACGGCAAGATACCTTTACTGGAATTCGAGACAATAAAACAAAAAATAATATTACTTTTATTGTCTTATCATCATACAAAAAATGTGACAATGATATGAAGGTCAACAGTTTAATATTTCATATATTTCATATGGCATTTGTGATGGGCGCTCATCAGTTGTCTATAGCCATCCAAGAAATAACGTTGGAGATAGAATATGAACTAGTACAACGTAACTGAAACCCGTCAGTGCTCACAGATGACTTGGTTAATGTAACACCTGACTGACTGCCAGGGGAGCTAGAGAAGGCTAAAAATACTTCAGGGACGTATGCGTAGCTTTTCTGAAAGTTGATTTTAACGTCTACATTAGTAGTGCATGTAACATTTCCGGTTTGGATGTTTTGACCGGTTAAGTTTCCGGTGATAATCTCCATCCGTTGGATGTCGCCGCTCAGCGTGTGAAATTTTTGGATTAGACCCTCAGTCTGGTTTTGTTCTTTCAACTCCAGGGAAGAGATCTGGTCTTCCAGCTGATGCACGCGAGCCTGCAGAGTCTCTATATGTTTGTCGTTATCCGAAATGTACTTGATGAGGTCCGGCAAGGTAGCGGCCGCAGTTTTGACCTGGGTCGAGACCGTCACCGATTCGGGGTGTAGAAGCGCGTTAAGAGCGTAGATCTCGCAGATGTAAACGCCATCTTGGTCTTCCAACGGGTGGTCCCAGGTGAGCTCCAAAAATCCCTTCTCCTCGGTGCCAGAAGTTGGGCTGGTGCTCCCGGCGACTGAGATCTTGCCCAGGTCTACTTTAGCGGTTGGTGGGTCGAAAGTAGAAACGGTTGCCACGGTAACGTTCACTCTTGTTTCCGGGTGCATTCTCGTGATAATGATGGAGGTTACGTGGGACACGTCTGCCGGTGTTGTGGACGTCTCTGAGACAGCAGAGGAAGTGACATCACGACGGCCAATGATCTCCACAGGCTCACTTGTCACAGAGCAACGGAGTTTGAGAGTTTTGGTCAAGACTGGGATTATTGTCTGAGGGTCTACCGTCACCACTACTTTGGATGCTGAAAACAGAATATTGCAAATAGACTTTGCTCAATATCATGTTGACAATGATAAGCTGATGAAGCAAATAACCATTTAATCGATATGAATATATATATATATTATAAGAACTTAAGATTGCTTTCTAAAGCTCAGAGATGTATGACCTGTCATTAATTGAGCTTTGTGGAACCCAGTTATAACGAAAATTGGGATATAACGTGATCGTGGCATTACTCCATAAATTGTGTACATCAATATTATTTTGCTAAAAAACGTTAACAACGGAATTTGAAATGTATATTCTTAAACAACACCAACACAAATCCACTGCAAATGCTTCAAACTTAACACATACCTTACGAAACACAAGGGATTTTTTTAATGACATTTTTTTTACAAACAAATCACATATCTTTCTTCTTTTAAAAGCTCCAACGCTATTGGAACTGAATTTTTTTTTTCATCAAAACTCAGCAATGGGACAATTCCAATGTAACGCGACCCCATTTCTAATATACCGAACTATCTCGCTTCAACGAGGGTTCCACAGTATTTCATATTGCATTTAAGCTGACTGGCTTATTCAAATGCTGGTTGTCCTAAAAGGTGGAAATTTCACCAGCTGTTATCTTTTGTAAGGAAATGAAAAGCACATGGTATCTACATGCTTTGTGACCTGCTTTTTCTAAGTGGTAACGTGTATAGACAAGCATACGCCTAAAATATCGAAGAATTTCAATGACCAAAAAGTAACGAACTCAAGGATAGCATTGTGCCAAGCTAGGCCAACTCTCTGGCTAGGCCAACTGCCTAGCTAAGCCAACTGTCTAGATAGGCCAACTCTCTGGCTAGGCCAACTGCCTAGCTGGGCCAACTGTCTAGATAGGCCAATTCTCTGGCTAGGCCAACTGCCTAGCTAGGCCAACTGTCTAGGTAGGCCAACTGTCTAGCTAGGCTACCATAAGTTAAAATTTAAAAATATATATATTAAAATTCTGTACTTATATATTTTTTTAAGTACCTAAAAATACAAATGTGTTGACAATAAACCTTGCAACACATTTTTACAGAAACGCTCATCATCACCAACCTGTACAGTAGACAGCCATCCCTAGAACCGTGAGTAGTGCATATTTATATGTCTTTGCTTTGTCCATGGTGTCGACAGCGCTTGCTTTGGAACTAAACTATGTTGGCAACTCTGAACTAAGTTTAGACTAACTATAACAATGATGGATCATGTGGGGAAATTACGTTGCACGGTGATTCAGATTGTAAACTTATGAAAAAAGCAACCCTCCCGCAACACCGTGGCAGACAATAATAATAATAAAAAAAACATCTTATCTGTCTCTCAATATTCTTTCATTTAAAGCTATGTGAAGTATTAGAGGACCCGCTGCCTCAACCCGCTCCATGACCAAAGTTCAACACTGGTGTTGCCTTTATTGTGTTCTTGGTCGCTGTCACTAGACATTATGTGATAAGGGCATAGTTGCTTATTGGCTATTTTATACATCTAGTAGGACAGTGTTTACGAGACTATCGGACTGCGCTATGAATATAAATAACAGGTTGTCCACATTGTTTCTTTTGTGGCACGCACAAAAATGGCGGTCCGAGTAATGACCACTTAGCATCTTATGGACAACGTAGCATCTTATGGACCACTTATCATCTTATGGACCACTTAGCATCTTATGGATCACTTAGCATCTTTTTTACCACTTAGCATCTTATGGATCACTTAGCATATTATTGACCACTTAGCACCTTATGGATAACTAACAACATTATGGATCACTTAGCATCTTATGTGGTTCCACAAACTTTGCTATATAATGTACAGAGGAGGGTGAGATCATCCCAAAGCCTGCCTTGGCTTACAGACGAGATCATTCATTATGTGCATGTCTCATGACAGTGGTTGACTGCCAAATCGGAGATGCGAATCTTACGACAGATTAAAACCAAACATCACAGACATCACGTTAAAGTTAGAATGTTTCAATGTAAAGCGCATTAGTCGGCAATATCAAAATAATTTGGTCCTAAAATGAGCAGAGACGAATTTATACTACGGCAATAGTTGGAATAATGCCGATTAGAACTTAACAAACTTCCCTGGCTATCGTGTCATGTCAACGGTGACATGAGTGTCCAATGTTGTTTCGGTATAGCTAAATAAACGTTGGCGACTAGTAGCAAGTAATGTCTCCGTTTCTAGTTATAATGGCTGTTAAACTCCTGCATGAGAGCCAAACCTCTCTCTCTGCTGTTAAGCGCCTGCAATTAATCACTTCACTTATAGTACAGAATATCCATATATGTTCACTTCTGTGTTGATCATTTATCTTTATCATTGTCCGCACATTATTATACACTTTTATTACTCCCAAAACGTCCTTTCCAACATGGCTGCATAAAATCATCCGTTGTGTCTATACATTTGTGTGTCTCAATGGACTACGATTAGTCACTTCCTTGTTTTGTCACGTGATACGTACCAGCCATTAGTAGGCTTTCTGCTACACATAACAACACATAACAACAGATAAACAGCTGATCAGCCATTGCCATTATCATTAATTCTAAAGCAAAATGTTTGTCTCCATCAGCGCTTCCCCAGTGTTAATTAAAATTTTACTTTTCAAAATATTCTTGAATACACGTGTTTTTTTAAAAATGACATTCATAAATGTGACAATAATTATAATTCAGTTATGATTAAAGGAAGAAAGTTGTTTGAAGAAAAATTTGTGAGCGACTAGTGTGTTGCAGACAGCCTACCGGAAGTATTACTTGTTTTTACACGTATCACATGACAAAACAATCGACTAATCGTAGTCCGATTCCATCCAACATAAAACTAGCACACACAAATTTATATTATTAACATAATAAATGTTCGCATTTTATGAATATCCTTTTCCTCTACAACTTTACTAAATGTTGCCAATTAATAAATCGTCTAATCCACTACACCCATAATAAATGTTGGCATATAATAAATCGATGTTTCTGTTATGAAAAAAAAAACGTATTTTAAAAGTCAATCTAAAAAAACCAAACAATTTCAAAGAAATAACTTAATACTACAATTAACATGGAACGTGGGAGTGTGTTTTTTGTGCGTTTGTGTTGTGTGTGTGTGTACTTACTAAGAAGACGTTAAATTTAGAAATAATGCATCGGCAAGATAAAAGTTTTGTAATTTGTGATTAACATTTTTAAAACAACACCATATAGCCAGGTTTTTCGTATAGTTCCTCGGGGGGGGGGGGGGGGTGAAAATTTTGACAAAACAGGCATACATGTAACGCACTTTATAAGAATTCCAACTAGAGCTCCGCCCCCAAGGCTTGCAACCGCACATTTGAATTGTGTTATCACCCAACAACAACAAGAATATAAAGTGATACTGATACGAGGTCCTGCAAGGCGGTGTTCGTAGTTTTTACCTGGGTCGCGGCGGTCAGAGATTCGGAGTGGAGTGGTGAGTTGAGACGTAGATGGATGCGCCATCTTGGTCTTCCGAAGGTCGATCCCAGTTAAGCTGCGGAAATCCATTCTCCTCGGTGTGATTCTTTTTCTGCCCTCTCGGATACTAGTTTTCATCTAAGTGCCATTTTGAAAATTAGATTCTGTTTTATTTGTTGTTTGTTCGCCAACGAAGGCTTTCTGGCGACACATTTGTTGTTTTTGTTGCGTTTCTTAGGTTTTCCCCATACTTTATTTTGCTCATTTCCAGTAATTAAAGTTGATTTATTTCCAAGCAGCAACTTTGTACCTCTTAGATATCTGAGGCTTCCTGCAACTGAATGAGATGCAGGTCCCACGCGACGTCTCGTACATATGATAAAAGAAATGAAGAATGCTTTATATAGCTCGTATGACCTGTCCTAAATCAAATGAGCATGGCGAATTTGAGTCTGGAATCAAATTATCAGGTTGATCCCCATGTAAAGTCCTCATCATGTTGGGTCAGTTAAACCCTAAATGCCCCCTTTGTATTGACACCAACTTACCCCCAATGGTCTATTTCACTCATGTATTCCCTGTAAATTACTTGAATATATATTTAACTCATTTATTCCCTGGGCAACCATCAACATCAATGCCACATCTAGTACATGCTCTTGGCCACCATCAGTTCCACATCTAGTACATGCTCTTGGCCACCATAAGTTCCACATCTAGTACATGCTCTTGGCCACCATAAGTTCTACATCTAGTACATGCTCTTGGCCACCATCAGTTCCACATCTAGTACATGCTCTTGGCCACTATAAGTTCCACATCTAGTACATGCTCTTGGCCACCATAGGTTCCACATCTAGTACATGCTCTTGGCCACCATAGGTTCCACATCTAGTACATGCTCTTGGCCACCATCAGTTCCACATCTAGTACATGCTCTTGGCCACCATAAGTTCCACATCTAGTACATGCTCTTGGCCACCTTTAATGCCACACGGATATCCTTTCCTTTACTCCTACATGGTTTGTTTACTCCGTCCCTAGATTAGGTCATTCATACGTCATTTCCTGTACGGTGTGTTCAGTTTCTATTCATAGTTAGAATAGAAATAATTTTTTTTACGTATAATATTTACATTGTTCGTTAATTTATTTTTTTTAGTTCACTTTAAATATGTTTTGTAAGCAGTTTTTGCTTGATAACTTTTAATTCAGGCAGGCGTTAACTTATACAGCCCCTTGTGTCCAGCTGGGCTTACAATGGACTTGATGGTTTGTTTCGTTAATGGACATGTACAGTGTAGTCTTGATTGATTGAATATTTATATAGCGCTTGTATCCATGCTACTTTAGCCTGCTCACTGCGCTCTGATGTTCTTAAATCGATTCAAAGAAAAGGGTCTTTAAATGTTTCTTATTTCTGATTTTTTATCATTTTCAACTTACCTCAAATATTGAGGCAAACTGTTCCATACTTTTGGCGCTATCCAGTGGCGTAGTGAGGGGGGGAGCAAGGGGGGCATCATGCCCCGGGCGCTACTCACAAAGGGGCGCCAAATGGTATATTTTACTATAATATTGTATGGTTTTCGAATAGGGGGGGGGCGCTAAAAAGGTATTGGGGGCGCTAAAAAGGTATTGTGCCACGGGCGCGAGTTAAGCTCGCTACGCCACTGGCGCTATCGCTTCAAAAGAGCGCACTCCGTAGGACTTTTTTCTGTGTCCATCCACACTGGGGACTTGTGTCATTGTTCATAGCATGCGTCATGGTGAAATAATTCAGTTATTTTCGTAAGAGTTGTTTGTTTTTGTGTTTTTGGTTACTGTTTAATGCTAATAGTAATTCTACTGTCAACTGTAAATAATAACAATGCTTTTAAAGACTTCTGCTTTGTCTTTAAGTATATATCAATTTACGTTGCGTCTTTTCTATAAGTGGGCTTCCTTCCCTTCATTGACAATTTAGGAAGAATGAGCCGTTTCCCCCTGTTTGGTAAATATCTTCAATTAGTTGTGGATACATGAATGAATGACTCTAGAACAGCGGTTCTCAACCTGTGGGTCGCGACCCCTTTGGGGGTCGAATGACACTTTCACAGGGTCGCCTAAGACCATCGGAAACGCATATACTCTACAGTTATGAAGTAGCAACGAAAATAATATTGTGGTTATGGGTCGCTAACAGATGGGGAACTGTATTAAAGAGTCGCGAAAATAGGAAGGTTGAGAACCACTGCTCTAGACGATCATCTGACCTGATAGATATAAATGACTCTAGAAGATCATCTGATTTGATAAATCCCTCTAGAAGATCATCTGATTTCATAAATCCCTCTAGAAGATCATCTGATCTATGACTCTAGAAGATCATCTGGTTTGAAGAATGACCCTAGAAGATCATCTGATTTGTTGAATGACACTAGAAGATCATCTGATATGAAGAATGACCCTAGAAGATCATCTGATTTGATAAATCCCTCTAAAAGATCATCTGATTTGATGAATGACTCTAGAAAATCATCTGATTTGAATGATGACCCTAGAAGATCATCTGATTTGATGAATGACCCTAGAAGATCATCTGATTTGATGAATGACCCTAGAAGATTATCTGATTTGATGAATGACCCTAGAAGATCATCTGATTTAAATAATGACCCTAGAAGATCATCTGATTTGATGAATGACCCTAGAAGATTATCTGATTTGATGAATGACCCTAGAAGATCATCTGATATGAAGAATGACCCTAGAAGATCATCTGATTTGATGAATGACCCTAGAAGATCATCTGATTTGATGAATGACCATAGAAAATCATCTGATGTGAAAAATGACCCTAGAAGATCATCTGATATGAAGAATGACCCTAGAAGATCATCTGATCTAAAAGAATGACCCTAGAAGATCATCTGATTTGATAAATCCCTCTAAAAGATCATCTGATTTGATGAATGACTCTAGAAAATCATCTGATTTGAATGATGACCCTAGAAGATCATCTGATTTGATGAATGACCCTAGAAGATCATCTGATTTGATGAATGACCCTAGAAGATTATCTGATTTGATGAATGACCCTAGAAGATCATCTGATTTGAATAATGACCCTAGAAGATCATCTGATTTGATGAATGACCCTAGAAGATTATCTGATTTGATGAATGACCCTAGAAGATCATCTGATATGAAGAATGACCCTAGAAGATCATCTGATTTGATGAATGACACTAGAAGATCATCTGATTTGATGAATGACCATAGAAAATCATCTGATGTGAAAAATGACCCTAGAAGATCATCTGATATGAAGAATGACCCTAGAAGATCATCTGATCTAAAAGAATGACCCTAGAAGATCATCTGATTTTATTTTGGATTTACATTTTCTGTTTGTTAAGGTTTGAGTCTTGTTTTAACGTTGTGCATTTCTCTTGCATAAAAAGAATTACAGAGCACTGAAATTACATGTTTTGGTTTTGGTTTTGTTTTTAAAATTTCAGTTCCAAAAAAAAAAAAATTAAATAAATAGTCTAAAATTTTCAACAACAAAAAAATGACAAGATCATCACAGCTCTGCTAGGACTGCCCTTCACTGTCATAAGAAAGCTCTGCTAGGACTGCCCTTCACTGTCATAAGAATATTTTCATTACGTCTTCATTAAATAAAATTTTCAACAACAAAAAAATGACAAGATCATCACAGCTCTGCTAGGACTGCCCTTCACTGTCATAAGAAAGCTCTGCTAGGACTGCCCTTCACTGTCATAAGAAAGCTCTGCTAGGACTGCCCTTCACTGTCATAAGAAAGCTCTGCTAGGACTGCCCTTCACTGTCATAAGAAAGCTCTGCTAGGACTGCCCTTCACTGTCATAAGAAAGCTCTGCTAGGACTGCCCTTCACTGTCATAAGAAAGCTCTGCTAGGACTGCCCTTCACTGTCATAAGAAAGCTCTGCTAGGACTGCCCTTCACTGTCATAAGAAAGCTCTGCTAGGACTGCCCTTCACTGTCATAAGAAAGCTCTGCTAGGACTGCCATTCACTGTCATAAGAAAGCTCTGCTAGGACTGCCATTCACTGTCATAAGAAAGCTCTGCTAGGACTGCCCTTCATTGTCATAAGAAAGCTCTGCTAGGACTGCCCTTCATTGTCATAAGAAAGCTCTGCTAGGACTGCCCTTCACTGTCATAAGAAAGCTCTGCTAGGACTGCCCTTCACTGTCATAAGAAAGCTCTGCTAGGACTGCCCTTCACTGTCATAAGAAAGCTCTGCTAGGACTGCCCTTCACTGTCATAAGAAAGCTCTGCTAGGACTGCCCTTCACTGTCATAAGAAAGCTCTACTAGGACTGCCCTTCATTGTCATAAGAAACCTCTGCTAGGACTGCCCTTCACTTTCATAAGAAAGCTCTGCTAGGACTGCCCTTCACTGTCATAAGAAAGCTCTGCTATGACTGCCCTTCACTGTCATAAGAAAGCTCTGCTAGGACTGCCCTTCATTGTCATAAGAAAGCTCTGCTAGGACTGCCCTTCATTGTCATAAGAAAGCTCTGCTAGGACTGCCCTTCATTGTCATAAGAAAGCTCTGCTAGGACTGCCCTTCACTGTCATAAGAAAGCTCTGCTAGGACTGCCCTTCACTGTCATAAGAAAGCTCTGCTAGGACTGCCCTTCACTGTCATAAGAAAGCTCTGCTAGGACTGCCCTTCACTGTCATAAGAAAGCTCTGCTAGGACTGCCCTTCACTGTCATAAGAAAGCTCTGCTAGGACTGCCATTCACTGTCATAAGAAAGCTCTGCTAGGACTGCCCTTCACTGTCATAAGAAAGCTCTGCTAGGACTGCCCTTCACTGTCATAAGAAAGCTCTGCTAGGACTGCCCTTCACTGTCATAAGAAAGCTCTGCTAGGACTGCCCTTCACTGTCATAAGAAACCTCTGCTATGACTGCCCTTCACTGTCATAAGAATATTTTCATTACGTCTTCATTAAATAAAATATTATAAATGTCGTCTTTGAAAGACTGATAACAAACGTTGAGCTACCTTTGTTGGATATTATTAAATATCTATGTTCAGCAAAACAAGCTGAAGAATCTCATAATTTAACTTTAAAAATTAGATATTACGTTTTGTATTTTGTAATTTTGTTTGTATACACTTATTATATCGTGGTTGTGTGCATTCTAACTAATATTTCATTCTTTTGATACTGATGCCAAATTATAAATTTAAAAAAAAAGAATTTGTGATTATTATTAGTTTTAATTTTACTAGCTTGTGTTAATTACTTCTATGTACTCATGTACATATTTTCTATGTTTGTAATTGTGATGTGCCGCAAGAATTCGGGGAAGGTGTGATATATGTAGAGATATCTATTTTATTTCATGTAAAATATGAAATTCGTCCAAAATGCAAAGGTCACAAAATAACTTTGCACTCCCGCAGAACTTTATCCTGCCTTCCTTTTTTTGTCTTTAATTTTAAGAACATTTTATAGACTACATTAAGTTTTATAGACTGCATTAGGTTTTATAGACTACATTAAGTTTTATAGACTACATTAGGTTTTATAGACTACATTAAGTTTTATAGACTACATTAAGTTTTATAGACTACATTAGGCTTTTTGGACAACTCATGTGTTAATTTTTTTTTTATATTTGAAAAATATTCTGCAGTCCTTTTTGATGGTCAGTTACTACAACAATAATAAGTAGACAGTAACAATTTAAGATAAGAGTCCGAGCAGTGACAGCAACACAGAAAGGGTTCGAGCTGTCAGTCAAAGTTTCTCGAATAGTTTCTCTTTTCAAATTAATTGTGTTTTTGGCAGCGCTTCATTGCATACAGCTAAGAATAACATACAAAGACCCGGATTGTACATGCGTAACATGTTTATTCAATGTACAGACTAATCCAGCTCAAGAAGGGTTGTGATTATATTTCAAGAGAGAAAAAATTAAGCTTGAAAAATCAAGTTAAAAACACATACAGGTAGCTTCTGACCATAAGGTGGATATGGTTATTGTTCTAAGATGACAATCTTTTCACTACATTCAACATTTCAGATCTAGGCTAGTCACAAAACATTTATTTTTTGGTTGCATAATACAGAATTTTATTACAGAAATGAATTTAGTTGGGTTTTTTTTTAAGCACTTTAAAAATGAAGGCACCTAAGAATTTTAAAAAAAAAAAAAAAAAAAAAAAAAAAAAGCAACAACCCATATAGAAAAAAGATAACATAAAACCATAGAATTTTATTATTTTATATAACTGATTCCAATATTATTATAATGATCGTCCAACTAATTCATGACTTCATTTTTTTAAAGAGAGGAATAATTGTTTACTTGGACTTAAACAAATGGTTTACAGCTGTAGACAAGTCAATTTTAATGGGTTTTTTTCTTCTTTCCCAAATGATCAGAGAAAGATATAAAAAAGACTTAGGCCTATTAAAAGAACATAAATTGTTATTTAAAATAAGCTTGTAAACACCCATGCACTATATAAGTATTACATATTTTGAGAGCAGCAAATATATATTTTTACAAGATAAATATACGTTAAAATTATGTGACACACAAGTAGGTCCTGGACCTGATGTGCTTTAAGACAAACAACGCCAAAACCAGAAGAAATTTTTTTTTTTTAACCAACTGTAGAAGACTATGCGTAGCCTTTTAACATTTGCTCTGTGAATAACACACTAACACGGATTCTAATATTTCAACATTCTTATTTCAAGGCATTAAAATTTTTTTATTTTACTCAACAAACAAATGAAATTTTTTCCTTATCACAACATTTGACCCATAACCTTCAGGGCTAGCGACTTGCATCCACATTTCTTGGCAGTGTGGTTAGCTATCTGCCAGCTTTTCATAATTTCCTTTTAAATAATTAATACGCAACTGAAACAGGTTATTTTTAAATGACAAAGTCAGTGATTTTTTAAATAATTTATACGCAAGTGAAACACATTAAATAATTTTTAAATGACAAAGTCAGTTTTTTTTTTTTTTTTTTTTTAAGAGTCACTTTTTTACCCCTCTAACAATCAGAAAAAAAAGATTTTTACCAGACCTAAAAATTAGATTTAATTTAATGTTAAAAAAAATAGCAATAAAAACAAAAGACATGAAACTATTAAAACCTGTCTGAGTTAGATGTAAAAAAAAAAGCAAATAAAACATCTTATAGGACCATAGCACCAAGTTTGTGGAGAAGTGGCATTGTCTTTTTAGCCATCAGAACTGCTCTCTCTCAAAGTCTAGAAATTATTATTTTTTTCATTACAGATTAAATATGTAAATAAAAAAAAGAATTATATATTTTAGTTCATAAAGTCATTTCATAGTAACAAAAGGGACAATAAGACCTCCCTTAAACAAGACAACGCAACAAACAACAGTATTTATGTATATCTACGCACTGAACATCAAAAATATAATTATGTGTTTTGTAAATTATCTACAGGCAAAAAAAAAAAATGAAAAGAAGGGCACAGAATCCAATATATTATATATAATTGGGGGAAGGGGAGGAGTTGATCTATTGGACAAGTAAAAAAAAATCACTTGAGTAAAAGATTATGAACCAAATATAGGCAAAGCATGCTTAAACTGAACAGCAGGACCCAAACAAAAATTAAATTAAAATCACTAACTATAAAAAATTTGAATTAAAATAATTTTCTTACAAAAAAATGCAGTACAATAAATAATTCCACGTATATACTTATGTGTAAGACAAATATTTATCTGCGTATAAAAATTAAGCATTCTGGGCTTCATATCATATTATATTTCAATCAGCTGGACGAAACAAAAAAAACTGGAACGTCACTTCCCTTCCCCACAGTATAAAGAAATAAACACTTTCAGACAAATTGAATTTACATTTTCACACCGGAACTTGTAACACTTGTAATAGAAAAAAAAAAAAAGGATAAATAATTATGTATAGGCAAAAAAATATTTGACATTGTTCAAAAGGCAAAAAATAGTTTTTGATGCTTCGAACACAAGATCAATCTGGCAATGACAGAAGAGAAAACAAAAACTCACCCTTGTATTATTCCTTGATATCAAAGCATTTTATCTACTTATTATGTCTATTGCTATACTCCAGTGAAAAGATGTCTTATGATTTAGAAAAGCTGCATATAGATTCATCCATTCCCTTTTCATATGACATTGGTTTAATATAAAATAATTATAGAGAATAGGTTTAAAAATTAACAGAAATAAAAAGTCAATATTCTATAGCAAAATGGAGAGGGAAAATTTGTACAATTATTTCTCTACAAATATATAACTATTATAACTACTTCAAGAAAAAAATCTGGACATAATCCTCAAGTGAGGTCAAGGATAAAGATAAAATTTACTGTGTTATTGCCTTCTGGGTAATGTATCTAAATATCCATATTTTTACACATATGCTGAACAATAAACCTGGACAGCCTAGTCTCACATGCTCTAAGAATCTATATACAATAGACAGACCGATAAATCTATACATACGAACAGTCACATAATGTACAATTATGGTTACAGAGTAAAAACAAGTACACTGTTTTACTCAGTATATTCTTTCACAAGACAGCATCCCCGAAGCTATGCACATCAATTACAACCAATTTTTTTTTATAACTTAATTATCAATAGTATTGTTATATTATTATTACTGTAATGGTAAAACGTAAGAGTAGACTAAAGTGGCACTACTTTCGTACATCAACAGACAGCAGCACAACTGAGCGCTTCAACTGAAAGCCTTCACTGAATGCTACTAAGCAAGGGAAAATGAGACTACTAGGGGCTGAGAGTGAAAACATACTGTCACATTTTTGTTCCTCATTTGTTTGCAAGTTTACTTCTGAAAGTTTGAAGAAAAAAAAAGATTTTCTATGTACACGAGATGTATGAATTATAGCCATGATAAAATAAATGAGGTTGTGAACATTCATTTCAAGCTATCCAATCAGATGCTTTGTCTATGATTTGACCTTGCTTTGGCCAATCATAACTTTTGTAACAAAGTTTACGATGGCTGATGCTGGTTGTTCAGGATCTAACTCTGCGAAGATATGGCACGAGTTCTCATTGGAGGAGCCCTGCTTTCTGGCTACAAATCCGAAGAGTCTGAAAAATAATATTGACATTGACAGACATTCATTAAATTTAAATCAGGACATTTCTTTTGAAATTCATGTAAAAAATATGTTTTAAACAAAAAAATAATATTTATTAGTTTTAAATAAAAATATGGCCTCTAAGATTAATATATATATAAAGTAAATGGCTAGTACTTATATAGGAATGAGAAGAAACATTTAAATTTTGATTCATCTTTTTAATTACCGCTTAACAATAATGTTTTCACTGACACAAATTATTTGCATCTTATCTAAATAAACTAATTAAGCTTTATTGGTTATAATATAATAATCAATATTATGATGGTAAAAAAACTGGGTGAATTTATCATCACAGTTTTGTGTAATTCCTAGATTCATATTATCATTATTTTTCTTCTCAAGATCATCACTCCACTAAATGCAAGCACAGGGATGGGTTTAACATTTTTTTTACTTGTATTTCACTTTTTTTTTTTAATTGCTTGTAATGATGATGTTTGGCAAGGATTAAAATATTAACATTACTTTGTAGTCACATTCAAGAAATAACATTGATTAAAATACACACCATTACTTGTGCTATACTGGTCATTCATTTCATTAAAGATTTCAGTTTCTTAGCGCTTTACATGCAGGGATGCTCTCAAAAATTATTTAAATTATCGAAACATAAAAAAATAATTTCCTTCTTAAAATAGTCTGTGCAAAGAATTAAATAAATTTTTTAATTCTACATCTAGGAAATTTGTTTAGCATTGACAGCTCATTTGAATGTGGTTGTAAGCATGAGATCATTGATATTTAAGACAATAACTTACCTAGCATCACCTTGTGTTCCAGGCGCATCAATCTCTCGTTTCCATCTGAAAAATATGCCAAGTATTATAATATTACATTTTTGTGAATAAACTCTATCTGCTCAAAGTCATTACAAAAAAAAAATATTTAAAAAATCACAATAGGAAATAAAACAAGAAAATTAAATGGTGTATCACATTTCAATGTTTCCTTCTTCAATAGTTTGATGTTGCATAATTTATTACTGTGTTACCTTGAACTTGGTTGTTAAACTCACCTTCTATCCTGAGGATCCATGCCACAGTAGGTCACAGCACTGACAGGATAATGGCGTCTAAAGAACAGTCTAGTTGGAGTCAAGGAAAATTAAATTAAACATTGAAAAAAATAATTTTCAAACAAATTTTAACTAACTTGTTTTGTTTTTAAAGTGTAATAATAATGTAACATCATTCATCTTTAACAATGTAACATCATTCATCTTTAGTAATGTAAAATCATTCATCTTTAATAATGTAACATCATTCATCTTTAATAATATAACATCATTCCTCTTTATTTGCCAGTGCTGTAAGATACCTAAAAGGTCAACAAGGTTATATAAGAATTAATAAATAAGTAAAAATCAAATTTACTCACTTCCTGTTGTTGTCTGTAAGAGTTATTCCCTGATTGGATACCTTAAAATGAACCATAGTTGTCCTTCCTGGCACTAGGTTTTCAAATGTCATTTTGACTGCCTTGGCCACAGCCTGAGGCCCCGTTAGCGATTCCATGTCCACTGAGTTGATGAAGACCACATTACATGCTGGGAGAAAAATATTTTTTTAAAAGCATTTATTTATTTTGCTTGCAAAGATTCAGACTACTTAAATCAGATATTGATATACAGGTTTATAGGGTGGAACGAAATTCAGTTAAATGCTGTCCAATTGTTAGGCCCCAAGATAACTTACCAGCTCCTTGACTCAGTAGTGTAGCTGCAGAGTTGAGTTCTGTGGCATTCATTGGGGACTCAGGCATTATCAAACCATCCACTGCATCTGAAAGTCCCCAAAAATTTGGATTAATACTAAGCCCCATTCACAGGGAAACATTAATATTATTTTAATATGAATAAACATGTAACCTCAAAGTGGAATGGAGTAAAAATCATAAATTGGGTAAAATGTTGGATGAGAAAAATGGCTTAAGTAAATGGACATCATTAGAACACACCTGTTTCGGGCAATGCCAATTTGCAAGGTAAGGCTAAAGGTGTGATAGAATGTTGGTACACAAGTGCAGCAAGGCTGCCTGTAAAGGTGGAAACAATAAGATGAAATTTATGAATGATTTGATTTTCTTTAAAAAAGTAGCTAGATGAGTCTTACATTGATACACACCAGTGTAAGAAAATGACACCATTAAATACAGGGTAGTCACATTTTTCAAATGATTTCATTAAATATATATTTATAATTTTCATCACTGAATTCCTATATATTTTCATCTTAGATATTAAACTCTGGATCCAATTTTAGGAAATTTTCAACAAATTAAACAGATTTTAAAAAAAATTAAAATTACATCTCAATTTTAATATTTATGCTTGAAAACTATCTTACCAAAGACTGGCTCATTGGTGCACCCTCTCAACCTGACTCCTTTGGGTGTGGGCTCAATTAGAAAATGTCTAACTAAATCTGCTAGGGGATCCCCTGCAAAAAGGTAAAAATATTGCAATTATCCTTGAACCTAAGTAATCTCATTTGTTGAGCCTTTTACATGGTTCTCACATTTTTTTCAAAACTAAATTCCTTACTTTTGCCCAACTGAAAAATGAAAATTCCTGACTTTATCAACATTATTGCAACCGATTTTCAAGCTTTTTTCATTAAAAATTTAATAGCCTAATGCCTAATGATAAAGTTTCCGAGGCTACCGCGCCCCCCCCCCCCCCCCCAACAAATTATATAATATTAATAGCCTATATTGATTTCCTTTGATATTTCAAGAGTCATTATCAGTTTATTTATTGGGCTGATGTTAAATTGTTTATCCGTGACGTCATTTGTGTGGATTCACTCCCCTTATTTTATTAATATTTTTTTAAATAGAGTTACATTTTCATTAATATGACGGTGGCAAATTTTTATTGATTTTTATTGGTTGATTAATTATAATTTTAAAAATTTCATTCGTTGGCCTATTAAATAAGAGGTTGACCACGCTGTGTTCCATTAATTTTTTGGATATTCTTTTCGTTGGAACCTGAAATAAAGTGTGTAAAAGTGTATTCCATGAAAATCTAAGTTGGGTTTTCATTACTTCTTTATTTTATAATTAATTTTGGCCATTTTTCTTTGTTTTTTTAAAATTGTCCTACTTTTCAGGGTCAAAACCCAGCACCATGTTAGGCTAAGGAGAGTGTCAAAACCCTGTTAGGGAGAGGGTCAAAACCCTGTTAGGGAGAGGGTCAAAACCCTGTTAGGGAGAGGGTCAAAACCCTGTTAGGGAGAGGGTCAAAACTCTGTTAGGGAGAGGGTCAAAACCCTGTTAGGTAGAGGGTCAAAACCCTGTTAGGGAGGAATTTAGGGTTCAGGTAAGGGTGAGGGATAGATTTAGATCATTTTTTCATTTTTAAAAACTTTTTATTTGTAATTTTAGCAAAAAACATGAGTTATTTTATTTTTCCATGGCCGCCATCTTGGTTGTCCCGACCCGTGAACACATAAAAGTTCGCGGGTCAGGGCAACCAAAATGGCGGCCATGGTAAAAGACGCGGATAGATCTCTCAACATTTACCATTTATTGTTGAAACTGTTCAATGCATATGGTTGTAAAAGGTCAAATTGATAAACATTCAACACCTGGATGTAATTTGTAAATCTTCAACGTAAAAAACAGAGAAAGTTGAATTAATTAATAACTTTTTAATACTTCACAACATTAACTTTAATTTCAAAAGATTTCTTATTTATTTATTAGTGGTTTTAAAACTTAAAACCAGAAAAGAATTAAAACAATAGTTTTTTTTCCTTGTTTCTTTAAAAATTATTTTGTTTTATTTTCACTTTAATTTTTATCACATATGTTGTTCGAGTTTTTCGAAATGTGTAAAAAAATCTTCCTCCTATTAATAATATCCGAAGGTTTTGCCTGATTTTCAAAATTATTCCACAGATCCTAATGGGGGTCGTGAATTCCCAAGATCTTGGGAAATTTCCCAAGGTGTGGTAGCCCTGTAATTAATTTAAATGAGATCGGCATCGGAAGAACAATTTCAATGCATGCGCAGATAAATCGAAACAAATACCGTAAAATGCAGGCGATAAATGACCATGGAGGCATAATTGAAGCGATTCACATATTTATTTTTTTTTTTTAAAATGGTGAATTAAAAAATTCCCGACTATCCTGAAAATTTCCTTACTAGAATGCTCAATTTCCCGGTTTTCACGACCAGGAAAAAAATTGAAGGAAATCCCGACTGTGTGAGGACCCTGCTTTTACACAGAGGTGCGTAGGCAAAGGGAGGCTGTTTTTTTTGTGGTGCAAAAATCAATTTTAATAATGTTTGATCTGTCAAGTTCAGTGTTTTTGTTTTTTTCCTTCAGAATTTTGACAAATGTTCACTTATTTTGTTTCCAATTAATAAACTGAAAATGAATATGTACGTACAATGTAATCAAAACATTTTTCCATTTATTTATAACAATAAAAATATCCTTTATTAAATCATTTGAAAAAAAAAAAAAAAATTTCAGAAGATTAGCACAGTAAATTATACAATCATCAAACTGCTGAAAACGTTCTCACCTGAAGGCTTGGCCTGTACATTGGGAGGTATTGTGGCCACTTTCAGTGCCAGGCCAAAGGCACCAGGGAAAGAGTTACTGTCACGGATGACAAAGGTGCCAGGCAGCTTGTCTTTCAGCATTTGAATAGCTGTTTAAAAAAAATTAATTAATATTCATTAATCAAACTCCATATCATAATCCATATCAATTAATGTTTCCATGCTGTTTAGTTTTTAAAATTAAAAAAAAAAAAATTATTGTAATCTTAAATGTATTATTATTATTATTAGTAGTAGCAGTAGCTTTATATAGAGTGGTACCCCAGCCTAGGGCTGGGCTAACCACGCTGTACATACAATTTAACAAACATAATCATGAACTTAAAAATTAACATACATTAATTAAATAAAAGAAAACAAATGTGTATTCGCTCCAACCATTCCATAACAATTTACATGTCAAGCCATGGACGGCACCCAGCAGCATCGTTTATCGGTCAGAGGGGGGAATCAGTCAGGATAGTAGAGTTTAAAGAGATGTGTTTTGAGTGCAGTTTTGAAGGCTGTGATGGTTGTTACATTATACAAGTTTTAGATATTAAGTAAATTCATATGCCAGTCAAAAAAAAATATTGATTGTTTTATTTTATGGCCAGTAGTTTTGATATCTTACTTTGTGTCATTCATATGATTTAGGATTATTTGATTCAAACCCTTCATTATTTTCCTTTACATGGAAATCTTGGAACAGAAATGAGTGGAAGTGCCCTAAAAAAACTTTTACAGAGTAATGCCCATTAGTGCATACAAAATGTATTCTAGATGGAAATGGTAAATTATTTTTTTTAAATTTGAGTGCAATGACATGTCCTATGTTTTTATCCTAAGTCATTTTTATTATGATACCATCTCATGGGACAGATTATAAATAGCATACCATCTTCCCTAGATATGTTGGGTTTGTACCAGTACTTGGATGTGTCCTTGACAAACTTAGGAGTGGTGTGCACCATGTCAGAATCTGAAAACACATTTCAATTTTATTGTGGAATGTAGTCGATTTAATTTATTGGTCTTTTAATGAATTGGATTAAATATTATATAAGAATGAGCTATAGGGACATAACGCCAAAGAGCCGAAAATATTTTGATACGTTCGGATACTCTTAAAAACAAACATAGTTATTTTCTATTATTTTACAGAAATCGAATAAATTTACATGCGCAAAAAATATTATATTTCCGCTTTTATTTTAGCTAAAGTTTAAGTATTATTACTATAAATTACAAATACATATAAAGAAACAACCAAGGAACTATCTTAAGCATTTTATATGCGTTTAAAAGTTATGAAAAAAAAATTAAATAGAAAAAATATGATCAAAGAAATACACCGTAATCACATTTATCGGGAAAACCTAAACATCAGTTGTTGTTAGTGCGTTCTTTAGCACGTTGTCAATAAGGCGAAATAAAAATAAAATTAATTAGTTCTAAATAATCACACAAATGACGTCCTAGTGCGAATTGCCTATTTAGCCATAGCTAAAAGTTATCTGATTAAATAAAAGAGCGTGACAAAACTGATGATGTACATTCCCCTTCTTATAAGTAAATTTAATAAATATCATTGATTGCTTTTTAAATTGCTAAACTTAAATACTAATTTAGCTTTGTATTTTTAACATTTAATAAGTTTGTACTTTTTATTCATTCCAAAAATAAACTTTGATAAAATTTATAAAGTAGTAAAAACTCTACATTTGAAAAAAAAAATTAATAAGAATATGCCTTTTAATTAAATTGGTGTAGCAAAACTAAATAGCCAAATAGCATTTTTAATGCACTTATCACTGATCTCAAAAAGAAATACGCATATTAAATGCAAAAAAATCTTCTGCGTAAGTAAGGGGGCTACAATCCAGTGGATGATTTGTTAACCAATTAAGAAAATCAATGACTTTAACAAAACATAAAAATATTTTCATAATTATACCCAGGGATATCAAAACCCAATCACTTTACACAAGTGAAAATTTAATTTTAAAAATAGAGATTTTATTAGAGAGATAGAAATGTACAATTTTGATGTGTATACATTATATATACTGAGTGTTTTTTTTACTATTAAGATAATGTATTGAAAGATTTTGTGATGAAATTGTACGATTTTAAGATTTTGAGGGTAAACAGGTCTGTAGATAGTAGCTGGATTGGTAGATAGTTAGGTAGATAGGTAGGTAGGTAGGTAGGTAGGTGGGCAGGTAGGTAGGTAGGCAGGCATGTAGATGGTAAATAGGTAGATGATAGATAGATAGGTAGATAGGTAGATAGATAGATAAACAGACAGACAGACAAACAGACAGGCAGTCAGACAGACAGAGAGACAGAAGGAGAGACAGAAAGAGAGACAGTCAGAGAGACAAACAGAGAGACAGACAGAGATGTAGACAGAGAGACAGACAGACAGAGAGACAGACAGAGAGACAGACAGAGAGACAGACAGACAGACAGAGAGACAGACAGACAGAGAGACAGACAGAGAGATAGACAGAGAGACAGACAGACAGAGAGATAGACTGAGAGACAGCTTGAGATACATTTTGAGAGACAAACATAGAGACAGAGAGACAGACAGACAGAGAGACATATAGACCGGCAGAGAAACAGAGAGACAGACAGAGAGACAGACAGAGCGACAGAGAGACAGACAGAGAGACATAGAGACAGGCAGAGACAGAAAGACAGACAGAGAGACAGACAGAGCGACAGACAGATAGGGAGACAGACAGAATGACAGAGAGACAGACAGAGAGACAGACAGACAGATCATTTTTGAATAATTGCAAAAACGTTATCTTAATTCGGTTAACTATATCTATACATATATAAGTATATCCCGTATGTGCTTCTATACCATCAATCCAAAGTGATGAAAATTGTGTGAATTGTAAAAATATGGAAATGTTTCTGAATTATTACACACATTTTACAATATTCCGTTTTGGGACCGGGGACCTAAATTCTTTTTTTCCACCTTTTATGGGCTAAATATAATTTTTGTATGCGTTTCTATACCATTCATCCGATTGCGATAAAACTTTGATAAGTTGTTGTGCTCACAAATGGTTTCTGAATTAGCTTATCCATTTTGAAATATTCCTTTTCGGGCCGGAGCCCCAAATTATTTTTTTCTTATATGAGCTATACAAATATAATTTCAATCAGTGCTATTGCATGGGTGGCTAGAACTCAATCAAATACAAACAACATTTCAGTTTGTGTGTGACATAAGTACAACCATTTTAAAATTTTACGTTTGGGGCCGGGGGCCTTATTTTAAAAATAATAAATATTTCAGCTATCTAAATATAATTTAAAACAGAGCTACTGTATGGGTGGATCAATCGCTACAAGTGTGTGGACTAAATTTTGAAAATACACGCTTCTCACGTGTTGCCTGCTCACGCGTTGAAAAAACTTCTAATTTATTTGTGTGCGAACTAGACGGAAAAAAACAATAAATATTTTCTATTTAAAAATTACTTTAAAACTTAATTAAAACACAAACACTTTTTTCATGGAGTGGCATGCAACGCATGCCGGTTCTCACCAGTAGAAAATAAATGAAAATGTCCTACAAATATAGGTATAGACTTAAAAGACATGCTTAATCATCTGTAAATAAAATCTTTATGAGATTGGGGGTTATCCTACAACTAAATGGTTCATCATTGTTCTGGTGTTGAACTTTTGATCCTTTGGGCTTATAAGAAACAGAAAATTTTCAGAGTTACAAGAGCTTTAGCTCAATTATCTCATCCAAATATTTCTGCTGGCAATGATAAGTCAATTAAGTACTGATAAAAAATGAAGAGATAACATTCTTTGAGTAGACTACATCTCCATCAAAAGGGTGACCCTGCTGATTCACCTAGGCTCTGACTTGCTCTTGGTTTTTATTGTTTTGTACCAAAATTTGGTACATCCGTGACCCACCTGCCAAAGAGGACAGACTTCCTCGTCTTGATAGACCAAAATACACACTGGGCGAGCTCTGACCAGTCATGGAGTGCGGACCCGGACTGATGACAGATCCAGACATAGAGTGGGCCGAGGACAGCTGCTGTCTCAGTGTATTGAAGTTTCCAGGAGATGGGGGACTGGTTGGGGGAAAAAGTTTGGCAAATATTTGAGTAAACATGGCCATTAGATTTTATTTCCGTATAATAGCAACAATGATCTTGTCTCCAGGTAAATTTCTGTCCGTCTTGCACAATGAGTGGTAAAGACACTTGTAATTATATTTTTTTTTTAATTGAAGTATTCTAATTTCTGATTTACCTTCCAGCTGAGGGGCTTATTAGCATCTTGGGGCTTGTGTCAATGTGCAGAGTGTTCTGCCCTTGACCATCCAAATGCTGGGCTTGGTATGTCTGGGACTGAAACAAAGATAACAACATTTATATTAACAATTAAAAATCAGAATAAAGCTTATCTGGAAAAAATTAAAATTTATATTATTGGCAACTAAAAAAAAATTACTTTGCCTTAATTTATTCATTTTAAAACTACTTTCAAAATACTTTCATAGTTGGTATCTTAAAATAGGCATGGCTGAGATTTTTAAATATTCTGAATTTAGGTCAAGGTCCACTTAATTTTGAGAACCACATCAATATGTTTAAACATTTTAATAGCAATATCAGCCAAAAATTTTACTTTTCTTACAAAGATATTATTGTGTTTAGGGGGCAATGCAGGAAACACTTGATGAATTTTAATTATCATTTTTAAGCAGAACAAAGAAGTTTATCCCACGGAAGCCTGACCTGATGGTACTGCTGGTATTGGACTGTTTGGTGTTGTTGTAATGGGGCCGCCTGCAAGGTTCCAGTAGGACTGATGATCTGGCCACCAACTGGGGAAACAATTGAGGCAATTAACAAATCAACAGATTTCTTATGTTGAAATTATACACTATATATTTGTGTGCAAAGTCATTATCAGAAATGCGCATATTTTAAATTTTCCTGTTGAGTTAATTACAAATAAGCTGTGGATATAAGAATTTGTTTTCAATTTAAAGTAGTTTTTTAAATGATCTGAATATAATGGTGAATGATCTAAGACATGCTGCTATTTTTTGTACGAAACTGAGAATCAATAATGTCAGTAGGTATTATTTAAAAACATATTTTTCAATCTAAATCATTTAAATCAGCTCACATGGGATTAAAAGTTATTCCATATCAAGATCTTGTAAAAAATATAATATATAAATATTATTATGTTTTATTTCACCCATACGATCTGTCTAATTCCCATGTTTTACATCCCTGTTTCATCTTTGCTCAAATGTATTGAGACTGTCATTACATTACTGACTCTTAGTGAAAGATGCCATATTCCCTGCTCTGATTCTGCAACAGTTTTTAGTCAAACAAATTTAATGTGCAATGTTACCTTTGATTTCTCAGAATATTATATTATAGACAAATTCATTATTTATTATCTTATGATCTTCCCAGCAACAAGCAATCAATACAGGACAAGAATGATACACTAGCAAGATGCAAATAGCTAAATAAAACAGACAAACTAAAAAAAAAACCAGTAAAATTATGCAGTTAGCATGAAATAAGTCGCACCAGGATCAAGATTTGATTTGTTTCAGGCATTATCAAAATTAAATTTAAAAATGTAAATAATATGGATGGTCTCTAAATATTTTTCTGAGAATGCACGTTTGAATTAAAATGTAGGCCTATGCTTCATTTTTACAATAGAAAAAAAGTTATTGCGCAAAGGTTTGAAAAACACTATCAATAAATTTGACTTAAATTCCAATGGCATATTAAATGTTTAAATTCTAGCATGCCTGCACAACATATAACAATGAAATAATTAACTTAATGCAATGTAAATATATTGCTCTTTAGGTAAAATGAAAAGAGATAATTTAAGTTAATTTTAGCTTTTAAATTCGGTATCAATTTAATATTGAAGTTTATGAGTCCCGTATTGTGCGGGCACGATTTAAATTAAGCCTGGTTGATTTCACACTGTTTGCAACTTTCTCTCATACCTGGGACGACAACACCTTCAGGAATTGTCGCATAGCTGAACTCCGAACCCCTCAGAGGGGATGGACGATTCCCTGATCGGGATGGAGGGTATAAGGAATTAGAGCCACTACTTCCAGCGGAATACTGAAAAACTGGACCTTGCTGGATGCTAAACCCGCTATATGGTGTTGCAACTAAAGAAGACCAAGCAACAAAAAAAAAAAAATAATGCAAAAAAAAAAGTAAAGGAAAATGCAGAACAAGATGCCCACATACAAAACACTTATTAAGAAATTGATGAAACCAAACACTGATTCCCAACACCAATAACTGTCTGCCAAATAAATGTGTGCCCAATAAGTCTCGGCCTATTTGAATGTTTTAAAGATATTAAGACTTAAGATATATATTTTTAAAATAAGTATTGATTTAATTAAATTGCCAATACTTTCAATTGCTGTTTATTAACTTAAGTATCAACTTATTAACTTTAGTTCGCCTCATTATGCAATCAAATTTTGAGAAATTATTATTTAAATCAGAGACATATTTATGAGCTAAGCCTCTGGTCAAATTATTTACAATGTCATTACATCAAGCTATTATTTATGTGTAACTTTGTCAAGCCAGTTCTGGAAATTAGTTTGACATCAATTGTCTTGCCAATGAAAAAATTCATTTCAAAAGTGTAAGCGTAGGCATAATTCATTAATATTTGTTATCGCTGTAATTTTCATTTAAAAAGAAACAAAGCAACTTTTATTTAATCAAGATTAATTAATACACAGCGTAGTGATGGGAATTATAACTCAAATAAAATTAGTTGTTTTTTTTTGTCCATCTGATTTCTAAAAATCTTTAAGCAAACACATAAAAGCACTACAAATGGATGAAGTTCATTGGATGAAGCATGCATTTTTAAGACATAAAGAACAAAAGAAAATAGGACCGTTTGGCGCCAAGCAAGTGTTTGAGTGTCGATAGGGCTAAAGTGGTGCATAATGAGATATTGTAAGGTGAAAAACAAAACACCCATTACAATGGTGGCCATATTGTCATTCTAAATTTTTTTTACTTCAAATACTTTTTAATTTGCTTTAAATTTGCCAAAGAAAACAAACAAATTGCAGGGTAGAAAAGCTAAAAAATATATTTGTTTAACATTAGTTATTCAAAGAGATTGGTTGCTGTTTTATCGTTAATTATTCACTCACTTCGGATAAAATGTACTGCATTGAATGCATGGTAGGAAACAAAATCCAAATAATTATTAGCTTCAAACAATGAAACCTAGTGATGCAGGGTTATTAAAAATAAAAATAAAAGTTATTTAAGTTATTTGTTTCTTTGTAGTTAGATTGTGAAAGATATCAATGGATATCAAGAAATTCCAAAAGTTTTATTTCAATTGAGTTTAGTTGTTCATGGGGTAATGATATGATGTTGTGTAAAGATGAGACCTGAATGATACAAGGATAAGCCGAAGTGGGGGGCCATTACCTGTATTTTGGTAAGGTGTCCGTGGTGACACAGGAAATGGAGGGGTGGCTGGAGGTGGAAGACATGCCATTAGCAACAACATGAAAAATACAACAACCAACACAACATACAAGATCATCCAAATATACATAAAAACAATACATAAGTTTAAATTTTTTTGAATGGTTGGGGTGGGGTTGGGGGCTCTTAACCAAAATGAGATTTACTAGCAAATGAAAAAAAACAATACACTGGATTGTGATAAGTGCTTCTTTGTACTAACAACAATAAAAATATTTTAAATAAAAAATGTATGGATTTCTAAATTTATTAAAAATAGATTTCATTGGGCTATTATTTTTATAAGGTTTAAAATTTCATAAAAATACTTAGGGCTGAGCAATTTTTGTCAGGGAATAATGGGAGAAACATTGAACAACTGAGGGTGAAATGGTCAAATGCCTCCTTTATTGGTGGCCATGAGACGTTGAAGCCAATCAATTTAATATTTCTACCTCTATGAATATTTTATATTTTTGTTTAAAAGGGAAACCTTTTCAAAGAAGTTTTTAACATTTTTACATCAACTCTTCACATTTCAACATTTAACAAAAAATTTTGTATGGCTAAATTCGTTATCTCAAAGGCAAACATTCATTACTAATCAGTAACGCTTTATCAATGTGCTATTTCTTCAAACACTCAACAAACCAGATCTACAACACTAAATCACACTAATTAAAATGCTTCAACTGTCTACTTGGATCAAGGCCCATTCAGAATAAACAGCAAGAAATCGAAATCACTCTGGCTGTCAGTGATAAAAATGTTTGACCGATGTACGATCAAGTGTTCATTCACTAAAACAGTGTTTTAAATTATTTAACCCAACATCTCTTGTGGTAAGGTGCAAAAACACACAGTACAGTTAAAACAAAAACAACACATTTTTTCTGAATAAAACTGGATCTAGATCTTGTTTCTTTTAAATTGCACATTAATATTTAAAAAAAAAAATAACTGCTGGGAAGAAAAGGCAAAATCCTTTCAGTGTTAAATTCATTGCTGAACAAGTCTCCAGCTTGGTCTGGATTTTTAATTGATGAATATTTATGAAATAAAGTGAATAAATCAGCAGTTGGAGATATTGGGATGGCTGATTTCAGTGGGAGGTGGCGATGGAAGGGGGAGGAAATTAGATAATTCAGAGCATTATTTCTTTTTTTTAAAAACACAATTGAAAAACAAAAAAAAAAAGTATTTTTGGGACATAAATGGAAGAAATAAAACAGGATGCACTGTATTTTTTTGTTTACCTGGTCCTATGGGGAACCCAGGTGTAGTAGGACGTCCGAGTGTCCCTGTGTTTGCACTTTCCGGTTCCAACGTCTGCATGCCAGGCCCGATGGGGCGGAGCATAATCCTGTCTTCCTCAATCTCCTTTACTCTGGGTGGCTCTGGCTTCTGTGGGTGAAATAAAATTATGGCCAGTTAATAATCAATAGCTAATAATTAAATAGAATTTGGGCAGATTTTAGGATAACTTAGCAATTGTACACACATATATTTAAAATTGTATTTTTTTATTTTTGTTTGAATGCATGGTAGGAAACAAAATCCAAATAATTATTAGCTTCAAACAATGAAACCTAGTGATGCAGGGTTATTAAAAATAAAAATAAAAGTTATTTAAGTTATTTGTTTTTTTGTAGTTAGATTGTGAAAGATATTAATGGATATCAAGAAATTCCAAAAGTTTTATTTCAATTGAGTTTAGTTGTTCAAGTCATTGAAGTATAAATAGCACTAAATATCATAATACCACTCTCTATATTTATATGATTTAAATTTTTTTTTAAAGTTCCTTTAAACATAATTTTATAAAGTTTAAAAATAACTGGGCACTAGTTTTACTTGCAATATCAGTTTAACAATAAAATATCCAAATTTTTGAGAGTAGCAATGGTCTTAATTTTTTTGCTCTAACAATACTTCAAGTAGGGGAATCATGCAATTGTTTGGGCTACGCTACTTTATTACTTTTGTGTAAAAATGATTCAATGGATTCACTGCAAATATAATATATAATATAGACTGGTTAAGTGTGTATGATACTTTTTTTAAAAAAATAAAGATTGTTTTAATTGTATTTGATTCGGGTTTGTTTAAAAAGATACAAAGTTCAATTATTTAAGAAAAAATTGAATGCCACAAAAACAGAACAGCTATTTTTATCTTGAGTTACCATGAGTTATACATTCCTAGATTTTCCTATACATGTAAAAACAGTCAAATATTTCATTAATCTTTGATGGAAACGGTTGGGATAGACAATATTTCACTTGGTGTTGAATTAGCCTTCAGATAATATATGCATCACAAGGATCATTTTAATTGGTTGCGTCACATAGACTAATAAATACAATGAGGGCAGCGCATATAATAAATTAATATATAATGAGGAGCGGATATTTGGTTTAACTGCAGAGGGTGGAAAAAAACGTGGCCCGCACAGGGGGCACTAAACTTAACCCACCCCGAGGGGGGTTTGTTTAAAAAAAGGAACTATGAACTTGAGACTGCCTGGAACATGCATCAGGGGAAGTGCTCAAAGCTATTCGGTTGTTGTGGACCAGTTTGGCAACACAATTTAAATGTCAGCCATTATAAATGTGTCACAGGCCATCCACATACCACCTGTTAGCAGAGGGTGCTAGAGATTAACATTACTGTGGTGCAAGGCCAAGAGTGATGGCATCGGTAGAAACGTTTGCTACGCAACCATATAGTGGTGCAAGGCCAGAAGTGATGTCATCACTAGAAACGTTTGCTACGCAACCTTATAATTAGGTCAACTATATTCGTTCATTTTATTTTTTTCTTCTAAAATTCCATATTGGCTGATTTGTTTCTCAATTGTAGCATATGTAGGATCATTTGTATGTATACCAGGAGAGAAGTATACGGACAACCAAGCTAGTACATGGACATCCAAGCTAGTACACGGACATCCAAGATAGTACACGGACATCCAAGCTAGTACACGGACGTCCAAGCTGGTACACGGACATCTAAGCTAGTGCATGGACATCCAAGCTAGCACACAGACATCCAAGCTAGTGCATGGACATCCAAGCTAGCACACAGACATCCAAGCTAGTACACGGACATCCAAGCTAGTACACGGACATCCAAGCTAGTACACGGACATCCAAGCTAGTACACGGACATCCAAGCTAGTACAAGGACATCCAAGCTAGTACATGTATACCAAAGCTAGTACAAGGAGACCAAAGCTAGTACATACAAGGAGACCAAAGCTAGTACACGGAGACCAAAGCTAGTAAATAGAAACCAAAGCTAGTACAAGAAGACCAAAGCTAGTACATACAAGGAGACCAAAGCTAGTACAAGGAGACCAAAGCTAGTACATACAAGGAGACCAAAGTTAGTACATAGAAACCAAAGCTAGTACATAGAAACCAAAGCTAGTACATAGAAACCAAAGCTAGTACATAGAAACCAAAGCTAGTACATAGAAACCAAAGCTAGTACAAGGAGACCAAAGCTAGTACAAGGAGACCAAAGCTAGTACATGGAAACCAAAGGTAGTCAGTCATATGGTCGTTACAAGCTTCCGAAACAAAGGAAGGGGAATACTCTAAATTATTTAGATAGTTATAGAATTGAAAGATTCTTAAATTAAAAATGTGGATGCAGTTCTATAAAAAGAAACATCGAAATTTTGTCATCACCTTAAAACACGCATTGTCAAAACTGTGCTTCCGACCAACCGGGGGCCGATCAGGTAATGTGGTGAATCATTTCCCCCACCCCATGTTTCAAATACAAAAGATCGATTAGCAGCCTTTTAATTATTAGACACAATATATTGCCCCACCCCTAATTCTTTTGAGACCTGGCGACTTTGTTTTTGCGTAATGGATCACCACTATCCACCACCCATCCGCTTCTTTTCCAGAACGACTTCCAGTTCCACACCAGAGTACGTGAATGGACTATTCAAACACAATAATCCTTTTCAAACTTCCCCTTCGAATATTCCCAAAGCGGAAATCATCTAATCCTATATTCCGAGATCGGCTGTGGGGGTTTACTATCAGGGGGCGCTGGGACTATCAGGGGCGCTGGGACTATCAGGGGCCGCTGGGACTATCAGGGGGCGCTGGGACTATCAGGGGGCGCTGGGACTATCAGGGGGCGCTGGGACTATCAGGGGGCGCTGGGACTATCGGGGGCGCTGGGACTATCAGGGGGTGCTGGGAATATCAGGGGGCGCTGGGACTATCAGAGCGCTGCGGGACATGAGGCTGCTTTGCAACTTCCATTTAGAATAGAGAGAATACATCCGATTATAGAGGCGTGTTCTACAAATGTCAGGGGTCGCGTCGTTGGTCCAGAAACTTTTTCTCTGTCTCTTGCACGCCAGAATGCCATATTTTTGGAACGCACGTACAGACTTATCAACCGAGGATGTGTGACTCAGTGGATATTCACAAGAGCTTATTATATGCACTCAATTGAAACACAGTTTATACAATGAATGAACAACTTGAATCTTGAGTTGAGTGCACATTTACAAACACTTTGAGACATGAATAAAACAATGAAGGAAACAGACTTTCTGCACTGAGTGACAATTTGACGTGACGCACTGAGTGGCAATTTGAGGTGACGCACTGAGTGGCAATTTGACGTGACGCACTGAGTGGCAATTTGACATGACGCACTGAGTGACAATTTGACGTGACGCACTGAGTGGCAATTTGACGTGACGCACTGAGTGGCAATTTGACATGACGCACTGGGTGGCAATTTGACGTGACGCACTGAGTGACAATTTGACGTGACGCACTGAGTGGCAATTTGACGTGACGCACTGAGTGGCAATTTGACGTGACGCACTGAGTGACAATTTGACGTGACGCACTGAGTGGCAATTTGAAATGACGCACTGGGTGGCAATTTGACGTGACGCACTGAGTGACAATTTGACGTGACGCACTGAGTGACAATTTGATGTGGCGCACTGTGTGATACTTTGACGTGACGCACTGCGTGACAATTTGACGTGACACACTAATTGACAATTTGACGTGACGCACCGAGGGACAATTTGATGTGACGCACTGAGTGACATTTTACGTGACGCAGTGAGTGACAATTTGACGTGACGCACTGACAGACACCTTGACTAAACAAGTGGTTCCAACCTACGCTCCGCGTCCACTGCTCTTGGCTCCGTGGCCGCTCCAGAAAACTCCGAAACTCTTTTCACAAATACGGCGTAGAGTAGTACACCGCCAGTCTATATGGTTGGGAACCACTGGACTTAACTGTGGAGGGGGGGGGGGGGAGCCAAATCCCCTACTCCCTTAACAGAAAGTTATTTTCTAAATGCTTTTAACACTTTCTTTTAGGGACGTATCATGAAGAACGTCAAAACGTTTAACAAAACTACACCGCAGTAGACGTAGACTTTACAATGGCACTCCAATAGACAGACATTTACATTGCATGGCATTCCAATAGACGTAGACTTTAAAATGGCACTCCAATAGACAGACATTGCATGACATTCCAATAGACGTAGACTTTACAATGGCACTCCAATAGACAGACATTGCATGGAATTCCAATAGACGTAGACTTTAAAATGGCATTCAAATAGATGTAGGCTTTGTAATGGCATTGCAATAGACGTAGACTTTACAATGACATTCAAATAGACGTAGACTTTACAATGGTATTCAAAAAGACGTAGACTTTACAATGGCATTCAAATAGACGTAGACTTTGCGATGGCATTCCGAGGCCACGTTTGTTCAAGAAAATATCCTAACTCTTTTTACATCTCCTCTCAAGTAAAATTAGATCTGTAAGCGATCGGCCCTGTCACCCAGGAGGGACAACCACCACCACCACCCCTTAACGACTTTAGAGTGAATAAGACATTGCAGCCAAAAAAAACTCGTTCTCAATCCAATATCTTTCAGCGTCTCTGCATTTCTGTTCAAACACGGTTTAACGCAAGTCTATATTTAACCTAACCTATTTCGGAGAATGGATTCTGGACTATTTTTGTCTTCAACAGGTTCCTTAATATGTACTTTGAATATTATTACGCCGTTGGGAAAAAAGGAGGGGACGGCCTTGACACACGGCTCAATACAAATAAAACAGTGTGTCAAGGCACGAGACAAGTTGTGACACACTTCAACAGCACAGTGTGTCAAGGCACGAGACAAGTTGTGACACACTTCAACAGCACAGTGTGTCAAGGCACGAGACAAGTTGTGACACACTTCAACAGCACAGTGTGTCAAGGCACGAGACAAGTTGTGACACACTTCAACAGCACAGTGTGTCAAGGCACGAGACAAGTTGTGACACACTTCAACAGCTGGCGAGTTCTTTTAAAATTCTATGAAGCATTGTGCGCAACTGGCGGCAGGGTGCAACCATTGGGCGGGTGCGACCATTGGGCCGGTGAGACTAATGGGTGGGTGCGGCCCCAATTAGCATCATTTTATTATGAAGACTCCCAGGTCGCCATGTTATCAAAACAATGAGTTGACCATAGCTCACCCCACGGCTCTGTAAGCACATGTGTAACTTGTAACTATAACGTAGCCGTTGCATTTGAAGATGAGAGGCGGAGCTAAGGCTTGCTGGATATTTTATATTTTTAAAGTTGGTTTGGATTTCACGTTAACTTATAAATAATTATATTATATGTATATAGTGAAATACGATTAACGTGAAAACGCTTAACACGAAAAACCGGTTAAAACGAAATAACAATACGGTCCCGATTATAGATATGTATATTTGTATGCATAGTTTAACATGAAATTCTTTTGACACGATCGAATATTTCGGTCCCTTCAGTTTCGGGTAAAATGATTTTCACTGTAGATAGATATATATATATTTCAGAAGAAGAGATTATTACAGTCAAAATTGTACAAGTTAAGTAGAGAAACGCGTAATCGAACACAGCAAAATGAATCAAGTTCTCTGTATGCCTATGTTCCTGGCAAGGCTTATCTTCTAGTATCTTCTAGTATCTTCTAGTATCTTCTAGTACTTCCCATTACTTGACACTGTATTTCTATTGAACAAGTGTAAATAAAATGACGAGGAGGTTGCTCATTGGGGAGAGAGTGCTTTCAAGTCTGTTGGCTTACTTTCGCCTATCGCCATGGTCATTCTCTAGTTCAAGGGTCGGGAACCGATGGCTCGCGAGCCAGATGTGGCTCTATTGATGGCTGCATCTGGCTCGCAGACAAATGTTCGATTATTAAAAAAAAAATGTTTCTTTTGACTCCAGAAGTCGCATTAATGGTAAGAAATACTCATTATTGATTAGCAACAGCATAACAATGTTATTAAAAAGAATTCAGAGACATAATCATTGCATGTTTAGTGTTGACATTACACAACATGCACACATTGACTTGAATTTTTAGTTTTAAACATAATGTATCATTGTATCGCTCTCACAGAATTACTTTTCAAAATATGTGGTGTCCATAGCCAGTGGCGTAGCGAGCTTAACTCGCGCCCTGGGCACAATACCTTTTTAGCGCCCTCCAATACCTTTTAGCGCCCCCCCCCCTATTCGAAAACCATACAATATTATAGTAAAATATACCATTTGGCGCCCCTTTGAGAGTAGCGCCCGGGGCATGATGCCCCCCCTTGCCCCCCCCTCACTACGCCACTGTCCATAGCTCTCTCGGACAAAAAGGTTCCCGACCCCAGCTCTAGTTACTGGGTGACACATGTCTCATCTGATGTCTTCTTGTAATGTTCTCCATAGTCATGGCCCCCGGGGGGGGGGGGGGGTTAAATTTACACAGGACCAGCTGGCAAGCATAAAGTGTGTGCGAGAGGGGGGAGGCGGGCGGTACTTTACGTCATAATTATGTGTTCAACGTCGGATCATTGTGTTTTTTAAAGTATAACTTCAAAGAACCAGCGTATGATTTAAGTCGGTTACGACAGATAGCACACTCACAAAAGACGGCAGTTACCCCATTCACCAATGCAGACCTGTTTACCCTCAAACTCTTAAAATCGAACACTATCACCACAAAATCATTCAATACATTATCTTAATAGTAAAAAATAAACATACATTATATATAATGTACACACCTCAAAATCGTACATTGTACGCTAAAATCTTAAGAGTAAACAGGTCTGCCAATGACGGCAGTTACCCCATTACCCCCACTCACCATTGACGGCAGATACCCCATTCACCAATTACGGCAATTACCCCATTAACCCCACTCACCAATGACGTCAGTTACAACACACACAAACGCCCAGTGACCCATGAGCACACACACCACACAAAAATTTAACATTTTTATGAATATGCACATACATAGATTACAACACCCCCCCCCCCCCCCCCCAGCATTCGTAAGGCTATTGGTTTACACGGTGGTTCTCAAACAGAAATCAGTACACCTCAGCTTTGTCATTCATTTCCAACAAGGACACATAAGAATTGTATTTTTTTTATTTAAAAAAAAATAATGTGTGTTACGTTATAGCTCCACTAATGTCTACGGGCGATATGCGTTAATAGGACAGTGTGAGACTGACGAATGGGCTGCAATAACCAGGGTGAGAACCGCTGAGCTGATGTTGCCCGTCATTTCTGGGTTAGATTTCTTTCTTTCTTTCGTCTCTTTTACGTTAACTACAACGCGCTGTACTCCCGTGTTTTATTCCCACCCTCACAGTCTTACCCATTCAACACATCGTGTTTGCCGTGTAAGTAGCACGGGACTCATGCACCACGTTCTACGTTGTGCACACTTCACAACACTACTCATTGATTTCTTAACGAACAAATATCGAATTGTATATTTCAATGAGATTTAGCTAATTCTACAAGAAAAATGTTTGCGTGTCCGCCTGATTTAATCCACAGTTCAATCAAATAATTTAAATTGGTTTAGTTAAAGTCTTAAGTCCCGTTTGTGCATAGGTGTAAGACTCCGGCTTGGTGAGTGCGGGTGCTAACGATTACCTTGGGCTCAGGTTCATAGGTATCACTAGATGACCCATTGGGCTCAAGTTCACGGGATTCACTAGATGACCCGTTGGGCTCAAGTTCACGGGATTCACTAGATGACTCTGGTTAGTGATAGTGCTCAATGGATAGCTTCTGGGGGTTCCGTACATGGTTCCCAACATATTTGTTCTCACCCTTGATTAGACTTTATATTATTGAGTACCCCCCTCCCTACTCCCCCCCCCCCCACTTTTCCCACACTCATACTTTTTCTCATATTAAATTAAATATCTTCTCGTAAAGGAACGGGTGTAACAAAAAACTTTACGGCGGTTCTCTGCCATTATCAATCTAATTTTGGCCTACATCCAAGCGGTCAGGTTGGGAACCACTGCCCGAACCAGTGACTGACAGACTTTCTGACGAACTTGCTGACCTCAGTTTTTTCCAAGGCGACCAAAGTAAAAATCCTAACAACTGCCCACAGCCCACTGCGATATGTGTGGGTAGTAATTAAATGAAAATGGTCAGGTCAAAAAAATAATTTCGATTAACTATTGAAACAGTTTTAAAAAAAAAAAAAAGAAAAGGAACAGCATTATTTCAGACGGTCATCTGGTTGAGAACCGCTGGTCTAGTATATTATATAAAGCAGTTATTTTTAATTGAGTTACTTGGTTGCCCTGCCCTCAATAGTAATGTCACATTGGTAGCCTCGTAATCATTGCCCCTCTCCTAGATGACCAATCGGTGACCATTGTGAAATACGAACTGGTGGCATTTCGAACATATCAGCAAGGGACTGCCCCTCCCCTCACCCCCACTCTATTTTTCGAGACACGAATGAATTTTCAGAAAGATAATTGCCATAGAAATACAAAGGTTGGGTCAGAAATTCCAATGGCGGCGTTCCCATCCGTCCGTCCAGTCCCAACTCTTGAGTGTCTGTAATGATGTATTCAGTAGTGAGTCAGCGGTGGTTCACAAGTCATTAATTTTATTGTCACAGTGTATAATCCTGGTGGATTAGCGCCAACCCGTGTTGTTGTGGGCCGAGGGTTGGTGGGATATAGATGCGGGCCTACCCAGCTGTGTAATTGGCGGCATGAGTAATTACAGAGGCGGAGCCGGAGTAGATGTGATGAGGGGGGGGGGGCAACACACAACTAGCAGGTTGCATTTATAGAATTATTATTGTTTTTAATGCTAGAGAGCCAGTCAGTGTGAATCTATGTTAATTTTGGGTGTGAGTGTATGTTAAGTTTGGGTGTGGTGTGAGTGTATGTACTTATGACAAGTGGCCATGCCCCGTAATGTGTCACCCCACATCAGCTACTCACCTTGTATATGTCATCAGATAATGGCCCCCTAATTCCATATCCCCCTCCCTATATGACTATATGTAACCAATTTGGCCAAATTGTGAAAGGCAACACTGTCTTTCAATAACTTACTTGTCATTAGCCCATCCATTGGTACGCCTAAATCCATCACGAAAACAGCTCTAAGGGGCAGAGTCTCCCAACGAATTTCAATGCAGGTAACGTAACATACTCGCAACCAGCAACAAGAAAGAATTCCACACTACCAAAGAATTCTCATAAGAGATTCTTCCGCTAGCGTAAACACATTAAAAAAAAAAAAAAAACTAGGAATGGGAGGAGTAGGCAAACACTTAATAAGTAAAAGTATTTGATTATTTGACTCATTTAATTTTTTTACATAAAACTCTCCCGACAGGTAAAATTTAAGACTAACAAAACTCGGCAATTTGTTAGGCAATTTAAAAGAAAAGAGCCGTGCTGCCAATTGTGATACTTGAGTCTATCTCGGTCGCGGTGTTACCATAACATCGACCAGAAAGAGCGCGCTTTAAATAAAACGTAAACAAACGCTGCACATATGACGTTTGTGGCACGTAGACCTACACGGCTTATCTGGCACGGCCAGCACACGCCGCCATGGTTTTACCAGCGAGAGAATGTACGGGTGCTCCACACAGACGAGGAAATATCGAGGGCGGGGTATCTTATCCCTGTCGAGTCACGCACATAATTCACGTAAAATGGTTACGACTGGGTTTCATTTAATTATATGAAGTACAAAAGTTTAAAAAAAAAAAAACACAATTTAGTTTGTGGTGTAATTAGTGGGAGCTCCTACTTAAAGTAATGTAATCAAAAGTTTCAGATAAGAAGGGCTTAGGCTTAGACGTTTTGGGAAGTAATTAAAATAATTCATGTTACTAGCTAAAACACATGAACTTTGGAAGGTAGGTCTACGGCATATGAAACTTTAAGCTGATTTCTTTTATTTTTTATTCTCAGACCTGTCTGGACGCTACAGGATTGATCTGAAATACACAGCCCAGTTTAACCCATTACTAATTTTTACTTAACCCACGCGCTACGCAAAGATACGCAACTCTTGCGGGTTAACGAAACAACAAATGCGCATTTTAGTTAGAAAGAAAAACATAAATTAAATATCACATTAGGGGCGCAATAATAATAATAAAAAATAAACACGAATGCCTTAACCCCCCCCCCCCCACACTATTAAAAACATAATAAATAGCCCCCTCACTTTTAAACACTTTAAACACATGACGTAGCAGCTATGTCGACATTGTCCTGAATACTAGACTAAAGGTAATCAAAGGTAATTATAACGTTTAGCACTATTTCAACTATTTAACCAAGGAGTTAACACAGTGAATCAATCTTAATATATCTCAGATTCAGCCAACCACCCACGCCCCCCCCCCCAAAACCGAAACACCCGGGTTGGGGAGGAGGTTTTTTTAAGGGGGGGGGGGGGTCACAAATATTACCTTCCAATCAGTAAAAAAAATTCTTCGAGGGTAGCGCACAAAATGGAAAAGAAAACCATGTCGGCCTGCATGTGTATCACGGCACAGGCTAAAATTAGATCTGTTTACATTCTCCACGATACCATGGAACTGTGAAGAAAGAGTTCATAGCTCTTCGCCCACTGCTGGTGATAGGTTCCCCCACTGCTTGCAATAGCTTCTCCCCACTGCTGGTGACAGGTTCCCCCACTGCTGGTGATAGGTTCCCCCTCCCCACTGCTGGTGATATGTTCCCGCACTGCTTGCAATAGGATCTCCTCACTGCTGGTGATAGTTTACCCCACTGCTGGTGATAGGTTCCCCCTCCCCACTGCTGGTGACAGGTTCCCCCACTGCTGGTGACAGGTTCCCCCACTGCTGGTGATTAGGTTCTCCCCACTATTGGTGATGGGTTCCCCTAAGGCTGGTGATGGGTTCCCCCATATTTAAATATTTGGTCCCGCAGCAAGCTTTGATAACTCTTAGCACATGCCATGGTGAACAGGCGGGTTCACTGGGTGTGTGATGGATTTTTTTTTTTTGGGGGGGGGGGGGGGAGCAGATCGAAACACCGTGTCGAATGTAAATGGTTGCAAAGTCCAACTAAAATTCACACCCATTGAAACAACAACTGATATTCGCCCCTGCCTTGTATTGGAACTATTTCCAGGTCTCCTCTCCTTCTGCACCGCCACTTCATTCATACACGGTGAAACGTGATGAATGTTACACCCAGGACACCCCTTGAAAGAGCACCGAAGTGCGACGGACGTAAGACACGCGAGCAGGTGTAAGCTTATTTGGTACCGGTAGCACCCATCATTACACATTGTATTTAAAAAAAAAAAAAAAAAATCCAAATAGTGAGGCGTCTCGAAGATGTTATCGGAGTGGCCGGGAAAAACGGCAATTGTTTAAAATAGCAGACACTGTCGGTGGGTCTGTTGTAGCAGACACTGTCGGTGGGTCTGTTGTAGCAGACACTGTCGGTGGGTCTGTTGTTGTTTTAATAAATCCAAGTAAAGCACGTTACGTCATAGACCAATTTTTGTTTTGTATCAATTTTTTATATTTGTATTATTTGTTTGGTGGGGGTGGTGGAGGAATGCCGCACACTGTTTAGGTGAGCTAGTTTCTTAAGCAGCATTTTACACTATGTGAATCACTGTTCCCCCATTTGACTTTTAATCTAGAATCGCCACTGCCCCAAGGTAGCCTAATAAGTATTAATGTAATATCATCACCACCTATCCCCCCAGGTAACGTCCGCCACTATCACCTGGTCACGATCAACCCCCCCCCCCCACCCCTAACCACAGGTCACACTAACCCAAGGTCACACCCCCCATCCCCAGGTTACGTCTATCCACCCCCCCCCCAAACACAGGTCACACCAACCCAAAGTCAACCCCATCCCTGGTCCCCAGGTTACGTCCACCCCTTACAATCTTACACCTACACGTCCATACAAGCTGCCACCTTGCACAAATAAATAGGCTACCTGGCCAATGCTTATCGACTCCTGCGTGGGCGAACTCGTTTTTTTTTGAAGGTATTTCTCCCGTTTTGTGCAGCTGTCGGGAGCAGTGGCAATATTTTAATAGTTCATCAATGTTATTTAAGCAAGGGCCACTAAAATTAACTTCTAACGTCTCTTTAGATCTATGGAAATTATCTAGGAATAGTAGAACTCCCACCCACCTCCCACCCCACCCTATGATAAAAGTGGTTCTAGAAGAATAGAGCTGTGCTAAAGACAATACCAAATAATTTTATGCACAAGAAAATGATCTTCTAATAAAAAATGTTTTTGTAATAAAAAAAAATGTTCATGGAATCCAAAAAATTTTCTTGTAATACAAAAAATTCTTGGAATAATTTTTTTTCTTGCTTTATCTAATGAGTAAAAGTGTGGGGGAAATTAAAATACACACACACACACAAATCTTGATTATCCTTTTAAATTCAAATCTTAATTAATTTAACAATAAACGTATAGATGTATTAAAACACGAAAAATTCCCATCTAAATGTGAGCCGTGCAGTACAAGACATAAATATTCAGCTGTGTTTAAACACACATGTGAATTCCGTCTGAATGTGGAGGGTGCAGTACAACATAAAAAAATTATATTGACCAAAATTCAACAAAAACTTAAAAACTGTTGCATGCTGACAGGGGATCTAAAACTACTGTGTCACACTCGAAAACATCTGCCTTCATGAGCAACCCTAACAGTGTTTAATGGAGTTATTGATAATTTCTTTTTTAAAGAAAACAATTCTGTTAAATTAAATTATTAGAAGGAAACAGAATAGTGATGATGCAATTTTGTTATTGTGCTTTGTCCTCAAGTAAATATTTTTTAGTATTTGTTAACGCTAATGGGAGCATGCTATTTAGGTCGGATTTTACTTTCTTTTGTATTAATTTTGAAATGCATTCAATTATAAGCTTTTGATGGCTTCAAAACTTGAACTGATCAACAAAAAATTAATGCACCAAAACAAATAACATAAACAAAAAAAATGCAAAATTAAAATTAAAGGGAGGCAAACAATAATAAACTAAAATGTCAACAACTTTTGGGTGAAGGTTCTTTCCATTTTTAAAAAAAAATTTTTTACATTCGAGGTACTGAAATTATTATTGTACTATAGCAGTGTTTCTCAACCTGTGGGTCTCAAACCCCATTGGGGGGAAAAAAGGGGTCGGGGGTCACTTGATAGTAAGCCAGGAGTATTTTTAAGAATTCATAAACATGACATTCTTAAAAAAAAATTTTTTAAACCAAATTTCATTTTATATTTTGGATACCGGTATTATTTACAGTGATGTGGCTTGTTTCTTATGGTCACTACACCTTTACTACACTATAGATACATAAAAACCTTGGACTTATTTTGTAAATATTAGTAGCTAATTTAAATTACAACTTTTGAAAATTTCTTTTCAATTTTATAAATTTATATATATATATATATTATATATGAATATATATATTCTGACAAATGTAATTAATATTATTTTTTAATCTTCTTTAATATTTATGACGTAACTTAAAAGTTGGTAGATTCAACTGACATTTTTTTTACTTATCACTGTTTCTTGTGCTTTAGGCGTTTACAAGTAAGCATTATCCTCCAAAAAATTAAATAAAGAACTACCACAAAATAGCAATTTAAAAAATTAATTTAAATTTTCTTTGTTGTGAAATGATTTAGCTTAATGATGGAAAAAACCCTGCAACCTTAGATTTTTTTGGTCAACTAAATTTTAATTTTTTAGGAATAAACCTGATTGTGTGTTTACTGCAATTTTGGGAAATGTTACTGAGGGGGTCCTGCCAATAAAAAGGTTGAGAACCACTGATCTTGATGCTGGGAAAAATTGAGTAGGTATTTAATTAATTTTATTTTGTTTCAGATTGCAAATTTGCACCACTAAAAATACATTGGCAAATAATTTGACAATTTGAATCTTTATATCGCAGATTGAAGAACCTTCACTCACAGGAGATATACCAAGATATGGACATTTTAACTATCTCAATAATCTTGAGAGCTAGGAATGACAAAATATCTTTTAATGAGTTTATATCACCAACATTTAATATTATATGTCTGATTAAAAAGTTGAATTTTTCATTTTAATTTTTTTGAGAAATATTTCTGATAAGGCTCCGGCTTTTTTAAAGTTTAGAAACCTATTTTGTCCATCTGGGTATATCTCCCCAAACTAGAGAATAAACTCAAATACATACAGAAACATTGTCCCAAATGGGAGGGGAAGCACTGCGGTTAGTGGTCATGCTTCTCTCGCCAAGGTGCGAAGGCGACACCGAGTCAGGGTTACTCACACTCTCCTGGTACGTGTGGTACTGCTGGCTGTGCTGCTGGACAGTCTCCTCAAACACCTGCGGCTGGCGTGGCAATGTGGCATACTGCTGGGACGACTTGGAGGCCTTGATGGACTGGGACGCTGCCTCCAGATTCTTCTCCAGCTCATCAAGCCTCGTGGATGAGTCCGCTTTGTCTTTGTTAAGATCTATTGGAATGAAAGCACCATTAAAAAAATAACAAATATACTGTATTTTAAAATCAATAATAATCAGAGAAAATTAGAAATCAAACAAATATTTACAAGTAACCGCCCATGACAGTTGAAAGAAATTTACCATTGAAAAAATTATGATAGTCTATTCTTATAACTTTTATTGGATGAATTAACCTAAGTGGAACCTTTTAAATCCGAAGTTTAATAATCACAGGACCAAAGTAACTTATTAGATTTCTGGTGCTGATACATGTTAACTACAAGAGTGGTAATAATTTAATATAATCACATTACAAAATCTCATAAATATATTGATTCTGGTATGGCTGCCTCCTCTTCACCACTGGCCCTCTCCCTTCTCAATATGTTTTATATTAATAGCACTGAGTGAAAAACAAAAGCTGTCAGGCAGAGAGCGTCATGCATGACAGTTGAAGTCAGGTAAAAAGGTTGAAATATTTGGGAGGCAACTATTATATTAAACTATAAATGGACAGGGGTATGGTGTAGGACTGTCTGTATGATTGTCTGTAGCAATTGTTCAGATCATGACTAGAATTTTTTATCTTGACCATAAAGTACATATTAATAAATATGCATGGCCACATCACACATATTTTAATTTCTGGTGCAACTTTGTTCATTGATAAATTATATCCAAAACATATTTTTACAGTTTATTTTCTCAAGGGTAGAGTTTTCACAAACTCTTGCCAGGGTTCAGACTGACCTGTTCTGTGGACAAAGACCTCTGTGATGTAATGATGATTTATCTGTGTTGGGGGCTGTTGTGGTGGGGGCGCCTGCTGCTGCTGGATCCTCTTAGCCCTGGCCATCTCTTCCTGGGCTTCCCTCTGTCTCTCCTCTCTCAGTCTCTCCTCCCTCAGTCTATCCTCCCTCAGTCTATCCTCCCTCAGCCTCTCCTCTCTCAGCCTCTCCTCTCTCAGCCTCTCCTCCCTCAGCCTCTCCTCTCTCAGCCTATCATCCCTCTGTCTATCGATTGTTCTGTAAGTTGTATATGTGGTTGTGCTGATAGGACCCTGAGAATAACAACATTGAAACAAACCAATTATTTACAATGATATAACTGTTGCCATTTTTGAGCTAAACAACCTCTGGATTTCTTAAAGATACAACAATATTCTATTGTAACTATCAGTGTCTCCGATATATTTTTTTGGTAAAAATAGTATAGGTGAAAAACCACTAAGATAAGTTTTATTTATTTTCTCCGAGATGTGATATTCCTTTAAATTTACCCAATATGGGACAATAATCAAATTTAAATCTTCATACCAGGGACTTTTTTTTAACATATTTCAATGGATTATTACCACACAAAAAACTTGTTCTCCAGTTCATTTCTCTAAACCAGCAACATTCTTAATAATAATTAACTAATTAAAAGAGTGTTGGTCTGGGATAAAGCTTTCAAATAGATTTATGAGACACTAACAATTTGTCTAAATAAAACAATATGAGTTCAGCTTTAAGACAATACAATGTCAAATGTTTCAGCAAGTGCATTTATCAGTACAACAAAAAAACATTCATATGAGTATAAATTAAATATACATGATATCTGTAAAGAAAAGAATAGGAATGGGTACAAGATTTATTCGTTTCCTTTCTTTCATTTTTAGGTGTGATACTTTTATAAATATTATATAAATTTAATTTATACTTATATGAATGTTTTTCTTGTACTGATGAATGCATTTGCCAAAAACGTTTGGATTTGTATTCAGTGTAACCATGATCAAAGCCTAACCTATATTGTTTCATTTACAAAAATTGTTTGTGCCACATTAATCTTAACGATAAGCACATTACATTGAATGAAGAAATCTTTAAATTTGGCAATATTTTGCTAATGGCGTTATAAAAAAAAAATCTTTACTTTAATTTTATTTAAAACTGAAAACTCCTTACCACTGGTGATATGGCTCGTGGTGACAGTGGTGGGGTGCTGTGTGTTGAGCCGTATGATCTCGGCTGTATGTGCTCCACCTCACGGTTTCTGTCATATATTATGTCACTCTGCTGTCTCTGCAGGGGCTTCTGCTGTTGTGGTGGTTGTTGTTGCTGTTGCCAGTTACTGCTGCCGCTGTTCGACCGCGTGCGCATGTACTCCTTGCTGCTGGTTCGAGCCGGCACGGGTGCCGGAGCCGACGACGTCATGGGGGCCGGCAGTGACCTCTGCATGGTTGGGGAGGGCGGGGGCTTGTTTGACCGCTTGTCCCCGTAGCTCCGAGATTCCATGTAGGATGATGTGCTGTACGCGGTGTTGTACTGCTGGTCCTGGGGCCAGGGGGCATCTGAAGTGATGATTGATCTCTGGGGTGGTGCATAAGAAGATGTGACTCTCTCCGGGGAGGTGGGGCCATTTTGGAGATTTTGCCTGTTGTAGGAATCCATTATGGCCTGAAATAATGACATGACATGCCTAAAGCTTTGCAAGAGAAACAACATCAAAGAGATTTCTATCTAAAGACAAAAGGAAATAAAGGAAAGAAACTCCTCCTATAAGTAACTAACATTTTTGAAAACTTAAAAAAAGCTAACTCTAAATTTAAAATAAACGGAAGAGAAACAAATTATTTTAAAAACAACCAAAATTCTATCAGTATGAAATTTTGGCAATCCTTTGGTCTAAGTAGCTGCCAAGAGCTTTCATTGTTTGAAGCATTTCATTTAAATGTGAAATCTTTAACAACTCTCTTTAAATTACCTACACAGAATGTTAGAAATTTACCCAAATACAAATTACCACATTGGTATAAAAGAAAGCAACTTCCTTGCAAGGGAGGTAAATACCGACTTCTGGCTAACTAACATAAAAAACAAACAAACCAGCTGGTATGCTACTAAGTCTAAGTGAACAAATTTTTAAAAATAAAGTCAAGTGCAGCAGGTGGAGTAAATGTTGCTGCAGTAACCAGTGGTGTCACTAGGATTGGTTGTCACCAGTGAAGTAAACTCACGATGTCATTCCCCCTCCAGACATCTCCATTGATCCCCCCTGAGTCTGTCGGCTCAGGAGACAACCTGCTATAATGGCACCAAATTCTTTTGTGCAACCTGCTCTTATGGTGCAACCTGCTCTTATGGTGCCGTGTTCTGGTTGCCAATTACTTTTTTTATTTAACTGAGATCTGTTTTGAAATCGACCAGAGCAAGTGATGTCCCATTTGCTAATTTCCATTTGTTGTCATCACGATGTTTGAGTGTCAACCCATGCTAGGGTTCACCCCCATGTTAGGGTGTCACCCCGATGCTAGGGTGTCACCCTTATGTTAGGGTGTCACTGCCCCTATGTTAGCGTGTCACCCCCATGTTAGGGAGTCACACTGTGCTGTTCATACACCAATACCCTCCTAGTGACGCGACTGAGAATAAACCATTCAACTGGGATCATAGGTATTTAAGTTATGGGAACCCCCCCTCCCACCCCACAATGGATTAATTATCTACTCGGGAAGGACACTCAGGTCAGGTTCAGCCACATACCCTTTCCTCCTCATCACTCTGCGTGCGCCTCGTGTAATATTTATTCTGCGCAAATCTAAGCTCATTGACCAGCTTCTTCTCCTGCTCTGTGCGGCCAGTGGAGTCTCTTCCCTCTTTAAAGTTTTTCAACTTCTGCTGCTGCTGGGCAAGCCAGGAGCTCGTGTCGCCGCCGCCTCCGTCCGGCGAGGAATAGGAGTAAGGAGGCGAGGACTCAATGTTTTGCTCATAATCAGTTCGGTAAGGGAGACGAGAAGACGGGGGTGATTGCAGCCCTTGACTGCCGGGAGATCTAAGGACCTCGTGCTCAAAGACTTCAGATCTCTGAAGGGATGACAGAAGTGACATTTAAATAGTCCTAATGAAACCTTCTGGGGGGGGGGGGGACATGCAGATAATGTACCATGCTGAGTGAAGTAAAAAAAGGAGCAGCCAACTCCTCTTATTAAAAAAAAAATTAAGAGTAGAGTTGCGTCTCTGATTAATCAAATAGATGGAGTGGAAAAAAATTCCATGCCAAGAATATTTATTTGTAAATAAAGACATTCAGTTTCTCTTGATTAGATTTTCTTCCTATTTAGGCACATGCTGATAAATGCAATCTTTTCAACCCTATTGATAGCAATGTTCCTTATAAGAGGAGTTGAGCATCACTGATTAGACAGGACAGTATAAGAAAGGAAAAGTCATGACATGTCATAAGCACATATTATGTGTAGAGAGATATAAAAATGGTTGTATCAACAGTCATGCAGTAATACAAGATTAAATCATGAATATTCCCATAGGAGATGAAAAAAAAAAATGAGAGATGAGATTAATCCGGGTATTAGGGCTGCAAGTTCATAATAAACAAATAGTCTGTGCAAACAGAGAAGAGGAAATTGTAAAAAAAAAAAAATTCCGTAAAAATATAATCGGAAAGTCTTTTGATTATAGAAGAAAGAAAATCATTGAAATATTAGTGGCAACTTTTCAAACTATTAGATTTAATTGTAAAAAAAAAAGAACAAGAAAAGAACAAGAAAAGAACAAGAAAAGAACAAGAAAAGAACAAGAAAAGAACAAGTAGATAAAAATAGAAATCTTTGGGGGAGGAAAAAAAAAAATGTTAAAACTTTTGGGTGAATGAGTTTTTCTTTCTTTATGCACTGAATTATCCTTTATGAAATTGAACAAGAAAATAACAAGTGCTGGCTTTTCTTTCTTATTTTTCCTCCAGAACAAAACCTTTTACATTTGACATGAGTGATGTTTTAAGTTCCTAAACACTAAACACAAAAAATTTAACAATGGTTAGATTTTGGTTCAAAATCAATAACTGCCTGATTACCTATTGACTTTGATTTGAAAGATTTACAATAACATTAATATCTAGATATTATTTCTGTTGAACGGTTATTGGGCGTTCATACCCACAATTTCAGATGTATAGTATATGTAATTGTTTAGGAATGTATAGGAATTGGCAAAAATTCAAGATACAAAAAAACTGTGCATTGATTAAATTATATGTTGATTAGAAGAAAATTAGAGCAATGTTGTGGCAGAGATGGCTGTAACATTAACTAGCAAACAATTTACCCTTACAAGCAAACCAACAATGTCAAGTGTCATGTCAGGTGTCATGTCAAGTGTCATGTCAAGTGTCATGTCAGGTGTCATGTCAAGTGCCATGTCATGTGTCATGTCAAATGTCAGGTCAAGTGGCATGTCTAGTGGCATGTCAAGTATCATGCCAAGTGTCATAGCATGTGTCAAAGGTCAGGTCAAGTGCCATCTCAAGTGTCATGTCAAGTGCCATGTCAAATATCAGGTCAAGTGTCATGCCAAGTGACATGTCAAGTGCCATGTCATGTGTCATGTCAAATGTCAGGTCAAGTGTCATGTCAAGTGGCATGTCTAGTGTCATGTCAAGTATCATGCCAAGTGTCATAGCATGTGTCAAAGGTCAGGTCAAGTGCCATCTCAAGTGTCATGTCAAGTGTCATGTCAAATATCAGGTCAAGTGTCATGCCAAGTGCCATGTCAAGTGCCATGTCAAATGTCAGGTCAAGTGTCATGTCAAGTGGCATGTCTAGTGTCATGTCAAGTATCATGCCAAGTGTCATAGCATGTGTCAAAGGTCAGGTCAAGTGCCATCTCAAGTGTCATGTCAAGTGCCATGTCAAATATCAGGTCAAGTGTCATGCCAAGTGCCATGTCAAGTGCCATGTCAAATGTCAGGTCAAGTGTCATGTCAAGTGGCATGTCTAGTGTCATGTCAAGTATCATGCCAAGTGTCATAGCATGTGTCAAAGGTCAGGTCAAGTGCCATCTCAAGTGTCATGTCAAGTGCCATGTCAAATATCAGGTCAAGTGTCACGTCAAGTGTAATGCCAAGTGCCATGTCAAGTGTCAAGTCAAGTTTAATGAAAAGTTTTAAAATGAAAGTGCTTAACCTCCTAAACTTAAAATAATAAAACGTTTAATTTTATTAAGTGACATTTTTTTTTTTTTTAAAATTCAACCAATCAGAAATATTAATCATTTTTCAAAAATGTATTTAAAATTGAAAGGCAATGTCAATATTTATTCAGAACTCAATATGTATTTTTTAAAATTTTACATTTTACTCAGTTGTCTCAATATTTTATTTGTATAGAATTTCAAGGCAGATTACGCATGTCAGAGAGAATTTTCTTTTTACCAATAGACAGGAATGGGTAATGTAAAACATTTATTGTGACCATCAATCATTTTATCCTGTAAAATAAGGCTTTATGGTGATGACAGAGAACAATGCCTGTATCCTTAAAGGAATAGGAAATTTCTTTAATACATTTTGGGGACAATTTTATAGTTTCTGTTGGCTGAGAAAATGTTATTTTTAACCTAAAATGTTCAGCATGTGTTCCAAGCAACTAGGTCTCACCTGGCAAAATAAAATTGGAATATTATGTTCATTTATTTCTAAATTGACAAAGAAATTAGTTAATTATGTTTATTCCTCACCTGTGAAGACTGTTGTGATGAGAGTCCTGATGTGTAGGAAAATGCATTATTAGGGACCCCTTTAGGGTGGTACTGGCTAGGCGGGGGGCGCGTGGGGCTGGTGTCCAACATTTGTGTGGGGTCGGCTGCAATCGTATAATGGTCCTTGACCTCTCCCTGGCCAGGGACTTTGTAGGAGACCTCTGCGCGCTGGATCAGAACTCGGTCGGGGTTCCTGTGTGCGTCTGTGCTGGAATACGAGGTGAACGTACGTGTAGTTGTAGTCACAGTTTTGGCTCCGCTCATTGTTGGGCTCGTCGCTACGTTACCACCGCTTGGAGACAACGGCGCCTGCTGGGACTGGACTGCTGTCTGAAAAGATCTAGGTGAGCGCTGGTTGCCCGAAACGAATGCCTGCTCACTCAGGAGGTCGCTTAACAGCTCGTCAAGCTGGGTGCGCTCTTCCAAAGTCTGAACTGTTTTTCTGCTTAGTGTGGAGTTGCTTTGGTAGTTGGAGTTGTTGACATCGACGGGGACGATGTTGTTGTTGACGTTGCTGTTGCCTACTGACGTGTAATGAGAGTTGAAACTTGCATTATGGCCTGTGTAGCCTGAAGAAATATGATTTAAAAATATAATTTCATGGAAAGGAACAGCTTCCAGAGACATTATCCACATGCATAATTTATTACTACTACTAGCTATTTGAAAAAAAAAAATTTAATGATTTTGTGGTCCTGGAAAGCATATACATTTTTATTCAGTTTTCATTTGACTAGAAGAGTGCTACTCAAACTTTTTAGTATGGCGGACCGGCAGGAATTTTTCTATTGCGCCAGGGACCGGTGCACTATTTTTCTTGTACTGACGTGGTAGCGAAATGAGTTTTCTTGAAAACTTCTGTGGACCGGCGGATGATGGCCCAGGGACCGGCTACGGTCCGCGGACCACCACTTTGAGTAGCACTGGACTAGAAGCAAAGCTATTTTATATATTTATTCAAATGCAAATTACTTTAGAGAACCAAACAAGCTTCATTGAATAAAAAAACAAATAAAAACTAAGCAGCTTCATTTTTGTTTAAATATAAGGAAATTATTTTTTATGAAAAATTCTTATAAAAATGATTAAATGCTGACAAATCTATTTTCTATATTTAACGAGGTCAATCTTATCAAATACTGTCCCTCACACCTAAAGAGGATATAGGTAAAAATGCATCTAATTTATTAGGAAGATATTTTAAAATTTTAAAAGAAAACCCAGGAATATGACACTAATAGGTAAATGCATCCACTAAGGTAGAAAGTCATTTTGCTATTTTATCAAAGTACAGTACTACTGCAGTATAAATACAAGATTCATGCAGAGCAGAAAAATGAACTTAAAATGTGTGCATATAAAAATTTTGCTAAAAGGTGAAAATTAAAATGTTACACAAATTTACCATTACGTGTTTGGGATGAACTTACGTTATTACATATTTATTTACTGCTGATATATAATAGGTTTCTTGTTAAAATAGTAGATTCTGTTTATTTTTAAACTGAAATTCTTTTCATCATCATTTAAAAAATCTGTAATCTAGTATTCTGGGATCAAATTTAACGTATATATGTCAGTGTTTGATTAAAGAATACAGAACAATGTTTCAAAATTCAATTAATCTAAAGAGTTGTTTCTATGTTTGTTATTTATATAAGTCATATAGAAGCAAGTCTACAGAAAAGCTGTACAACTCAGCTGAGAAAATTTTACGTAACATTCATTAAATGACAGCAGAGTACGCTTTGTTTTAAAAATTATGAAAAAATAAAGATCTGGCAGTAGCATTTCAGGGTAATTTATTGGAAATACCAAAAATAGGGTTATTCCCCCTCTCTCTGACAGAGAGGCAAAAAAATAACATGCCTTGTTTGGGAAATATTTGATATGCTTGTAAAGATATCTACAGGTTCATTTTGAACTTTATAATACCATAGAATATTTTTAATGCAATCAAGATAAATAAAAGCCATGAATCATGTTCATGTCAGAAAATTAATTTGTTAAAAACAAAAAGTGAAAAAAAACACTTTGGAATTGTTAATAAAGAATCGTGTAAAGAGCTACATAACAGTGGGTGAGTTTCTACAAAGGTGTAAAAATGAATTTCTTATCTTTAAAGTTCTTTAAATATCTCTAAGATAAAAAAAAAAAGAGGATGCCTGTTCCATAATAGGATTTTTTTATTAATTAAAAATCTAATTTTAAATGAGGGGGAAGAAAACAACTACTGAAATGCAAGGGAGGTAATTTCAAGACAAATTATTTTTTTCTCCACTAACCAGAATCTAAACTAGAGGAAATTGAGCCATTTGTTAAATAAGGGAGAGCGTGATGTGGAGCTGTTGGCTGTTGGACTGGTGCCCTCTTTTCCACTGTTGCATAAAGGCTTCCGTCGGGTGCTTGATTATGCGTGACTTGATTGTGCGTGACGTTGCGTACGTTGGATACTTGGGTTTTAGTCAGTGCTGCTTGGCTGCTGGAAATTCCGTTTTCATTGATATCTACAGCTGAAACGGAATTGTTAATGGAGAGAAAGAAATATATAAGCAGCATAGCCAATCCAGCAATTAAACAAGACCTGAGGAAGAGTGTGGAAGCGTCATTCGAGGAAGGAGAGAAATTACAAATTTCACAAATGTTTTTTGCAACCGCCTTTCCTTTCACAACTGTCCAAAAATGATTATAGATGTTATTTTTAGATCTCTCCGGAAGGTTTTCAAATATTCTTCGCCAATGATCCATATTATTTTTAAAAAAAATATTTTTTAAAGAATTAGTCCCAGATTTATTTGGACTGCATTTTTCACTTGACCTTCAAATGATTTTAATTAGTTAAGCTGTACAATAGTTTCTCATATCTTCTAATGGAAACCAAAGTTTGAAGATATAATAAAACTGAATTTTTCGGTGTGAAAAATACTAGCTGCCATATTAATACTGTAAGTTAAAAGATTATGAGGGAACTGGAAAAGTCCAAAAAATAAATGTTTGCTGTGTTGAGAAAAAAAAGAAAAAAAAACTATTCAAGCCTCTAAAAGCTCTATAAATGTCTACAAGCCAATAAAACATGAAAATATTTCTTAACTAAAAATCCTTGTTATCAATTATATGATTACAAAATGTGTCAAAGATACCACTGGTATGTCAGCGTACAGTTAAGTCAGATGTGCAGCTATGATTAAAGCTTAATCAAGTTTATTAAGAAAATGTCAACACATGTAAGTAGTTATGTTAGCCCAGAGGCACAGCAATAAACTCAGATTAAAATGAAACGAATTTAAACTATTCTCGGCTGAATCAATTTTTTCCATATTTTATAAGTAGAAATTGTTGTTTTTGAAAGACAAAACAAAATCTTCATTAAATTGACTTTTTATTCTGTGATGTTGTTTTCTTTTGCTTCTTGCTATCATCACCCACTTAATTTATTACTTTTTTCATTATTTATTATATGATAACTCTCAAAGTTGAAGAAATCATATTATTTTAATAGTGTAGACATTCATAATTAAATATTAATGATAACAATGAAAGAGAGATTGTAAAACTATTATATTGAAAGTGCAGCATGCACAATGGAAAAATACAAGGGTAATTTTTCTTTTATACTCCCATTTAACAAAATTGATGTGTTTATTTTACTCCAAACTAATTTACACAAAGAAGAAAAGTAACAGTGATATCCAAGTGCAGTATTCAGTCTATCCAATAAAATACATTTGATTATAAGTATGAAATAGCCATAGGGATATGTTTTATATCAGTATATTATGAGTAGGTAACCACCACTCTAAAAGCAAACCCATGCCAAAAAAAATCACTACCACAACTCATTGAGCACCTACCATCTATGGCCTCCAAAGCTCGATGGAAGTTTTCATATGAATCTGATCGAGCCAAAGACTCCTCATTATCATCTACTGGGACCGTTACATCTGACTTGAATCCTGACACTGAAAGAAGGAATGAGTTGTTGGTATGGTTTAATTTGGTTGTAATTAGTTAATTATAAACATAGCCTGATTGTCAAAATATTTATTTAGCTGCAGAAAATATTAGTCCTACATGTCCACTGTTTATTTCTAAATGAAAATGGCATTTAATTTCTCTCTTTTCTCATGACTTCACCTTTTTTTTTTCCTTCTAAATTTTCAAGCTATAAAATATTTTTTTAAAACGTCCTTCTCATGTATTTGTTGAATCCAGGCAGACCAAGTAATTTCTATTAAAATAAGCTAACCAACCTTGAATAATATTCATGATAGTTTGCCTATCCGCAAAGTAAAAGTGTGCCTTGAAAAAATCAGAATGTTGGCAATATTTATCTTAAAAAGAAACAATTTTAACTGATATATTATTTAGATATTAAGAAATATCCTCTTATGTGATTTAACAGATTTATCTGGTGAGATATTTCTCACCTGAACATAAGCTATCATAAGCTAAAATAAGTTAACATATAAGTTATCATAAGCTATCAGTTGGTTTAATTCATTATTAAGTATAACTATTGATAATTAAAGAGGTTGAAATTATACATAGTATTATTAGTTATCTTTTCAAACTTGATTACAACATATTATTATTAGTTGTCTTTTCAAACTTGATTACAAAAATCTCATTTCCTTTTTTGGTTCAATGAACTAACATCCATAAAGATGATAGACCAAGCCATAAATATCTTCAGGTAAATGGTCAAGGGCTATAGAAAAAGTAGAGCCACAGAGCTAGAGTTGAAATTCTCTGTTCACTAGGAATAAGAAAACCATATTTTAAAGGGGGGTGGGGGTGGACAAGACATGACTTCAAAATCTCAGATCATCTTTTTATGTATTTTCCCTTGAAAATTCTTTATACCATGCTTTTGGCTTCGTTCAGAGTATAGTAGTATGTTGTTTTTTTAACATCATGTTGGACTACTTTTACAAGAAAATATTTATTGATGTCTTTGAGCCTAATCTTACTACAGACTACAGAATCTCAGATAAGATTACAATTTTTAAATAATTTCTCTTGTAAATTCATAATTCTTATGGTTCTAGTTTAGTGGAGTAATGTTGTTTACAGAATTTAAGATTTAAGAGCAACTGTAACTGAACTGTAAGCCTACTCTTTGAACAGAACGTGACAATGACTGAATGAGTTGGGCCAACAAATGTCTTGTTAATTAAATTAATTATTAATTATAATCTTACCTGAAACCAAAACATCTGAACTTGGTCCAAATACAAATTCTACCTTGCCATTGTCAGGAAATCTGGGGTCTGAAATTTAAAAAATAATAATATGTCAAATTATTTAACTATTTAAAGGGCTAATGTGTAGTTGTGTGTCCGTGGCAAGGGAGAGGGTCAAAACCCTGTTAGGGAGAGGGTCAAAACCCTGTTAGGGAGAGGGTCAAAACCGGGTTAGGGAGGAATTTAGGGTTCAGGTTAGGGTGAGGGATAGATTTAGATCATTTTTTCATTTTTAAAAACTTTTTATTCGTCATGGTAAAAAACGCGGACACATAACTACACATTTACCATTTAAAGTATTCAAATTAAATGAGCAGATATTAATATTAATAACACTATTAAAAATATTATTATGTCGGAACTCGTTTATATAAGTAGTAAGTAGGCTTAGACTAGACTTAGACTAGTAGGCTATATGAGTTTGGAGTCAAGTTTGAAAGAATGCATTAAAAACTTACAAAAACATACGCTTCGGATCGGCAAGAAAAAGTTAAACGCTATAACTTAATGAAATTAAAATAAATAGGAAAATGCCACTTGCAATTCAAACTTCATGTTAAATAACAAAGCCATTGGTGAAAAATACCAAAGGGACGTCAGTATAGATAAGACTGAACAAATAATAAACGCAGTTATTTCCCGGAGCATAGACCTAAAATAACCGGAAAGGTTAGGCAAGTGTGGAAGTAATTAATGCAATAAAGCTATTTACAACCTCAACAGGTAAGGTGCAAATAAGATATGTTTTTGTTTTGTTTTTATTATAATATTTTTTTCCACGCGCCCGTGTCTCTATCACTAACTGTATTTCAGTTAGGGGCCAGAGCACAGTTGTGTCCCCTCCAGGGCCCTTCATTCACTTGTCATTCGGAAACATCCGATAACTCAAACTGGGAGGAATGACACCAGACCGGAGGCGGTATACCAGATCATGTCAAGATTATTCTAATTTGTTTTAAACTGTCTCTACTTGCCATAAGATCTAACGCCAATAATGGGAATATAATATTATTTTAGAAAATTGAAAACGACGAGTTCTCAATTATTAATAACTGTTAAAATATACGTATTTAAAAAAAAAAATCTTGAGAACACGTTATATACAATCATTACATACGGGGCTTGACATAGAGAAGTCAACTGACAACTAATTATACGCTAATGATCATTATGGCCATTTGTCACACCGTGCTCAGCACTTGCAAGACCACCAAATATATATTATATTACAAAGTATAAAAATGTATAAAATTAAGAGCTGTCCATAAGAAATTATGTGAACGCTATTTAAATAAGTGATAACAGTTCATTTTAAAAAGTTCACCGACGCCATAATAAGAATGTAGGCCTAAAGAATTAAAAACACACCCGCAACAAACATAATATGTGTGCAGAGAATGTCATGTTATAAAAAAAAAAAAAAATACAACTAATACCACTTAGCCTTATAATTAATTCCCATTACCCCCCCCCCCCTTTCTCTCATTATCTCCCCTTCTCTCATTATCTCCCGTGCCATCACAACGTCTAATAAAAATAAGCACGGAGAGAAGACATGTAAACAAATCAATAAAGACACCGGAAGTAGACATACCGACAATGACATCATTATTTTGATAATTTGCTCGCCCCCACTGATCTATCTCATAAGCAATCAAAGTAACATGAGCACAGGAAAAAAGGTTGGGTTGGGGGTCGGGGGGGGGGGGTGGTTGGAATAACCAGCTCTCCTCATAAAGGGTACATTAAAAAAAGGTTCCTCTCATTCCATTAATTATGTTAGAAGTCAGAGTGAGTCAGCTGCTGTCAAGTTGTGTGCGGCTGCAAGAAACCCTGGCAAGGATCCAACATACGTCGTCATTATGGGTAAGTGTTAGGCAGTGTTTCAGGCACATCAAAAGACTGATTCTAAAGCACAGTGGCGTGTAGCTCACACATCTAATGACTGATTCTAAAGCACAGTGGCGTGTAGCTCACACATCTAATGACTGATTCTAAAGCACAGTGGCGTGTAGCTCACACATCTAATAACTGATTCTAAAGCACAGTGGCGTGTAGCTCACACATCTAATAACTGATTCTAAAGCACAGTGGCGTGTAGCTCACACATCTAATGACTGATTCTAAAGCACAGTGGCGTGTAGCTCACACATCAAAAGACTGATTCTAAAGCACAGTGGCGTGTAGCTCACACATCAAAAGACTGATTCTAAAGCACAGTGGCGTGTAGCTCACACACCAAAAGACTGATTCTAAAGCACAGTGGCGTGTAGCTCACACACCAAAAAAAAACTGATTGTAAAGCACAGCGGCGTGTAGCTCACACATCAAAAGACTGATTCTAAAGCACAGTGGCGTGTAGCTCACACATCTAATGACTGATTCTAAAGCACAGTGGCGTGTAGCTCACACATCTAATGACTGATTCTAAAGCACAGTGTCGTGTAGCTCACACATCTAATAACTGATTCTAAAGCACAGTGGCGTGTAGCTCACACATCTAATAACTGATTCTAAAGCACAGTGGCGTGTAGCTCACACATCTAATGACTGATTCTAAAGCACAGTGGCGTGTAGCTCACACATCAAAAGACTGATTCTAAAGCACAGTGGCGTGTAGCTCACACATCAAAAGACTGATTCTAAAGCACAGTGGCGTGTAGCTCACACACCAAAAGACTGATTCTAAAGCACAGTGGCGTGTAGCTCACACACCAAAAAAAAACTGATTGTAAAGCACAGCGGCGTGTAGCTCACACATCAAAAGACTGATTCTAAAGCACAGTGGCGTGTAGCTCACACACCAAAAAAAAACCTGATTGTAAAGCACAGCGGCGTGTAGCTCACACATCTAATGACTGATTCTAAAGCACAGTGACGTGTAGCTCACACATCTAATGACTGATTCTAAAGCACAGCGGCGTGTAGCTCACACATCTAATGACTGATTCTAAAGCACAGTGACGTGGAGCTCACACATCTAATGACTGATTCTAAAGCACAGCGACGTGGAGCTCACACATCTAATGACTGATTCTAAAGCACAGTGACGTGGAGCTCACACATCTAATGACTGATTCTAAAGCACAGTGGCGTGTAGCTCACACATCTAATGACTGATTCTAAAGGACAGAGGCGTGTAGATTACCCATCTAATGACTGATTCTAAAGGACAGTGACATGTAGCTCACACATCTAATGACTGATTCTAAAGCACAGTGGCGTGTAGCTCACACATCTAATGACTGATTCTAAAGGACATTGACATGTAGCTCACACATCTAATGACTGATTCTAAAGGACAGTGACATGTAGCTCACACATCTAATGACTGATTCTAAAGGACAGAGGCGTGTAGATTACCCATCTAAATAATCACTACAGGGCGGCATAAGTGTACTTAAGACTTGAAAAGAGATATGTTATATATTGCATAAATACTTTTGTACTCAAAAAATGTGTGTACTAATGCCAATACAATTTTCAGACAACTGTAATTTACAACAATGTACAAAAGGCTTGCATGCTTATCTCGAAATATGCCTTGTGTTCACATAATTATCAACATTTCGTATACTTGAAAATAATTTAAAACTCCATACATTTGTTCACATACATATGACACAGACAGACTAATTGTTGAATCCATGAATTCACACAGCACCGAAATCTGTCCCAGTGGTTCCAAAGATATATTACAGGACTCTTCAATGATGAGGCTGCTCGAAGATGAGATCTCGGTGTCAGAGAGTTTGTCAACATTAATCTCTCTGCTATCTAAACCAACATGTAACAAGTAGATCCGTGTGTGTCCGACACAGTGTCCTACACAGGTAAACACGGTGTCCTAAACAGGTAAACACGGTGTCCTACACAGGTAAACAGCCAGGGTAGGTAGGGTCAGTCCAATAAATCATGGCTCTAATCTAAAGACTCCACAGTTTCAGCGGAAATATTCTTTCAATTTTATCTTTTGGCTGCTACGATAAGCTTGCTTAGAACTGAAAGCGTTTAAATAAACACGGTATTTACCTAATCCTATTTTTGCCTAAAAACTGCGCTATACATTGGACCATAATTATCATGTTATAGCCGAGTCCCCTGTAGGTCCTAGTCTATACTATAGTATCATGTCATAGCAGGTTTTTTCTGTAGGTCCTATTCCATATTATCATGTTATAGGAGAGTCCCCTGTAGATCCTAGTCTATAGTATAGTATCATGTCATAGCAGGTTTTCTCTGCAGGTCATATTCCATATTATCATGTTATAGCTGGTCCCCTTGTAGGTCCTATTCCATATTATCATGTTATAGCTGGTCCCCTTGTAGGTCCTACTCGATACTTAGCCAAACAAAAACCCCTCCTTATTTCGGGTTTATTCTAACCACTGTGAACAAAAATGCAAGAAATGTATCAGGACGTGGGACTAGCAGAAAGGGATGTTTACACAGACCGTCTTGTGTGTGTGGCCGGGGGGGGGGGGGGGAGCGTGGGGAGGTGGATAGAATGAGTAAAAAGGTGAGTAACAATAAGGGCCGAGGTTCGTCCTTCCACCGCCCCTTTTCTCGCCCCGTTCACCACAAAAAGTAACCATTGTAAAGTCAACACCTGGTGTGAGAGTATCAAAGAAAACACAAAGGCCACGGGCCCTGCTCCCTGACTCTGGCCAGAACTTCATTCAGTATGAGCAGAGTCACCACAGCTGGTTACTTCCAGACTAATTGGGATTGTTTATTTTTATCCCCCCGAACAAAGTACCCAAGAGCCACGCACGGATTGCTCTTGTCTTTACACACTGTTAAGTTTGACATTGTTAAATGCAACCACGGACATTGTCGCTACGTGTGATGTGGGGTGTGTGATGTAGGGTGTGTGATGTAGGGTGTGTGATGTAGGGTGTGTGATGTAGGGTGTGTGATGTAGGGTGTGTGATGTCGGGTGTGTGATGTAGGGTGTGTGATGTAGGGTGTGTGATGTAGGGTGTGTGATGTAGGGTGTGTGATGTCGGGTGTGTGATGTCGGGTGTGTGATGTAGGGTGTGTGATGTAGGGTATGTTATGTAGGGTGTGTGATGTAGGGTGGGGAGTCCCAGTAGACTTAAAATACGATTGTGGCTAGAACTCATACGACTCTGTTTTTAAATGTCCGACACAATACGCACCATACCATACGCACCATACTATACGAACCATACTATACGAACCATACTATACGAACCATACTATACGAACCATACTATACGCATCATACCGATTCTATATGCTAGATATAACGTTTCTAAAATAAATGATAAATGGACACACACTAGAGCGTGGTCAGACAATGGCAGCGAAGGGAAATAACCGACAATAAGGTATTATGTGGCCTTGAACTTCGAAACTATTTTTTTTTACTGATATTACCAAGAATGCCAAAAGGTTGACAAATTGATATGGCCAAGAATGCCAAAAATTGGACAAATTGATATGGCCAAGAATGCCAAAAATTGGACAAATTGATATGGCCAAGGATGCCAAAAAGTTGACAAATTGATATGGCCAAGAATGCCAAAATGTGGACAAATTGATATGGCCAAGACTGCCAAAAGGTGGACAAATTGATATAACCAGGAATGCCAAAAAGTGGAAAAATTGATATGGCCAAGAATGCCAAAAATTGGACATATTAATATGGCCAAGAATGCCAAAAAGTGGACAAATTGATATGGCAAAGAATGCCAAACATTGGACAAATTGATATGGCCATGAATGCCAAAAATTGGACAAATTGATATGGCCAAGAATGCCAAAAATTGGTTAAATTGATATGGCCATGAATGTCAGCGACTGGATCAGTCAATTTGACCATGAAGTAGACGACGACCGTCTATAGAGATAAGCTGGTGTGTCGATCAATGATCACAGGCACGGTCGTCAAATTTACGGGTGTGTCATTAGGGATAACAGACGAGTCCCACGATTTTAATAGGAAATTGTACAAAGCGATGTAAAGGGAATTTTGGGATTATTTTGTTTTACTATATAGTTTAGTGCGTTAAAATAGAAATTTGACGAAAAATTGATTGTGTAAACTGAAGAAAAAAAATCGACCTAGCTTCCGTTCGATCAAATTCCCGTTCGATCGATTTTCCGTCGACGAAATTTCTTTCAAACAAATTTCCAGTAATCATTAAATTAAGCTAATGCCTCAGGCAAATGGTATTAAATTAGGCTAATGTTTCAGGCAAATGGTATTAAATTAGGCTAATGTTAGGCAATGCTATCCTAAGGAGCAGGCCACTATCAGAAACTGAAAACTACGCTCGGCCCAAACGTGTTGTCTCCCCTTCCTGGAGTTAGTCAGACACAGGTGAGTCCTTCCTTCAGGTGCATGGTAGACGTGCGAGTTTGGGGAGAGGTTGTAGGGGGGGGGGGGGCGGGGGGCGTATGGAAAGATGGTCGTAAAAATAAAAACATTCCTTAACGTGATTAATACAAACTATTGCATACGTAATAGACGTTTACATTTCATTTCTATAATGCCTGTAATCACGTATATTAAGACAAAGCCATTAGCACTGACTCATTGATTAGACTTATGGCCAATTTCGTATTGTATCATTTTTACCAGAGGCATACCGGGGAGGGGGGTGACCGGACCAGGCAACATTTTTGTATGTATGTGTTATGGGATAGCACTATTAATACAAGATCGGGCATTACTGCCGAGTTAGCAGTTATGCATAGCCCATAATACGTTATGCACCAATGGAACCTGCACCCTCTTCCCATGCAGCATCCACTACCCATGCTGTACCCTCCTCCCATGCTGTACCCTCCTCCCATGCTGTACCCTCCTCCCATGCTGTACCCTCCTCCCGTGCTGTACCCTCCTCCCATGACCTATAAAAAGACATAATTTCTAGCAAAGCTCACGTCTGACATTTGATGGCGTTTTCTAGGTCATGGTGGTGGTGTTGTGTGGTCATGATAGTGGTGCTGTGTGCAAGTCAAATCCACTGTTAATAGAGTGGGTGGACTAGGGAGGGTGAGCGAAGATCGGGCACATCAATGAGAAGCACTCGAAGGACCTCTTTGAAATGTTAGACTTAAAAATCGGCAAGGTGACATTAGCGATGTTTTCCCGAAGCCTGTGGCCTATTAGTGTTAGCTAGTGCACACAGGACACGCCCACCCCGACACGCCCACCCCTACAAGCCAACACCGACACGCCCACCGCGACACGCCCACCATTTAGAAGATAACGTATAGAACATTGAACTCGGAAATTCTTAGAGAAGACTTCAAATGACCACAGTCGAAACTGTTGACCAGCGTCAGGGTCAAGGGTCACTTTGAGGAAACATGGCATGGTAGTGGACGTTTGCAAATCAAACATTTGATTAAAAAAGGGCAGTAATCACTTGTAGATGATTCAAACAAAACGACACGCACCTAAACATTCTTTTGATACACGCTTCAATCCAATCCACGTTAATGGAACAACGTATGTTCGGCTGGGTAAAGATGGCGGCCAGCTCGGGGAATGCGGGAGACGAATCAATCAGTTAAAGATATTTCAAAAGTAGCATCAAGGAGACAAATTAGATCAAAGGGAAAAATTAGATCAAAGGGACAAATTAGATCAAAGGGCCACATTAGATCGAAGGGACAAATTAGATCAAAGCGACAAATTAGATCAAACAGACAAATCAGATCAAAGGGAAAAATTAGATCAAATGAAAGAAATATTTTAAAAAGAAGTCGAGTCAAATTTATCTGAGTTGAAATGGTAAAGGAAAAGATGTCAAGCATTTCCATAATTTTTCAAAGCCTAACTATTAAAATAAATAAAAAAATCACTATAAAAAACTTAATTAAATATATGAAGGACCTATTAAATTTAGACATAAAACAGAGGAAATGATAAACTTTTTCATTCATAATTGTTGTTATTTTTTGCTGGCTATATAAGACTTTTCGTCGACACGTTCTTTGTTTTGTTTCGCCTTTATACAGGTTTTCCCCTTCCCTTTATTTTCCCATTTCTCAAACTGGTCGCCGTCTCGCCCTTACCCACAATGCCTTGTAAATAGCCTGTCAATTATTATCATATTATAATCATGAAGGAAGCCAACATTGAAGTCAATGGGAGATCATTTTTGAACAACGTTCCAGCTGGCGAACGGCAGTGTACGAAGGAGTGAAAAAGGCAGAAGATGTGCGGAGCGAAGCCCTTGCAACAAAAAGAACAGCACGGAAGGCCAAAATTAACCAGGAATCATCATTCTCCTGCGTTAAATGCAGTCGAGATTGTCATTCCAGGATTGGCCTAGTGAGCCACTCGTCGAAGTGTAGGACTACAATATAGCTACTCCATCGTCTCGCGAAGACGGAAGGATGCCATACAATAATCCTTTTATGACAAGCTTTTAATTAGCCAGAGTTGTTTAAACTGCTCAAACATTCCCTCCTTTAATCGGCATGTCCCCTCCCGTAAAAAAAATATATATATATAATACAAAAAATTAAATCCCTAATCAGCCGGTTCCATTATCATTTGTGTTATTTAAAGAACACGAACAAGACTGAATATTAATTTCTGAGGTCTGAAAATCTGGGGTTCGGGTGAAAAGTAAAAGGAAGGCTTAAATACATTAATGCGGATAATTATTAAACAGGTGAATGACGTACCAGTGATTTAAACCTCGCGTTATTTGTTCCGGAGTCATAAATATACTTTTGTGAATTTGATTTGACATGTTTAAATCTCGCCAAAGATTCATGCACAGCGCCCAACAGTCTGACCCCCAGATTTGCAAACAGTTATGAGCACACGCATAGTGCCAAAGAATCCTCAAAGTCGGCAACATACAGTGCCTAAACCCATACAAGAGTGAGCAGAGCTCATGGCTTTATCTATAGACATATGTCGAGCATGGGAGTTCATTGATAACTGTTGCGACTGAATGTCATGTTTATTACGCGCGGTGTGTGTTCGAGAGTTTTATAAGTTAGTGAACGCTCTTCACGCGCTTGACTTGGTGACGTATTTTTATGCTGATTGTGACGTATTGTCTAGAATGTATTGTGACGTAAGTTTTAGTCGTGTTGCATTTTTTTTTTACAACAATGGACTACGATTGTTTTGTCACGTGATACGTACCAGCCATTAGTAGGCTTTCTGCTACACATAACAACACATAACAACAGATAAACAGCTGATCAGCCATTGCCATTATCATTAATTCTAAAGCAAAATGTTTGTCTCCATCAGCGCTTCCCCAGTGTTTATTAAAATTTTACTTTTCAAAATATTCTTGAATACACGCGTTTCTTTAAATGACATTCAATAAATGTGACAATAATTATAATTCAGTTATGATTAAAGGAAGAAAGTTGTTTGAAGAAAAATTTGTGAGCGACTAGTGTGTTGCAGACAGCCTACCGGAAGTATTACTTGTTTTTACACGTATCAAGTGACAAAACAATCGACTAATCGTAGTCCATTTTGGAACCACGTAACTGTAACACAAATATGATATTAAAACAATAAAATTAATTAATCATGCAGATAAAAGGCGAAAATTAAAAAAGCTCGATTGTGGTGTCAGAAAAATGCTGACTCGTCTGACGTCATTTGTTTACACAACACTCCAAGCAGACATGCCGGTTAGGCGTGTAGCCAAAAAAAAACGAGTAGATGTCGGTGAAGATTTTGGTGGCTGGCGGCAGTATCTAACAGCTGAGATGAGTCGCCATCTTAAGACAACACAAGACAAGATGGTCGAAATTTAAAATTGGAAGCTGCTGCAGCCAATGAAAGTTTTAAAATTGGAAAAAATTACTATGTTAGCCATTTTGAAAAAAAAACAAATTTCTAAACAAGAATACGGTTTTGATACAGTAAATAATCATACAAAGATTCTTCTGTAAACCAATTTTTATCAAAACAGTGTGAATTTCAAATGAAGACTGGTTATGTAGGGGCTTTCGTGTCATATAGAACTTTGCCCTAACCCCCACAACAGCTAGAGCATTTAAGCAAATGAATTATCAGGTCAGCGCTAGAAGGTGAAGGCACTGTGCCTCCCCCGAATCCACCGCCACTGACTTCGGAACGCCCACGGATAATCCGAGACCAAACTATATCTCGGTACTAGATAACGACGGAGACGCGGGTGTGTCACTGTGACGCCAATCATCAACTTTGACTCTGTAGTCAGACACGTTGATCACATGGTCCAATGGTCGCGATTTAAGTCATCAGCGAGAGAAAAGACCTTTCATCGCTTCAGTACTTCTAAATAGGACATGACGCGATGTATTCCAGAACAATCATAATCTTAAGTGCTGTGCTTGATACAGTTTGTGCTATGAGAATAAGTGTCAGAGTCGTTGCTCAACATTTTTAACGACACAATCAATACCAAATTTGCTTGAGTCTAATGGTACCCGGGTGCGAATGGCGGCGCTGCGTGTCTGGGTCCATTTTGACTAATGCTATTCGGATGTCATTTGTTTAAGTTAAAATGAAGAATTAAGTTTACAAACGTATAGTACGTTCAATTATCTTTCATTTGATACCTCATTTGGTCTTACAAACCCAACAATAATATTTTAAATCGTTTTTTAATCCCAACCTCTCAATTCTGGTACCCGGGTACCAATAGCCACTTCGTAAAACAAAAGGGAGAATGACGTCCTCCCAAAAACAAATATATCATAATTATATTTCATGCCCGACTTTAATACAAACAATAACATTAATCTTAAATGTTCTCTTCGTTACTGTTACGACATTAGAGAGTCTCCAGTGAAGAGAAACAGGCCGGATCAGACTTAACAATGCTGACATTCTCAAAAGAGATTTGTTTTGCGGTTCCACTGATTGCCCCCCCCCCTTTTTTTTTCAACTAAACCACAACCCCAAACTCTTCTTTGTCTCTCAGATAAACAGTATGGATCAACAGTGGCGATTCCATTGTCCAAATGTATTCGACTACTGCATTATCTCCTACCAGACACGAAGCTATCGTCGTCAAATGGATTCAGATGTTGTTGTTGTATCTTGTGTTGCTTGGCAACACCCAAGCTTTTTTGCTCATACGTCTTCTGGCCCTGGCGCAAACGCCTCTTAAACCTACGTCTATCTCATTTGATACTGTAATCGACTGCTACTAAATAGAGTGCTAGATGCGCCTTAACGCACCTCTTATTAAAACGCACAGACAATCCACACAAAAACGCGACTTTAACTAAACACTATTAGACAATATGCACTGTCCGTACAGAAATATCGGTTGATGCAAAACTAATAATATATAATCTAGAATGTTCCAGAAAGTTCGATATCTTTAAAAAAAAACATATCTATGTCACGATCAAATCGGGATCCTATATGGAAATGGGATAACATTGGAAAGGTAGGCCCCTAGATGTAACGGGATTCCATAGAGAACAGTATACTAACGGGATCTGTAGGTCACCGGGATCGGGGTCCTAATGCAATCCCGGGCCACGCCGGGTATATCGGCTAGTATCAAATAAATAGTGCACAGCGTGATACCCCCTTCAAATAGGTCATGGCAATTATTTGAGTTAAAAAGCTCAATACTACATTATTGTAATTTTAAATATACACTATATACACAATTATAGCAGTGGTGTAAACTGACGTGGCCCTATGATCCCGAATTTAGATCTAATGAAGTGTGTAGTGTCAGACATGTGAAGTGTGTCATGTCAGACCTATGAAGTGTGGAATGTCAGACTTATAATGTGTGTAAAGTCAGACCTATGAAGTGTGTAATATCAGACCTTTGAAGTGTGTAATTTCAGACCTATAAAGTGTGTAATGTCAGACCTATGAAGTGCATGTGTAATGTCAGACCTATGAAGTGTGTAATTTCAGACCTATAAAGTGTGTAATGTGAGACCTATGAAGTGCATGTGTAATGTCAGACCTATGAAGTGTGTAATGTCAGACATATGAAGTGTGAAATGTCAGACCTATGAAGTGTGTTATGTCAGACATATGAAGTGTGTAATGTCAGACATATGAAGTGTGTAATGTCAGACCTATGAAGTGTGTAATGTCAGACCTATGAAGTGTGAAATGTCAGACCTATGAAGTGTGAAATGTCAGACCTATGAAGTGTGAAATGTCAGACCTATGAAGTGTGAAATGTCAGACCTATGAAGTGTGTTATGTCAGACATATGAAGTGTGTAATGTCAGACCTATGAAGTGTGTAATGTCAGACCTATGAAGTGTGAAATGTCAGACCTATGAAGTGTGTTATGTCAGACATATGAAGTGTGTAATGTCAGACCTATGAAGTGTGTTATGTCAGACTTATGTTACTCGGCAATGAAACTTTACCACGATGTGCGCAGTTCGCTTTCGGATAACCCAGCCTCCGAATACGAAATCCTATTGCATAGGTTTCTTGGTGATTTTTGTTTTTTGGCATTCCTTTGGAATTGTCATCGTCTTTAAATCAGTTTGAAATGATGTGACCTGACATCCGTTTGTAGTGACATGACCTGGCATCCGGTTGGCGATGGACCAAAATGTATGAAGTCACTTTCTTAAGGAAACTGTATATATCTTTGGAAGGAGCTAATTACTGATAACATCACTAGGGAGACTGCTGAGAACCTCACTAGGGACACTGCTGAGAACCTCACTAGGGAGACTGCTGAGAACCTCACTAGCGAGACGTGGCTATGCAAACGTATCAGTTTATCTTTTGTACTATTTATAAAGAGTGAACTCCTCTTGAAATGCTTTATGGACTCTTGACCGATGACGCCCCAACCACACCCCTCCCATACACTCACAAATCTCCTAAACTTAAATATGTTCATGAGGTGTTGCTGTCCCCCAACGTTACAGAGGCGGAAACTCTATGTACGTTTTTTTTAATTTTTTTGTTTTTTTAAATAAACGTATTTAAAAATTTTTAATCTTTAACTTTCTGAAACGAAACATGGAAAAGTTACAATGGGAGCTGTTCTTTAAATGTCCATAATACATGCGGAATAAATTGTTAATCTCTTAGACTCTCGTAGATATTGGTGTGAGCGTATTTTAATGTTTCAGATTAGGTGCTTAAAAAGTTGAAATAGAGCAGACCAAAGGCAATGGGTCCAACACTGATTGAGGCAACTTTTATTCAAGTCCCTTGTCAAGCTACTCCAGTCTGTGTAAATATGGCTGGTAGCCGAGGTACATTTTTGGCTGGTTGTCGGAGTGAATATCCGTGCGCTTATCACTTAGCAGCCAAATTTAGATCAGCAAGGTGGCTAGGCCTAGGACGGTAGGAGAGAGAAGCCAGGTAGACATGCCTAAATCATTACATTCTAACATCCGTCTCAATCAAATCTCATGTGAATGGCACCTACCTGGTCAAAGTATAGGATACTCCAAATGAAAAGAATCAAATCCACTATACTAAAAACACTAAAAAACAAAAAAAAAGCTAAACGAAATTAGTCCAGAACTGAAAACTCCAGATACGAGGCAAGCTAGCGGCCTATAAGATCTACTCCATCTCCAGCCAGGAAACTTATGCTTCCGAAAATACACCCCGCTCTTTGGTCGCAGAAACGAAGAAGAAGAGGAAAAAAATATATATGGATGAAATCTAAGGAAAGGTAAGGCGAACTACACACTGTACCGACCCCGTGTGAGTTGCCTCCCCATGATGGATGGAGGGGTGGTTGGGGTGGGGATATAGAAGAGGGGCGGTTTGGGTGGATGGACGTATAGGTAAGAGGGTAGGAGGGTGAGCCGTGTGTTATAATGTAGCACACACAAGTTTGGCTCGGGGAAATGTCAGTGCTGGGTCATAGGCGTTATCAAAAGTGGTTAGGTGGGGGGAATATATATTTATGTTGTTGGCAAGAGAATGTAGGCACACAAGAAAAAAATCATGTTATTTAGAAAGAAATAATAGAATATCCCCCCCCCCCCCCCCAAACCACCGATACGCCAAGAAACGAATCACTGATATATTCTAAAGCTTTGAGATTATTTCTATTTACCGACCAGAGCTGACAAATGGGGTCACAATCAACCGTTCAATGAGGCACAATCAACCATCCAATGAGGACACAATCAACCATCCAATGATGAAACAATTAACCCTCCAATGAGGACACAATCAACCATCCAATGATGAAACAATCAACCATCCAATGATTACACAATCAACCATCCAATGTGGACACAATCAACCATCTAATGTGGACACAATCAACCATCAATGATGACACAATCAACCATCCAATGAGGACACAATCAACCACCCAATGAGGACACAATCAACCATCCAATGATGACACAATCAACCACCCAATGATGACACAAGCAACCACCCAATGATGACACAATCAACCACCCAATGATGACACAATCAACCACCCAATGATGACACAATCAACCACCCAATGATGACACAAGCAACCACCCAATGATGACACAATCAACCACCCAATGATGACACAATCAACCACCCAATGATGACACAATCAACCACCCAATGATGACACAATCAACCACCCAACGATGACACAATCAACCACCCAATGATGACACAATCAACCACCCAATGATGACACAATCAACCACCCAATGATGACACAATCAACCATCCAATGATGATAAAATCAACCATCCAACAGAGAATTGCTCAGTGATTTAACTCAACATATCAACGTAGTCAATACCACCAGTGCTAAATATCAACATGGCTACACCATTTCTACATATCAATATGGTTACACCAGTGCTACACAAAGTTATTACATTAGACCGCCGCACCGGTCCGCAAAAGTTCAAAAGTTTAGTTTAAGAATATTTTTTTGAAAAATAAATAAACATTGCTCACAGAGAAGCATTGGTCACAGAGAAGCACTGGTCACAGAGAAGTACTGGCCACAGAGAAGCACTGGTCACAGAGAAGCATTGGTCACAGAGAAGCATTGGTCACAGAGAAGCATTGGTCACAGAGAAGCATTGGTCACAGAGAAGCACTGGTCACGGAGAAGCACTGGTCACGGAGAAGCACTGGTCACGGAGAAGCACTGGTCACAGAGAAGCATTGGTCACAGAGAAGCACTGGTCACAGAGAAGCACTGGTCACAGAGAAGCATTGGTCACAGAGAAGCATTGGTCACAGAGAAGCACTGGTCACAGAGAAGCACTGGTCACAGAGAAGCACTGGTCACAGAGAAGCACTGGTCACAGAGAAGCACTGGTCACAGAGAAGCACTGGTCACAGAGAAGCACTGGTCACAGAGAAGCACTGGTCACAGAGAAGCACTGATAATTTTGAGCTCACAGTGTATTCACTTATCTGATCTCGCTTCATTCGAGTTGAGCATTTCTTTATTTCGTCTACACATTAGTACATTTTAACATAAGACATGCTGTTGTTCTCCCAAACGTTACCACACTTGTTATAAATTTGTGTATTATCAAAATATATCGATCACTTTGTTTATAACGATGATAAAAAATTTAATAGATTCAAATACAGATCTATCACGGTCTTTTTTATTTTATTATATTATTTTTTATTTTTTGTTCTGAATGGTAAGATATGATTAACCGCATTCTAAATATTTAAAATTTCGAGTTCTTGCAATGTGGCTATTTTTTTAATATTTTTTTTTCATGTAACTCCCCCCCAACCCCTTTTTTTTTTTCATTCAGACCCAAATTAGCTTTGTGTTTCAGTGGCGAATTCAGAAAAACTTAAATAATCGAAGTTCATGTTAGAATACATTGGAGATTACGCCCCTTAATTCATTATAGAAAAATCCCCACTGGGGAAGTGGACACTTTATATCGTGCGGTGGTATCGAAACCAGTAGAAATATCCGATTATATTAATGAGAAGCACAACAGAGTTCTGGTAGGCACTGAGGCAGAGATGATGGCTGTTGAAAAAAAAAGTGTGGGGGTGGGGGGATAGGATATGTTATGGCGGGGTGGACAGTGTGGGGGGTGGGAGAGAAATTACCTGCATACCATAGGAACGACTCAGGGGTCGTGCTAAACAGGTGCTCACTCTCGTGAGATCTCATGGAGTGGATGGGGGGAGGGGAGAGAATTTTAGGAGTTTCGCTAAGAAAGGTAACTCTCGGGTAGGAATACTATGGTACCGGAACCTGATGCCTTAAAATTTAGCTACTCACGTCTGCTGTTGTGTGTGTGTGGGGGGGGGGGGGGGGTGCGGAGGAGGAACCGTAAAAAAAAAAAAAAGCTTGGGCCTAACAAGATTTATTCTTAATTGTGAATATTTTTCTTATGTCCTAAATTTTAATTCTTATACTAAATTAAACAATTTCTAATTATTGATTTAATTTCGAAAACAAAAACACACAAAATGCTTCAAATAGAAAGCGCTGTATTATTGAAATGTAAGGAACTAGCAATTCCTTTAAAAAATGTGTTGTTTTTTTTTAACTCATAAATTTCAATTGAACCCCAATTAATTGAATTCGATGTTTGATGACATTTCTGGCGGGTTTAAATACGATGGGTGAGTAGTGCTTGAGATGACGTCATTTGTAAGTGACGTCATCGCCAGTGACACATGTGTTTGGGTGAGAGTAAACAGATATGCGGTCGTCTGCCTCGCTTTGGTTGTTCCCACACGTATTAGGGGTGTACACAAGATTGGGGTGTACAAGGACACGGGGACGTGCATGGCGCAGGGATGTTCACGACGCAGGGATGTTCACGACGCAGGGATGTACAAGACGCAGGGATGTACAAGACGCAGGGATGTACGCAAAGCGCGGACGTACACATATCAGTGTTGTTCAGTTGTACAAGTCGCGACTGATTTTGGTATTAAATTTATCACGTTAATGAATAAAGTAAATGACACTAAAATGTTTAGACATACTGACTACTGTTTAACTGACATACTGACTACTGTTTAACTGACATGCTGACAACTGTTTAACTGACATACTGACAACTGTTTAACTGACATACTGACAACTGTTTAACTGACATACTTACAACTGTTTAACTGACATACTGACAACTGTTTAACTGACATACTGACAACTGTTTAACTGACATACTGTCAACTGTTTAACTGACATACTGACCACTATTTAACTAACATATTGACACCTTTCTAACTGACTTATTGACCACTGTTTAACTGACACATTTGCCCAAAATTTGTATTGCATTTTTTATGCTGTTTCCATGTACACAAAAAAAAAAAACAGGCCACCAAATAACTAACGTGTCGGCCAAAAGCCTTCTTCAGCAAACAACCTATGATGACAAAAAAAGCTAAAACGGAAAACGCAAGAAAATAGTCGATATGGTGCAAAGTTCAGGTTTTGATTAAATATACAACATAGTTTATGACATACCACTAAAGGCGTAGGTCGTATGTGGATTTGAATGGAGTGGGTATAATATATACGTTAACGTTTTGTGTCGCCCCGGGCGGCCCCTGATTTCCCGCCCCTAATTAACGAAAACCCAAATGATTACAGAATACCAATATAGATATTAAAAGCTATATAGATTATATATAGATTACATATAAGGTTGACTGAAAATGCCGCCCCAAAATAATTGCCACCTGGGGCGGACCGCCTTCTCCAGCCGTCCTCTTCCTACACCCATGAATGGAATTAGGATTCGGAGTTTGAAATCTGGTCATTGGGAGTCCAAAACAAAATCTTCGAAAAACTGAAGCCCCCTTTCCCCCCCCTCCCCGTGCTTCTCCCCCTCCCCCCACTACGACTTACCGTGGGAGTACGCCCGTCTGATACATGAGCGTTGTTTACTAAAGGAGAAAGTGCTCACTACTGATTCTACCTCTACCCCATCGTGGTTCTCATTATCTCCGTAGGCGACCACATTGCCGCCATGTTGTGCTCGGCGTGTAGGCTCCAGCACACATAAGTGGCGGGTGGAAGGAGTGAGTGGAGAGAAGGAAAGCGTGTCTCCCCTCTTACTCTGGTGGTGCCCACATAAGTGGCGGGTCGAAAGGGTGAGCAGAGAGAAGGAAAGGGTGAGCAGAGAGAAGGAAAGGGTCAGCAGGGATAAGGAAAGGGTCAGCAGAGAGAAGGAAAGGGTGAGCAGAGAGAAGGAAAGGGTCAGCAGAGAGAAGGAAAGGGTGAGCAGAGAGAAGGAAAGGGTCAGCAGAGAGAAGGAAAGGGTCGGCAGAGAGAAGGAAAGGATCAGCAGAGAGAAGGAAAGGGTGAGCAGAGAGAAGGAAAGGGTCAGCAGAGAGAAGGAAAGGGTCAGCAGAGAGAAGGAAAGGGTCAGCAGAGAGAAGGAAAGGGTGAGCACAGAGAAAGAAAGCGTGTCTCCCTCTTACTCTGGGGGTTGTCCGTAAAAGCGGGTTGTAAATAGACGGGAACTATTTATATTTACACATTTAATTTTCAACCGTTTCGTAAGAAGGAACACGGTACGGACAGAGCCGTCGCGTAACTTTTGGTGGGTACCTGCCACTTTTCGGGGTTTTCTTTCCCCCCCCCCCCCCCCCCCGATTTTGAACTTAATGGTTTAAACTTTTTTTCCATATCACAAGTATGGGCTCCTTAAATGCCCTAGCCCCCCCCCCCCCCCCACCTCCGCCAACCCCACTAACTGCCGGCACTATGTGACGGCTCTACTTACGAACTACCATGACATATAGAAGTAGTTTAAACCATCTGGTGGTAGTCAACGAGTGACTCTTATTTTCTTTGTTTATCACTTCAGATAACAGCTAGTGTCGTATCTGGGGTTGGCGTCACGGGGGGGGGGGTGGCGGACAGCACCCTCCTTCCTACCACGCCACTGTTAAGAGCTAGTATTTTTGGATGTAAGGATCTCTATGTTTCTTGTAAAGTCCCCAAAGCAGCGGATGCGTAAACAATGGTATGTGTTCTTGACCATGATATATGAAATATCAGGAGTAAAACGTAAGGGTTCCTAATATTACCACCGAACCCATCCAATAACTGGGGCTACACTACCATCCCAGCGGTTAAGAAATTGTCAGATTTTTTGTTTTCACAGTTAGTCCTTTTGAGATAACTCACGCGCGCGTGCCTATCACCTCAGGCGTCCGGGTGGACACAACACCGCCATGGATGTTAACACATGAACAACCCCCATCCATGTCAAAAAAAATGTGTGACGTCCGCGTGACGTCATTCACGTTTACTTACTCCGCTGAGACAGGTGTCTGAAATCTCATGGCATCACCCGGGTGCGCTCCACAAGGGATAGAAACAACAGCGACAGCAGTGTATCCAATAACTAAGTCATGTGGGCCAGGTTTACCACCAACACGATACGCCCTCGGGCGTGTTGTCTCAAAACATGTACAGCACAGCTGAAACTATCGTAGCTTCTAGCTTTACAAAAAATACACATACACGTAGCCGAGGAAGATCTAGAATCTGGCTAGGAGAAAATAGTTTGTCATTCCGCATCTCAGATGAATATTGGGCTTCTAGAGGCAAACAAACAGATATTTGAGAATCACATCTCAGGTGGGCAATTTGGCGATGTGATGAGTCGCAGCTAACGGGGATGGGGCAGAGGGGGACAGATGTCCCTGGGCGCCAGACTAGTTTTGGGCGCCAGACTAGTTTTGGGTGCCAGAATAGTTTTGGGCGCCAAAATGTGCTTTGATATTATTTATTTTGTTGATGAAAATAACAAATTAATTATTTTGATGAGAGTCTAAAAAAGAAAGGGAGGCTCTTTAAAATGAATCTTGTCCCCGGGCGCCAAACACTCTAGCTACGCCTCTGGGCCATTGGTCGACATAAAAAAAAAATGTTTAAAGCACTGGATGTTGCCAGTTTATGTCCGATAAAATGTACACCCGGCACTATGAGAGTTTCGGTCACAATAGTATACTGTTAAAAGAATATACTGACACAAGTAAATACTGTTAAAAGAATATAATGTCACAAGATTATACTGTCACAAGAATATACTGTCACAAGAATATACTGTCACAAGATTATACTGTCACAAGATTATTATGTCACAAGAATATACTGACACAAGAGTATACTGTCACAAAATATAATGACACAAGAATATACTGTCACAAAATTATACAGTCACAAGAATATACTGACACAAGAATATACCGTCACAAGATTATACTGTCACAAGAACATACTGTCACAAGAACATACTGACACAAGAATATACTGTCACAAGAATATACTGACACAAGAATATAGGCCTACTGTCACAAGAATATACTGTCAGTGTTGCATTCCTTCATCACAGCAACAACTGACTTGAGTGTGTTACACTCAAGAATGTTCACATTTCATGTTTGTGCACACACACACCTACACGACACATGTACGTATACATGCAGGCAACTGTGTCCACATATCATGTAAACATGACACACCATAGCGGCACATGTCCCCCCTCCCCCACCCCTTGTCAGAGAAGAGACATGTTTAA